>CAWUFW010007843.1:0-600000 GCA_963921515.1 Calotriton arnoldi
ACACTACCATGGCGGTCGGGGTGGTTTTCTGACCGCCATCCTAATCGACCCCAAGGTGTTTAGTATACCGAAGCCAGCGTCCTACAAAAGTTTTCACCTAAGTTATGGAGCTTCAACATTGATTGCAAATATGCACAATTAACCCGGTCGAAAGCCTTTGTAGCATCTAAAGTTATTTCTCCCAGAGGTACCTTACGTATAGTGGCGAGATCTATTGAAACAATTAAACTAAACGTCAGCTTGTGCGAACCCCTCTCTCTTTGAAAGCCCTTCCGATCTTCATGCAGGAAGCCCCCAATTACTTCGTTCAGCCTCTCCGCTAAGATTTTTGTGAATATCTTATAATCGCTATTTAAGAGAGATATTGGTCTGTATGACTCGCAACGTGTTCATTCGCTTTAGTGTGGAACTTTTTTTGTTAACTTCCCCTGGCTGCACGCATTTACAATACCTGTACTAAAGCTGTTGAATCACTGACATAATATCGACAGACACAATATCGACCTACCATAATATCGAGACATAAATATCGATTACACTAATATTGACATGTCATACTTATTTAAAAAAACACACAAATATCGACAAGATAATATCGTCATACATTAACATCGATATCACTATTATTGAACCACAAAATATCGTTAAAAATATTATCGACAACGTTAATAAAACATACAAAGTGTCAATAATATTGATAACAAAAATATAGACACCAATATTATCGTAAAATACAAAATATCGACATGTTAAAAATGTTTATAACGATACAAAACGAAACACAAAATATATAAAATTATTATTTTGCACACAACATAAAAAAATCGATTAACACATATTTTAAACACATTCAAAAATGTTATCATAAAACTTATTAAATACACACAATTATCTACTTTCTATAGTATTATAGCTAAATTAAACAACATATTATTTCACATCTAAAACAATATAAATCACATATAATAAAGCAAACAACTTTCAAATAAAAAAGACCAATAACTGAAAGTTAATTAGCGTTTTCCATATATGGAAACCAACTCCCAAATCATTTAAAACAATTAATAACAACCAATGAAATACACATACAATTAAAATAAACCAATAAAATGAAAACAACAATTAATTAAACACTATATAAGCACACAAAAATTAAAATTATTTTACACCTCAAACAAAAAAGAGAGACCAAGGAAAAACTCTGCCGGATTGCTGCCAGAACATTACACTACATTAGAGAAAACTCTGTTTCCAGCTCCACAAAGTAAGTAAAATACCATTTATAAACCAATGCTACTGCAAATCTTCTTAAAACGCTATTTATACAACAAAATAATTAATATATATTTATTTAATTTATGTCTCCCCTACAGATAAATCTGTCTAAAAACATTCCAAAACCTACAGAAGACTGTGAAAAATCTACATGCAAATAAAGTAAGTATTGAACTGAAAAAAAGTAAAACAATTTCCAAAAATGCCACACAAAAATCCAACTTAATCCCAACTCCCCCTTAAAACACAATTAAACATAAATATTAAAATGACTTTTTTTGTCAACAGGAATCTCAACAACAAAACTAAAGGCAAAAAGTAAAGAAAACCCATCAGCATTGAAAACAACTTCAAATTCAACGTTGTAAGTATAAAATTGACAATGTATATATTACAGACAATAAAAGAATACAGAATGATTTTTATTAATTTTTATATACATTTTTCTTGGAATTTCAAACATCACAATGACTGAAGGGGCCCAATTCATAACTTCACAAAAAGGAACATTTTTATTATGTTATATGGGGTATGTGTACACCCAAGAAAAACAAACAGGAGACAAAGTCAACTGGAAATGCAGTAAATATTATTCTAACAAATGTTATGGGAGGGCTGCAACAAAGGAAACAACTGTACTATATGTTAGGGAGCATAACCACCCCCCTAACGTTGCTGAAATTGAAGTTAGAAATGCTTTAGGTGATATAAAATAAGCTAGGACTAGATCAGAAAAGTCTACAACAGAAATACTTAAAGACATAAGGGCTCATTATGATGTTGTGACGTTCGCCACCGCCGTGCCGGCAGTGGCGACCGTCACGACATCGTAACGAGTGAAACCCCCTGCCATATTACAATGGCGGGGGGTTTCGCGGCGGACGCAAAGTGCGTCCGCCGCTTTTCCGCCGGTCGGCAATCGTTCCGATTGCCGGCCGGGTGGAATTGGCCCCTAATATGGTGGCGGTGCCTAGCAGGCACCGCCATCCATATTAGGATGGTATGTTGTGAAGGCCTTTCCATGGTGGCTCCGCCGCCATGGAAAGGCTGGCGGGGATGTTCTTTGGGGGCCCTATGCGGACCCCCGGGAGGGGTGGGGGGTGCTCTTGGGGGGTACCCCCTCCATTTGCATGCACAAGGTGGCAGGTACCGCGCGGTGCCTGCCACGTTGTGCATGAAAATGCGCAACATGCCATTTTGGCATTGCAGCGGGTGCTGCTGTAAGCAGCACCCGCCGCAATGTCAAATATGCAGGATGCGACTGCCAGGGTGGCGGTCGCATCCTAATTAGTGGTGCAGGACCGCCGCACGTCTGGTGGCCGGTCCCAACATCGCGAGGATGGCGGGCGGACTCAGGTCCGCCCGCCATCCTAATAGGCCCCATACTCCCCAAAATCCCACAACATGCAACTGGCCAAATGCCCTCAATATCGTCACTAAAAAGAACACTAGCTAGAACTAAAAAAGCAACTGCTACCACCACACCTGTCCCCAAACCTTTTGCTGAAGTTGAAATACCACCAGAACTCACAGTTACCCATAATGAAGAACAATTTCTTCTTTACGATAACAAATCAAATGACAAAAGAATAATAATATTTGGAACTGCCACTATTTTACTAAAGCTACAAAACTGTGAGACCTGGATGATGGACTGGAATTTCAAAATATGTCCCAAACCATTTTATCAGTTATATACAACTCATGCACTTTATCAAAATACAAATATCCCCTTTCTATATGCTTTATTACCAAACAAGCAAAACTACACCTATATTGAACTTTTAACTAAAATCACACAAGAAACCAATAATTACTTTCCCCAAAAAATAATCATCGACTTTGAACAGTCAATGATACAAGCTATACTAAAAACCTACCCTCACACAGCAATTCAAGGTTGCTATTATCATTTCAATCAATGTATTTGGAGACACCTCAAAAATCTACAATAAGGGGTGCTGTAAGCAGCACCCGCCGCAATGTCAAATATGCAGGATGCGACTGCCAGGGTGGCGGTCGCATCCTAGTTAGTGGTGCAGGACCGCCGCACGTCTGGTGGCCGGTCCCAACATCGCGAGGATGGCGGGCGGACTCAGGTCTGCCCGCCATCCTAATAGGCCCCATACTCCCCAAAATCCCACAACATGCAACTGGCCAAATGCCCTCAATATCGTCACTAAAAAGAACACTAGCTAGAACTAAAAAAGCAACTGCTACCACCACACCTGTCCCCAAAACTTTTGCTGAAGTTGAAATACCACCAGAACTCACAGTTACCCATAATGAAGAACAATTTCTTCTTTACGATAACAAATCAAATGACAAAAGAATAATAATATTTGGAACTGCCACTATTTTACTAAAGCTACAAAACTGTGAGACCTGGATGATGGACTGGACTTTCAAAATATGTCCCAAACCATTTTATCAGTTATATACAACTCATGCACTTTATCAAAATACAAATATCCCCTTTCTATATGCTTTATTACCAAACAAGCAAAACTACACCTATATTGAACTTTTAACTAAAATCACACAAGAAACCAATAATTACTTTCCCCAAAAAATAATCATCGACTTTGAACAGTCAATGATACAAGCTATACTAAAAACCTACCCTCACACAGCAATTCAAGGTTGCTATTATCATTTCAATCAATGTATTTGGAGACACCTCAAAAATCTACACTAAGGGGCCGATTCCAATTGCGGAAGGACCGCCACCGCCAGCCATGCGGTGGCGGCGGAATCGCACCGCGATTTTCCCCGCCACATTACGATGGCGGGGGGAATCGCGTTCGGACCACGGCGGACGCAAAGACCGTCCACCACGGAACCACCACAGGCAATCATTGCGATTGCCTGGCAGAGCGGTCTGCATCCATGAAATGGTGGTGGTGCCTAGCAGGCACCGTCCGCCTGAGCAAGTCACGATGCATGTCTCCAGCCAGCCTTTCCGTGGCGGGCTAAGCCGCCAGTTGAAAGGCTGGTGGGAGCATGATTCGGGGGCCCATTGCGGTCCCCCCTTGTGTTGGAGGGAGGTGTAGGTGCATTGGGGGTACCCATGGTACCCCCTACATTTCACTGCACCAAGTGGCATGTACCGTTTGGTGCCTGCCACGTAGTGTTGTGAAATGCACAACGTGCTATTTTATCATTGCGGCGGGTGCTGCTGTCAGCAGCACCCGCCGCAATGTTAAAATGCAAAATGCGACCGCCATGGTGGTGGCCACATCCTGATTTGGTGTGCGGGACCGCCGCATGTATTGCGGACGGTCCCGGTCACCACCACGATGGCGGACGGACTCTAGTCTGTCCGCCATCGCAATCGGCCCCAAAGTATTGAATATGCAACAAATAGCTCCTTTGCATATCAAATTAAGAAACTAATAGCACTGGCATACGTCCCAATTACTGACGTAGCCGAACACTACAATTTACTAATTGAAAGTGCATACTACCAACAAAATGAGCAAAAACAAAGGGGTCTATTACGATGGCGGTCGGATGTCCACCGCAGGGCCGGCGGTGGCGCCCGCCGGACTGGCGGTGGACATCCGCCCGCGATCGCAACCAAGAAAACCGCCGGTCAAATTAGGATGGCGGTGGTGACCGCGGCGGTGGGAAATTCCAACCGCCGCTTTTCTGCCGGTTGCCATCCGCACTCCTGCCTGGCGGACGGAGCAGGACCGGGATAATGGTGGCGATGCAGAGCAGGCTCCACCGGCAGGATTATGATGCCGGCGGTAGCCAGCCTTTCCTCAGAGGTCAAACCGCCATGAAAAGGCATGCGGACATTGTCTTCCGGGGGCCCGTTGTGGGCCCCCAATGTTTTTGGGGGGGTGTGGGTACACTGGGGGGGTACCCATGGTCCCCCCTACATTTCCCTGTACCAGGTGGCAGGCACTGTGCAGTGCCTGCCACGCAGTGCAGGGAAATGCAGGACATGCTCCTTTGGACATCGCGGCGGTGCTGCGGGCAGCAGCAACCGCTGCAATGTTAAGGCCCGCGATCCGACCGCCGCGGTCGGATTTCGACCGCGGGTCATCGTAATTCGACCGGCGGTGATGTTGCGGTCCATGCGGGCGGTCTTTTCCCGCTACCATGGCGGTCGGGGAGGTTTTCTGACCGCCATCGTAATAGGCCCCAAAGTCCCCTACTTGACTATTTTGAGGATACCTGGGTGGGAAGACTACACAGATCTGAACACAGAAGGCAACCTAAATACCACATTCCATGGTGGAATGTATATAACCGTACCCTAAACAAAGAAGCTAAAACTAATAATGCTGTAGAAGTATGGCATAACGCCTTCCAAGCAACAACAGGCAGAACTCCACCAACTCTACATAAACTATTACTAGCTATCCGAAAAGAACAAAGCTGCCAACAACTAAGAATGGAGCAGTCTGTAACACAAATAGGCCCAAAACTTACAAAACAAACTAAACAAATGTTTGAGTACTTACAGTACAAAGTAAGACTATACTCAACAACTAAAGGCCTAGAATACCTTGAAACAATAGCCAAATCCCTACTTTAACTAAAAATACCTCAAAGAACTTAAAAACTCATAACCAAAAACTAAACAAACAAATAAATACAATTCTTATAATTTTAAAAATATAATTATTTTGTCAATTTTATTAATTAATATACAAAAAATAAATTGACATAATAATTATATTTTTTAAATTATAAATCACAATAACAATGTCATTTTTAACATTTCCCTCCCACAAAAAATAAATCAAAATAACTTACTGTTTCCGTAGCTGAAGAAACGAAATCCCAAATGCCATAAATAAATCCACGTTTTCTATAATCCCAATATCAAAAAAGATCCACAAAAAAAATGGAAAAATCAAACTGTTTAAAAAGTAATCCACCGGCAATAACTCCAGAAACGATAAACCATAAAAATCCCGAAAAACGTATTTAAAAAAAGAAACGCTCCTGGAAAACCCGAAAAATTAAGGAAGTGTAAAATAACTATTAGTTGTCCAAAACTAATACACACTTCCTTAAATAAAAAAACGCAATCTTCTCCCAACCGCCTCGTTTCAATTGACCAAAACCTGTAATGAAAAAAAAATCCGACCCACACAAATATACACATACATTATAACATAATTCGCAAAAACATAATACTAACGCCATAGTTTAAACATATTTTCACATATCTACTTAACTCTAACACCGACCGATTGACAAACTGACGACATTTCGCTAACACATAACTAACACATACAACTCACCAAAACTTACCTAACACTACAAACACTACCTAGTACTTAACTACCCCCAAATTAATCCAAAATTAAAGTTTAAATAAAGAAAATTAAACTTACCTTAACCGATGCAACGCAGCTTCCAACCGCGAGCTTCTCCCCTCAGAAATGACCGAAAACAAAACCGAGCGGTTACAAAATACAAGTTAGAAATAAATATGGCTGCTTTAAATGATAAAGATATATATATTTCTTTATTAAACTGATTGTACATTATAAATTGATTATCAATTTTTGAAAAAATACTAGAAATTATCACTTATGTTCTAAAAATTATTTTACATTTTTTATGTAATGTAAAATTATAATAATAAATATTATTAAACATTTAATAATTATTATTATAATTCTAAAAAAATACATTTCATGTACAATGTATATTACAAATCTGTACTATGCTCAATAAATGTTAAAAGATGTACAAATGTTATCAAAAATGTTTCTATTAAAAACTTACATGTACAAAGTAATATTATTTATATTTCCAATATAAATAATATTCTTAAAAAAATAACATTATGGGGCCGATTCCGATCTCGCTCGGAAGGGCTCCGAACGCGGTCCGGCCGGAAAAAGTACGAGCCGTACGCGTGTTTTCCGACTGACTCGTACAGCTGTACAAGCCAGCAAGTACGATGCGAGAAACGCTAAATCGCTGACCGAATCGTTTCCGGGGCCGAACCGCTCCGTACGTCTCATCCATAAGCAAACCGTGCCGTGCAATGGAGGCGATTTCTGACCGAGCCAGTACGATGCACGATTCGGACAGCCAGATCGAGTCGGAGCCTCCGACACGTAAACGCTCCGGGAAGCGGACTTCGGGGGTTCGCGCCGGACCCCCCTTCACCCATAGTCGTACGAGTCGATCTACACATGCATGTACGGTGCGGGTAGCACAGACGCGTACCCACTACAGGGGGCGCCCTTGTGCGCAACGTACCTTTTTCGTCAATGGGAGCCTATGTACGCGTCGTACAACAGGCTCCCATTGACTTCAATGGGCTCCGAGCGACCCGTGTCCGTCAGTGCTTGTTCGCATCGTACTCGGGCGCTCGGAGCCCCGGAGCACGAGTCGGTCGGAAAGCCCTCCGGATCCGAGTCGGACGGAGCCTTCTCCCAGCGAGATCGGAATCGGCTCTTATATGTCAAAAAATTGTTAAAGAATTGTTAAAATGGTTTGTGATAAAAATGTGTTAAAATATATATGTTAATAATAAATTACAGTATATGTAATAATGTAATCAATCTTTAGAATACAAATTAATAATGTATCACTGTTATGGAAAAATATTTTCTTTGAAAAAATGTTTAAAAAGCAATGTAAAACTACATCATTTTTAAAAAAAATGTACATAATTATAATAAAAAGTTTAAATGTTTAAAACTAAGGGGTCGATTCCGATCTCGGCGGTAGGGCACCGAATCGGATTCGGCTTAACCGGATCCGATTCGGAGCCCTATTTCCCCACCGATTCGTACGTGCGTCCGGGTGAGCGAGTACGATGCGTGCGCTCGCGAAATCGCCGACCGACTCGTTCGCAGAACCCGACCGCTCCGACCGACTCGCACGGACTCAACTCGCACCGCGCAATGGAGACGTTCCCTGGCCGGGTAAGTACGATGCGCGCCTCGAGCAGTCCGACCGACTCGCGCAGTCAGGCTCCAAAGAGCAGTCGGAGCCGCACTTTGGGGGTCCGTGTCGGACCCCCCTGTATGCGTAGCCGCGCGAGTCACACACAGGGGGGACCCATGGGTCTCCCCTACCTGTGCATGTACGGCGCGAGTCGCCCGCCGCGTACCCGCTGTAGGGGCGCCCTTGTTCGCCTCGCACCCATTGAGTCAATGGGAGCCCGCGTGCGCGTTGTACGACCGGCTCCGATTGACTTCAGTGGGAGTCCGACCGAATCGAGTCCGATAGCATACGTGCGCATCGTACTCGTTCGGTCGGGCTACTAGGGTCCGATTCGGTCGGAAATCTCTCCGGGACCGGCTCGGTCGGTGAGATTTCCGGCCCGAATCGGAATCGGCCCCTAAGTGTAAAAAAATATTATATATAAATGTATACATATGTGCAAAATATATAATATGTGAAAAATAAAAATAGTTTTTTGTTTCTGTCTAACAATATATATTAAATACACAATAAAATAAAATGCTATTTCTTTTTATTTCATATTGTTTGACAATAAATAAACATATAAATTAAATAATAACGTTTCATGATTTTCTGTGCATTTTGTTAAACCTTGTATATATAATAAACTATTTATGTTACATCAATTTACTTTATAAAGTTTATATTTTTAATTAATATTTATAAATATATTATTTTTCTTTTTACAAACTATGGGGCCCATTAGGATGGCGGGCGGATCGCCCCCGCCGGGCCGGCGGTAGCCACCGCTGGCCCGGTGGGGGCAATCCGCTCGCCATCCTTCCATGATTGAACCCCCGCCACATTAGGATGGCTGGGGGTCCACGGCGGACAGGAAGACCGTCCGCCGCTTTTCCGCCGGTCGACTTGTCGACCGGGTGGAAAACTGCCACAATATGGTGGCGGTGTCTGTAAGACACCGCCAACCATATCATGATGCCTGCGGTGAATCGCCTTTCCATGGCGGCATTGCCACCATGGAAAGGCATGCGGTTTCTGCTTTTGGGGGCCCGTTGCGGGCCCCCAGGGTGTTGGGGGGGTGGGGGGTGCACATGGGGGGAACCTATGGTACCCCCCTCATTGCCATGCACTACGTGGCAGACACCATGTGGTGCCTGCCATGTAGTGCATGGCAATGCCGTGCACAGTCCTCTCAAATTGCGAGCGGGTCTGCAGCCAGCAGATCCACCCCCAATGTGAAAGGCACAGGATGCGCCCGCCAGTGTGGCGGGTGCAGCCTAATACACATGGCGGGACCGCCGCAACTTCGGCAGTCAGTCCCTAGCTCCGTTACGGTGGCGGGCGGACTTTGTCCGCCCGCCATCGTAATAGGCCCCTTAATTATTATTTCTAAACATTTCCACTGTAGACTACATTTATTTTTAAAAATTGCTATACTGTTAACATATATAATTTACTATTCCCACTCCAAACTATATTAAATCATGAAAGGTGCTGGACACTAAACATATATAATTTAGTATTCCCACTCCAAACTACATTAACTCTGGGAAGGTGCTGGACACTAAACATATATAAATTACTATTCCCACTCCAAACTACATTAACTCTGGGAAGGTGCTGGACACTAAACATATATAAATTACTATTCCCACTCCAAACTACATTAACCCTGGGAAGGTGCTGGACACTAAACATATATAAATTACTATTCCCACTCCAAACTATATTAACTCAGGGAAGATGCTGGACACTAAACATATATAAATTACTATTCCCACTCCAAACTATATTAAGTCAGGGAAGGTGCTGGACACTAAACATATATAATTTAAAATTCCCAAAACAAAATTCTTAAATTCTTAAAAAGTGTTACTCAGAATTAATTTAATAAATAAGAATTATATATATATTAAACTGTCATCAAAGTTTAATTTTCAATACTGTACAAAAATATTTACATATTCTTAATTTTTATTTTTTATTTTTTTATTTTAACTTTTTAACATATTTTTCTTAATATCTTAACATTAATATTACATTTTTTTAATTTAATTTTTTTGCAAATTATTGTAAATATTATGAGCAAATTTAGATACATAATTCTTTAAAATAAAAAATAAAACTTATTATAAAATAATTAACAATTTTAAAAATACTAAATTTAAAATTTTAATTGGTTAATTTTATAACTTAAATAAACTTATCCCCTATTAACCCAACATGTCAATCTCATAAAATCTCATTTTAATTTAAAAAAGAAACTGTTAAAATTTGTAGATTTGTTGTAAAAAAATTAAAAACTCCCCAACTTAACTATTTATAAACACAATAGCCCAATACTAAATATATTTTTTTTAATAAGTTTTTTTCTCAATTTTTAAAAACTATTTAAAACAGTCCTCAGCCTTCTCCCCTATAAACCCAACATCCCACTCGTAAAAATTAATTTAAAAATATTTTTTTAAATTTTAAATATTTTTATTTTTCTTAAAAATTCTTTAAAACACTCTCCACCCTTATCCCCTATAAACCCAAAATACCGCTCCTAAAAATTAATTTAATTGTTTTTTTATAAAAATGTAATTAATTTTTATTTTTTTATTTTTACATTTAAAACAGTCCCCACCCTTATCTCCTATAAATCCGACATCCCGCTCCTAAAAATTAATTTACAATTTTTTTTTTAATTTTACATTTTTTTTTATTTTTCAAAAAAATTCTTTAAAACACTCCCCACCCTTATCCCCTATAAACCCAACATCCTGCTCCTAAAAATTGATTTCATTTTTTTAAATAAAAATTTAAATATTTTTGAATTTTTTAACAATTTTTTAAACAGTCCCCACAATTATCCCCTATAAACCCAACATCCCGCTCCTAAAATGAATTTTGTTTTTTTAAATAAAGATTTAATTTTTTAAAAATTTGTAACAAATTTTTAAACGCTCCTCACCCTAATCCCCTATAAACCCAACATCCAGCTCTTAAAAAAAAAAATAATATTACATTTCTAATATGTAAAACTTTTTTACATTTTTAACAACATTTTTAAAACACTCCCCACCCTTATCCCCTATAAACCCAACATCCCGCTCCTAAAAAAAAATTACAATTCAAAACTTTTATAACATTAATTAACTATTATTAAAACATTAACAAACATATAACATAATAAAAAAAAGTAAAACAATATATTTACATAACGATATTTTAACAAACGATATTTAATAAAACGATATTGTTAACAACACACTAAGGGGCCGATTCCGATCTGGGACGGAAATCTCTCCGACCGAGCCGGACCCGGAGAGATTTCCGACCGAGCCGGACTCCTGCAGTCCGACCGGGACAGTACGATGCGTCCGTGTGCTGCCGGACTCGATTCGGTCGGATTCCCATAGAAGTCAATGGGAGCCGGTCGAACGACGCGTACATGGGCCCCCATTGACTGAATGGGTACGTCTTGGACAAGGGCGCCCCCTACAGTGGGTGCGCGTCGGTGCAACCCGCACCGTACATGCATGTGTAGGGGGGACCCTTCGGTCCCCCCTGTGTGCGACTCGTGCGGCTACGGGTGAAGGGGGGTCCGACAAGGACCCCCGAAGTCCGGCTCTGACAGCTCTTTGGAGCTGGACGGTACGAGTCGGTCGGGCTGTTCGAAGCGCGCATCGTACTGGCTCGGTCGGGTAACGTCTCCATTGCGTGGTGCGATTCGTTTCCGTACGAGTCGGTCGGAGCGGTTCAGACCCGGAAACGAGTCGGTCGGAAACAACGCGTACAATCGCATCGTACTAGCTCGTTCGGACAGCTGTACGAGTCGGTCGGAAAAAACGTGCACGGCTTGTATTTTACCAAGGCGAATCCCGTTCGGTGAGCTTCCGGACGAGATCGGAATCGGCCCCTAAATCGATATTATGAACATCGATATATTAAACATCGATATTTCATACTATCGATATTTAAAACTCGATATTATTACATTTCAACATTAAAAAATCGATATTATGTCTACTTACCAAAGCTGTTCACACTGTTCAAGCCCCATTCACTGTCAAGATAAGATCTATTTCCACAGAAAAGGCAGACCACTTCTAACAGTATGCTGGAATGCATGCTCTCTTTGTAAAGAGCTGAGGTGCAGTTCATCCCTGCACCCCGTGGCAAGCACCTCAAGGTGCCCGCCACGGGGTGCAGGGATCAACAGGGGGGCACCATAGGGGAGGCCTTGCACCCATGAGGGCCCTGCTGGGGGCCCCCAAAGTCAGATCCCGACAGCCTTTCTGTGTCAGAAAGGCCGGCACAGAAAGGCTGTAGGAATCCGCCATCGTAATCCCTCAGGCGGAAAGAGCCACCCTTGGGATTAATGGCCCCTTTTTGATTGGCAGACGGGCTCTCTGAGCCCATCGGAAGCCATCAGGAAAGCCCGTTCGGATTCCTTTCCGACCACATTATAATGAGTAGGTCGGAAAGGAATCCGAACGGTACATTTCAATGCGGTCAAAATGGCTCTGACCCACGGTCGGACCCGTTTCCGACCGCATCGAAATCAGCCCCTTAGTTGTGTAAAGCATATGCTTTAGCCGTAAAATGTTTGTGGCATTTCCAATTGATGCCTCAGTACCTTTCTTTGTACTTTGTAGGCTTTATCGGATTTATTTTTTCAACTTGATATATTTGGTCATGATGATTAAATTCTAAGGGGCCGATTCCGATCCAGGTCGGAAACCGTACCGACCGACATGGACCGGGACTGTATTCCGACTGACACGTACCCGCGCTGTACGACCGGTGCAGTATGATGCAATGCGTGTGAAATACAAACGACTCGCACGGAGCACAATACGTATGACCGACACGTACGGAAACCAGTGAGTCGCCCGTAAAAGAGCCCGACGCGACCGACGCGAACGCTGCAACATAGCATAACGTGAGTGGGACTGACTCGGATTACCCCACAAATGCTGCAGAAAGCTTTCGTCGTGGTAAACTGAATGTCTACGTCATGCTCAACTAAATCAAACAGAAACAGACAGAAAAAGACCAAACAAGCATTGTCAAAGTAAAGAAATAATAATAAATAAATCCATCTAAGACACACCCACAACTCAACCTACATAAAGGGCCAAAATCCCTACCATGATCCTTTGCAAATTCTACATACTTGCCAGCAGAGAACACCACAACACTGCACTGAGACACACACTCACAACTCACCCACCACACAACCTTTACACCACTAGCACCTCTCTAAAAGCAGACTCACAAACACCCAGCTTGACTTACACACACTCACCCTCACTTCCACACTCACACACACATCCATCTCCAGCACCACCCATCACCATGCCCCCAAAGAAGAATCCAAAGCTCACAGACAGTGAGTTGGAAGTCATGGTAGATGAAATTCTCAGAGTAGAGCCACGGTTATTTGGCACATTGGTCCAACAGACCCCCATGTCCCAGAAAACAAAGATGTGGGAGAGGATTGTCAACAAGGTGAACGCACAAGCACCTTGCCTGCGCACAATGGAGGTTAACAGGAACAGGTACTATGATGTGTGAAGGAGGGACAAGAAGCTTATTGGCAGAGACCATGCCCTGAGCCAGCGGACCGGCGGTGGCCCTCCTGCAAAACCTACGCTCTTCACTTCCTGGGAGGAGAAGGTGCTGGCCATCCTTCCACCGGAGGGCCTCCATGGATTAACAGGAATACCAGAGCCTGGTGAGTACATAACCAACTAGCCAATATTGTGAGGCAATACACACACACAGACATCACTGTCAAGGGGACAGTGAAACCAATCACTGTTAGCAAAGCCATATCAACAGAAAGCTAATAATACTGTGATGTGTATGCCAGTTAGATAAACACAATACCTGCAATCTCAGAGTAATATGGAACAATGTCATAACATGTACAAACTCACTAACAAATACAGCAAGGCATTGGCCTCAAAACACCAACAAACACTGTCAGCCATCTTGCCAGCACTGTTACACTACCTCACAGGGAAGCTGATTCACAGGAAGGAAGGAAGCTTGGGTTTTCTGGGAAGGTGGGTGTAGCCAAAAGCATGATGGGAGTCGCAGTCACAGCCAACAGTCCTCCCACCACATGGCCCATCAAGCCCACATTCAACCATGCACAGCTCACAGGGAGTGGAAAAGGACTGACAAGATGGCTGACAATGGGCTCTGCTGTGGGGAGCACAAGGCCCTGTTGGGAGTTGTGCTCAAACAAACAACAGGACACCACTGGCTGACATCCTGAACGTAAACTTTGACTCCCTGTAATGGAAGCATGGTTCATGGGGGATTATCTGGGCTCTGGGGGAGAAGGAGGTTCTGCAATGACTCCAACTGCTATCAAGGCCGTCTCTCCACACACCTTCTCAGCCAGAACAAATAGCACTCTTGGGAGCAGTCACTCCATGACAGTGAAAGTACATTCCTGGCAAGAAGTCTGACACATGGGCCTGATGTATGAATTGGCTGCAAGTCACACCTAGGCCTGGGCGTAGTTCGCGGAGTTTTGCTACGCGGAACTCCGCGAAGTTACAAAAAACTCCGCAAAGTTCCGCGAGTGGCGGAGCGCAGTGCAAACTGCAGTTTTTGCTGGTATTCCTGCCGCTCATGTAGAAATTCTACCCGAGCGGCAGCTCCCGCTCCCGAACTTACCGTTCCCGATCGCAAACTTACCGTTCGCGAGCGGGGGAAAAAACTCTGCTGCACATCGCGAAGCGGAGTTTTCTGCACTCCACGAGCTCAGCAGAGTGCGGAGTGCAAAAAACTCCGCAAACTCCGCGAACGGAGCGAAGTTCACAACCCAGGCCTATTCACACCTAGGCACTGGCCCTCTCACACACGTTCACACTCACAGCCATCTTAACTGTATATTTCCACTGACTGTCTGGGGATGCATTGTCCCAGGGGTGCTCCCTGGCCTGGCTGTGAAGGTGTGTGGAGTACAGGACAAGTGGTGAGATGCAGACATAATACATATCAAAACACACACACGAAGCTACATATACATCATTGACAAGGGATACCTGACAGTGAAAGGAATGGCCACAGAAAGATAGCTGACACTGTTGCATGGTGTCATTTACACAAAGCGCTGTTGTGAGCTGCATCCTACTCCTACATCATGCAGTGTTGTCATCATCCTTGACACAACACTCCCCTCACTGTCATTGACACATTCAACACAAGAAGTAATCTGGACTGGGTTGGAGGAGGCGTACAACTTACAGCAGCATGACTCAAACACACAAACCTCTGTCCCTCACTGTCATGAGCTGGAAAAGCAAGAGAGTAGCCTTGGTTAACTCATATGTCCATGGAGGACATTGACAAGAAAAATGACGTTATCACGTACAAAGCCCTGCAGCAACATCATTTGCTACAGTAACACAATCACATGTGTGCAATGAGATGAGAACTAGGAACACATATACCAAAATAGAATATCTCAATTGATCACATACATACCGGACTGTGACTATGTCGTCAGACACACCAATGTGACTCGAAAATACATGCAGAAATGCCAGTACACAAGCACAAATCTTGCAAAACATCGTAAGAGGAAGTGCACGTATGTCATTGTCAAAGCACAAATGTTGACAACAACAACACACCTGTGTCAGGCACAGGATTGCACTTGAGTTGCAATGGCTATGTACAGTCAATGAAGCAATACATGAGCTGTCCATGCACAAAGCTCCACGTGCACATCAGAACGCTTCAGGTTGTAATAACAATGTTCTTAACCAATATAGGCCTCTGTCTGTGACAATTGAGGACAATGCAATGTACATACACTCATTATGAAGTACAATAGCAACTGTAATGTGTGTGATACGTTGATGTGTGCAGAACCACAACATACATTGTGTGTTTCTCCTACCCACAGGGCCTGCTGGGGACACTGCAGGAACCGAACAAGAATCCCAGTCCCAGACTCTGGTTGGCCCTGAGCTCTACTGTGTGGATGTCTCTCAGTCCTCTCCGGACGACGACGAACGACCTGGCCCCTCCGGTGTGGATCAGCATGCAGCACCAGCAGCTGTAACTTCTGCACCCCCTGCTACTACTCCTGCTACATCTGCCAACACCCAGATGATCTGTACCAACACGGACAGACCAAGTCCAGAAAACACCGACGGCACAGCTACACGGGGCACTCTGGAGATGGCGGACAACACCACCAGTGTCAACAGTGAAGGAGGCTCAGTGTTGTCTGTGTCTGCAACCGCAGGACCTGCTCGTGTGGGTAGGGGCGGGGTGAGGGTACGCAGGGTGAGGTCACGTCCTGAAGATGGGGCTGCTGTGCAAGATGACCCACAGTTAGGACGCATCATAAATGCATACCGAGAATGCACCGGAGACTTTGGCCAGGTAGTGGGGATCCTCAAGGACATGCAACAACAGCAGGCTGCCCATCATTCCAAATTGGACTCCCACATGTCCAGGATGGAGACCTACATGTCTAGGATGGAGTCCAAAATGGATAAAATGGATGACCTCACTGCCGTGCACAGGGACATACTCACATGCCTCCGACAGATTGCTGACAACATGACCACACCTCCCTGTGTGCCCACTACATCTGTTGCCACAACATCAGCAACTGCCACAGGGAGGGATGAGGACTCTGGCGGAGAGTCCCCAGCACCGCAGCAGCCTGCACCTGAGGGTCCCCCACAAAAGAAGAAGAGGGGTCGTCCGAAGAAGGACCAGTGAGAGAAAGATGGCCATGCATACCTCCCAGGAAGTGAACACCTGCTCCTGATATGCTTCATTGTGTGCAAAGCGTTCACCTTGTTGACTGTCACTGAACTCTCCCACATGTGATGGAAGGTCGAAGTTGGAACAATGAATCAAATGACTGTGGACTTGGCTCTGAAAATTTCATCTACTAACACTGACAACTCCTCTGTGAACTTTGGATTTCTATCACACTGTACAGCACTATCAATTATGTGTACTATTTTCACACATGCACCTAAATTAAATCATGATCACACAATACTTGCATCTGTTGTGAATTAAACTTGGTTTGTGAGATAGAGATGATGACCAGCTAAACAAAGACTGTGCATGAAAACAACTACAGCAATTCAAACACAGTTTTGTGAGTCATGGTGATGTGACACATATGAGAGATACACACTACTAGGTCAACACAACACAAATTTCCCATGGCCCACATACTCATTGCCGCCACTATTGTGAACTGACAAGACACTGAAATGCACATATACTAAACTCATTCTGAGAAAGAGGCAATCAGGCCACAGGTACAGTATGCAAATTGATGTTGGATGTGTGTATACAGACGAGGCACACCCCAATGTGGAGCACAGGTTTATTACACAATCACAACATGTTGCCTCCACAACAGATGCAAGGTAACCTCACGTGACAGTGAGCACAAAGTAACCAAGAGGGTCAGAAATGTCAGTACTTGGGTGTGTGGCACCGCCTCCTGTTTCCAAGTAAAGTTGCACTCTGTAACAGCATTGTGTGTTTTGGAGGTCACATGTCACCAGACAACAGCCAAAGGACCCTGTGAAGGACAGACATACAACAGACTTGAAATACAAAAATAGCTGCATACATCTCCAATGGACATTCCATACACAAGCCTCATGATTTGTGAAAACAACCTAGGACGCATGTCAACACTGCAATGGTGAACATACTAACTCAACGTACACATTACTGAAAGGATGATGTCAAGTACCATGCAGACACACGTATGCAGGGACATTTCACTACATACACATATCAGGCAAAGGAAAAGCTTAGACAACTCATCACTGTATACTCACAATCATGAGAAGAAGTTGTTGATGAGCTGTGTCCGAACATCCCCCTCAACCTCATCATCACTGGCCACATGACCCAGGGCTGGATCCTCCCCTTCTGGAGGCTGCTGGTTGTCATCATCTTGGATGAGAGGTAGCTCTTCCCTCACTGTCAGGTTGTGTAGCATGCAACACACAATGATGATCCTACACACCTTTTCTGGTGCATATTGTAGGGCCCCTCCTATCCGGTCCAGGCAGCGAAATCTGCTTTTCAGTAGTCCAAATGTACGCTTTTTCACTCGCCTGGTCCGCCCATGTGCCTCATTAAAACGTATCTCAGCAGGGGTAACAGGGTTCCGTAGTGGTGTCAGCAACCACGGCATGTTGGGGTATCCGGAGTCACCTACATACCAACAAACAAACATATCATGGGTCTGAAAAGAGGGAACAATCCGAGATAAAAAAATCACACAAGGTAAACAGACATTACACACCGACAAACCAGGCATGCTGATTTTGCAGCTGTGACATCATCTGTGGTATCTTACTATTCCTCATGATGTATGCATCGTGTGCGGATCCGGGGAACCGTGCACAGTCATTTGAGATAGTCGTGTCAGGCAGACATACCACCAGGGCATTGATGGAGTAAAAATGCTTACGGTTCCTGTATGTCACTTCATTTGCTTGTGGTGGTACCAAAGCCACATGTGTACCATCTATTGAGCCAATGACATTTGGCATCCTTCCCAGAGCATAAAAGTCACTCTTGATGTCAGCAATTTGTCGTGGTGCCGAGAATTTGATGTACTGGTTCCCTCCAAAACATCACGGAGCACACGGCTAAACATTGTCTGCGACATCCCACCAGCAGTAGCCACAGTGTACTGGAAGGTTCCTGTGGCAAAGAAATGTAGGGCTGCCATCACCTTCACCTTGGGGGTCAGCGCTGATGGATATGGCCGTCCAGGTTGCAGATGTGGGGTCAACTGCTCTGCCAAATCCTCAATTAGTGCTCTGGTGAAGCGGTAACGTCGGATGCTGTCACGTTCAGCCATGGTTGCTAGGTCTGGGAAGGGTCTGTGGACAGCTGGTCTCCTGCGGTACATAGGTGGGCAAAGACAGAATATCATTACCCTTTCATATCTGGCAATTAACATGCAGAATATCACATGCTACATCATAGCAAGACTCAATGAAGTCCGGTGTGTGCTGTTGAGCATGGACACATATGCCAGCTATGTGCCCCTCGCCAAACCCTTCAGCTCCGGATGCTTGAACAACAAGTGCAATGCTGTGCTGTGAACAATCTATGGGGTCTGTCCCAGTACATCTGAACATATGTCACATACCAAACACACAACTCAGTGACTAGTGAAGATAGATGTGTTGTTCAAATGACATGTGTTTGTGAGGTCCACACACAGGGATCTTGTTATGCCACATGGACACTGTCATTATGTAACGTCTGATGTACACATACCATCACACCCATGAAACACACATGATGTGCTCCCAAATTTGTTTGCATGGCAAACATGTATGTCTGTGACACACAGACACAACAGCAACTCACATGCCAAATACAGATGGATGTGTGAAACGATTTACATCTACAACAAGAATCATGTGTGTAGCACAATACGCATTTAACCTGGATTAACACCACAATAGTAGCTCTGGAAAACTTTGTAACACACAGTCCATTAGAGCTGTAATTCAGGGTGTATGTAACATGTGATCACACAATGGGCCCCTGGAACTGTGTCCATGCCTACGGTGGTGATCTGCAAAGTTGACACTCACAGTTGTGATGTGCATAACACACAATGGATTATGTCCCCATGAAACATGGCTCATCATGGGAGTGTGTGCTACAAAGAGCTCTGTCCAATCTAAAATGTGAAGCTATGTACCCACACCCTTCACATGAAGACAGTATATATACGAGTTTTACCTACAACTGCTGAATGTTAAAGACTTTACTTTAGCTTTACATTACACTCTCACCCTCTTTTGTTCAGAAGCTGGAATCCTAGCAGGAAATGTGGTTTTCCATACTGTGTGACAGGCTTATTGATTGGTGTAGAGCACCTGAGGCTCAGCCAAAATAGTGTGGATGGCACCCTTTGGCTGTTAAACCGTAATGGTGACAGACGCGGGTGACTATTCAAAAGACGCGGCGTACACTGCTCGACCGAGCCGGACGCACACATTGGATATTGGCCTTCTGTGGGACAGACGCAGGTGACTATTCAAAAGACGCTGCGTACACTGCTCGACCGAGCCGGACGCACACATTGGATATTGGCCTTCTGTGGGACAGACGCGGGTGACTATTCAAAAGACGCGGCGTACACTGCTCGACCGAGCCGGACGCACACATTGGATATTGGCCTTCTGTGGGACAGACGCGGGTGACTATTCAAAAGACGCGGCGTACACTGCTCGACTGAGCCAGACACACACATTGAATATTGGCCTTCTGTGGGACAGACGCAGGTGACTATTCAAAAGACGCGGCGTACACTGCTCGACCGAGCCGGACGCGCACATTGAATATTGGCCTTCTGTGGGACAGACGCGGGTGACTATTTAAAAGACGCGGCGTACACTGCTCGACTGGGCCGGACACACACATTGGATATTTGTCGTCATGGGGACAGACGAGTTTTAACAGGGTGTACGAATCACGTGCACACAAAATCAGTTGGGCAACAACAACAATGTATCCAAATCTATAGTGTCATGATGTAGTAAGATTTGAAGGACGCGGTAGGCGTGTCCGAGGCGTGCAATGTGATGGATTGGACAAATTCGGATAATGCGAAAGTCTCTGACCTATCTCTTTGGACCCATGGGACAGAATCCGCCTCTGCAGCACAGATATAAGGCTGTCTGTTCCCAAGAGACTTCACTTGCCTGCACTACATGCTACTTGCCTACATCACAACCTACCACTGCTGCTGTCTCTGCATCCTCTGGAGTCTGCAATGGCACGTACTGTGGAGAGGGCACCAGCCTTCACAGAGGAGGAGAACAAGGCCCTGCTGGACAGCCTCCTTCCACAGTACAGCAAGCTGTATGGGAAACCAGGGGAGCAGGTGAGTGTTGTTTGCACTGACTTCTCAGTACACCATGTCCCCTAACAGGCACTACTGGCATTCTGGCCACCAAGGACATGCATGCACACAGAGTCATTGTAATTCTCACAGTGTGTAGAATCATGTACTGGACAGGGACAGTGAAGTAAAAGTGTATCCTGTGCTATTTCATCTCATGCACTGTACTCATGTTGTGAGGGCAGGCTTACACACAGGACAACTGCCCCGGCTGATACTTTGAAAACCTTGATGCATCTTCTGCCCTACTACCAATGACCTATATGTTCACGTGTGTGATATACAAACATGTTGCATGTGTAGTAATGGTGTGTCACTATGTCATCCTTACAGGTCGACGCCCATCAGAAGCAGGAGATTTGGTTGACCATCATCCGGGCTGTGAGATCTGTGGGGGTCTTCAAATGCTGCATCCGCCACTGCCAGAAGAAGTAACAGGACCTCTGTGGCTGGGCCCGGAGGATTGCTAGTGTCCAGCTCAAGCTGTCACCTCCTGGCAAGAGGGGCGGACGACGGACCCTCACCCCCCACATGCTACGGATACTCACGGTGGTCTTCCCTGACCTGGATGGGCAGTTGAAGGCCAGACAGCAGCAAGGAGGGGGTGAGTTTGAGCCAGTTAGCTGTACTATGTCTGACATGCATGTTGCACTCCCTCAGCCTGGTAACACTATCACAAGTCGTGTGTATGCTGAGACAACACTTGTGTGCCAAAACTGTAAAGATGCCCCATTGTCATCTGATGCCCAGGTGTGTCCCTTTCCGTCTGTGACATGTGTCACTAGTCTCCTGTGTATGAGCTGTATTCCAAGGTCACTGTGCACAGCACCATGTACGACAGGTGCATTGTGTTGACCGTCATGAGTGATGTGCTTGTCTGACATGTGTCAGCAACTTGACAGACATATGACCTGCACTCTGTGTGGTACATACCTAAATGGACGATGAGATGATTGGGCTGATAACACAGGTTTGTGACATGAATACTGCACACACGTGCAGCAGGTCAGACCAATGTTGGTGTCTCTGACAAATGAACTGTGTTTGCTCAAATAATGCATGGTAAGCAGCCTCGTACTCCCATTATTCCCATGTTTCACATGGACCTAGGACAGGTAAGCCAACTCAGGCCATCAGGGACACTGTCACATCCCATTTTTGTGTCTCAGGCAACACTGTGACCATTGCAAATGAAGATTCATGTGTCTGCCTCTGTGTCAGTGTGTACAGGACGAGCAATTTTGATGATACATGTGGCCAATGTATCGCATATGGGCAGAAATCTCATGTATGTCAATTGGCTCAGATACCCAGGACAAATCATGTGTGTCTCATCCCTTGACTGTGCATATTGGTGGCTTAAACAGATATGTGTATGCTGCATTACTTTGATTATGTGAGTATGCAAAATGCTCCTGTATTGGGATATCAGACTTCATATACTCATATGTCTCAGTTGAACAACATGAGCTTGTCAAAGTGTACGAATTCTATGTAGCACTTAGGGGACATGTATACTTGTGCACTACAGATGTTACTTGCACAGTGTATACTTGAGTGTGACATGGGGCTGACTGTTAAATCTTGACTACAACTTCCGGACAGATCGGACGAGTCAGCTGACTAGCAGCTGATCTCTCCCCTTGAAAAATAGGATGCCTCTCTCCACGCGCAGCGGACGCGCTTGAGGTGAGACAGACCTCGTTATTGCTGAGACCAGGAGCGCCTGGGAAAGGGCTCCTCAAACCTGTACTGCATTTTTAAAAATTGCTTATTGTTTTTTTTTTTTTTAAATTGCGCTTGAGACCAGGAGCGCCTGGGAAAGGGCTCCTCAAACCTGCACTGAATTTTAAAAAAAATTGTTGATTGTTTGCTTTTTAAAAAAAAAGAAAATTGCGCTTTTAAAACACTGATCGCCATTACTGCCAGCACTCACCTACACTTCACGCATTCCCCGGTCCACCGCCGACTAGCGGTTTGAGTGGAGGGAATCCCAAAAAACGGGCACACAGGAAGTGACTACAACTTCCGGACAGATCGGACGAGTCAGCTGGCTAGCAGCTGATCTCTCCCCTTGAAAAATAGGATGCCTCTCTCCACGCGCAGCGGACGCGCTTGAGGTGAGACAGACCTCGTTATTGCTGAGACCAGGAGCGCCTGGGAAAGGGCTCCTCAAACCTGTACTGCATTTTTAAAAATTGCTTATTGTTTGTTTTTTTTAAAATTGCGCTTGAGACCAGGAGCGCCTGGGAAAGGGCTCCTCAAACCTGCACTGAATTTTTAAAAAAATTGTTGATTGTTTGCTTTTTAAAAAAAAAGAAAATTGCGCTTTTAAAACACTGATCGCCATTACTGCCAGCACTCACCTACACTTCACGCATTCCCGGTCCACCGCCGACTAGCGGTTTGAGTGGAGGGAATCCCAAAACGGGCACACAGGAAGTGACTACAACTTCCGGACAGATCGGACGAGTCAGCTGACTAGCAGCTGATCTCTCCCCTTCAAAAATAGGATGCCTCTCTCCGCGCGCAGCGGGCGCGCCGCCGGTGCGCCAAAGGCGCGCCATAGGCAAGCCCGTCTGCGCCCGTCCGCGCCTGGACCGGGCCCAGAGCCACCGTCCCTGGCCGTTCCCAACTAATCCCACACACAAACTTCATTTCCTACTCCAGTAAACAATTAAAAGACATATCCAACACTTTTATTAATAAACAGATATGCCCCCACCTCAACCTGGAAATCCTATCCACCCAAGTTTTCACACACTGTCCTAACTGTCCTTTCACTCTAAACACTACACAAAAGCACTCACCCACCATGGGCCCCCCGTCCCCCAACAATCATATTACAATCAACTCAGCTCTTATAAACGCTCGCTCCCTACCCAAACATAAATATGAACTATTAAATCTCCTAGAAAACCACAAACTCGATCTCCTTTTCATAACAGAAACTTGGGGAGATCTGTCTTCAGGACCAGACTTCTCCACAGTAAACCCGGATGGCTTCTGTGTCTGCAGATTCGACAGATCCACAAAAAAGGGTGGTGGACTGGCACTTATCCATCGTGAACATTACTCAATAAGGACAGAGCTGATCCCTATCAAAACATGCGAAGCATTTACCTTCACAATACTACTCACACACACATACTCCTTCAAAGGCATTCTCCTTTACCGCCCACCGGGACCTCGAGCCGAGGTACTCTCTTCTATAGGGCATCTCCTGGAACCCTTAGCTGGAGAAAGCAACTTCACCATACTAGGGGACTTCAATTTCCACATGGAAGCCCACAACGACCACGACACCTCAACCCTTTTAGCAGAACTAGAAGCAACGGGACTCTCTCAATTAGTAACAAAACCCACTCATTTAGCAGGCCACACTCTGGATGGCCTATTCACTAACAATAAGCAAATCACTCTAGGAAACATTCTCCCCTTCCCCTGGACTGACCACTGTGCGATCTTCTTCAATATTCACATAAAAAATCACATCTCCATTCAACCAATCTCTCCTCCCCCTAAACAATTCAAGGCCTGGAACAGTATCTCCCCTACCGCTCTCAAATCACACCGCCTGTTCTCCCTACAAGACCCACCGTATGAACCTGAGCAAGCAGCCACGCAATACACACAATGGCTCCACTCAGCCTTCAATACCTTAGTCCCGCAAAAAAATACCTCCAAAAATAGAAAAATACCATCAGCTCCATGGTTCTCAGAAGCACTCAGGCTCGAAAAACAAACATGCAGAAACATAGAAATACAGTGGCGTCGGAACTACACCCAAACCGAGAAAACACGCTATAAATTAGCACTTATCAAATATAAACACCTCATAATCTCAGAAAAAAGTAAATATTATCTTAACCAAATCGAAACTGCACAAAACTCCACCAAACAACTGTTCCAGGTCGTAACCAGACTGTCAGGCCCCAAACCCATCCCCTCCATAACTCCTACTCAAACATTCTGCGATTCTCTAGCCATATTCTTTCAAGAAAAAGTTAGTCACATCTATACTAACTTTGCTGCTCATTCTTCCATCAACAACCAGACCATTGCTCCCACTGACAACACTAACACACCTATCCCCACTCATCCTGACCTCACCAAGAGTAGCACCCTCCCTACCCTCCTGGAATTCAACCAAGTTACACCAGACCAAATCGTAGACTATATTTCCTCCATCAAATCAGGTTCCCCCAACGACCCATACCCCCCACCATACTAAAATTGATACCCGAGATCATCGCCCCAGTACTAGCCACCATCTGTAACTCTATGTTCAGCACAGGAACATATCCATCCATTTGGAAAAAACTGTCATTAAACCGCTACTAAAGAAACATAACCTTGACCCCACAGAAACAAAAAACTATAGACCTATTGCCTGCCTCCCCTTCCCTGCCAAAATCTTTGAAAAAGTAATCAATACTCAATTATCACAGTTCATTAATGAAAACAACCTCCTAGACGACACCCAATTTGGATTTAGGAAGGGCCACGGCACCGAAACAGCCCTCATTAAAGCCTCCGACGAAATCAGAATGATACTCGACCGGGGAGGAGCTGCGGCTTTGGTGCTGCTGGATTTATCAGCAGCATTTGACACGGTCGATCATACTACACTTATCGACCGTGTCTCTACCATAGGTATCAAAAATAACGCCAAAGCCCTCTTAACCTCCTTCCTTTCCAACCGCTCCCAATCAGTAACGCTAGGCGACTTCACATCCCCATCCTTCACCTTCCCCTGCGGTGTTCCTCAGGGATCCTCGCTGAGTCGACCTTATTTAACATTTATGTGTCCGACTTGGCGAGGGTCATCAAATCTCATGGCATGCGAGTGACTACATACGCCGACGACACACAGCTAGTAATAGAGACCCACAATGATGGAGAAAAAGTTGCGGCAAATTTTCAAACTGGAATGCTCACAATAAGCACATGGATGGCAAACAATTGCCTTAAACTAAACTCCGATAAAACGGAGGTAATGATCTTTGGTAACCTCTCCCCCATCTGGTCTCCATCCTGGTGGCCAGCAGAGCTAGGCCCACCTCCACCCCCCGTAACAAAAGTCAGAAACTTAGGTATCATCTTTGACGACAAATTATCATTTTTTCAACACGCTAACAACGTTGTCTCCTCGGCATTCTTCACCATCAAAATGATAAAGAAACTTCTACCCTACCTTCCTTCAAATGCCGGGAGAACTCTCATGAGCACGCTAGTCATGTCCAGGGTAGACTATTGTAATGGCCTATTTCTTAACGCTCAGGAAAGAGTCCTAAACAAACTGCAAATGGTCCAAAACGCAGCGGCAAGGATCCTGATTAACACCCCCAAATTCAAGCCTACATCCAATCTAATACGTCAGCTCCATTGGCTGCCCATCAGAAGCCGTATAAAATTCAAGGCCCTATGTATCGCCTATAAGGCAGTAAACAACACAGGACCTGAATTCCTAAAAAAAACACTATGCCCTTACAAACCAACCAGACCCCTTCGCTCTTCAGCAGCAAACCTCTTAAATGTCCCCAGAACAAAAAAATCTTCCTGGGGCGACAGAAGATTCACAGTCGCCACCGCCAGACTTTGGAACACACTTCCCCTTCACATCAAAAACACCCCCTCTCTTCTTGCCTTCCGTAAACAACTTAAAACCTGGTTGTTCAATGAATAAATGACCAGCTCCTACTCTGTCCCATCCTCTTCCGTCCACAGCGCCGAGACACCCAAGGGTATTTGTGCGCTTAACAAATTGCATAATAATAATAATAATTCACTGGCCCGGTAACGAGAGTCAGTACAGACTGTTCAGGCAGACAGGACTGTGGCATAGTGTGGCACATGAAAAAGTTTAAGATGCAGTTTTGTACTTGTCAGTTGTCCTGCATGCTGACCTTTTTAGCATTGGAGTTTACAACATAAGCCCATATTGGTTACTGTGGGTGTGAGTATGTTCATTATGTAAACTTTGGTATTTCTCCATCCCATTTGCGTGCCCAATTCCAGACTCCCTTGCATGAGATGGGACATGTTTGTGTTATGCCCTGACACTCAGGAGCATTACAGACAAGGCAACAGGCAAGACAGTGCCCTGTTGGGCATGTACATAGTTTAAATTGAGATACATCTAACAGATGTTTCCATTGCCAACATGTGTTTGGTAACCATGATTCACAGGCAGACTGACAGAAGACCTATTTACATATGTGTGAGTTAAGGAATAGTGGCTTCGACATTATGCAAGGCCTTGCTCTGTGATGTTTTGGGAACATAAATCTAGTGTCAAGTATATGCAGATGACTGATGTGAATCTGTTTCCTCTCCTTGTTCACAGCATCATCAACAACAACTGGAGGAGAGAGTTCCACAGACCAGGAGGAAGCAGCTAGCCAGACGGGGTCCACTGTGGAGGAAGATGAGGGACCCAGTGGCACAGAGGGTGAGGGGAGCCACACTGAAGCACGCTCAACAACATCAACATCAGCTGATGACCCAACCAGCTTAAGTGATGACTCCCTTGTGGTGGTGGGTGTTACCAGAGCGGAGGCCACACCCACAGAGTCTGTCCCCGCCACCACCACCATCTCCACCCTCCCAGCTGCTCCCATTCCTAAGGTCTGTGGACCCTCCCGTGTTAGGTAGCATGTCTCCTTTGGTCCAGGCACCGCACCCCCTGCGTCTGTCACCCCTGCTGCCCTGAGTGTGGAGTCAGTGGACTTGCTGAAACAGTTACATGTGGGGCAGACATCCATGCTGAGTGTCCTCCATGCTCACACCGGTCTATTGACACAATTGGTGTCATACATGGAGGGCATCTCAGCGAACATGTCTGCCCTACAGCGGACAAATCAGTCCATGGCCTCCTCACTGACGGCAGCAGTGTCCCTCCTGCAGCAGTCCCTCACCTCTCCTTCCTCTGCCCCATCCACAGTCCCCACTACCCTACCTGAGCCAAGCACACTCACACAGACACATGCACACACCCCAACAGACACAGGCAACACACAGCCACCCAAAACAAAGTCAAATAAAACACGCACGCACACTCTGGGGACTGACATCACACACACAGGAGATAGGGCAAAAAAACACACACACCCATCCACAAGCACTGCACATTCCTCAGCTACCTCTCCCTCCAAAAGCCCTACCCTTGACTCTCCTACAACCCCCCCTTCCCAGAGGGTCTTCCTCTGTGACTTAGGCCTCTTCCCCACTGACACATCAGTTCCAACTCGAAAGGGGAAGAGGAGGTCACCATGCACAAGGAGGGGGTCCCCCACCGCACGCACACCCTCCCCTAAGAGTAGGTACACTGAGGCCCCCACCCGTACAGCCCCAGGACGAAGAAAGGAAAAACCCCACCACCATCCCACACTTCCCCCCCCAAAGCTATCTCTGCCCAACCCAAGACCACCCGTCCCAGAGTTCACACACCAGAAGCCATCCCCGGTTCACCCACACACTGTTACACCATCTCCAAGGTGATTAGGCTCTCACTCCCTAACACAGGCACTTCCAGTCCTACAACACCACACACTCAGTCACTTCCATACACTGCAGTGGAGACCCTGGCCCCCCCATCTGACCTGTCCACTGCAGAAGATCCCCCACCCCCCCAATCTAACATGGGCACTGCAGTGGAGCCCCCACCCCCACAATCAGACTTGGGCATTGCAGTGGAGCCCCCACCCCCACAATCTGACATGGGCACTGCAGTGGAGCCCCCACCCCCTCAGTCCAACATGTCCACTGCAGTGGCTCCAGCACACCCTCAATCCGATTTATCCACTGCAGTTGCTACAGACACTCTAGTTGCCCCCAATCCCCCCATTACCCATCCTGCTGCACCCTAATCCTATCCCTGCGGTGCCTGGCCTGCCCCAGAAGATGCCCCTCCTTGGGGATTTGTCCCCTAGTGATGTATGTGCAGGCAAGCAATGTATGGGAACTCATCCTATATATCCCCTGAAGGACTCATTGACATGGACTGGCCATTGGCCTTGTTTTTTTGCAAGATTCAAATTTAAATGCTGAATAAAGCAGATTTATGTTATTTTGGCTAATTTTTGGGGGGTACATGATGTTGCTGATTATTGAACTGCAAATGCTGTTGTGACATTGATTTCAGCCAAATCAGGATAGAGTGATGTGATGGACTGCCGGAGGTCCATGTGATATGTGTCCTAGTACAGTGTGTTGTGGAGTTGTTGTAGGCTGAAATGGCTTGTTGTCACGAGCAACATTGTTTTTGACAAGGAGTGTGACATTCTTTTCACATCCTCTCCCATCTTTGGTGTACACTTTAGCACATATGTTGTGCTTGACATTTATACTCAGTGTTACTGTTTCTTATGGTATGCACCACTCAAATGGACATGCATATTAGCGCATTGATGATGAACAAGTCATCTGTGTCCCAGGTGCCACTTGGTATACATGGATTCTGAGTACGTGGGGCCAACTTGGGAATCACACCTGTACATAGGATGATGGGACCAAAGTATTCTGTGTGTTGTGATAGTTCAGTCAATGTCCGAGTCTCATTCTGACAAGGCAGACACATGCCAAGACCAAGCTTGACACAGCGGAACTTCAACAGTAGTGACGCATATGTCTCAGTGTGGTTTAGACCAACATCGTGGGGGGGGAGCCTAGGGACACTTACACACACACACATGTTGGGCCCGATTCACAGAACTAACTTAAGACAAAATCCTAAACTTACTACCATTTTGGTATTCACAGAAGGCACTTACCCATTTTGGTATTCACAGAAGGCACTTACTTACTCATTTTGTGTAACTTACTCGTTTTGGTATTCACAGAAGGCACTTACTCATTGATGAGTAAGTGCCTTCTGTGAATACCAAAATGAGTAACTTACTCATTTTGAGTAACTTACTCATTTGTGTAACTTACTCATTTTGGTATTCACAGAAGGCACTTACTCATTGATGAGTAAGTGCCTTCTGTGAATACCAAATGAGTAACCTACTCATTTTGAGTAACTTACTCATTTTGTGTAACTTACTCATTTTGGTATTCACAGAAGGCACTTACTCATCAATGAGTAAGTGCCTTCTGTGAATACCAAAATGAGTAAGTTACTCAAAATGAGTAAGTAAGTGCCTTCTGTGAATACCAAAATGAGTAAGTGCCTTCTGTGAATACCAAAATGGTAGTAAGTTTAGGATTTTGTCTTAAGTTAGTTCTGTGAATCAGGCCCGTTGTGTTTGTTCTGCAGAGTGTGGTTGGCTGGCTGTATTGGCACATCTTGAACCGCGTATTTCTACTGGCTTTGTGAGCAGTGATTGGATGTATGGTTTAGTTTGTTTAGCTACTGTAACTGGGAGTCCAACATCTTCAATTTGGCCATTGATCATGGTCTTGAATTGCCATTGCTGCCACAGTGTGGAACAAGATCTTGTCTACACTTTAGTTTCTTGCTGAATTCCTTTGTATGTGTGTCTGTATGTGAACAAATGCGTGTTTGTGCATTTAGATGGTCACTTCTTCCATTGTCAAAATAAACATTGGTGGCAGTGTTGGCCCGCAATGGCAATGTTTATCTTTGTAAGGCCCAACTATGTCTGCCTCAACAGATATGTGTTCGTTTGGCACACAACCACTACTTTGTCACTACATTGTTAGTGGTTTTATGCCTCAGGAAGTCATACATGATTGTGTGCAAATGCTGGGAGTCTGGACCCCACACTCACCTTTTTTTCACTACACTGATGGGGGTGTTGCAACCCATGTCCCCTATGTGCTTGGCTAAGTTTGGGGTTTGAACCCCATGCTCATCTTTTGTGCACCACACTGATAGGGGTGATACCCCTTCTCTCCTATGTGCTTGTCACTGCTGTGTGTTTGATCCCCCTATTACCTTATGGTGACCACACTGAGGGGGGGGGGTTACACCCCATGTCCCCTATGTGCTTGCCAAAGAAGGGGGTTGGTACCCCATGCTCTTCTTTTGTACACCACACTGATGGGGGGTGATACCCTATCTACCCTATTTGCTTGTCAATGCTGGGGGTTTGTACACCACAATCGGCCTTTGTTCACTAGAGTGATGGATGTAACTGCATTTATTTGCCTAATGTGTCACTGAATCTAGATGTTTGTGCACAATACACAAACCTGGCATGGGAGTAGGGGGGAGTGTTTGCCCTCCACCTCCTCTGGGGCGGACTGTGCTGTGGGATGTGCATCCACCCCTTCTGGGGTGGACTGTGCTGGGGGGATGTGCATCCACCCCTTCTGGGGTGGACTGTGCTGGGGGATGTGCAGCCACCCCTTCTGGGGTGGACTGTGCTGGGGGGATGTGCATCCACCCCTTCTGGGGTGGACTGTGCTGGCGTGTGGGCAGCCACCCCCATGTGTGTTTTGGCTTTCGGGGGGATCGTCACGTATTGGTGGGTGGTAGGTGTCTGACTTACCGTCTGCGACGTACGCGTCGGTTCCGGTTGTTGATTCGGTCATAGGCGTACAGTACAGGGATGACATGGGCGATCGGATACATGGCAGCTTCGTCTCGTACGCGGTGTTCGTGTTGTGGCACGATTCGGTCCTGATATACTGCTCTTCCGGATGCTGTGACGTGCTGGAGGTAGCGACCTGTTCGGGGCGGAGGACGTACGCATCGTACTTGCCTGGCCAGAAACTGCTACGTTAATGCTTCCAGGCAAGTCCAATCTGTGTTGACGGAGTCGGCTCGTACGGGAAATGTTGCTCGATTCGGAGCATACGTGTCATTCGGGAAATGCACACATTTGCGCATCGTACTGCCTCGTTTGGATGGACCGGCTCCGGGAACGAGTCGGTCGCAAGGTAAGGCTATGGAGGGCTTTGGGAGGGCTGTCCGAGCGAGATCGGAATCGGCCCCTAAATGTTGTAATAAACATTGCACGCAAAAAATAAAGTTAATCTACAAGAGCTATGCTATATTTTGCTACTAAACAGTCAGCCACAAGTGCAGTTACCTTACAGACAATTTTGCTATTACTTACCCACACAATACCATTAGTAATAATTGCCTTTTTGTGCATTAACAAGTCCTAAAACTTTAACAGACTTTCTGTAACTTATATTGTACAACTACTCAGCAAGCTACAACTTACAACAAAAACAGCTTATTATTAATCACACAGGTGAAACCTACTGCATTTTCCAATGCTTGTTTTGATTGTCACCTTTGTCCAGGTCTGCAAAGCCATAAGCATGCTATATTTACATTCAGCAGATGGGCCAGTGATACTATTGTTAGGGATTATGAGGTAGCCACAAAGGTGTTGGTTCTGTTGTACTTTATGGGAGGAGTCTTGAACATATGCAGCTGGGATGTCTCTGGACTATGGATGTCAGGCAGTGACCAGGGTGCCTGCATCTACTCTTTTGATCGACCATAGTTTATTGGTTTTGGTCAAGCCACAGTACTGCAAAGATGTCTGTGTTGGCCTCTGTCTGTGATTGATTCCTCTGTGCCTATATGGAAATTTGGGTGTAGGATTTAGACTTTTTATGTCAAGTGCTTTAGTTTTGGTGATATTTCACAAAAGTGGATGACGTGGATAGGTTCTCATTGTTTAAAGGAATGGAAAGAAAACAAAATGTCAGAGGAGTAATGCTTTGATTACTGGCAAAAATCGCCACTTCACTCTCTATTCTCACTCTACTTGCACTCTCTCTTTCTTACTTCCAGCCCTCCTGCATGGATAAGAGGAAGAAGGTGCTATCTGGCCTCCCAGACAATTGAAGGAAAGTATATATTTGGGAAACTGAAGCCAGAGGTTTCATTAAGGTCTGTCAGAAATAACACTACATTGTTTTAAGGAATGTAACAAAGAAGAGACGAAAAAGAGGAAAGGTGATTACAGCAAAAAATCCAAGCAACAAATTGTTATAAAAAAAAGTAGGACTCAACAAAAATATTGCTGTTCGGTCGTGCCATTAACAGCCTCTCCAGCCTTAAAACTCATAGCAATGTTTAGTCTCCAACAAAAAATGCTTATACAACTATTTGTATTTGCCTTGAAATATACCAGTGTCGTTTTTATGTTTTGGAAACTGTCAGCTAAAGGTCATAAACTCAATTCTCCTAATTTGTACAAGCAACCCCTGGATTAATTTGCATACTGAATGACCAGCACGGCTATAACTTAAAAAAAGCCTATTAAAAATGTACAGGATTTTTAGCTTGTGGAATTCAAGTTGCATTCCTCGAAACCATCCAGCTAACAGATAAAAGAGGCAGATTGTGATGAACGTGCATTTGGGTTCTTATCTTAAAACATACATTAGTTTCGTTATGTTTACAGATTTATTTCTACTTGATTTATTTTATTTTATTATTTGTATATAATGAATCTAAGCACTTGGGCAGTGGGTTGGGGGACTTCTCATAGAACAAGACCCGAATATATAAAGTTAGTATCACAGCAGGATTCTCAACACCGGTATATGCATCAATGGAGAATAGAGAACGAATTAGAATCTTTAACTGAGAAGGAAAGTGTCTGGGTGGGGAAAGTTAAGAGATTAGTCGGGAACAATACAACACGGGCTGGGCTGGGATACTGATCCTATCCCTCTTATTGGATTGTACATAAACTGCGGTGTAGTTGTGCAAACCCATCAACTGCCTCAATATAGAGTCACTAAACAAACAGATTTATCAATTAATCCGGTTTTTGCACGAGTTCTGTTTTATCAGTAACGGCTGATTTAACCGTTAAGAACGAACTATGCTGCAAGCAGAGACCTGTGCAAGAATTACAACCTTCGAGTTTTCGTGCTCATTGCTTGCTTGGTTTCAGTTTTGAGCAGGGGTCTCTAAATGTTTCTGTAGTGAGAGCTACTTCTGCTCAAAGAAAGTCCGCGTGAGCTACCAGCAAATGTTATCAATGTAAAAGAGTAGCATAACAGTAAAAGGACCCTAAGCAAGATTATCTGTACTGGCTACCCAAGCATTTCAGGCAAGGTTGCCAGCAGAAGTGGCAGGAAAACGCTTTTCAATATGAAATGACTAATGAAATAACAGCTAAAGCATCACGTGCCCTCTGGCACAATGGACAGAACACAGCAGTAAGTCTCCCCAACGCAGCATGAATTATTATCACCATAGCTTTAGATGTTTTTGGAACTACAACATTTTGTTTTTATCAGCATATAAGTTTCTGAATATGCACATAGTCTTCTATCAAATAGCACTTTCCGTTTAGGGCAAACAAACTAAGTTTTCCAGAAGAAAAATCTTGTCTGAAAAAACGTATTTGTTGCCTTCAAAATAACAGTTTCTATTTTCAGGAAACACTCAGTCCTTAAACATCAACATATCATTTAAAATGAGTACTCAAATGTACAAATGCCTCACATGGGCAGATTCTTCTTATAATGCCCAGGTATTATAATCGTATGCTGTGGAGTCTCACCATAACAGCAATGATGGCTCTACTATGCCAATAATGTCCACCATTATGCCAGTGCCACCATTGTGCCACTTTTACCATAGCATCCAAGATGCCCACCATACATCAGTCATGGCCATTATTATGCAAGAGTTAGCCACCATTAAGTCTCGGATTGCTAACAGTAGGCCTTTCATGTTCTTTGCCAATGGTGGCTGACATTATGCCACAACTAGACCATGATTGCTCAATATAGGCATGGATGGCCATAATTATGTGATTGGCATTATTTTGCCAGGCACAGATGCAATTGGGCCAGAGATTAACCCCCTTTTATGGGGTGTGCGTAGCATATACTTTTGTTGGTCCTTGACAGCAGGTATAGCTTCTAGGGATTGACACTGTTTTATTAGACAGGGACATAATGTCACACACTCACAGATAAATGTGCAAATATGCATACAAAAACACACAAATGTATGTACACGAGGCTCTTAATTGTCTCTGCTCTGGATCCACACCCTGCTCCCTACAGCTCTTCGACTCAACATGCACCCAACTAACACATTTTCACTGTGGCTCCTACAGTTCCATACTTCCGTTGGTGGGCCCTGGTTATTGCTCAGTCTACAATTAGCACTCTTCTTTAATTCCTTCATGGTCCACTGTTCACACACATGGTGCGACTGACAGGGCAGACCCAATCACCTTGTGATTTAGCTGGATTGAGCATGGAGACAGATGGGCATGTAGCAGACCCCACAGGCTGACACACTGTGTGTTTGAATGTTGTCATGAGGCTATGGCATTGGTTTGGCTGGCTGTCATTCAAGGGGTCTTGAGAAGAGCAGAGCTGCCTTCTTTAATATGTGCAAACTCTGTGAATGAGGTACCGATTTTGGTTTCCCTTTTGAGAGCTACTACAAGCATGAAGGTGAGCTACCAGTAGCTCCCGAGCTACCCATTGGAGACCCCTGGTTTAGAGTAATCTTGTAGATTGAGATTCTACCAGTGTTACAGTATGCAGTGCAGACTTGCTGCCACGGACATGGAGCTGCTCGTTGTAAAAGACCTATGGTTCAATGGTTTGCTGTATTTTTGTCAAAGGCAAACTTACCTCAAACCGCATAACGCACTCAACAGTTGCCAGAAAGGTATACACTGAGAGGACACTCACATACCACTGCACAACTCCGTCATGTCCTCCACATTCATACAAAAGCTTTGCCTGACTGACCCAATGAACTGCACCCAAATTGGAATGACTTTATCAAACCAACCCAGGGCTGTATCATTTCCTCACACAACGTAGAGCCGAGCGCCTGTTTTATGTGCCTGCAGTGGGAAATCTATAAAAACCTTCCGCTGTATTTGCGTCTCAAGAGTGGTGCAAACACAGTTCAGGATGTTGTTCTGGGATTTACTTTCCGACGCAAATCCCGATTTATGTTGAAAAGTTGTGTAAAGTGATGTAAATAAGCATTATATGCTACTTTGCACCAATGTGCATCAAAGGGGTAATCTATTGGTGGTACATGAGTGTTCCCCTGCAACTACCCATGGGTGTTGACTCTTATCCCTATCCACTAATATTGGTAGACAGGGAATTGTGCTAAAAACGTATGCCTCCTTGAGGAAGGCATGTGTTTTGAGAAAAGATTTATTTTCTCAAAATATTTCAAACTTTGCATGTGTGTTGCACTGTACAGCATGCGGATAAAGTGTGAAAAGTTTTAAAGTATAGTTTTTACTGGAAAGGAACAAAACCTATTCTTGACAGACTGCACATGCCCTTGCACAAATATTCAAGGCTGCGTGTGTTGGTGCATGTCAGCCTAAAGTATGTCAGCACAGAGCAAGATAAAAACAGTGCCATATCTAAGCAGATATGGCACTGTTTTACTCTCATCCTCTGACGCAACACAGCTCAGCAACTTTGGGTGCCGCGCTGCACTGCCAACACTTAGGTAATCTGCCCCGCAGTGCATAAAGTCAATTTTGTAAGCTCAATATTTTTCTGTGTTAATGCTTTGTTTTCAGAAAGTACTCTTTGGAAATAGTGAGCAAGGTTTGCCTCTTTCTGTTTCTGAGCAGTGCTGTCTGAAAATAAAGTACTAACTCGGAGAAAAAGCGGGTAAAATGAATAAACTTAATGTACTGGAGGTGCATAAAACATTACTTAGTTCTGTGCTTCCCCAGCAAAGCCCAATCTGATATGGTCATCGGAGCACTTGTTTTTATTCACTTGCCTTTTTTAAATTGCATTAATTTAACTCTATATTTCTCCTAATTGGTGAACTGATTTCAGACAGCATAGCTCAGGAGAGAAAGCGACAAACACTGCTCACTATTTTGTTGTAGTGCTTTCTAAAAATCATGCTTTAACTCTGAGTAATATCTAGTTAAATAAATGCACTTTAGAAAGTGTAAATGCACAGAAATAGGTGCTTCAATCTTTACTGAGCCAGTGCAGCTGATGATGATACAGGCCCCAGTGCAATTTCATTCATCTCACTTAAAGGTACTCATATTTTGGTGAAGCCTAGCAGACAGTGCAAGCTGTCTGGTTGCAGGAGACCTATTGTCAGCTTACCAAGAACTTGTCTTTAATGTCACTCTCATTTGCTTGCTTCTTATAAAATGGTTTGCCTTGTCATCTTCTGTTTGTCCCTCCCCTAGAGCGTAGACTCTTTACTTGTTCCCTCCCACTGCACATTTTCAGGGAAGTACTTTTTTTTGTTGCTTAAGCGCTTCATGAGAGTGCATGTGGTTTCCAGTTGTCTCCCTTGTATGCCTGTCTCCTGTCTATGTGCTTCTCTCCTCTTTGCCCCTCTGTTGCTCTCACACTCGAATGTGTTTCCCCTGCCCTCTGGTTCTCCCTGTAAGAAACTTGGTTACTAGTTGAACAGGATGGAAGCTCCCCACTCAAATAATAAACACAATCCTTGTCAGGGTGTAGAACAAAAGTCACTAAGCGGCTAATTACTAATTTTATCGGAGCAACACCGCCACACCACCGCTCCACCGAAGGACGCTGCAGCCTACCTACCAGATTGCGACCATTTTGTGGTCTGGCGGGTGAGTGGCATGGCGGTCCCGCTGCAGTGCGTCTTTCAAAGGCGGCTGTTAGAAATGGGGTTTCTGGTTGGCTAGGATATGCACCTAAGCCAGGCAGAACCCACCACTCTAGTCAGGGTAAGGGAGTTACACACACAAGATAACCCCTGCTCACCCCCTTGGTAGCTTGGCAGAGCAGTCAGGCTTATCGCAGAGGCAATGTGTAAAGCGTTTGCGCAACACACACACACCAGTGACACACTAGGCACACCACAAGAAGAGACTTCACACAAGTTTATATAAAAAGATCTCATATATCGTATCTAAAACAAATAAGACCACAAATCACATAATCACTTCGCCAACCAGGCGATTGTCATGACATCACTTAGATCCTAAATCACTTTGCCATAAGGCAATTGTCATAAATATCACAATTTAGTGCACTCTAGTAAATACTTCTAAATTGCACAGGTCATAAACACATCATAAAAACAACACTCTCACTGTGCCGCTTATACCATCCCAATATACGTCATTGCATCAGGACCCCAAAATATGAATCACCTATTAGCCTTAGGGCATAACAGGCCATAAATCCTGGTATTCGGTTTGGAAACAAATGCAGTAATTATAGGTAAAACATATTCAGGAAATAAACTGTCCTCATAACCATATAGGGTGCAGCTTCCCTGCAATCCTACAATCAGTTATACAGCAATTCCCTATATGCCACCGGAGCCTCTGTGCTCCTGCTAGTTACTTTACAGTAATGAGCCAATGCAGCAAGTTTCCCTTGGTAATCAGTGGCTTTCGTCGAGGTCTCACCCCGCAACCATCACCAAAAATAGCCATTGTTCCCTAGGTATGTGCAGGCACATGGGAAAAAGGGGGGAGGGCACCCTCGCATCAGGGGAACCCTCGGCAATGCTCCCCGCAAGGGAAGTAGCCGAAAAGGCAGCTGCTGCAACGTTGCAGCATTTCAATCAGGGAATACTGCTCTGGGCCACAGCGTATAAAGAACCATCCAGGGCCTTGCGGACCGCTGTATCGAAGGCTGCAGCCGAGCCGCCAGATCTAGAGAAGCTGCCCACTATCCTGATGGTGAGGAGACCTCACTATGGGTCCCCCCATAGCAGTAGTTGAATGCGTGCAGCTGCAGCCCAGCTCCGGGTGGGAGCCGGGCCGGCTCTGAGGTCGCATCTGACCTGGGCGTCGGCTGCAGTTACGACGGCCACTCGGAAGCGGACAGTCCCTCTCTTGGAATGCCCACCACCGGCTGCAGCCTCGGAGGGACCTCCTTCTCCCCTCAGCTGGGGCGATGCGGAGCAACTTCTCCATTGGGGGCCACGCTTCCTTCTTCGTCTTCTCCGTCGGCTGGGCCCCGGCCAGGGGTGGCGTCAGCGTTGCCCAGCAATGCTAGACCTCCGGACCGGGTGTCCTCGCTGCTGCCGTGAGTGGACACACGCGCCAGCTGCCAGGGAGACGGAGAGTGCTTCCTCCATGCAGAGCTCTCTGCTCCCGCTGTCCCAAGACACAAGGAGTAGGGCTGCGCACCACACACACTCATTGCCCTTCTGAAAAGCACTCACTACGCCCAGGGTTGAAGTAGCGCTTCTCACACGCTTTCACTTTTAGACTGTAGAACAAATGAAGAGGGAAGCACCCTAAAGCACTCCACATGTGCTGTGATAGAGGACCTCTAAACAGCGCTCTCCACACACTGTACTAACAAACAAACCACTCCTCATGTGCTTTCACCTTGTTTTGTAAAACAGGAAGGTAGAAGGACAGTCCAGTCCTTTTTCTGCTCCAACAGGGGCAGCAACTGCAGGCCCTCCCACCCCACACTTATCAGGAGCAGTGCTCCTCACACAGCTAGGCTGCTTTCCTTCCAGGCAGGTTACTTTTAGACACCACAATGAGCTTTCCTGAAGTCTTTTGTAGCCCTGAGACTTCCAACAGGAGGCCAGCATACAGAGGCCCTTGGAGATTCTTGTTAGACTTGGCTTTTTCAGTGGGTTTACCCCCAGACTTTTTTGCTTTTTGGCCTCCTGTTTTTGACCCTGTTTTTGTTGGTTTTAGGACTCTGGGCACTTTACTGCTGCTAATCGGTGCTAAAGTGCATATGCTCTCCAGGTAAATTATGTTTATGGATTGGTGTTTCCATGTTTGGCATATTTGATTTACTGGTAAGTCCCTAGTAAAGTGCACTGAGACTGCCAGGGCCTGTAAATCAAATGCTGCTAGTGAGCCTGCAGCACTGATTGTGCCACACACACACGAGCAGCCTTTCAAAGGGTTCTCAGGCCTGCCACTGCAGTGTCTGCATGCAGTTTTTACTGCAATGTCGACTTGGCAAGTGCACCCAGTTGATATTCCCAACCCTCCCTTTTCCTACATGAAAGGCAGGGTGCAGTGTATGTGAAAGGTAGGACATGTACTGGTGTGTGTGACATGTCCTGAGAGTGAAATACAGTGGATTTTGTTTTTCACTATTGAAAGGCTATCTGTCCCATAGGATAGAATGGGGGATACTTTCTAACATCTTACAAGTATAACTTCCCATTGGGACAAGATAGAGAAATGGAGTTTAGTATGCCTAAACTCAGAATGTAAAAATGCATCTTTTAGTAAAGATGATTTCTATGTTGTGTGTTTGAAAATACAGCTTTTAGAAAGTGGGTATTTTCTTGCTTAGCCATCCTATGTGCCTCTGTTGGGTTGTGGATTGACTGTCTGGTTTTGGAGTGACAGGGGCTGGGGATGTGCATTCACTGTAGACAGCCACTGGGGGGGTTGAGGTGTGTCCTGCCTTTCTTGGATGAGTCAGGGCTGGGCTGAATGGACCTGGGCTGCATTCAGAGTAGTGGGAGGAGTTTCACTAGCACTTGAATAGACCTGGTCTGCATTTAGAGTGGTGGGAGGAGATTTGCCTTGCACCTGAATAGGCCCTGTCTCCCTTACACAATGCTATCTCTACCTCCTGCCGGGAAGCGGGGCCAGAGAGGACAGAACTGGTTTGGACTGAGCTAAGAGACTTTTGCCACAAAGAAACAAAGGGAAATGTGGTATAAATATTGGGGCCAAGACCCCAGAACTTTAGATTACTGCTGAACTAAGGAACCTGCCAGGAAGAAGAGCTGGACAAGCTGTCAGGATGCAAAGCCACTGTGCCACATGCTCTGCTGTGTTGGCCTGCTGCTTGCTGCTTCTGTCTTGTGCAGGGAAAGGACTGGATTGTACTTTCATCATCCTGCTGTTAGAGTTTTCTCCAAGGGCTTGAAGTAGAGCTTGCCTCCTGTTGGAAGTCTCAGGGAGATAAAAGACTTCAGAGAACTCTCTTGAATCAAGGAACCTGCCAAGAAGAAGAGCTGGAAAAACTGCCAGGAGGAGTACTGCCCCTTTGCTGTGTTGTTGCTTTGCTGGGTTGGCCTGCAGTTGCTGCTTCTGCCTTGGGCAGTGAAAGGACTGAACTGAACTTTCTTCACTTGTCGCTGAGTATCTCCAGGGGCTTGAAACGCTTGCCTCCTGTTCACGAAGTCTCAGGGACCGCAAAGACTTCACTTACCATGTGGGTACCGCCGCTGGAACCATGGGTTTCAGTTGCCACAGAGGGGGAAAGCAGCCAACACCGTCACCGACACAGCTGCTGTCTCCGTGTCCTGAAGGCAACGCAGAAGGCACCGCCGCACTTTGCACCGCAACCTTAGTCTCACCTATGACAACGACCCCAACCGAGACGCTGCTTGCACTGCGACCTGGTGGCACCGAACTCTGCACCGCCTCACTTCACCCTGCTGCCCTGGTCTCACGGACGACGTTGCTGCACACTGACCTTGACACCCGTGACTGCACTGTGGTTTGGGGGCACCGCTCATAAGCCACACGATGCACCACCCCGTCCCTCACCGCAGTTTGGGCCGACCAACGCTAGCTCCCATTAACCAACACTGCCGCTTGCACCGTGACCTGTCAGCACCGCAACGAGCACTGCCTCACTCCGCACTGCAGCCCTGCTCTTACTGATGCCGCTGGACGACCGTCACAGAGCCGCTGCCTGCACCGTGACTTTAGGGCACCACATGCCGCACTGCTATGCTTCACTTCGCAACCGCGGCGGTTGCCACGACCGGCCCGCACCGACTCGTTTGGCCGGAACCAAAGGTACTGTTTACGAGTCTGTTGACACTAACGCTGGTCCACACCGATGCAGTCAGCTGGAACTGTTGGATTCTGTTGTTTTCAGCACCGTGGTAGCCCCGGACAGTGCTACCAGCTTCAAGGAACTAAATGTTTAAGGTTACTCTTGCAGAATACAGATTCTGATCATTGTATGTTGGACATTTATCGTTTTGGTCTTGTTTGCACAGATAAATATTGGTTATTTTTCTATAACTGGTGTGGTGTCCTTTTGTTGTGCTTTCACTTTATTACTGTTGGTTATGTGCAAATGCTTTACACACTGCCTCTGAGATAAGCCTGACTGCTCGTGCCAAGCTACCAATGGGGGTGAGCAGGGGTTATTTTAGTTGTGTATCCCAGTTATCCTGACTAGGAAGAAGGGTCCCTACTTGGACAGGGTAACAACCTGCCAACTAGAAACCCCCATTTCTAACAATTCTTCACAAGCAGGATACCACAGCAGGGCAAAAAGACCCCGTCCTTTTCCTCCATCACAGACAGAAGCTGCAACTGCAGGCCAACCCACCCCTCACTCAGAAAAGACAGCGATCCTCACAAAGTTCTTCCACTCTGCTTCTTAGCAGGTGCTCTTGTTCCTTGAAGCTAAAGTCCTGCGGTTTTAAGTGTAATACTTATACCCCAAATTGTAATTGTTCTCTTTGCTGTAAGGGTCACTGAACCCAGTCCAAACCAGTCCTATCCTCCCTGGTGCAGCCTGACCACAGGGGGCGGAGACAGCATTGTGAAAAAGGAGACACAGCCTATACAGGTGCAATCGAAACTCCTCACACTACTCTAAATGCAGACCAGGTCTATTCAACCCTGCGATGTGTCACCCAGGCAAGGCAGAACACACCTCAACCCCCCCAGTGACTGTCTAGAGTGAATGCACATCCCAGCTCCTGTCACTCAAACACCAGACTCTGAATACACAAACAGCCAGAGGCACACAGAATGGTAAAGTAAGAAAATGCCCACTTTCTTAAAGTGGCATTTTCAAACACAGAATTTAAAAACCACCTTTACCAAAAGGTGCGTTAATAAATTCTGAGTTTAGAGAGCCTAAACTCCATTTTTCTATCTTGACCCTAAGAAAAGCTACACATGTAAAAATGTTTACAGTGTAACCCCAATGATAAGCCTATGGGACAGACAGACTTTCAATAGTGAAAAACGAAATACACAGTATTTCACTATCAGGACATGTCACACACACCAGTACATGTCCTACCTTTCACATACACTGCACCCTGCCCGTGGGGGAACCTTGGGCCTACCTTAGGGGTGCCTTACATGTAAGGAAAGGGAAGGTTTGGGCTTGGCAAGTGGGGGCACTTGCCAGGACAAAATGGCAGTTTACAACTGCGCAAGCAGACACTACAGTGGTATGTCTGAGGCACATTTACAGGGCTACTCATGTGGGTGGCACAACCAGTGCTGCAAGCCTACCAGTAGCATTTGATTTACAGGCCCTGGCGCACACCGTGTACTTTACTAGGGACTTACCAGTAAATCAAATATGCCAATCATTGATAACCATTCATATCATAATTTATACAGAGAGCATATGCACTTTAGCACTGATCAGCAGTGGTAAAGTGCCCAGAATCCTATAGCTAACAAAAAATAGGGTCAGAAAAATAGTAGGCAAAAGGCAAAAAGTTTGGGGATGACCCTGCGGAAAGGGCCAATTCCAACAGCAGCGGTGCCTTTGAAAGAGGGACCACAATGGGAACACCACACTGGGTTCCTGCACGGCATGGACTCGAAAGTTCATGCCGGCAGGAACCCGGGTGCATGCACACGGGGGCACATGTTGTGCCCCCCTACATGCATCACCCGGCTGAGGGGGCACAAGGGGCCCTGTAGGGTACCCTTTGTTTCAGCATCACCAGCCTTTTCCTGGAGGAAACACCTCCATGAAACCTCTGGCTGTCCTGAAACTTGTAATATGCATGGCGGTGCCACAGCAGCACCACCTGCATATTACATAGCCCCTGACCACCGCACCACCACCAGGGAATGGCGGTTCCCTGGCGGAGCCGGCGGTCCAATTATCGTCTGACTGCCCAAGTCTTAATAGGTCCACCACCGCCACGGCACCACGGGTCTGGCAGTTCTTGGACTGCCAGACTCCGGTAGATTGGCACAAAAGGAGTCATTCTTAACTTAGAGGCAATGTGTACAGTATTTACGCAGCACTCAAACAGTAAAAGTGAGAACACAACAGAAGAAAAATCCCAAACCAATTTTAAAAAATAAAATAAAACATAATAAATAAAAAACAGCAAAACTACAAACTCCAATCAGTAGAAGCGGAGTTATCAATTTTTTAATTTTCAAATGAAAATAAAGCCAAAAAGCACAAAACAACACTCGTGGTTGAGCTGAACTGGGGTAAAGTCAGAAGTTTAGCCCAATCGCGATGGAGCATGGGTCGAAAATATAGAGATTAGTTCCTGTAGAAGAGTTTGCCTTCTCGAGTGTAAGTCCACACAAGGAGCTGCAGGTGGAGGTTTGCATGGAGGGGGTATTAGGAGGTCATTGTCGCCACGAGGAGCAGGTTGGATTTCTCGGATGGTCACTATTGTGGTGCGACGAGCCAGTCGTTGCTGGAGCTTCACATTGTGGCTGACATAAAGAACAGTCATCCCTGGAGATTCGTGCAGGTGGGTGTCATGGACAGTCATTGTTTGGTGCGAGGAATACGCATTGTGGTCGCGAGGAGCCCAAAAATGTCTAGACTTTGACCTTTAATTCAGGAGGAGTGCACCCTGATGCCACCCAGGGGTCCAGGTTCTGGGGGCACTTCTTGGGGAACAGGAATCACTTTAGCAGAGGCCAGCAGCAGCTCTCTGGCAGATCCAGGCAGGTCCAGTTGGTGCTGGTCTGCTAGGCAGTTGCAGGGAGGTCTTTGTAAGTTTGTTGTGTCCCTGTAGCTCAACAGGAGGTCAGCCAACTGACCCTTGGAGTCACCTCTGGGTCGAGTCCTCCTTTTTCAGAGAGCTTGGCAGCCCTTCTTCTGAATCTTCAACAGGTCCAGGTGTGTTCTGATGAAAGGTTCTGAAGCTGCCACTTTTATCCTCAGTGCCCAGCCTGTGGGTATGGTAGACCCTGTTTGCCTCACCTTCCCCCTTTTCCAGAGTCTAGAGTAACAAAGCGCAGGCAGGCCTAGGTGTGAGCTTCATTTGTCAGTGGCAGGGCAGGTAGCCCTTAGAAGTCAGGTAGGGGTGGGCATAGCCCAGAGACCACATTTTAAAGCTCAGGAACATTGCGTACAGCCACCCATGACATCCTGCCGAGGAGAGGTACATCCTGCCCTGCACCCAAAGCCCTTTAGTCTCAATGTCTGGAAGGAATATACAAAACACCACAGGATAACCATTCACAGTAATTTTACCATGGAAACTGGCAGAAAGGCAAATTTGGGTTATTCACAAAATGTCAAATTTCAAAAAGAGGCATTTTCAGAATAGTAACATAAAATCTGACTTTGCCATTGAAAATTACTTTAACTTACAGTTCTTTTGAGTTTAAGAAGCATTTCTCTATCTGTTCCCAACCTGACGTTATCACTTATTAACTGTAGTATGGTAACCCTGCGGCACCATTTACTAGGGACTTAAAAGTAAATTAAGTGTACCAGTCAGGTGTATACCAATGTTACTATGTTTGCAAGAGAGAGAGCACAAGCAATTTACCAGAGTTCTGCAGAAAAGTGTACAGTGTCCTTAAATCCTACAAAAACAGGTTCAGAAGAAGCAGGCAAAAATCTGGGGTGACCCTGAGGAGAGGGCCCAACCCAGCACTCCTTCCCTCATGTGCGTCTTTTTCTTTTCTACCCCCACTTGCTCACCCATCCACTCATCCGTTGCCCCCTCTCCCCATTTTTTTTTTTGGAGGGCCAGGAAGCAAATTGCTGCCAGCTCTTCTGCTTTAGAAATAAAAACACTTTCGCGATTTTTCATTTTCATAAGTTTCTATTTACCAATCCATTTCAGAAAGGTAAATAAAATCCCTTGTCATGCGCATGCATTATGATGTATGCTTGCACCTATAAAATGACTTGCCATCATAGACACGCTATCATTCCTTTTTTTCATATTGAAAAGCATTGGCAATGCTGATGCTGTACAGCATGATCAAAAGGTATTGGAAGAGCCAATATGTCTCAAAGGCAAGACCTATGACCTTTGACATCGCTTGTTACAGCTTACACGCGGTTTACTGCAGCAGATGTAATAACCCAACAAATGATGCACCAGGAATGCATTGTAGTAGAATACATAAAGGGACCTATTCACAAACTGCATTTTGTAGTACGTTATGTAGTACTATGATAGTACTACACATTTTCTGCAAAATTTTATTCACAAACCTACGTGTGGAGTTTATGCCTCTGTCTCTCCTATCTTTTCCTCTGAGGAGGTCTCTGCCCTGACTGCGGAGTCTCCATTAACCCTGGGCGTAGTTCGCGTAGTCGCGCTACGCGAAGCTACGTGAAGACGTTAAAGCGCTACCCGAGCTAGCGTTGTTGCTTGTCGCGCCCGTTCGCGATGCGTTTTTCTTCTTCGGGAACGCGCTGTGCGTGTTTGGGACGCTGTTTGCGTGCTCGGGGGATAGTATCTCGCGAACTTGCCCATGCGGTCGCCTATGGGCGCGGCCATCTTGTTTTTCACTTGTTCCGCCCGTTCGCGATGCCTTATTTCCTGTTCCGGGTCGCGTATAGCGTGCTCGCGATGCGCATTTCATGTTCGGGAACACGTCGTGCGTGTTCGCGACGCTTTTTGCGTGCTCGGGGAGAAATATCGCGCGAACTTACCCACGCGGTCGCGATGGGCGCGGCCATCTTGTTTTTCACTCTATGCTATGGTTCTGGGCCTGCTTTTCTATCCTCCCTCAATCTTTGCAATCCTTAGTTTTTTACACTGTTTTTCATTTTTTTTTTATTTATTATCTATCTCTCTCTGTGCCTAAGTCTATATTTTGCATTTATTTCTACTTTTTACTGTGTTTTTTTACTTTTCTACTGTTTTATATTACTTTCTTCTTTAAGCTCCTACTTCTTCCCCTAACTTTATTTTTTCCTTCTAACTTTTCTTTTCCGCCTCCTCCCACACACCCCAGAACCATGGTGAAGGGTAGCAGCAGCACTAACGGCTCCAAGGGCAAGGCGCGTGCACCCAAGAGCCGCCTGCCTTGCGGCAGACTGCGCCCTGCAGGGGTGCAAGCCCGGCAGCTTTTTAGCGAGGCGGAGGTGGCCGCCCTTGTTTTTTTTGTGCAGCGCCACCTCCCCTTGACCTTGGCAGCAGGCGGCAGGCCAGGCTCCGGGTACCCTACCCAGGAGCGTCACCGCCAGTGGGCGAAGGTGCACCGGGCAGTGTTTCGCTGCTCAGAGGTCCGGGGCACCCATAACCAGCTGGCCCACCGGTGGTCAGACATCCTGGACCGGGAGCAGGACCTGTTGGACCTGCTAGGTGTCGAGGTCGTGGGGCTTGGTGAGTAGCTAATATATATAGTAGTATAAGTATTGTGTATAATTTTTTTACGAATAACAAGAATACTGCTGCTTACATTGCAGGTAAATTACGTTTCAAAATCTTCTGTGATTGTAGGACACAGGTGCTCGGCACTACTCTTACTTGTTTGCAACTTTGCGCTCGCTTGGCCTGATTATTATGTAAGAGTTTACTTTAGAGAACTTAAGTTAGGTAATGCTATTGCTAGAGAGACTCTAGTCCTTCCTTTGTCCTCCTGTCAAATAGTGGTGGATGGATTGATACTAGGTTTAGTTAGTATTAGTTGATAATTTTTTAGCGGTCTGCGTGACGCATCCTCTGTCACTGAGTGCTGCTTACCCCAGTCCTTGGTAGAACCTTTTGTAGTTTGTTTAGTGAGTGGTAGGCTTAGCAGTGTCAGTCAGTAGCAGAACATCAGACGCAACCAACCAACAATTTGGTGTATGCACAAATTTATGCATGTGTCCTCCATCTCATCTATGCATTTTTGAGGGCTAAAAAAATGGAAATGCAGACTTAGTGAACAATTGGCCCGTCTGGAATAGGTGGGCTAGGTCAGGTGGTACTTAGGCTTAGTTACTGTTCTGGATTCGAATCAATCAGAATGGAACACTGGATTAGTGTTCATAAATAATCCGTGAATCCCGCAAGCCAGTAGTCGATCGGATTAGATAGGTCAATTTTATTGCAATTATTGTTTCCTAAAACGTTTATTGAGCGTTTTTTTAGATAATTTATTTGTTTCACAGCAATCATTAATGTTTGTCTCTTTCTTTATTATATCTTACATGATCACTGATCTGCAGCACCCAGGGGCAAGAAGACGGGGTCCGAGTCGGCGGGACAACCACCAGAGGACCGCTCCTCTACCGAGGGCCCTGCTGCTGGCCCCAGTAAGTCCTCCAGTGGTTAATATTAACAATTATATTTCCCTAACTTTTACTGCACCTTATTTTTTCCGAACTATTAATTCTGGTTCCACTTCCTAATTCTATTTTTTACAAAAGCTTCTTTGATCTTGACTTGACTATCTGTTTCTAAATTCTGGTTATCCCTGCCTCTAAGTTCTAACTGCCTCTGCTATGACTCTCTGTACTACTACTATTAGTCTGTCTGTAGCTAAGCTTGCCCAGTTTGCCACTCTTTATTTTACGGTTTTGAATAAAACTCAGATTGATCAATAGCTCTAGCCACTGAGTCCAGTCCTTTGGGTTGTCCTCTTCTAGTCTTCTTAATCTTGAGGCTTTGACAATTACCACCAACAAAATGCCCAAACAGATATTTGACTATTTTTGATAGGATATAGTACATACTACTACTGTTGTGGGGATTCTGCACAGCCATGTACAGAACTATGCACAAGAAAATAGGATGTTGGTGATGGGAGGTTGGACCTTCCTCACACCTCAGTCAGAAGTGAACCAACAATCCCCCTGACCGACTAGCTATAGTGTCTCATTAGGTCCCCGAACCCCCACCCGAAGATACCCAATGATTACACAACCGAGAACATAACACCCTTTCGCTCACTCACTCGTGTAAGTCCACCACACCAAATACCACAGAGTCTATGTGTAAGTTCAAAAGGTTTATTTTCAACTAACAAGCTCTGTATGTTGTTCTATAAAATTCAGTGTACTACAGCCAGCTCCAACAGCAAAATGCATAAGATTAAAACAATAAACATTGTTACAAGTGCATGATAGAAGACAAAAGATCTGTGCGAATTCTGGGAGACCCCTCACCGTAGAACATAGAAGTACTGGTTACATGCATCATTCATAAGCTCTGCAAATCTCTGGTTCGTAGAAGGGAATCTTCTGCCTGTTATGAGAAAAATGGTGCGCGTTAGATAGTATAATGCAAGCATTCCTCAGTCATGCCAAAAAGTGTAACATGTTACTTATGGCTAAGCAATACGGACTAACCGAACTCCATAACAAAGTGGCTTGTTTTTCGACCTCTTGTACGCAACGCTCAGACAGTAGCTGTATGAGCTCATGTGGGCTCAAAAGGCGTCTTACTGCACAACAAGCTGCGAGGTAACATGCGCAAAAGACATGAAGCGAAAAATGGTTGCATGGCTCAGGCTAACTTTGCAAAGAGTAGAGTAGACTATAATAATGACCCTAGGGACCATAACACTACTAGTGTCTACTGACTCTACTCTAGTACCCGATTTGGACTAGTGATGTATGTCGTATATGTATGTATTAACTTTTTTTTCAATCTTGCTAGTGAAAACGAATAAATAGGGGGAGGTGTACAGGCATCTAAAAATGTGTCATGTTTTTTTCTAGGCGTACTACCGACCACCAGTGCCGGCGGGGCCAGCGGCGATGGCGATGCGGCCATTCCGGAGGGGGCAGGAGATGCGGCACCTGCAGGAGCTACAGGGGGTGAGCCAGCAGCAGTGGCGGGCGGTGGTAAGTTATATTTATTACTTATTGACATTGCACTAGCTGGAAGGGTGTTCACTTCACTCACAGTCACTGTACTGTTGAGACTTATTAAGTATGAAGTTGTAGTGAACATTATACAACGGTTGAAGAAGACACCCTTTACTTAGCATTAGCAATGCATTAGCAATAGCATTAGCAGCGTGAGTTGAGTAACCAATGGCCTCTTCTATCTGACTCCAACTCAGCTGTGAAATTTTTATGGAGAAGACTAAAAGTCAGATCAGATGACCTTGATGGATGTGTTGAGCAAAAAGGGAAAGAAGGGTGGAAGGAGGAAGGACGGGCGAGATGTAATATGACTGGCAGAGAAGGATACGTTGGAAGCATGCATAGGTGGCTGATAGGAATCAGATGCATGTGTTGTTGAAGGATGGGTGGAAGGTGAAAGAAGAATGGATGCCTGCCTGGGTGGGCGACACAGTATGGGTGGATATTGGGGATAGCAAGAATCATCAGCGGTGTTTGGGTGAAACTCAAAGCCAAGGCAAGCAAGGAAGGAGTGGACGCATGGTTGGTTGTTGGTGAAACAAATTAAGGTTTGTGGAGAGATTAAGAAGAATGATAGACATTTACTTAGAATGGATGGATGCCTGTATGTATTCATCATAGACAGCATAGGTGGAGACTGTCACGGGATGCAGAGTCTTAGTTTGAAGGGAATGTAAAAGAAACTGCGCCAGAGTAGCAAAGCCGAGGGGAATACAAGTTGTATTTTCAGAATACAGTTGACTCACAGTAGTTTGCAAGCACATCATATATATTGTGTATAGTTAGTTATCAAGCGCCTTCCTTCGACTCCGAGGACCACTCCCTACCTATGTTAATTTATTTTCGAATGTGTCAGCCAGCCTGCAAAGGGTGGCCTATCTGTTGGTTACACAGTCAATCAAAACAAAGTACCTTATGCAGTAGCGGTCGGTGGTGGGAGTGCTGCCGGGCGGTGATGTGGGGAGGGGCAGGGTGAGGGGTAGTAAACAATGGATTACGGTCAAATACAGGTAACTAAACATAAAAATAAATAAAGCGAATTTCATTGTGCGCACTGCACCGCCAAATGCGATGCAGTGCGCGCAACGAAATTAGTTTTATTTATTTATATGTTTACTTACCTGTAATTGGCCGTAATCCATAGTTTACTACCCCCACCCTGCCCCTCCCCACGTCACCGCCTGGCAGCACTCCCACCACCGACCGCTACTGACCTTATGTCGTCGTCCCATATATAAGCAATGATCATTGGATCAGATATATATTTAATCTGCCTTTTTGTAGTAGCCAGGGCACTGTGAAAGTGAAATTGAGCAATTGCCCTTCATGTAACAGAGAGAGTATGGCCAGTGCCACCGGCCGTAATAGAAAAATACGAGCTTCCCCACCTGCAGACAGTAGTAAATAAAACTAACGTGAGTCTGCGTCATGTCTCGTATGTTTGTCTTGGGTGCAAGCATAGCTGACTGAGCTGGCATGCCGGCTACAACCAGGTTATGTAATTTTGCTAAACTAGAGATAAGAAGAAGACTGGTGTACTGTGTACTGGAGTCCATAGTGCTAGTATAATGCCTGAAACTCCCACAAATGTTAGAGGCCGAGGAAGTGGGAGGATAGATTATTACCACAAATGTTATGTACTGTGCTTCTTGCTAGTGCTACTGTGCCACTATGTGTTGAATTAATTTTGTGTTACTGTTTTGCTAAGAGTATTGGTTACAACAATATTATTTTTCTTTCTTGATATAGATCCTCCTTCCCAAGAAAAACCGTCCCGGAAGGAGTTGGCAGCCAGGGCCCGGCGCCGGAAACTGGAGGCCATCTGCGAAGAGTACCGGCGGCTGGTGGCTCAGGAGGAGGAGGAGGAGGCGGCAGCAGCTGCAGCCTCCTCCGATGCCCCGGGCCCCAGCCAGGCCCCACCTCCAGTGGTACGTCGCCGCGGTCAGGCAGCCGCCCGCCGCCGCAATTCATTAACAGCCAGCACTGCTGCCCCCCACCCTGGATGCCACTGCAGGGCATTTCGCCATCAGATGCTCCTCCGGATTTCACGCCTAGAGGAGCAACCAGAGGAGCGGGTGAAGATCCTGGTGGACAAACACCTGAAAGCCCGCCGAATATAAGAACTATAGGACCCCGTTGCATTGCCCCTTTTTTATTCCTTTTGTTGGTGGGTGGGAATTGGGCGTTGGGGTTTATGGACATTGTTTGGACTTTTTCGTTTTGGACATTGGTTGGGGTTAGGGAGAGGGGTGGGTCAGGTGTGGGATAGTTTATTTTTGTTAGGGTAATAAATTATATTTATACTTAAACATACGATGTTAATGTTTTGTGGGGGTTACTGTTTTACGAATTTACGTCACATGGTTTCCTTGCTGCTGCAGGGCCGCAGCCAGTGTTTGATTTAAATAATCTGCTGATTATGTAACACAAACAGATAGATGCGGTACCCCTCACTGAGTTATTTGTCCTACTAGTACTGTCAGTCTCTCCTCCTAGTCCATTATACCTCCCACCAAACTTATCTTACCTGTGATTGATGATGATTAAGTTCGGCACAGCGATCGCTGCATGGTTTCCCAAGAGAATGGAGAAGATGCCATGGTTGTGGTGGTAGTAGTAGACACTGGCAGTAGCATTTGCAAAAAAAATAAAAAGAGACAGTCACTTGCCTGAGAGCGACTGTGGGAGGAGTAGTAGAACGAAGTAAAGTACAGTACAGAAGAAGACTGCCAAACAAACAATATTGCAACTGCTAAAGTAAAATAAAACATAATGGTGGCGGGGACAGCCTAGTACAAGAAGTTACAAACTGTAGTTGTGTCGAGTGAGTCACTTAACTTAACACAATCGTAATTCGTAACCTTTACTGCTGTGTGGTAGGATGTTGATGATGAATCCAATCAATGCCGGCAATTAATTATGATGTATTAGGTGACGGTCCCTTTGGGAAAAAAATTGACTTGCACATAGACTCAGCATGGGTGGGCAAGCAGAAGAAGATCCTCGCCCTGCCTTGAAATTGAATTAGTGTTGCTTTCACCACATCTGCCCCAGCAAGCGTGTGATCAATTGGTGTACATTTAATGTAGTCACATCACACCTCAATATAAATTACAGCCCGGGGGAAGAGGGTTAGGCTTTGATGAATGGATGGGAAGGGGGGTTTGGGGAAAGGTTTGACAAAGAAAAACAGTACGCATGGACACAACAAAAGCAAAGTGCAATCTTGGCAGACGACCATGATCTTATCCAATAAATCTATAAAGGGAGAAAAAGGAAATGCATGCATGATGATGAAGATAACTTGATGGTTAATGAGTAGTACTTACTAACTACTACTAGACAATTAGACAGTACAGGGCAGCGGTATATTCTATGCAATTTGCCTTGCCTGTATGCCCTCAGAGAGACCCAAATTCCATGTTGTACCGGGCTTACTTTTAAAGATAGCAAAGAAAATTAAAAAATAGTTGTAGGGATCAATTAGCAAACAAACAACAACACAACACACAGTCGTAATGATTGAAGAGAAAAAAGGAATCAAATTAATTAAAAGACGAATGATGAATGATACTAAAGTTACTGTATTATCCTGGTCAAATTGTGGAGTTGAATCTCGTCATTCCTCTTGGTCCTATCTTCCATGGACGCTCCGCACATCAATCTTGGGTGCCACTGCCTGCCTTATTGGTAAGGTAAGTGTGAGTTGTTTCTCCCAGTATAGCACAGGGTAAAGGCCGGCCTGTAAGTGTAGATGGAAAAACAAGAGGGGTATTGAAAAATCAATGAATAAAAAAAAAGCATCAATTACGGTGGAGTGTAAGAAGAGAAGAGAGAACACTTTCAGACTGAGGCGGCTTGGATACATCGTGTCTACTCTGTTTACAGCATTAAGCTACAACAACAACAGGACAGAACAGGCCCATGGCACCAGGCCGTGACCCAACCTCCATTTACCTTAAATTTTGACAGAGCCAGACAAAAGGCATATACAGCAACCTAGCATTTTCAAAATTAAGTGACTAAATCAATGCGCCGCTGTCAGTCATACCACTACACTCGACTCCACCACTACATGGACATGTAGGTCTGCTGTGGTTCTTGTTGAATTGTTGTGTTTACCTTTTATGCCACTTAATGAAACGCAGTTATTCCATCAATCATCTCCGATTCAACTGACTGACTGCGTGCAAAGATAGTATGGTCATCATCATGGTGTGGTACGTGTTGTCCAACTCCAACTCAGTCTGTAGTGACTCCGATTAAGTCCATATTCCATATTAAAAAATTGCAATGGATATTGGCCTGCACCTGCAGTAGTAGGAGTACAATTTGGTTATTAAACAACAAGAAGGGAAACATTGACTGTCACTTGAGTCACTTTCACTTTGTAGATTAACTAGTAGAGTTCGACTTCATGCACAACATCAACACAACAAACAACAGCAATCGCTCAGAGTCAGCAAGCATCCAATGCATGCCATCATTACCTGTCTTGCTCTTCTCTTTGGCTGGCAGATCATCAGATGCCTCTTCTGACAGGTGTGTGTTATTTTTAACGAGGCAGTGGCCTCATTATTACTCCACATTCATTTTGAGTGTTAGTCGCTGTTTCGGTTTTCGTCTTATTCATCTGTGGCACTTTGTCGCAGTTTAAGTTGCTTCACATGGTCAGCGCTGTGATGGGCCGCGGCCTGGGTAGCGGTCATTGCTGGTCACTTGAGTTTGCAAAAATGTCAGCAAGTTTCTTCGAAGATTCTTGTCTTTCTCTGCCAAGTACCTTCTGTCCAGACAGTGATGAGCTTTGGATGCCTGCCGAGGCTGTAGCCTTCTGACAGTGATGAGTTTACTTTTGGATGCCTGCCCAAGTTCTGACAGTGAAGAGTTGTGGATGCCTGCAGAGGCGGTAGCCTTCGGACAGTGATGAGTTTCGGCTCGGAATCAACACGGAGGATAGCTATAGTCACGTTTCACTTCTTATGGAGGGACTGTTAAAGGCAACATTTCTTGTACTCCAATGTCTGGCTTGATGGAAATGTAATTAGGGCGAGTCAGGAAGATGAAGCAGGACTCTGAAGAGTGGACAGTTAAATGCACAGACGTGAAACTCCAATAGGGAAATAAAAAGAGAAGACGTGGTGATGGATTTGTTGTGATTTGATTTGAACCAGAAAGACAGATACACAGACAAATAAAGGAAGGAAGAAAGTAACAATTTGAAAGCCTAGTTGTCAGGGAAGAGGAGCTCGTCCTCAAACTCTGGTGGTTCGGACAGAAGTAGGTCCTGTAACCCACTACTTAAGTCATCGAAGTCGCTCTCCTCTTCCTGCTGTGATTCACGTATTTTGTAATCCGGTGGTATAAAGTGCTGATTCATTTTGATCATGGTTAACCTCTCCACGCTTTTGGGCGAGAGACTGGTCCTTTTCAAAGTTACAATGGCACCAGCAGCACTGAAAACACGCTCAGAAGAGACACTTGTGACAGGGGAAGCCAGATACTTTATCGCCAGCCTGCTGAGCACTGTCCATTGGCTTCTTTTCCCATACCAATACACCAATGGGTTTCGATCCATGAAGACCTCTGTTGGGTCATCCAGATAGGCCTGGACCGTCCGCTCAATGTTCAGGGGTGCTCCGATGTGCTCGGCCTGTTTTGCCTTTGCATCAGCACTGGACTTACCATACACCTGCCGTAGAAACCAATCAGTTGCCGATTGTACTGTGGATGATCCTGTTCTTGCTGTTGTTGATGTTATTGGTAGTGTTGGTGTCGGTGACTGCTGGGAGGCAAACGCACTGCCCTCAGGCTCCGAAGTAGAACTTGACTCTGGATGCCCTGTATTACTTGTTATGGCCTGGCTTGGGGGGCCTGTAATTACCAGCCGTTCGTTTTCGAAGTTAGTGGCTTCCTCAGCTATCAAAGGTTTGTAGTTGGCAACATCCACTTCCGAAAAAGGAATTACTGCCTTACTGTTCAGAAATACTTTGTACCGTGGATCCAAAATTGTGGCAGTAATGTAATGTTGTTGTGACACAATGTTATTTTTAATCCTTGTATTTTCAGATAAGCGCGCGGCTAAGGACTTCGCCAAATGATATGCGTCTTGTTTGTCATCCACACCTGCGTACGTTTCAGACACCTCCTTCAGCTGTTGCTCTAGCATGTGCAACAATGGGATAGCTTGGCCCATAGTACAGTCCTCGCTGCTGACTTCACGTGTGAAGATCTCAAAAGGAAGTAGCATCTCTGACAGGCATTTAATGAGGTCCCATTGACCCATCTCAACGGTCATGCCTCTCACAGTAGGTTCCCCTAATCTTTGCATGACATAAGCATTGAGTGGTATGTACAGGTCAAACAGACGATCAAGCATGTAATAAGTTGAGTTCCAACGTGTTGGCACCTCCTAGATGAGTGCTTTGACTGGCATTTTATGCTCACGTTGAATGACCCTCAGCTGCTTCTGGGCTTTAAAAGAATGGCTGAAATGTGTGCATATTCTACTGCGGGTGGCCAGTAAGTTGCTGACTTTGTATTCATTTTTCAGAAAGTCTTGAACAACAATGTTAATGCAGTGTGCCAAACACGGGACCCTGAAATAGCCACCATCGCCCATGGCCTTAACTACATTACTGCCATTGTCCGTGGCAACAAAACCAATCTTAAGCCCTCTTGGGCGCAGCCACTCAAAGACCTTGCTGTTAAACTCTTCCAAAATGTTTGCAGCAGTATGAGATTTCTCCATGGTAAATATGGCTACAGTTGCATGTTTGCGAGTGGCATGAAAAATCTCAGCAGCGTCAACACCAGCAGATATCTGTTCTCTAACCCCGCAAAAGAGATCCAGTGTGCAGTGATGCACATGTAATCTGTGGCTTGGCAACTGGTCCACATGTCTGTTGTCAGGTGGATACTGTGAACAGCACTCTGCTTCAAGGCTTTTCCAAGCAATTCCAGCACGTCGTGATGTAGTGCTGGAACAGCAACTCTGGCAAAATAGTAGCGGCTGGGAACATGCCATTTTGGGCAGATGGCTGTCACAAATTCCAGAAAACCCACACCTTCAACAAAAGAAAAGAAAAAGGGAGAAGGTCCAGTGCTAACATTTTAGCCAGCTTCGCATTGTACAAACGTGCTATTGGGTGGTTGCGTTCGTACTGCCCCTCCCCCCCAAACATGCTGATAATGGTAGGCTGCATGGTTTTCCTTTCTCTTAGGCTCAACAACGCACTTTTTTCATTGCGGTACTCCTTGCTGTCTCAGGCTGACTCTTACTCTTGTGCCACTGAGATGTTGCTGAAGATGTGGGTGACGTTAACACTGCACTGCTGGGGACAGGGAGACTTTGTGTACCACTACCAGAGAGAATGTCTCCCTGTCCTTCCTCTTCCACCGTGATCGGATCTTCTACTCCTTTATCCCCACCAACACCAATGGTTGCAGTTTTTATGTAGCGAAGATGGTCCTCCCAGCTGATCAAGTGGTGTTTTTTCAGATGGGTTATTTGGCCTCCGGTACCATAGTTTGTACCAAGCTTACCACGACTAACAGAGGTATTACAAATGGAGCATATAGCAATGTTCTCCTCCTTTTCGCTAACCGCAAAGAAGTCCCAAACTGGGGAGCTTAACTTTTGCCTCCTGCTGGAGGTGCCACTTCCAATGCCGGATGAACTGGAGGGTGTGTGTTGAATTTGACTCTGTGCTGTACCACTACCTACTTCTACTGAGGTGGTGGTTGTGCTGGATGTAGGTCGCTGCCGGGCCTTTGCTAATGCAAATATGGAAGCTGTAGGTCATGTTGGTGTTACCTGTGGAGGTATGCGTGCTACATCCCTCGCAGCGATTTTGGATAGGGTAATAATGTTGGTCTCCATCTCCTCGGGGCCGGGAGTGATGTTCGTGATGACTGGCTCATCATCATCATCCTGCTGTTCTACATCGACCTCCATAAGTGTAAGGCTTTCTGGAACCTTCCTTTTCCCTAGCTTGGTCTTGGGACGTGTCTCCCTCTCAGACTCAGTTTGTGGCTTCCAAGTGGCATCTAGATCATCAGAAGGGGGGCTTGGCGAAGAACTTGATGGACTACCCCTCCTTTTCCTTGCTGGAGATTTCGAAGACAATGGATCTTCTGAATGAGTGGCTTCTTCTTCTACCTCTGCATGAGGCTAAATTTCCTGAACTGCCCCTACTTCGGGAGGAACAACAACTACTATTGCGGGCGGTGGTTGCGGCTGTTGTTGTTGTTGACCATTTATCTGCTGTGTTTCCTCCTGCGTTGATTGGGTACTACTTTGAGATAGCGAAAAGTTTATCTCAGACTCAGCATCACTGCTTTCCATGATTAGGCTGGCTACCTCTTCCACACTCATGTGCTTGGGCCTGGGTTGGTGGGTTGGGCCCACTGATGTGGAGGTGCTGCCCTCAGCTTGCCCCCCGGACACCGCTGCTGCAGGCGTAATTTTATTTTTCCCAAAAAAGGTATTGGGCGGCACACCAGACTTAAGTGTCACTTCCTTCTTCTGTTCCTTCTTCTCAATAGCAACTTTCTTGGTACTGGAGGACCTGGTACCTGCTTTCTTTGGGCCCATCTTCTTCAGATGTCAGCAGCACTCAATTGCACAAGTTGCAGAGATGTCTGGTCAGGTCACACGTCACGTCGTGTACAGCAGCAGGATGTCTGTCTGGCAGTACAACGGGCAATGATGACACACCTCCTCCTCAGTCTTTTGTGCACCTAAAAGCAAAAAAGCCAGAACAACATCAGTCAAACGATAGCACAAATCAAACTAATATAATATATAACTTGGTTGTCTCAATTATTACATTTTAGAAACTCAGTGAACAACAACAGTGTAGCCAATTATGAGACTTTGACAACAAGGCCAGGGCTTTCCTGGTGTACTGTACTGTGTAGTGTGTACACTCAGGAAGAATAAGAATAGCACAGAACAAAAACTAAAATGTAGTGGAGCCTGTTTGGCCTAAATTTGTGCATCACGTGGGATGGATGCAGCATCAGGGAGCTGCAGCTGGCAATGGGGATGGATTTTGAAGCAGTAAGACAAGAGGAACAATGGAAAGACACGCAGGCCTATGTGGCAAAAACAGCACACTACTAACTACCACCACAAAATGGCCCCCAGCCACATGGTCACTCACAGGCACAAGGCACGGCAAACAATGAACTCAAGCAGGCCTATATGGCCAGACAAAGGATGACTGATAAACAACACACACAGCTTTAATGCAAAAACTAAAATACACATGGCTAAAAACAGGTTGGAAAGTTACACAACAACCACAACAACAACACATACAGACGCAAAAAAGGCATTTATTTAACACACCCAAAAAGTGAAATAGACCCCCCCAAAAAACCCACATTTTGCAATTCAATCCAATGCCATCCATGCCCTAAATGATGTTAAAAATAAAAATTCAACAGACAACACAGAAACAGTTTTTATGCACCCATGATGACAACCGCTGGGCCTACTGGCAGACTAGGCCGCAAGCTTGGAGGCCTATGGCAAAAGCACAGTGGCTGGTCCCACAAAATGGCCGCCACCACATGGCCAGATCAGTTGACTGGGGGTGAGTGTTTGATTTGCTCTAACGCTCTGTCCATCATCCCCTTTGGTATCGCTTTGTTCGCCCTAAGTTGGCAGGGTATGCCCAGACGTGGGTCCCTTACTCACTTTGCCACTGGATTCAAGATAGCCTGGCTGATGAGGGTTTTGAACCCGAAACCGGTCCCAGGATGCTTGTTTCCGGTCCAGGGAAGACATGGCTTGGCAGTTCGGGCTGGACTGTTCCCATGAGGCACAGGGTCAGACTGATTTGCATATGGCCATGTCTGAACTGGGGTGGTGGAGTGAGCTAAAGAATGATGATGGATTAAACCCAGATCAGTTGACTGGGGGTGAGTGTTTGATTTGCTCTAACGCTCCGTCCATCATCCCCTTTGGTATCACCCACAACAACAAGAAAAGGAAGACAAGAAAGACAATGCAGGCCTATGGCAAAAGCACAATGCTTGGCTTCACAAAATGGCCGCCACCCACATGGCCAGGCCACCCACAATAACAAGAAAGTGAAGACAAAGGACAGGACCAGGAAATTGGAGACTCTGGGGAACTTCCTTCCTCTTTAAAAAAATTGTAAAAAAAAGAAAAATTACTCCTTGCTCACAAAACTACATCTAAATGACAACCTGAGGAGTTTTTTGAGCAAAATGAACAAAATCATCATTTTCGAGAAGTTTTTATGCTGCTCGAGAGATATTCTTCGCCAGATTGTAAATTCTGCATGTTCAGCATCGCGATCGTCACAAAATGTCGTTATCGCGCGCGCGAAAATGTATATTGAGCGCGCGAAGAAGATAAAAAGTGTAAGTCCGCGCTGTCGCGCAGTGCGGATTTGCCCAAAGTCCGCGAGCTGAACGCCCAGGGTTACCTACTGGCTGAAAAGGCATATTTATTTAACACACACCAAAAAAATGAAATACCACCCCAAAAACCACATTTTGCAATTCAATCCAATGCCATCCATGCCTTAAATGATGTTAAAATTCAACAGACAACACAGAAACAGTTTTTATGCATCCATGATGACTACCTCTGGGCCTACTGGCAGACTAGGCCGCAAGCTTGGAGGCCTATGGCAAAAGCACAGTGGCTGGTCCCACAAAATGGCCGCCACCACATGGCCAGGCCACCCACAACAACAAGAAAAGGAAGACAAGACAGACAATGCAGGCCTATGGCAAAAGCACAATGCCTGGCTTCACAAAATGGCCGCCACCCACATGGCCAGGCCACCCACAATAACAAGAAAGTGAAGACAAAGGACAGGACCAGGAAGTTGGAGACACTGGGGAACTTCCTTTCTCTTTAAAAAAATTGTTAAAAAAATGACTCCTTGCTCACAAAACTACATCTAAATGACAACCTGAGCAGTTTTTTGAGCAAAATGAACAAAATCATCATTTTCGAGAAGGTTTTATGCTGCTCGAGAGATATTCTTCGCCAGATTGTAAATTCTGCGTGTTCGGCATCGCGATCTTCACAAAAAGTCGTTATCGCGCGCGAAACGTATATTGAGCGCGCGAAGAAGATAAAAGTGTAAGTCTGCGTTGTCGCGCAGTGCGGAGTTGCCGAAAGTCCGCGAGCTGAACGCCCAGGGTTACCTACTGGCTGAAAAGGCCTATTTATTTAACACACACCAAAAAACTGAAATACCACCCCAAAAACCACATTTTGGAATTCAATCCAATGCCATCCATGCCCTAAATGATGTTAAAATTCAACAGACAACACAGAAACAGTTTTTATGCACCCATGATGACTACCTCTGGGCCTGCTGGCAGACTAGGCCACAAGCTTAAGCCTATGGCAAAAGCAAGCACACTGCCTTGCTCCACAAAATGGCCGCCACCACATGGCCAGGCCACCCACAAATAATAACAAGAAAGTGAAGACAGACAATCAATGCAGGCCTATGGCAAAAGCACACTGCCTGGATGGCTCCACAAAATGGCCGCTAGCCACCCACAATAAAAAGAAATGGAAGACAGACAATGCAAGCCTATGGCAAAAGCACACTGCCTGCCTTCACAAAATGTCCACCACCCACATGGCCAGGCCACAACAACAACAAGCATAAGCCAAGGGGAACAAAGAAAAGACATGCAGGCCTATATGGAAAAAGCAGCACACTACTAAACTACCACCACAAAATGGCCACATGGTCACTCACAGTCACAACAGGCCATGGAAAACAATGAATTCAAGCAGGCCTATAATATGACCAGACAAAGGAGGGCTGCTAAACAACACAGCTTTAATACAAAAATGCAAAAACGAAAATCCACAGGGCTACGAAAGGTTGGAAAGTTACACAACAAGCACACACACACATCCAACAAAGGTATTTATTTATTAAAACACACCCAAAAAGTGAAATACACCCCAAAAACCACATTTACCAATTCAATCCAATGCCATCCATGCCCTACATGATGTTTAAATTCAACAGACACCACAGAAACATGCACCCATGGGTACCTCTGGGCCTATGGCTGAAATTCCAATCAAAGAAAAACAACTAGGCCCCTACTGAAACTACAGGCCACAACAATAAATTTTAAAAACGATGAAAATCTCAAAAAAATGTAGGTACAAACAAGCCCCAATCAAACAAACAAGTACACCAATTCTCCAACTTACTTGTAAAATCTCAAATCCAAAAGTCCTCAAATCCAATCCAATGATATGATGCAGCAGACAGACACAAAAAGTGATCCTTCCAGCTCCAAATCCAAATGAAAGTGAACAGCACATGGACAAAGCACTGGGAGGAGCCTGCTGGACAGGAACAGGAAGTTTGAGACTCAGGGGCACTTCCTTCCTCTTGAAAAAAAAGTTAAAAAAGAAAAAGGACTCCTTGCACAAAAACTACAGCCAAATCACAATCTGAGGAGTTTTTGGAGCAAAAGAATCATTTTCGAGAAGGTTGTATGATGCTCGAGAGATATTCTTCGCCAGATTGTAGTTTCTTCGTGTTCGGGATCGCGATCTTACCAACACTGCCGCCGGAAGTCAGATCGCGCGTCCGAATGACGTGTTCGCGTTCGCACACTCTCGCGGGATCGTGCAGCCGGATTCCAAATCTCGTGGCGCCCGCGAACGGATAGGAAATCGCGTCGGCGAACGCAGAATCACGGTAGGTCGTTACCGTGCGTGCGGAACGTATATTGAGCGCGCGAAGAAGAAAAACAGCTACGCTACGCCGCAAATTGCGTAGTGCTCGGTAACTTCGCGCTCTACGCGAATCGCGAAGTTACCGAAACTCCGCAAACTCCGCGAGCGTAGCGTAGTTCACCGCCCAGGGTTAGTCTCCATGCACATCAGTATACGTTTTAGTAGTAAATGTGGGAGGGACAGGGAAGTGGATGTGGAATACTTACTACTAAAGGGGAGGAGTTTAGGGAGGAGTAAAGATGGATTTAGGGAGGGTCAGAAAGGTGTGTAGAAAGGGACTTGTACGCATCCACAAAAGAGTATACTATTTTCTATTTACCATCCTCCCTTCTAAACTAACTACAGCCAAAAAGGGACCCAAAACAGTATTAAATTACTCAGTCTCAGAGCTATCCTGCACCACACAACCACTGGTACTACAACACCCTCCATTGAAAATAACAGGGTAGGGACTTAAAATAAAACCCCATAGAAAATAATGTTATATTAAATATAATTATTTAAAATAGATAAAATATAAATAAATAAAGTTTAATTTAAAATATAAAAAATAGTACACATTTTTAAATTGATAACGGAGCATTTTATTAAATGTTTTGCATTTAGAAATTACTGTAATAAAGCATATTATTTGATAAAGTTAACTTATATTTAATTAATTTTCTATATCATTTTTAATCAATATTAATGTATAATAAATAAAATATTATTTTACTTTAGGTTTAATTCAATTTTTTAAATTAAACTTGGGAAAAATACGTTTAATATAATTTAATATATTTACATCAAGTAAAGATTTAATTCAAAATGTACTTAATAGTGCTGTTGCACCTTTTTAATTCATTTTTATATTTAAAATAAATATACACAATTATTTTATATTAATATTTAACATAAAAATGTTTTTACAAACTTTTTCAAGTTTAATAAACTTTTTTACTTTTCCCTATAAATTACCATAGACAGATCTCTGCAGTCAAATGAAGATCTCCCTATGGTAAAGTATAGGGGAAAAATACTTTACTGTAGGAAGATCCCCACCCCTGGGTGGAGATCCCTGCATGGTAAAGTATAGGGGAAATAATGACACTTTGTAAATGTTTGTAAAACTATTTTTATGTTAAATATTAATACAAATTAATTGCATATATTTATTTTAAATGTACAACTAAATAAAAAGTTCTACAATACTGTCAATTAAATTTTAAATCACAAAATAGTTTTTTTAAATATATTCAATTACAGTTCAATTATTTTTCTCATGTTTAAATTAGAAAATAAATTCCCACCTAAAGTGAAAATAATAAATATTCAATAAAAAGTATTAAAAGTGATGTATACAATAATTAAAAAATAATTTGATTATAATTTAATGAAATGTATTGTGACATTAATTTTTAAATGCAAAAAAGTTAGTAAAATATTTTATAATCAAATAAAAAATATGTACTATTTTTATATGTTTTAGCATTAAATAAATGTATTTATATTTATAACCATTTAATTTAACCCCTTCGATGCTCATGACGGAATGGTTCCGTCATGAGGCCAGGGGCACGAAATCCCTCCGCTGCAGACAGCAGAGGGATTTCTATTTCACCCCTGTGACCTTGGGAGCTGGGGAAGAGCTTCCCCAGCTCCCGAGGCCCCCTCCCTGGTTTCTGTGCCATGAGGATCAGTGCACACGTCGCGCTGTCCTCATTGCACAGAAACCGAAACTGAAATTAGCCTTTAGGCTCATTTCAGTTTCACTTTCTATGTGCTCAGGGGGCTATCTCAGCCCCCCGGGCACGTAGAAAGATGGGAGAGGTATCATTGGAAAGGGGAGAATCTCCCCTTTCCAATGGTACCCCTCCCCAGTGGATCCCTGCTTGGGGATCCACCCACTATACACCAGGGAGGGGGGAGCGGCCCCTTGGGCAAGGGCTTTTGCTCCCCCCAATTTTTTTGGGTGTGATTTAGTCTTTTTGACCCCCCTGGGGGGCATATGGGGGCAGTAGCCCCCAATCTGCCCCCCCCGGGGGGGCAAAAAGCCCACTAGACCCCAGGGATATTTTCTTTTGCCGCGTAATTTATTAGGGTGGGGGCTGCCCATAAAGGGCATGTCCATGCCCCCACCCCACAAAACTTACAGCCTTTCTGCCCCCCCTGGGGGGCAAAAAACCCACTATACGCCAGGGATTTTTTTTAAATTATAATTTGTGGTGGGGGCTGCCCAATATGGGCATGCCCATGCCCCCACCCACCCCCCGCAAAAATGACAGGCTTTCTGCCCCCCCTGGGGGCAGCTGGGGCATTAGCCCCAAATCTGCCCCCCTGGGGGGGGAAAAAGCCCTGTAGACACCAGGGATTTTATGGGCAAATTTTATTTAGGGTGGGGGCATTGGCATGCCCATTTTGGGCAGCCCCCACCCTAATTAAAATTTGCCCAAAAAACTCCCTGGCATCTAGTGGACTTTCTGCCCCCCCTGGGGGGCAGATGGGAGCATTAGCCCCCAATCTGCCCCGCCAGGGGGGGCAAAAAAGCCCACTAGACGTCAGGGATTTTTTTGGGGCAAATTTGAATTAGGGTGGGGGCTCCCAAAACGGGCATGCCCATGCCCCCACCCCCTCCCGAGCAAAAATAACAGCCTTCCTGCCCCCCCTGGGGGGCAGATGGGGCAGTAGCCCCCTATCTGCCCCCCCGGGGGGCAAAAAGCCCACTAGACGCCAGGGATTTTTTGGGCAAATTTTAATTAGGGTGGGGCATTGGCATGCCCGTTTTGGGCAGCCCCCACCCTAATTAAAATTTGCCCAAAACTCCCTGGCGTCTAGTGGGCTTTTGCCCCCTGGGGGCAGATGGGGGCATTAGCCCCCAATCTGCCTCGTCGGGGGGGCAAAAAGCCCACTAGATGCCAGGGATATTTTGGGGGGAAATTTAAATTAGGGTGGGGGCTCCCAAAACGGGCATGCCCATGCCCCCACCCCCTCCCGCGCAAAAATAACAGCCTTCCTGCCCCCCCGGGGGGTCAAAAAAGCCCACTAGACGTCAGGGATTTTTTTGGGGCAAATTTTAATTAGGGTGGGGGCTCCCAAAACGGGCATGCCCATGCCCCCACCCCCTCCCAAGCAAAAATAACAGCCTTCCTGCCCCCCCTGGGGGGCAGATGGGGCAGTAGCCCCCTATCTGCCCCCCCGGGGGGCAAAAAACCCACTAGACACCAGGGATTTTTTTGGGCAAATTTTAATTAAGGTGGAGGCATTGGCATGCCCGTTTTGGGCAGCCCCCACCCTAATAAAAATTTGCCCAAAAACTCCCTTGCGTCTAGTGGGCTTTTTGCCCCCCCTGGGGGGCAGATGGGGGCATTAGCCCCCAATCTGCCCCGCCGGGGGGGCAAAAAGCCCACTAGATGCCAGGGATATTTTGGGGGCAAATTTGAATTAGGGTGGGGGCTCCCAAAACAGGCATGCCCATGCCCCCACCCACTCCCCCGCAAAAATAACAGCCTTCCTGCCCCACCGGGGACAGATGGGGCAGTAGCCCCCTATCTGCCCCCCCCGGGGGGCAAAAAGCCCACTAGACGCCAGGGATTTTTTTGGGCAAATTTTAATTAGGGTGGGGGCATTGGCATGCCCGTTTTGGGCAGCCCCCACCTAATTAAATTTGCCCAAAACTCCCTGGCGTCTAGTGGGCTTTGCCCTCTGGGGGCAGATGGGGGCATTAGCCCCCAATCTGCCCCGCCGGGGGGCAAAAAGCCCACTAGATGCCAGGGATTTTTTGGGGCAAATTTGAATTAGGGTGGGGGCTCCCAAAACGGGCATGCCCATGCCCCCACCCCCTCCCCTGCAAAAATAACAGCCTTCCTGCCCCCCCGGGGGGGCAAAAAGCCCACTAGATGCCAGGGATTTTTTTGGGCAAATTTTAATTAGGGTGGGGGCATTGGCATGCCCGTTTTGGGCAGCCCCCACCCTAATTAAAATTTGCCCAAAAAACTCCCTGGCGTCTAGTGGACTTGGGGGGCAGATGGGGGCATTAGCCCCCAATCTGCCCCGCCGGGGGGGCAAAAAGCCCACTAGATGCCAGGGATTTTTTTGGGGCAAATTTGAATTAGGGTGGGGGCTCCCAAAACGGGCATGCCCATGCCCCCACCCCCTCCCCTGCAAAAATAACAGCCTTCCTGCCCCCGGGGGGCAAAAGCCCACTAGATGCCAGGGATTTTTGGGGCAAATTTTAATTAGGGTGGGGGCATTGGCATGCCCGTTTGGGCAGCCCCCACCTAATTAAAATTTGCCCAAAACTCCCTGGCGTCTAGTGGACTTGGGGGCAGATGGGGGCATTAGCCCCCAATCTGCCCCGCCGGGGGGCAAAAGCCCACTAGATGCCAGGGATTTTTGGGGGCAAATTTGAATTAGGGTGGGGGCTCCCAAAACGGGCATGCCCATGCCCCCACCCCCTCCCCCGCAAAAATAACAGCCTTCCTGCCCCTCGGGGGCAAAAGCCCACTAGACGCCAGGGATTTTTGGGGCAAATTTTAATTAGGGTGGGGGCATTGGCATGCCCGTTTTGGGCTGCCCCCACCCTAATTAAAATTTGCTCAAAAAACTCCCTGGCGTCTAGTGGGCTTTTTGCCCCCCCTGGGGGCATATCGGGGCAATCCCACCCCCCCGATATCCCCCCCAGGGCGGCAGAAAGCCGTCTAGGCACGGATTTGTTTTTAGCAATATGCCTACCTGTGGATTTTGGGCCCTAGCGCAGCCGGCACATAGGGAAGCCTAGCAAACCTGTACATTTTTGAAAACTAGACACCCAGGGGAATCCAGGATGGGGTGACTTGACTGGCTCTCACCAGGTTCTGTTACCCAGAATCCCTTGCAAACCTCAAAATGTGTATAAAAAAACACATTTTCCTCACATTTCTGTGGTGGAAAGTTCTGGAATCTGTGTGGATCCACAAAATTCCACTCATCCCGCATTCCCCAAAGTCTTCCGAGAAAAATGGTACCTCACTTGTGTGGGTGGGTCAAGTACCCGCGACAGGCAAGGGCCCAAAACCTAGTGAGGCGACATCAAAATTACCTATCACAAACCAACCTGGTTTTGCACGGGGGTTACCTGGGTTTTTGGCCCGTGCTCGGCGGCCACCTAGGGAAACCTACCAAATCCACACATTTCTGAAAAGTAGACACCCGGGGGATTCCAGGGAGGTATGGCTTGCGTGGATCCCCCAATGTTTTCTTACCCAGAATACCCTGCAAACCTGAAATTTTGCTGAAAAAATCACTTTTTTCACACGTTTGTGTGTGGGAAAGTTGTGGCATCACCGGGCTGACACAAATTTCCTACCACCCAGCGTTCGCCCAGGTCTCCCGATAAAAATGGTGCCTCACTCGGGTGGGAGGCCCAAGTACCCGCGACAGGCAAGGGCCCAAAACGTATTGAGGCGACATCAAAATTGCCTATCACAAAACGACTTGGTTTTGCAAGGGGGTCCCATGACTTTTGGCCCGGGGCTCGGCGGCCACCTAGGAAACCTACCAAACCCACACATTTCTGAAAACTAGACACCCCGGGGATTCCAGGGAGGTATGGCTTGCACGGATCCCCCAACGTTTTCTTACTTAGAATCCCTGCAAACCTGACATTTTGCTGAAAAATCACTTTTTCACACATTTGTGTGTGGGAAAGTTGTGGCATCACCGGGCTGACACAAATTTCCTACCAGCCAGCGTCTCCCTGGTCTCCCAATAAAAATGGTGCCTCACTCTGGTGGGAGGCCCAAGTACCTGCGACAGGCAAGGGCCCAAAACGTATTGAGGCGACATCAAAATTGCCTATCACAAAACGACCTGGTTTTGCAAGCGGGGTCCCATGACTTTTGGCCCGGGCTCGGCGGCCACCTAGAGAAACCTACAAACCCACACATTTCTGAAAACTAGACACTCGGGGATTCCAGGGAGGTATGGCTTGCGTGGATCCCCCAATGTTTTCTTACCCAGAATCCCTGCAAACCTGAAATCTTGCTGAAAAAATCATTTGTTTGACACATTTGTGTGTGGAAAGTTGTGGCATCACCGGGCTGACACAAATTTCCTACCACCCAGCATTCGCCCAGGTCTCCCGATAAAAATGGTGCCTCACTCGAGTGGGAGGTCAAAGTACCCGCGACAGGCAAGGGCCCAAAACGTATTGAGGCGACATCAAAATTGCCTATCACAAAACGACCTGGTTTTGCAAGGGGGGTCCCATGACTTTTTGCCCAGGGCTCGCGGCCACCTAGGAAACCTACAAACCCACATTTCTGAAAAGTAGACACTGGGGATTCCAGGGAGGTATGGCTACGTGGATCCCCCAACGTTTTCTTACCCAGAATCCCCTTCAAACCTGAAATTGTGCTGAAAAATCACTTTTTCACACATTTGTGTGTGGGAAAGTTGTGGCATCACCGGGCTGACACAAATTTCCTACCACCCAGCGCTTGCCCAGGTCTGCCGATAAAAATGGTGCCTCACTCGGGTGGGAGGCCCAAGAACCCGCGACAGGAAAGGGCCCAAAACGTATTGAGGCAACATCAAAATTGCCTATCACAAAATGTTTTGGGCCCTTGCCTGTCGCGGGTACTTGGGCCTGCCACCGGAGTGAGGCACCACTTTTATCGGGAGACCTGGGGGAACGCTGGGTGGTAGGAAATTTGTGTCAGCCCGGTGATGCCACAACTTTCCCACACACAAATGTGTGAAAAAAGTGATTTTTTCAGCAAAATGTCAGGTTTGCAGGGGATTCTGGGTAAGAAATCGTTGGGGGATCCACGCAAGCCATACCTCCCTGGAATCCCCCGGGTGTCTACTTTTCAGAAATGTGTGGGTTTGGTAGGTTTCCTAGGTGGCCGCGAGCCCCGGGCCAAAAGTCATGGAACCCCTTGCAAAACCAGGTCGTTTTGTGACAGGCAATTTTGATGTCGCCTCAATACGTTTTGGGCCCTTGCCTGTCGCGGGTACTTGGGCCTCCCACCCGAGTGAGGCACCATTTTTATCGGGAGACCTGGGGAACGCTGGGTGGTAGGAAATTTGTGTCAGCCCGGTGATGCCACAACTTTCCCACACACAAATGTGTGAAAACGTGATTTTTTCCAGCAAAAGTTCAGGTTTGCAGGGATTCTGGGTAAGAAAACGTTGGAGGATCCATGCAAGCCATACCTCCCTGGAATTCCCGGGTGTCTAGTTTTCAGAAATGTGTGGGTTTGGTAGGTTTACCTCGGTGGCCGCGAGCCCCGGGCCAAAAAGTCATGGGACCCCCCTTGCAAAACCAGGTCGTTTTGTGATAGGCAATTTTGATGTCGCCTAAATACGTTTTGGGCCCTTCCTGTCATGGGTACTTGGGCCTCCCACCCGAGTGAGGCACCATTTTTATCGGGAGACCTGGGCGAACGCTGGGTGGTAGGAAATTTGTGTCAGCCCGGTGATGTCACAACTTTCCCACACACAAATGTGTGAAAAAAGTGATTTTTTCACCACAATTTCAGGTTTGCAGGGGATTCTGGGTAAGAAAACGTTGGGGGATCCACTCAAGACATACCTCACTGGAATCCCCCGGTTGTCTACTTTTCAGAAATGTGTGGGTTTGGTAGGTTTCCCTAGGTGCCGGCAGAGCTAGGGTTCAAAAACTACAGCTAGGCACTTTGCAAAAAAAGGGTCATTTTTCACTGTGAAAATGTGGTGTGTCCATGTTGCGTTTTGCGCTGTTTCCTATCGTGGGCACGAGGCCTACCCACACAAGTGAGGTACCATTTTTCTCGGAAGACTTTGGGGAACGCGGGGTGGGTGGAATTTTGTGGATCCACGCAGATTCCAGAACTTTCCACCACAGAAAAGTGAGGAAAATGTGTTTTTTTTGACAATTTTTTAGGTTTGCAAGGGATTCTGGGTAACAGAACCTGGTGAGAGCCAGTCAAGTCACCCCATCCTGGATTCCCCTGGGTGTCTAGTTTTCAAAAATGTATAGGTTTGCTAGGTTTCCCTAGATGCCGGCAGAGCTAGGGTTAAAAAACTACAGCTAGGCACTTTGCAAAAAGAGGGTCATTTTTCACTGTGAAAATGTGGTGTGTCCACGTTGTGTTTTGCGCTGTTTCCTGTCGCGGGCACTAGGCCTACCCACACAAGTGAGGTACCATTTTTCTCGGAAGACTTTGGGGAACGCGGGGTGTGTGGAATTTTGTGGATCCACGCAGATTCCAGAACTTTCCACCACAAAAAAGTGAGGAAAATGTGGGTTTTTTGACAATTGTTTAGGTTTCAAGGGATTCTGGGTACCAGAACCTGGTGAGATCCAGTAAAGTCACCCCATCCTGGATTCCCCTGGGTGCCTAGTTTTCAAAAATGTATAGGTTTGCTAGATTTCCCTAGGTGCCGGCAGAGCTAGGGTTCAAAAACTACAGCTAGGCACTTTGCAAAAAAAGGGTCATTTTTCACTGTGAAAATGTGGTGTGTCCACGTTGCGTTTTGGGCCGTTTCCTGTCACGGGCACTAGGCCTACCCACACAAGTGAGGTACCATTTTTATCGGGAGACTTAGGGTAACACAAAATTGTAGAGCAACTGTTATTATCTATTGACTTTCGATGCATTTCTGCCTTCCAAATGAAAGACAATGTGTAAAAAAGAAGTCATTTTGAAAAATTACCTAATAATTCTCATGCTAGTATGGGTACTCCCAATTTCGGAAATGTGCAAATATCTACTGTTTCTAAACTCTATATTTTGTTCCCATTTCAGAAATACATAGGTGTCTTTCATACCGATTTTTCCATGTATAAATTTTCCCAGAATAATTGCTATATACCCGGGACATAATAAAAAACCATTGCAAGACGCTGCTCAGTTATTGGCTCTGGGTTCGTCGGGTTCTTGGTGAACCTACAAGTCCTATATATCACCACAACCAGAAAGGTCCAGCGGATGTAATGGTATATTGCTTTCAAATAGCTGTCATAATTAGAAGAAGTTACAGGTGAAAACGTTGACACAAATGGCTGTTTTTTTCAACTAATTTTCAATTTTTCCTATATTTAACTGCTTGTTTCTATAAAGAAAACTTGAAGGATCTACACAAATGACCCCTTGCTGAATTAAGAATTTTGTCTACTTTTCAGAAATGTATGGCTTTCCAGGATCCATTATTGCTTTCATACCCATTTCTACCATTAACTGGAAGGAGGTTGAAAGCACAAAAAATAGCACAAATAGGCTATGTCCCAGAAAAATGCCAAAACTGTGTACAAAATGTTGGTTTTCTGACAAAAGTCTGCTTGCCCCTGAAAGCTGGGAAGATGGTGATTTCAGCACCACAACCCCTTTTTTGATGCCATTTGCAGGGAAAAAACCAGATGCTTTCATCTGTTGCCCTTTTTTCGTATTTTTCCCCAAAAAAACAAAATTTAGCTGTATTTTGGCTAATTTCTGGGTCCCCTCCAGGGGAATCCACAAACCCTGGGTACCTTTAGAATCCCCATGATGTTGGAAAAAAAGGACGCAAATTTGGCATGGATACCTTATGTGGTCAAAACGTTACAGGGCCCTAAGCGCGAACTACCCCAAATAGCCAAAAAAAGGCTTAGCACAGGAGGGGAAAAGGCCTAGCAGCGAAGGGGTTAAGTTAACATTAGACATTATTTCCAATGAGTTTTACATTTAAGTCTATGCCTCCTCTCTTTCTATGGGAGGGTGTTGCTGTACCAGTGACTGGTCATGTGTGGTGCAAGATCTACTATTTGTTTTTTAAGTAGTACTTTACACTCGTAAATTTCGCTTCATCCCCTGTTTTTGGGGGGGTGGAGACGTGTATGTCTGCACTTTTAAATAACTTTTCACTTAGAATTTGAGAATAGCCAAAAGAAGCAAAATTACTTAAAAGTGTAAAAGTAAAGTCACGCATGTAAATTGCTCACAAGTATAACTACCTGGGGGCGTGGCTTGAGCCCGACGAAGATGGCCACACACTGAGTGCACTCCGATAGCCATCTATGAGTTTCCCCAATAAATCTGATACCATCCATGCAAGTGTGGAACGCCGAGGGGCTGAGACCGCAGCAGCGGCGGTGAAAGCCAGGAAAGACCTGCCCAGAGCATAACAGAGCACGGCTGACTAAAAACAGAGGGCTGCGGCCGCGCGGAAGTATGGCGCCGATCGCGCCCTGAGAGAGACCGGAGTAACCGGAACACCTGACACAACGCTACAGCAATCGGCCTCCAGGTTGCGACGGCCGAAACCCACACACGCAGCAACAGCGGCAAGCGAAACACTGCCGTGTAATGGGTGAGAGCGCGGAGTGGCGCGTGGACGTACCAACGAATGCTGTGGCCCAGGGTGGGGTCGCAGCAGCGCCAGAGCATCGTGATTCAGTGGGTGAAAGCGTGGAGCAGCCTGAGAGCCCACCGTTAGGCACACAGGCCTAAAACAGAGCCACAGCAGCGCACTCTGGGAATATTTATATGCAGAGACTCCGGCACCTTCCCATAGCTCCGGGTCCGGAAGGCAGGTTAAGTGCACACAGCACGCTGGGAGGGCGCAGAAACAGCGTTAAGGAGAGGCGGAAACTGGGGTGAGCACCCAGAAGCTTGTGACCCCGGCCCTAAAGAAACCACAGGGGTGAAAAGCGTAATTACCTCTGAGTGAAGACACCCGAGGGCCCGATTAGTGCTCCTGCGCCACTGAAGTTAGAACGGGCCGCCCGAGGCCTAAAGAGAGCACCAGAATGCCTGGAGGGGGTACGCCTGATCCAGCAGCCATGGTGGGGGGTATGCGGCTGGGTCATTCCCCCCGCCCACCCCTCGTCCTCCCTCATTAACAAAGGAAGGGTTCCTCAGTTGAGGGGTGTTGCCCCCCCGGAGGACCGACTAGAACATAGGGGACACAACACAAGCCGCAGATCACACACCACCGTAAGACTCCCCCAGCTCACTGAGAGAGCGCAAGCCCCTGGCAAGAGTGCGGTCAACATAGCCATGGTGCGCAACAAGGGCCCAGGCCAAGCAAACCAGATCGACAAATTTACAGTCGCAATGGGCCAGGAGGGAGGAGCGGATGGGACCCCGCCGCCGCAAGAACAAGAGGAACAGGGACCAGATCCATCGTTAAAAGATATCATGAAAGCGATAACAGGCCTCAAAAACACCCTCGAACCGAAACTAGACTCTGTGACCGAGGAGGTGAACCTTCTCAGGGTGGACCTCAGAAAACTGGCTGAAAAAATGACTGCAGCCGAAACAAACATTGGAAGCCTGCAAGCTAAGACTAAACGCCTTGAGGAACAAGTCAATACCCTCACCAAACAACAAACTGACATAATGGCCCGGCTGGAAGACCAGGAAGGTAGGGCTTGGCTCAACAACATCCCAGTGGTGGGGGTGCCAGAGGGGGCCGAGGGATCATCCGTGGACCTCTTCCTGGAACATTTGATCATCCACACCCTCAAGCCAAAGCTTTTGTCAAACTTCTTCTCAGTAGAGCGTGCGCACCGCAAGCTGGGCCCGCGTCCCGGGGCGCCCCCAAGCACGATAGTGGCTCGTATCCTTAATTATAGGGACAGAGATGTCATCCTACAAACGGCTCGGACATAGGGAGACCGCCAATATGAGAACGCCACGATCCGGTTCTTTCCAGACTTTACGCTCCAAGTACAGCGCCAAAGAAAGGTCTTTGAATCAGAAAAAAGGACCCTCAGGAAGAAAATCCTAAGGTTTATGATGCTATTTCCCGCAAAGCTCAAGGTGCTGGCAGATGGAAAATTGCACTTCTTCATGACTCCTGAAACGGCGTGGGAATGGATGGAGGGTCGGAGGACTGTCGGGCGGGACAAGCACCACAAACAATCGCCCGTTAAAAAGTACCAGCTGAAGAAGAACCAGAGCCTGACCTCCCAGCCAGGCAAATCCAGTCAGCGTGATACAGATAAGTGAAACTTGGGGTCTACAGGATGCACTAACTGAACTGGGGCCCCTGAGCCCCCGAGATGTGGGACACATCAATGTTGTGACAGGGGACGGGACCCTGGTTAACTAGTCATAAGAACCTCCATTAGGGGTCGGATGTGTCATCCGTAATATGCTCTTTGTTAAGATGCGCCTATAACAGTCGTTCCTCCACATAGAAAGTAATTTACACAAAAGCACAAAGGTGGTAATGCCTATTTGCGAATGCACATATAGACACCAAATCAACCGGAAAGTCGTATATATATCTATGCAGTACAATGTGGTGCTCTCCAAGCAATAAGTCTCCTTCCACCCTCAAAGAGACACACTCTAGAGAGAAACGTCTCCGTAGAGTTACAAATGACATGCACATATGCTGAGGCACACAGAATGAGTCCATATTGTAACATAGGCAGTAACCAACATAGTAATCACAGGGAGTCCGTTAAATGGACTACCTGTGATTACTACGTTGGTTACCTCCTATGTTACAATATGGACTAATCCTGTGGGCCTCGGCATATGTGCATGTCGTTCCACCACATAGAATTGGGGACACGGACATATCCATACTAAGATCCGAAAGCTATAAGGCAATTGACACTCGCTACCCCCCCTACTGTTTCACTGTTATGAAGTTTTCATGTGGGCGACAGGAACTCTGCATGTTGGGGAAGTGGGGGGTTCGTAACTCAACTAGCAGGGATGCAGGGAGGGGAGAGTTGAGGGAATTATGTTGTAGTATTGTTTCAATGTTTTGCGTGCTCATGAATATGATATGCAACATAGAACACATGCACGCAACAGGGTCAAAGCGCGAAGAAATGGGGTCATGGAATACAGACAAGTATGCCTGACATAAAGGGTGGAATAGCCAAGATCCGCGTGTGGTCCTGGAACGTAAATGGCCTTCGGAACAAGGTCAAACGCACACTGGTACTCCAGCACATTAAATGCCACGCACCGGACGTAGTGCTGCTCCAGGAGAAGGGTAGCCATTACAAGGCCTTGGATCGCTTTGGCTACAGGCTGGCGGCCCACTCAGGGTATTCGGGTGGCTCGAGGGGGATGGGCATCCTGGTGCGAAACTTCCTGCCCTTAACAATTCATAAGATCTGGCATGACGATGTAGGATGTGGGGTGCCCTGGTGGGTGGCTTGGAGGGTCGGCCACTCCTCTTCTGCTCCATGTACGTTCCTCCCAGGCTGCATTCGGCCATATTTCCAAAGATTAGTGCCCTACTGCTGGAACTTCCCCCGGGTACTCTCCTGGTGGGAGCTGATGCTAATGCAGTAATGGATCAAGAGCTAGATCGATGGAGTGGCGCGGGGGGCATGCTGGGGGACGGGTTCTCCCAGATTTCCTAACAGCAATGGGGCTAGATGATATATGGAGGGCCCATAATCCACAAACAAAACAATTCACATACTATTCGGCCCGTCACAGGTCATTCTCTAGAATAGACTACATACTTACGCAACAAGACCAAGTGGGAAATTTTGAGCATCCAACACACCTGGCGAGGGGTATCTCAGATCACTCTCCCAAATGCGTCACCCTAAAAGGGCCGACTATCAACAGAGCACACTTCCCTAGGATAGACACATGGCACCTCCGAGACCCAGAGCTGAGAGAGAAGCTAGAAGTGTTAGTTGAACTGTATTTTAAAGAAATGAGGGGACGGTGGCTTCCCACATGACTCTATGGGAAGCATTTAAGGCGGTGTTGCGTGGTCAGGTACAGGCGCTGATCATAGGGAAAAAGAAGGAAGAAGCATCCAAAATCCAAGCACTGGAGCAGGAAATAATAACATTAGAACAGGAGGCGGTCGACAGTGGGGGGGCAGACCTCAGACACAGACTAACTCTGTGACAACATGAGCTGCGCGCACTAGCCGATAAGGCTGCGCGGGCACATGCGTTGGCCACGCAGCACAGGCTGTACGATATCGGAGACAAAGCCTCCAAGCTACTTGCTTGGCTAGACAAACGAGACAAAGAGAGATTGTGGGTCACCGGTATTAGAGATGAGAGGGGAGCCCGCCACAAAACCAATGCCCAAATCGCAGAGGCTTTTGCGTCCTACTATGAAACCGTATATGCCCCAGCGAGCTCCAGATCAGACCAAGACTGCGTAGAATTTTTAGCTGACTTCTCGCTCCTGACGCTTACTGAAGAGATGCGCAACACCCTAGAGGCTGACCTAACCGAGGAAGAGCTGGCTAGGGCTTTGGGAGCCCTAAGATCTGGGAAGGCCGTAGGCCCAAACGGCCTCCCGGTCGAATTGCTTAAAGGCATGGCTTCAAGGGTTACATGACCAATGCTTGAAATGTTTGAGGATGCCAGAGAACTGGGCTTGCTGCCGGCGAACCAACGTGTTCCCACGATAGTGGTGATACATAAGGCGGGCGAACCCCCAGAGAATTGTAATTCATATAGGCCAATCTCCTTGTTAAATTTCGAAGCGAAGACACTAGCCAAGGCCTTAGCGAATAGACTGATGAGTGTCCTTACAATTATCATTCATAGAGACCAATCGGGCTTTATGTCTCGTAGAAGCACCCGCCACAACTTACGAAGGCTTTATGGAGTCTTACATATGACGGCAGCCCCTGCATTTCCTCAGTCAGCATTGATGGCATTAGATGCCTCGATGGCCTTTGACAGCATAGAGTGGGCCTATTTATTTGCAGTGCTAGCCAAGATGGGCTTTGGCCCCAAATTCTGCAGCTGGATAAAACTGCTATAACAGGGCTCGCTCGCATGGGTGAGAGTTAACCGGGCAATGTTGCGTCACTTCGCGCTGGGTAGGGGGGCTAGGCAGGGCTGTCCCCTGTCACCACTGCTGTTTGCTCTGGCAATAGAGCCATTGGCGCATTGGATCAGAAGAGATCCAATGGTATGGGGTACTCGGACACTGGGGGGCTGGGAGGAATGTATCTCCCTCTACGCCAACGATATACTTCTTTATTTGTCGAGGCCCTATTTTTCTATAGCGCGAGTGCTCCATATCTTCGAGCTATTTGGTAGCTAATCGGGATTCACTATAAATTGTACCAAATCAATTGTGCTGCCCCTTTCGGGACCTACACCGAGACAGCCTGCAAGCTGTGCTGCCCCCTTGGTAGAGAGAGGCTTTAAGTATCTAGGCATATACATAACCCGAAGCCCTCAGTCATTCCTATGGGAAAATCTCTTCCCCCTATTACAAAGATTTCACGCCGATACGGGCCACTGGCGTCTGCTCCCCCTGTCATTGATGGGAAGAGCAGCGCTGTACAAATTGATGACTTTACCGCGCCTCCTCTATGGGCTACAAAACACGCCCTATCCGGTCCCGGCCTCCTTCTTTAAACAGAGCTCAGGAACTCCGTAGTTTAATATGGCAAGGAGGGACACCGAGAATAGCGTTGAACAAGCTGAAAAGAGGAGTTTACGACAGTGGACTAGCGGCCCCGGACGCTAGACTGTACTACTGGGCCTCCCAGTTGATGGTAATAAATGTGTGGATTTATAAGGGAAGAGAAGAGCCGGCCTATAAAATGGATAGAGAAGCAATGCCCAACGGGAATCACAAAGCCCTTCTATACGCCCGTAGGCCCCACCGGATGCTACCGGTTCATACGCAACGGTGATAGAATGCTGGATTGCAGCGACGAAATATTTGGGATGGCACAACCGCTTGACCGCAATGACACCACTATGGGTGGGACATCAACTTAGGGAAGTGACCACTTTGGAGGGTTTCTTGGGGTGGCGGACCATAGGTATTGAGCACTTGGGGGATGTGTGGAGGGGAGCAGCTCCAGTGTCCTTTGAGGACTTGAAAAGCGAATTTAAACTATTGTCTACTCAGATCTTTCCCTACACGCAGTTCATACATGCACTAACTAGGCATATAAAGCGAGGGGAGACTATTCCCGACTATTCCCCCCAAGAAGACAGGCTATTAGCAGACCCAATACCTGACAAAGGGACCTCTACAGTACACAAAAAATTAATAAATAACGCGCCAGACCCCCTGACCTCCCTCCGATCGGCCTGGGCGGCCGATTCGGGCAAAATAGAAGAAGAAGAGTGGATTGAGGCGACACAGAGCCCGAGGGAGATAGCGATCAGATCCAGATTCCGACTGATACAGCTTAGGGTTCTGCACCGCTCATACTATCCCCGCACGTTGCTACATAGGTGCGGAAAGGTACAGTCATCGCATTGTGTAAGAGGCTGCCAAACCTAGGGATCCTTCATTCATATTTATGGGAATGCCCAGTCATTAAACAATTTTGGCAGGGAGTGGCAACAATAATGTCAAGGGGTGCAAGAAAAAATATGATAAAATATGGTCCCCCTGGGAGAAATACAGAAATGTGGGCGAGGAAGTAACAGCCTGCAAATCAGTGGGACTGCGGCTGGCTGGCGACTGAAGAGAGCCCGAGGCCAGGCACGCCGTATGATTTAATTGAGACCTAAATATATGATAATAGATCTGTTCTGAATTAATATGATTGTAGCATATTGACCCTGATGCAATGTCATTTGTTACCATATATTTGAACATATGAATGCAGGTGCTCGTTTTCACTGTGTATCACTTCATGAGCCTGTTTAATAAAAAGACTTAAAAAATATATATATATATAACTACCTGACAGTGTAGTACTTAATCATTTAGGGGCATATTATCAAGAACGGCGTTAAAATTATCGCCGGTTTAGCGGCAGAAAACTGCCGCTAAAGCGGCGATAATGGGCTTGATAATATGCCATGGAGAATTCCAATAGAAGCCCATGTTGACACCAGAACATGGGCTTCTATTGGAATTCTCAAGGGCATATTATCAAGCCCATTATCGCCGCTTTAGCGGCAGTTTTCTGCCGCTAAACCGGCGATAATTTTTAACGCCGTTCTTGATAATATGCCCCTTAGTCCTCTAATATGAGCGGCTGCAATAATACCCATTATTTTCTTGCCATGGAATTACTGATTCAGACGGGGCATGTAATTGTTGATACCGATCCTATTGGAATTAACAAGCATTCCATCCTGAGAACCTAAATGTTCAACTTGGGTCACAATTCATTTATGTCGGAAGAGGAAAAAAACATGTGAAACGACTTGTACTGTATTTTATTGGGAACCCGTTTAGAAAAGTTGTAAGATATAAACATTTCGGTCTCAACTATTTCTACAACAAATGTTAAGTATTGGTGAGCCTCTAACTCAAGTAACTTTCAGCCCTTTTTCTGCTTCATGTGGCAACTTAGCGCCTGATTTCAACTTTGGGGGTGCTGCGGCCGGCTCTGTGTCGGCACAGCACCGCCAAATCCACGCGGAGACCACCAGCCTGATTACGAGTTCAACTCATACAGGCAGACTTTCCTTTTGCCTTTCCCATGGCAGTGCCCTGAAAAAGGGCACTGCAATGGGAACGGCAAAATTGTTCCAGCACGGCATGAACTGTGAAGTCCATGCCGTGCTTGAACTGGGGGTTCAAGCAGGCAGGAAGGCACATGTTGTGCCCCCTGAATGCTTCCCTATGGTGGGGGGGCACGTGGGTCCTACTGGGCCCCCTTTTTTTCCCCAACGCCAGTCTTTTCGTGATGGACTCACTGCCATGAAAAGGCTTGCGGTGGAGGAACTTGAAATATGCTCTGCGGGACTGCACCAGTCCCGCTCAGCATATTGTAGTACCCCTCCACCGTGCCACTCTTCAATACAAAGATTTATAATGTGTTCAATACCTCTACACACCTATGATATATTAGGAGCACATGCATTTCGTAAACACTCACACTCATTAGCTGGACACAGGCTGTACAATATTAGGCAGAAAAGTAATATGCAATTACCTGCCACTATGTAAACTATAAGACATACTAACACACTCTTTGGATGATGTCATCAGTGATGTGATCAGTGATGTCATCAATGATGTCGTTTGGAGATGTCGTAAGTGATGTCATCAATGATGATGACATCACTGATGAGTGATGTAATATGTGAGGTCCTAAGCAGTGAATGATGGGGTGCAAGTTATAGTTAGCTCAACTAACTATAACTGGTGAATTTCTGTGTTTCTTTTTTTTTTGTTCAAACCTTTAATGTTGTTTTGTCTCAGTGAATTCCTAAGGATTTTCTTTAACAAAAATAGATCTATTTATCGGACCTAACTAGAACGTTACTTTAACCTTTGTTTTTTTCATCGAGTTTCTTGTTTATTTTAATGTAAAGTAATATTTTATTACCCTGCGTAAAGCAACCCCCGCAGTGCAGGCCAGTCCCTGTGGCACACCCCCACACAGGCAGCCAACCCAGTGCTGCGCATGCCCTTCCCCCATGCATGCAGGGGGTGACTACAGGGCCTGGGCTGCTGCCAGGCCTTGTGGCCGGCCCGCCCGGAGGCAGCCATCCCCCCCGACAGGCAGCCAACTTCTCACAGGCAGCAAACCCCATGCTGCACAGAGGCTTTGACAACAGGGCTTGACCTGCCACCAGGCACTGCGGCCAAACCCCCAGCAGGCTACTAACCCCATACCTCGCACAGCCTTTGGTGTGTGCAGCATAAGTTTACTCTTTGGACCCTGGGGACCTCATCCTCTGGGGCAAAACATATATATTAAGGGCAGGGGGGCATGCAGTCTCCTCCCCGACCCCTAATTGAACTTGGGGACTCGGTCCCTGGGGCCAGTTCCAAGAAAAAGGGGGGCAGGCTGTGTGGCCTCCCTCCCCAAGGCTTAAAAGGCCCTGGAGACCCTATTCCCTGGGATCAAATACAATTAAACAGTGGAGCATGGCGTGCAGTCCCCACTTCCTAGCCCATCCCCCTGAATCGTAAATTTTTTTAAAAGGGAGGTGGCCATGTGGCCCCCTCCCTGAGCCTTCTCAGGCCCCGGGGACCTCATCCCCTGGGGTTGTCCATTTTTAAAAGGAGAGGGGTCCACACGGTCCCCCTTGCTGAGCCTCCTTTAGCCGCTGGCAACTCATCATTCAGGCAGACCATTTTTTAAAAGGGAGAGGAAGGTTGCCTGGCCCCCCTCCCCGAGCCTTATTGGGACCCGGGGACCCTCTCTGCCAGGGTCGTGTTATATTATAAAGGAAAAGGGGGGGTCGCACTGGCCCCCCTACCCGAGCCTTATTAGGCACCGGGTAGCCCATCCCCCAGGGCCGCATTTTGTTAAAAAGGGGAGGGTGCCAGCCGGTCCCCCTTCCCTGAGCCTTATTAGGCCCCGGATACCTCATCACCCCTGGGCCAAGTAATTTATAAAGTAAGGGGGTCTCACGGTCCTGTTCCCTGAGCCTAATTAGGCCCCAGGGACCCCAGGCCAAAATGTAAACAAAAGGGGAGGGGAGCCACATGTGCCCCCCCAGAGCCGTATTCAGCCCCGGGGACCCCATCCACCAAGGACCAATTTACTTATTTAGGGGAGGGGCTGCAGCCCCCCTCCCCAGGCCATATTTGGCCCTGGGGACCCCATTGCCTGAGGCTCAATGTTTTATAAGGGGACGGCGGGCCGCGCGGCCTCCTCACTGAGCCGTTTTCTGGCCTTGTGGACCCCATCCACGGGCCCAATTTAGTGGAGGGGCTCTCACTCCCCCTCCCTGAGCCGTATTCGCCCCCTGGGACTTCATCCCCCAGGGCCCAATGGATTTAAGGGGAGAGGGGCGCGAAGTCCCCTCTTCCTGAGTCATTAGGTAAGTGGATATAGGTAAGTGTAGATTGTCTATTCCTAACTCCATATCTACTTACCTTGAAAATATTTCTGTGTGAAATTAAGTAGAGTAAACCTAATCTTACCAATATAAAATTACCTGTCAATATTTTTTTCCTCTAATTTTTGGAGTCACTATTTTGGAAAGTCGATATTCCCTATTCAATATTTTGTACCTCCATCAGCAGCTATGTCAATTTCTATGGACAGTAGAGCAGCTATGCCATTTTCTCATGACAGGTGACTAGTGATGTCACAACTATACTGTAATAAGAGAATTAGAGTATGTTTTTATACATTGACTGCATGTTTCCATAATGTAATTTGGAAAAGCAGGTGACCAGTGACAAGATTTGCAAAAAAAACCTTAACCAACCTAATTTTGCGGGGCATGGAGAACATGTAAAGCTGTGTTGCTATGCTCTCTCATATAGTGAGTGAAAGGGCTAATTTAGCACACAAAATTGTTATGAGTGCAAGGTCCTAGAGTATTCTTTATTTTGATGGAAATCTCTCTGAAAGAAATTAACATACAAACTGAGATTCATGCCAGTACATAAATCATGTTCTGAAAATATAAACAGGTCTCTGCGAATGGATTTTCTAAGTCAGGTTTGCCGATGAAAGTTGGAACACCACATCGAGTTTTGTTTTTGGTGCCGAACATGAGCAATGGATGTAGGCAACTTGGTTCCTGTACTGTGTTGCACCTCAACAAGGTGGAGGCCCTCCTGTCTGTGCTAACCTATTTATGGTGCAGGTGTGAGTGTTTATCACTTCACAGAAGTGTCAAATCCCCTCCCACCCTAGCATGACTCACCCTGTCCTTGAGAAAACAGCCAACTCGATGCAGTGAGCCAAAACAAATAAAAGTAACGACTTACCGACCCCAGAAAGTTAACAGGAATAGTAAAGGAAGAAAGTTGCTCACACAGGACACAAGCGGTTGGGGGTTTTACAGACCTTTGTTTCTGAAAAGGACTCGTCTGTAAACTTCACTGGATTTGAACACAGCAAACGGCATTTTAGACCAAAATAATTCAATATATTTGAACCGGGTTGTCGTGGTCTCTGACACGACAACCCCATTGGCATGGAATGAGCCAGTAAATATTATAATTGTAAGAACGTTTGTTGCTCATTACCAATATGCACATTTAATCTTGTTATCAAAATTCTATGAAATACATTAAAGGCAAAATCAATCAATGCTCACAACGTGCGATATAATATTATGCTCCAAAACAAGAATTTAATAAGCAATATACTGATCTTTAAACAACTGTATTTCTGTACCTCTTACAACATATTTCCCTGATTTGGAAAACAAACCTATGCACATCTTTTGCAGTGCATGTGTACCACGGAATAGCACACTATTTATACAACATTTCCAGATATTTGGATAAAAGCGCTATTTAACAACTGCTTTTTTTAAAAGTACAGTATACATCAACATCTCCCGTGTAAATGGAATGTCTTGATTTTCAAAGCGTATCACTAAGACAGGGTTGAGTAATGTACCTAACAGTAACATGGATACCTAATCAGAAAAGAATAGTGGTTCCTAACGTGCCATTTGAAATCAGCATTTTGTGGCATTTTTCACAACAACACCCATGGTGGGATAAAATACAGACCCCCCCCAATGGTGTTAATGGTAACGTCTTTTACTAATCTTACTGAACAGTACAGAGAAGACGGATCATCAGCACAAGCAACTATGCAATTGATTTTAAAAACGGAAATTGACAAGATGGAGGAATTCATAACTTGCAGTTGTGCTCTTTATATAATCATTGGTGGGATCCACATAGATAGATTTAGGATGAATTAAGCTTGAAATTATTAGTAACTTCCTGAAAAAACACAAAGCAAAAAAATCCCTGAACCGGATCTAAGTGCTTTTTGTGGGCATTTTTTTTACACACAACTTTAAAAATACAATTAGGGTCCTATGAGAAAGCAGGCAAAATGGAAGGGAAGTCGATGTCTTGCTTAACATAACTCTTGAAAGTTCATTCTCTCTACTAAAGTTTGCTTCTTGCTTCATTAATTCCTTTATTCCACTTAAGTAAGCCATAAAAGATGCACAAATTTCACTACTCAAACATATACAGTTACCTTCGAAAGCACGCGACCAGTGGAAGGACACAGGGTGATGAAAGTACTTGGTCCATGCTCCATCAAACGGACAAACACACGAAGAAGAAGAAAGTGAAATCGGCATGCACTGATCAATGAAAAGCTAGGAAATGAGTGAAGATTAAACCAACCAATGCTTAGTAATGGGTGGGCTCTAAGTCTTTTTTTTTTCATGAACAACAGTTCTCGTAAGTGACAGTACATAAGCATTTTTCAGGCAAGACCTAAAAATGAGTGCAGATCTACATTGCTTCATATTTAAAGTGTGCAGTATGGATAGCAAAAACTGTTTCTTCAGAGCCATGTAAAATTTGCAGAAAAAACATAATATGTAGTGTGCTCTGGAAAGACTGATAATAACAGGGACAACACAAAAGTTCCTGGAACCAAGTGGCACACTTATGAAAAGCCATTAAGAAATGCAAAATGTACGATCTAAAGTGAGTGAGATAACATTGATGTTATGAATTCGTTACATGATAAAGATAGGGCTCTATAATACCAGGGGTTCTCACTGAGAGTTTGCATTTGTATTCTCGCAGTATTTAAAAAACAAGTATTTGCAATACAATCGGTCTCGCATTTGTGAAAGTTAGAGCTATTGACATTATAAAAGATAATGCTTTTTACTTATGTTTTTTTGTTAGCAGTGGAGTAATGTAACAGGTAAAGCAACTGACTTTGGAATTGGTGAACTAAGTTTCATTTTTAAGATTGATTAACAGTCCTGTGCATTATGTAATTTTTTTTTGTTCTTATTAACGGGTATTGAGCAGAAGGTTCATAACACCAAAACAAGAAATAAAGAAGCAAAACAGCGACAGTGAAGTCACCCACTCGCTGGTTAGGAAGAACGGGGGCTGCAGAGGGACATATATAAGGGGTAATGTGCATTGTGACATGTGGCTATGTGTGCACTTTGCGACAGGACACTAACTACACAAGGGATGCATGCACTATAACCTGTTGGATACGAGGGCCGCCATTCACTGATGTGTGAGAGGTGCACTATCTGTCATACATGAGGGCGGCACTCACTGCAGGGCAGGGAACAGTAAAATGAGGGAGGAGGGCACATGGTGCACTTCAACGACCTCCTGTTAGTAACAAAACAAAGCCCACAAATCCTGTCAGATAGAGCATGTGCTGTCTATTAGGCTCTAACTAAAAAGGTATCACTAATAGTGGTACAGTCATTTGTACCCAGAGGTTAGAAGAGTTGCAAAAACACCATGGTGCAAATAAGATTAGCGCCAGGTACCAGGGCTGTTTTTTACACGATGATGAACTGTGGTAGTAATAAGTTACAATATAAAACAGTTCTTGCACCGAATTTGCTGGTGTTATTACCAGTAGCGGGTCGCACAGGTAAGAGCGGTGTGGCAGTGGGGCGGGACGTGGTGGGGGGTGGTGGAAGTCAACAGATGACGGGATAAGTAATATTAAATAAATAAAACCACTTACCTTGAGCTCGCCACATTGCTGACTTGGCGATGTGGCGAGCGCAAGGTAAGTGGTTTTATTTATTTAATATTACTTATCCCGTCATCTGTCGACTTCCATCACCCCTGGCCCCCTGCCCCGCCCAGCCCCACCCCACCACCTCACCGCTCTTACCTGTGCAAGCCGCTACTGGTTATTACCCCTTGAACAGTGTGTTACAAAGACAGTTAACACCTGTTCCAAACTCGTTGCTACTGACTGTGCAAAAACAGAAGCAAATGCAATTTTTACTCAGCTCCTGGTGGGAGCATAAATTAGAATGCGTGCAAACTCAATTGTGCGAATTTTGCACGAAATTATGCAAACTAGGTTAGAAAAATACCCAAACATCTCAAAATTGATGAGGGTGCCTTTCTGTAACACTACTGAGATTTATTTTAGCTTTGCAGTCAAGTATTGTACTAGATTTACTGCACAATTCCATTCGAGTTTACCAAAATGACCGCACCGATGCCATGAATTACCATCCACAGTACGCAAGGCACGGAGTCACTGCCACTAGACACATGTGCTGTCTTACAGAGAGTTTAACAAGTTGTGCGTGTGCGTGTGCACAGCTGAAATGCTAAGACGACTATGGTGAAGGAGACCCCTCACTGCCAAATACATTTCCTTTTCTGTTAGTGGAGGGGCAAAACTTAAGGACTCCTCGCCACTTTCTCTCTTTCTGCCCACTACGATTACCACCTCATGCAATGTCACTATTATTTGCCATCCAGGCACTAGTTGCTGCAACTTTGTCTGAACAACTGCCAGTGGCAGCCATCTAAGGTCACAACTCCGAGAATGCATTAGCCTGTTAAATGGGAAGAGCAGTACAGGAAATATGATGCTATGCCAGCAAGAATCGATGTAATGACCCAACCCACCACTCTGCTGCTTTAGATGATGTCACCAAGAGAAGGTCCAGAATAATGATTTATTTTTAGCCACAATCACGATTTTATTTTGCTGTTTAGGTACTCCTTTGTCCCATATCCACAGTCTACCACCTCTTTGGTCTTTTGTAGTAGCGCCTTAAGGCAGCTGCATACATATCCCTTTATGTAACACAGCCAAAGCAGAAGGAAGGAAACACAGCTCAGTTGTGAATGGAACGCCGTGGAGAATTCTATCTGCAATGTCACAGTCACTGGAAACACATTTCAAGACCAAAGAGCATAACATTGTATGCTTGTTAGGAATCTCCACCCCTACATGCTGTCATCATTCCATCATGTGCCAGGCACTGTAATGAGTCTTTATCTGGTGCAGTACCTGGTCAGGATGACAAACACGCTGTGTTCAAGCACATGACACTTTGTCCACGACAAACTGCCATGTGTTCCTGCAATGCCACCAGGGGTGGTGAGGGTCTGCGGGGCACTGCCCATGATATTGGTTGATCAAGGGACTGCGGTTGGGTGCTTCTTAAGGACCTCATCTGCCCCGCGGTGTAGGACTTGCTATAGAAGGGAGGCCAGAACTAAAAGCTCCAAATTGCCCTGAACTGCTTATGAGGTGGGGAGGCTCAGCAGTGCGTCGGTCGGCCACTTCTTAAGGAATTCATCTGCCCCGCGGACGCACTATTAATGTAGTGGACATGCACAAGCGCGACATCAACAACATTTGTTTTAGACATGAAAGCGCGATATTAACAAAAAAAATATTTTCAGTGTAGCAAACACAACAGTGCAACATTATAAAAGTGCGACATTAACAAAACAGGGAAGAAAGCAATGAAAGGGAAAGAGCAACATGGGAACAAGGGATAGGAGAAATCGCAGATAACTGGAGCGTAGATTGAAGTTTAAACACGCTGGAAACCATAAAAACAAGCGAGACATTGGGAATCTCCCCGCAGCTTCCTATGAGTGCTACACGTGCTCTCTGCTGCCCAGGCGGGAGTGAGCTTTTGAGGCAAACATAAAAAGAAAATAGCGCCACAAAGGAACATAAATTTAAAAAAAAGGAAGAACACATGTAACAGGGGCAGTCTGCTGGGAGGGTGCGAAAGGGCAAAAGGTGGATGAATTAACCATATTCATCAATCAGAAGCAGCCATTTACAAAGGGCATTAACAGGTGCCAATAGAAAACATGGGAGGTGCTTCAAGCCCATGTTCTAAATACAGCATGTCTCGAAGAGACAGAGCATGCAGCGCATGTGCTGCCTAGGCGATACCTAACAAGTCTGTCATAAAACTTTAGTAGAGGCATTAATCAAGTCAGGATTGATAAATAGTTCAGTAATCGCCAACTGGGAACAAACCCTGGAATCCTTACTGCATTGTCCACGGTTAAATAATCCTCTATTATTGACCTCTCTCCAGAAGTAAAAAATCTAGGAATTTGTCAATGTGGTGTATCCCTTCATATTGCTAGATCATCCATAAACAGTTTATTTATAAATGTATTAAAATGTGAAATAAAGTTCCCCTTGCCGTCCATTATAGGGTTTTTGCAAATCACCAAAGAGTCCAGTGACCATATAGAGGAATAAGTCTGAAGGCTGATTTCTAAATAAAGTCATGGACCTTAATGGGATTACCCTCTTGAATACTTCACATGACCTGCAATTTAAGAGGTTAACAGGTATACATTTGCCACTGTAAGTACACCTTCTGTTAGGCCCTATGGACAAAACTCCATTTTAAAACCAAAAAAACACTGAAACTTACCAGTTAGACATAACTGACCTAAGTATAAATTGCACCACTATGATGCATTGCATATGACCTCACATATTATGTCAATGATGAATTCTATGGTGGTGCAAGTTATAATTAGGTCAGTTATGAATAACTGGTGACTTTTAGTCAGTCAGTCAAGAAATCTTTGTTCCACTAAAAACCATAAAGGAATTTTAAGCAAATTCTATAGTAAATACAATATAAAAATATCCATGCAATAGAAATCTCCATATCATACAACCATAATCGGCAGTTCTTCATTTAATAACAACTTCACAGAGCTCCCACCCGCTAAGGTCATCTCACAACAAAGGTGTGGACCCTCCCATAAGCTAGCTGGATTGGTATAAAAGTACAGAGAGTGGAAATAAAGGAGGTCAGACATAATTATCGCATACAGCATAAATAACTCCTACTTCAGACACAAGGACCAAAGCAAAAAGTTGTCTTCTGTAAGTATAAAACTATTTATAATGGACTACAATTACTTGCCTTCCAGATTACACAGCCTAACTGAGGCCCCAATTAATTTATAAACTGTGAGACACACCACATCTGATTGTAGCAATTGTAGATATAATGAGGCTGGTCTATATGATCTGATTTTGAGTTTTCTAAGTAGTGGGGCTCAGATGTGTTTCCTTGGAGCCCTGTATAAACCACAGAAGAAGAAATACAGCTGCGAATGAGTAGATTTTGAGTGACAGTGACTAGGCACGAGATCTTTATTGCAGTAGGCCTCTGATGCATAAGATACCAATAAGTGAGCCATATTGAGACAGACTCTTACCAGATAATACCTGTGGTTGCTCGGAGCGTTATGTAAATAATAAACGTTAGTGTTTTTTTGGTTTCAAAACAGTAATTTCTTTTATTATTAGAAGATCTACACATAACTCCATTTTACCCTATGTTTTTTCTGTGAATTTCTAAAGTTTTATTAACGTAAGTTAAAATCTTCAATCATGCATGATCAGCAAGGCCCTAAGGACAACCCTCTATAGTTTGGTGAAATACAATATACACATTCCTGAGATTAGTAAAATGATGTACAGACTTAGAACCCTGCTTACAACCACACTGTGAGTTAAACCATCTCTAAGTGGGTCTCTCTACAATGCCCATCATTCAACAATGTGCACAATCATGAGGGATGTTCTGCAAATACATGTTCAAATCATTTAAACCTCTATTTTCCATAAAGCGTGTCAATAGCACTGTGTGACAACTATTTAACAAGGACTTGTGCCCAAAGATCCGCAAGTAGATGATCCACTGTGAGCAGAAGCTTTGGCTTTTCTCAATGATTTTTGGCAACAGGTTAAGCCACAACCTACTTTGAAGTGTACCTCTGCAACATACATTAGTTTAAGTCGTTCATTTCCGGGGATCTCCCCATAAAGCATACAATACACAATAAATAATCACAGTTAAAAATCCTTAAAAACGCATGATCATACACAAAGATATGAAAACTTCATTGTAAGAATGCTCAACTCCAGACATACAATCACATTATTGAGTCCATGTTTCATTTTCATAGGCACCAAGCCGTATACAAGAATGTACTTAGTCCAAAGACAAAACAGCCTTGAATGTCTACCTTAAAAATCCCTAGTGCTGCTTGGTAGCACCTCAAAACAAAATCAGGCATATTGGTTGAATCCATTTTCTTCTAAACCCTAGATAAACAGGGCAGAAAAACAGAATATGCTCCTCTATTTGTGCAAAATGGGCAGCAGGTGGAGTCCTTGGTGCCTGCTCTCCATTTGCATACAAAATCTTTGGTAGGTAAAATCCCCAACCTGAATTTGATGCATAAAGTTTTGGCATTTTGTGAGACTGTATCACCAATAAAGAGGATAGATTTTGGAGAAGGATTAAAATTTAAAAATTGATCAGTTAAATCTCTCATGGAACTCCAGCCCATTTCTCTTCTAGGAAATGCCAATATTTATTTTTTAGGAGATTGGATGAGTTGCAGTTTATACTTCTAGGATCATCCCAAAATGATTGTAAGCCTAGGAAGTCAAGCCAATTTTTAGTATAGTTCAGCCAGGGTATTGCTTTTTAGGTCTCGCCTGAGCCAGAGCCAGCGCATGCGCTGCTCGGAGAGACATTTTGTAAGCGGGTTTTCACAGTGCTACCACAGGCTTTTTGGTGGCCTCAAGCTTGCGTGCACGCGCGCAGCCGCCATCTGTCTTTCCTCCTGGCCGCCTTGCTCGCGATCACTTTCGCGCGCACCATTTGCTTGTTTAATACTTCCTAAGATGTGGCGTCTGCGTGCAGAACGGAAGTGGAACGTGCCCGTGTTAAGAAGCGCGCGAATGGCTGACTCGTCGTGTTTGATTTGTGGCTGTCTGCCTGCCTCCGCTTCCCTTCTGCCAGCAGCGTGACACGTTGTGAAACTCGAGCTGCGGATGGCCATGTAAGCACTTGCTCATCTTTCCCAGATGGCCGGATGGCTTTTGTGATGCAGTTCTGGGTTGTGCTTCTCGCTTTGCTTGCTGGCAGTGGCTGCCTGACTGTCGCGCACAGCACGGTTGTGCCGAAGTGAATTCAGGCGCGCCTTCCTCGTGATGAAATTAGCATTGACCAACACAAATCAGCATGGCCTTTTTGCACTATTTACAGTTTGGAACATTGTTTCCGTGTTTGAAGCACTGTATGTAAACAGTATTGCGTTGCACTGGAGGGTGATAGTAGGCTGTGCTGTTTTATTTTCAAGAGCATATGCATGAAACCTTTTTTTTTTTTTGTGTCCCCTTACACCCCAACCATCAGTGTTCCGGAATATTTTTAGTTTGCTTTATCGAGCGCAAACTGACGTCCCGTCAGTTACAAGGTGCTATCTTTCCGTTGTAAGGAAGCTGCATACAAAAAATAGAAAAACAATAGACATTATATAACAATACTAACTGTATTATATGAGTAAGTTAGCTAAGCTTCAGCCTGACCTCCAGCGAAAGTTGGTTCTTCAAAATGCCAGGGGTACAGGAAGTGACTTCACATGCCCTTTGATCCCAGACAGCCTCATAGGAAGTGATATTACATAATCGCTAATCTGGTGGAGTCACAGCTGATGTGCTTCCCATCTTCAGACTAATGAGATTTACAGGGGAGGGGGGGAGTGGGTGAGGGGTGTAAGCAAGCTGGTTATTAGTTGCTAAGGATGTTTTTCACATGAAATTAGTCTGCATCGTTCCTTTGCTGGGAACCAGATACCCCAGTGTAGCATTTAACTCACTCAGGTCAGGTGGAGCAGATCAGCCCAAGAACTACTCGGGGCAGGTGGTGTGGGCTAATACTTCCGTCCACTGAATCAATCCTTGTCCAGACAGTGCTTTTACCTGTAAAAATGAGTACTTTATTATTCAAAAGGCGTGCTTACTGGTTCTGTCAGGATGTCACCACATTAAACAACAAGCATTTGCAATGCAATAGGTCTTGCATTTCCGCGAGTTTAAGCTACTGGCATTGTAAATGACAATGCCTTTTATTTATGTTTTGAAAACCAAAACATAAATAAAAGGCATTGCCATTTACAGTGCCAATAGCTCAAACTCGCGTAAATGCGAGACCTATTGAATTGCAAATGCTTGTTATTTATCTGGATTTAAAGTCTCCATTAACCCATTTTGCACACAATGACGCTTGGATCCAGGGCCTATGTTATTTCCATCTATATATACACACACAAGTATACACACAGTAATTCTGTTCTGTATATGACAACTTTCTTTTTTTAAATTATGTTAGGGTTTATGGAGAAATGTGAATAGCATTACCATGGAAAATGTTATTAGAGATGTCATCATTTATGTGATTTCTGATGTCATAAGTGAGGTGATAAGCATTGCATGACGAGGTCCATGTTGTAGTTAGTTCATTGAACTATAACTAGTAGATTTCTGTGGTTTTAGGTTATAAAATGTAAGTTCTAACATTTGCCAAGTTTGGTGTAATTCTAATTTTGAATACTGGAAACCAAACTTTGCTATGGAAATATAAATTGGGAAATTATACTTATGGGAGTCCCTCCCACTTATTCTTTGCTTTATTAGCCCATAGTCTTTGGAGGGCCTTTGACCTCTGTTGGTGGGTCCTAAGGCTGCGATGCACATGTTAAAGATAAAAGCAAGATTAATGCATACAATATGTTAGAAACTACAATGCTTAATTGATAATAACAAAGTTAATACTCAATCATTGCATGTGTTTTAGAAGGTCATAAAAATGCTTTCTTGATAATGTTAAACTTAACAGTGGGCTACTACATGTCTTAATCAATGTTATTGTAAGATGGTACCACAGTCATTTTAGTGGGGTTGCGTTGGTTTATGGTGACCTAGTTCTGCTTTTATTAATGCGGTGACACTGACAAATCAGTTGCCATGCCTTTTTCTATCGACATCCTAATATATTGTGTCTAGTATATGTGGTGTATATTATGGTTATAGGTATCGGGCTTATCAGGGTTGTGAACTGTTAGGAGGGTGTTACCATAGGTACCTGCCATCATGTGTATATCTGTAAATTAACATGTAGTATTAAGTAGTGTGTGTGTAATAAAGTAGTTTTCCTTTATATAAGTAAAAGCACTGTCTTAACAAGGAGTTATTGAGTGTTGTTTGTTGCGTGCCTGCAGAATGGAGGACTAGCCCACACCACCTCCCAGGAGTGAGCTTGGACTGCTCTGCCTCTCTAACCTGAGAGGCTCAAGTACTACAAAGGGGTACTTGGTTCCCAGTAGAAGGAAGGTAGTGGACTTATTACTTCTGACAATACTAAACAGGTGGTTATGCTGAAGTATCCATTGGTTACTGGTTAGTTTCACAAAATCTGTGAACCTTTAAATTGAGTTAAACGAGTCCCAAAAAGTAAGACTATTCAATTTAGAGAGTAACAAAAATGGGAAACCACTCTAAGTTAAAGAAAATATGTCTTTAGGTCAATACCACTATGACTGATGGAGCGTTCTGTTCTTCAGTAGGGAAAAAGGGGCTGAATGGTGGTGTATATACAGTAATGTAAAAGAGATGTGCATTGGCCAAACCGAAGAGCTTAGAAACATTTATCAGTGTACCATTGACTATTTTCAGGACCTGTCATATTGCATCTAAAAAAGAGCAATGTGGCTGTCTGACAAACTACATCTACCAAGTGCAAACCCCCTGATTTTCTGCCTCAAGATACCTTCATTTTTGCCTTCACTGAGGACAGAGGACTTCATTTTCTTTCTAGTTCTCAGTTCTTCCGCTGCAGTGGATTACACATTCATCTCAGGAATAGCCAAACTGATATAATGGGGCTGATCGATGTTAGAATGAACTTCTGAGGTGCAATCTGTGATATATTATTTTTGGAAGGTACACACAGAAAATGACCATTTGTAAATATGAGCGCCACTTGCTGCAAGTCTCTGGGTAAGTTTTAAAGTGAACATTTTGAAAATGTATTCCCATTTCTTCATATTTCTGTGAGGAAACACCAAACACATTGAAAGATAAAAACTAGCTGGCCCACTGGTAGTGTACTCTCTTAATAAACAATAACTGCGTATTTTGAAATCATCTCAGAGGACGCTCGGATTTGTATCATTTTCTCCAGAGATTGTTAGAATTAGTATTTTGGATAACTAGCTCTGAAAATATATTAACTCTTGAAAGGTTAAATTGCTTTGTTTTTTCAGGACACTGCCAGGGCACATTCTCTTAAAGGGATAAGTGGCTGGCAAAGTTAATTCAAACGCTAATGCCTTCTAATGAAAAAACATAACAGAAGATAGCTGTAATAAGGTGCTGAGAATTCCAGATGATGAAAGCTATTCTTATCTGGGGGATCAACAACATACTTCAGACACAAGCCCTTATGAGTTCCTAATCCCCTTGTCTGACTCCCAATTAATATAATACAGGTGAGATATTATTTCAAATAAAGAGAACGCAGGGGTCGTGTTGAAATCGAAAGAAAAAGTGCAGGCTGAACCAGACTGGCACCAAACCTATTGTTTAAGATGTACAAAAATCACACTGCAGATAGGGGAGTCGGCTAGTTTATGAAAAAGCTGTGCTCGGTACCTTAGAAGTTTGAAAATTGTACCGATTGCAAGCTGTGCACCTAAAATGTTAGCAATGTTTGGGGTAGAACAATTACTGTCTCCATTAACAAGAAGCAGAAAAGCTGTTCTTGACTCTCTAATGCTCTGGCCTGCACTGAAGATCTTCCTTCCAAAGTTAGCAAATCCCTAGGCAAAATAGCATACCTTTCTTCATTTACAAATGGCAAGAAGTCTCAGCAGCTGGCAGACAGAAGTCTGATGACTGGCAGTGCTAAAAAAATGGGATATTGGACCTTCTCTGTTAGCCTTGGCCAAGTGTTGTGCTAATTACTTTTAGTCATATGGCACTCAGACTGAAGAAATATTGGCTCACATATGCTAAACTTTCAAGGGTGGGATTGTAACTTCACATAACCTGACCAACCCCTCAGTTGATCTTAAAGAATGTTTCTTCCTGGAACACAGGTATAATAAGGTAGCTATCATAACAGTGTTAGTTTGGGATGGAAGGTGAGGTGGTGATGTGATCAAAACCAAATCATATGGTATAAATCTTAGTTACCATTATTGGTGGGAGGGCTAGGCAATACTGCCAAGAAAGCGGCTGTTGAACACATTATGTAACACAGTCATCTGTTTTTTTGCCATTCTGACTGAAACAAATGTGGTTTATTCACTCAAAGGATTTTTAAACAGAAGGGCAAAAAGAAAATCCAGCCTGTTTTTTTAGGTTGAAGTAGATTTTCGTGTTGTCATCAATGTATCAGAACTATGCTGGATTGTATTAATGACCTTGGTGAGGATTGTCTGATTAGGCTGGGGAATGTGTGTAGATTAGTGTTGAACAAAAAACAAAAGGGGGAGTGAAGAGGGCTGAGGGCAGAATCGTCCTCCTCTTGGTACTATTATTCAACAAAAAGAGCCTACCACTACAATATATTATATCCTTTCTTGTTTGAAAGACTATAATTATAATGATGGTGTAGAAAAAAGTGTTAGACCCCTACAGTTATTCAAAAGGGGAACACTCTGTGTTTTTTAAAATACCCCTCACACACTGAAAATTAATTCAGTGTCATGCTTCATCATAGGGGTCTTCCGTCCCTCTACGGGGCGGGGCGTGCTACGACCTACGTAGACGTGGGAGCACTTAATTAAGTGAGAAAAGCTATGTGTAGTGCATTTGTGGTAGGGTCGGGAAAGATAGTGGTGCAAAGTTAAAAGTAACCTGGCTAGTGGAAAAAATATAATTTATTGCCTTCCCTAGCTGGAAACATTAACAAGCATTGGCATAGCTAATAGGTCTCGCCTTTGGGACCTTATAAGTGTTTAGCCATGCAACAGTTGATGTTGTTGCACCAAGGATATTGTGCTGCATAACTAAATACTTATAAGGTCTCAAAAGCGAGACCTATTGGCTATGCCAATGCTTGTTTGTTTATCTAAGTATTTCCCAGGGGACTAGGACGAGTTCCATAGAAACCCTCTCTCTCTTCTTGTTGATTTGTACATACGAAGTACTCATGTTTATTATGTGCAGGAATACGTATTATTGCTATAGTAGGGTTACAGAATAAGTTTTACTCTTTCAGAATCAGCGCGGATGCAGCACAGATAAACTATGAAACAACTGGTCTGTGTCAGTATGTGCAGGTCTGAAAGAAGCACTTCCGGCAGACGATCTTGTCTCATGAAATGTCATAACGAGCACGGGCTTCATCACAGTAACTCATCTATGTAATAAGCATGAGCAGAACCATGAATCATGTTACAAACTACAGAGTAACTCGTTTCATTACATATCCATAGCCACAAGTATGTAAAACATGATTCGAGCAGACTGCAGAATAATATATACAAATTGACAGACAGACAGACAGACAGACAGGCAAGCAGACAGACAGACAGACAGACAGGTAGGTAGGTAGGTAGGTAAGTAGGTAGTCCGACAGACAGATAGTCCGAAACATAGATAGACAGACAGACAGACAGGTAGGTAGGTAAGTAGGTAGTCCGACAGATAGATAGTCCGAAACATAAATAGACAGACAGGTAGGTAGGTAGGTAGGTAGGTAAGTAGGTAGTCCGACAGATAGATAGTCCGAAACATAGATAGACAGACAGAAGTTAGGTAGGTAGGTAAGTAGGTAGTCCGACAGATAGATAGTCCGAGAGATAGATAGTCCGACAGACAGACAGAGAGAGAGAGAGAGAGATAGATGCGAGAACGCGTCCTTTTTACAATGTGCAGAAATATGTCTGCTGTTTTCTAGGCAGACGTATGGAGTCAGGGGGCGGCATTGGGCAACCTCCCTTCGTCAGCCTTATCAATTATTTAAGCTCCACTCATATTACAATCAAAGACCCTTGCTCTGAAGGGCTGCCTCCGCATGTGCCTGTGAAACGAGCGTTTAACACACGGTCTCTGCGGTGTAGATATTTTTCCTACCGGTTTAGTCCTGATAAGGTGCTAATATGTCATTTGATGTGAAGGCAAATTCGGTCCGGTTTCAGTGTAAAAATGGGTGCAGCTGATCAACAGAAATCCCCTCCAAGGCCTCAGAGTGCCTCTTTTAATATACCTCTTTGATCTGTGCAGTGACATCCGTGTCCGGTTTTAAAACAGCCTCAGCCCTTCGGTACCTGCAGGGATGTTTTTATGATGTGTGCTGTCTGACCGGGCCGCTGCCACGTCTTAATTCCCATTGTGTTTGCAGCGGTCAGTGGAGTCTCTTCCAAATCCCGGCTGCAATTTGCAAGGAGGGCTCTGCTGGGATCAACATCTGCGAGGGGTGCAGCATCCTTCCGGTCTGCTTCTAAATATAACTCCCCACGGAGGGAATCGAATTGCATCAGTGGGCACCGGATATTAAATTAACAAGCCTCGCAGCTGCCGGCTGGGGCCAGCCACACAATGCAGCGCGGCTCAGCAGCAGTCCCAGCTGTCACTGGAGACCGGTGACAGGAAAAACCAAGGCCCGGCCGGCAACGTCTTCAACTGAAAACGAGCGGTGAGCCGCAGAAGGGGAGCGAAGCCGGAAACTACGGGGCGCATCGGGGGACAGGGAGCGGGGGCGAGCGAGCGCGGCAGCCTGCAGAGCTGACCAAACGCTCGTGCGTCGTGGCTGGCCTTTGGATGTGCACGCGCGGCAGACATGTGTTTCCACTTATCGCGCCCGCGTCTGGGCACGATAATTGGAAACACATGTTTGCCGCGCGTACCCATCCCAAAAAGGCCAGCCACGACGCACAAGCGTTTTTGGGACTGCTTTTAAACCCGCTTACTAAAGTCTTCGCCTCTAAGCAGCGCTTGCGCGCTACTCGAGGCTCGACCTAAAAATGGGGAGACGTAGAGGGTATACTATTATGAGTTGCCTTCTACTGGGTCAACATGTTTCAAAAGCCATCCCCTTTGCTTTCTTCTTCAGGACCATACGCGATCCCTACTCCACTCTCACATTAAATAATGTGTAATTCATGTGCCTAACAATGTGTTGTCACAATGCATGCTAAAAATGAGCATGCAAAAAACATACCTTGGTTCAACGGAGCCACGAGACGGTAATACCCGGGAGAGTGTGCAGCCTTGACTATAGGCGCCCTCCCCTTCCGTGACAGCTCATGAGGCAATAACTCCCTTGAATTAATGTTATAGAAAAATAGCAAATAGGTATGTTTTTTGCATGCTCATTTTTAGCATGCATTCTGACTACACATTGTTAGGCACATGAATTACACATTATTTAATGTGAGAGTGGAGTAGGGATCGCGTATGGTCCTGAAGAAGAAAGCAAAGGGGATGGCTTTTGAAACATGTTGTCCCAATAGAAGTCAACTCATAATTGTATACCCTCTACGTCTCCCCATTTTTAATGTTTCCACCTAGGGAAGGCAATAAATTATATTTTTTCCACTAGCCAGTTTACTTTTAACTTTGCACCAATATCTTTCCCGACCCTACCACAAATGCACTACACATAGCTTTTCTCACTTAATTAAGTGCTCCCACATCTACGTAGGTTGTAGCACGCCCCGCCCCGTAGATTAGTGTTGGACATTGCCCTTTTACGTAGGGTCTCTGCCAGATTTTTTGCCTTCTTTTGCTGAACCCGTTTCGGTTGCCATTAGGACTCTATGCACTTTTTCCCTGCTAACCAGTGGTAAAGTATGTGTGTTCTCTCCCTAAAACATGGTACAATCAGCGTATATCTGATTGGGACATTTAATTTACTTATAAGTTCCTAGTAAATGGTTCTACATGTACCCAAGGCCTGTATATTAAATGCTATTAGTGGGCTGCAGCGCAAATTATGCCACCCACTAAAGGAACCTTTTAAAACATGTCTCGGATCTGCCACTGCAGCCTGTAGTGCAGTTTTAAACTGACATTTTGACCTGACAAAATGAACCTTTTGCCAGGCCTAAACCGTCCTATCTAAAACTTATAAGTCACCCCTAAGATAGACCCTAAAGGATCATAAGCCAGGGTGCATTGTATTTAAACGTTAGGACATATGTAATTATGTTTTACATGTCCTGGCAGTGAAAAACTCCTAAAGTTGTTTTTCACTGTTGTAAGGCTATCTCTCCCATTGACTAACAATTGGTTACCTTATTATACTTAATATGTGATAACTTTAGAATGGGAATAGATAGTGATATGCTGTTTACACTTATATGCATTGTAATTGAAAACCCTCATTAATGTTAAAGTTGGATTTTAAGTCACAATTCTGAAAATGCCACTTTTAGAAAGCTAGCATTTTCCTCTCCCAAACATTTGTGCCTTCTGCCATTGTCCTGGGTCAAATGCCTGTGGATGGATCTGCTCTTGGTGTTTGTGTATTGCTTCCAGACAGTAACACAAAAGGGCTTAGGTGTGAACAGGATGGGTCATTCTGGCAGGTTGGCTGGGGGAAGAGCTGCACCCAGCACCACTTACACTTCAAAGGGCTTTGCCTTCTACACATACAAAGGAATCTGGCACCATGCCTACCCTGTCTTTTGTCACCCCAGACAGTTTGAACCCTTGACAGGGGAAGGTGAGGAACTTTCCAGAAGCAGATGTGGGGGTAGGACTGGGAGTCTCCCTACACAAAGGCCGGCACCAGGTATAAATATTGGACCTCCAAGGCAGCTCATCAGACCACTCCTAGACCTGTGGTAGCTACAGAAGAAGGAATGCCCTGCTAATGAGTACTGTCTTGGTATCTGTGAAGGAAGATTGGTCCTGCATATCTTCATCCCAGTCTAACCCAGAGTGATTCCAAGGGTCAGTTGGCTGACCTCCATTATCAGCTACAATGATAAAATAAGCTTCAGAGGCCTCCTTGCAACTGCCTAGCTGACCTGCTGAAACTTGACCTGCCTGGACCTGCCGTTGGACCTGCCTGAGCCCTGCTGGCCTCTGCTGGAGTGTGTTCCTGATACCCCAGAGTTGCCTCCCCAGGTCCTGGACCATTGGCTGGCAACAGAGTGTATTCTTCTGCAAGACAAAGTGAAAGTCCTGAAGTTTGGGATGCTTGCGACTGCGAATGGGCCCGTTCGCACCAAGACTCTGCCCAACCAGCTCTTCGTGCTACAGCAAGGACAGCCCACGATGCCCAGTCTGCTCTTCGCGCTACAGTGATAACCATCCGTGAAGCTCTACCTGCTCCTTGCTGCCTCCTCCACCGCAAAAGCACCTCTTTGCACTGGACTCTAAAGGTAAATCATCATTGGGACTAACTTAGTCCCTGTATCCAGCTCGCGCTGCATCGGAGTCGGCCTGAACCTGTGTCTTTCCCCCGGTCTAGCACAACAAGATGACTATGAGTGGCGCTTTGTGCTTTTAGGTGCTATTTTCACTAAACAATTTGCAATTGCATATCTCCGGTTCTACTGATAGAATTTTTGCCATTCTGGTATCATTTTATTTATTAAAATGCACTTTTATTTTCTTTCTAAATTGGTTTGGGATTTTTATTGTGTTGTTACTGTTTACACAAATACTTTACAATTTGACTCTACCTTAAGCCTGACTGCATTGTGCCAAGCTACCAGAGGTTTCAGCACAGGTTAATTTAGTGACTTTTGTGGTTAACCCTGACAAGGAATGAGGGTGTTGCCTGAGCGGGGCTTCCACCCCCTCAACCCAAAGCCCAAATTCTTACACTTAGATGTTTGTGGTACCATGTGACCTCGCTATTGCCAGCTGTCTAGGAAGGACATACCATCCTAATTGGCATATTGTTTCTTCCTGAAATATTAGATATTTGTGTGAAATGGGTTTGCAATTGTACGTGTCAAAGACAGTTGAGAGGTACAAGGGGATTAGGTTGACTGCACTTTGGAGTAGGCATGTCCTTATAAAGGCTGGTTCATATTGTGTGCTTTTTTGCAATAAAATGACAGTTGCATATCATTATGCAAAGTGGCAAATTCAAGGTAAGCACACTTTACATAGAAACCACATTTTAAGCAATTTTCTCTATAAATTGGATATTGTAAATAGGGCAATGCCTATTTTAGTGTGTTACTTCTTGCAGTGGATATGACATTATATAACAAAGTTATTTTCTTTTTGAGCAGTTTTTAAGTAAATGGAGCTTTCATTCTAAATACCAAGGGAAGAAAGAAAGTGCCTTGATTGCTTGTGAATATAAATCAAGAACATGACATGATGGGAAATCTGGACCCTGTTCGCTAACAATATGTCTCGCAACAAATAACACACATGCAGTCTAGTAGGCGAGACCTAAAAACATCCCTGTTTTTCACGGTTACCTATCTATATTGAGAGCCAGTAGGGAGAAAACCAGATTCTAAATTTGGTTATTCGCCTCCATGACATAGCAACAGTAGAAAACGAAATTTGTTCATCATAAATGAAGTCCAGGCCATGCTGACAGGGCTCTCAGAGAGCCTCCCTGTCAAGGCTTGCTCTCTGCTCCAACTGAGTGTAGAGACCACAGCTTTAGGAGGGGAGAGGGAGGAAAGATATTGGTGTGGTGGGGTGGGTGGCAGGGTATCAGGGATTATATTTATATTTTTGAGCATGGGAGGGGTCAATTGAAGAGAGAATGGGTGTGGATGTGTTGCAGGATACAAGGTTTACTTTACATTTGGGTAGTGATCGGGTGATAAATGAGGAGGGGGTTTAAGGTGGGTGATAGGATACCTAGACCATTTTGTTTTCAATTTGGGGTCTGAAAGTAAAGCTGAGGGTTGTATGGAATGGTGACATGATATCGGGGCTGGATTATGCATAGGGTACATTGTCACTGTTTGCGCCACACCACACCTTTCAAAAGTTGCGCCTGATGCAGATAAGGATAGTGTGCCAATTATGATGAATGTGCCGACACCAGGACAGACGCGAACTTGCTTACAAGTCGCTTTGTGTTTCACTGTACAGGCAGCAACCCGCCTACACTTTAAAGAGGGTACAGAGATCCCCCTGAAGGTGGGTGCAGTGAGTGAATGCACCCGCTTGCAGGGGGTGTCTGGGGGGGGTGTCTATGGGAATCCCTTTCCCCCCTTCAGAGGGCTGCCCTCTAGAGGCACACTGACAATGCGCCTCCTAACTGCCTGTTTGCCTATGCGCCTGTGACAGTAATAGGGCGTAAGCAAAGACCCATAGAGATTCCCTTATTTGCATGGGGCCACGTCCCCTAGCAAATGAGGGAACACCCTATAAAGATGACACTGATGCTTGTGCTACATGTGCGCCAGAACTATCAGTATTATAGAAGGGTCCCTATAAGCATCTGCAGCCCCTTTGGTAATACCATAGTTCTTCGGGGTGCACAAAGCGGCATTATGTGCAATAGGGCCCAAGGTTTTTTGTGGGGGTTAGGTATGTATAGCAGGACACCAGGTGCGTGGGCAGGTGAGGACATGTTGTGTATGGCTTCCCATGACTCATCTACCACCTGCATAGCTGATGAAAGCAAAAGCAGATGATTTTGGTGGACCATACATGACATAAAATTGTACATAGGAAAAAGTGAATATTGGGGATGTTTTTCACCTAGCGGTTCTGAGTGACATCATAGGCAACTTGAGGTTTGTTCTCATCAATTTGATATCATTCAGGCCCCTCGGATTTGAGGGCTTTTAAATTTAGATATGTACAATGAAAACAATCAGCTAACCTTTCTTATACGCTCTGCATGAAAATGAACGTTTTATGTCAGTTTGTTTATTGGCCAGTCTTGGCTAATCTTTCTTCCACCGAAACCCCTGTGTAGCTCACAACCTGTTTACATTGTCGAGCATGCTGTGTTTTTAACAAAACGTTCTAAAGAAGCCAGAGCATAGGGAATCAAATACCTGCCCTGTAATCATGTTAGTTCGCCGAAGAAGAGCCTAATGTCGCTAATAGAAGGCTGGGAGGCACCACAGACAGTTGTGGCCCTTTCCTAAAGCAAGGAACAGATGTCTGGCCCTCTTCCCAACATTTGAACTTTCGGATTGTTGTCGAGCCCAGATAACGAATACTAATTGGCGTTTTCTGACTGAAGTAAAAAGGGGATTTATGATACGATGATGTTCCACCTAGGATAAGCTTGCTTTGATCACAGCGTGCACAGGCGTCCGTACTGTACATGTTCTGAGAGAGAAACGGTGTGGGATGCGCTGCTGTCCGCTGTTTCATCTCGAGCCTTTACACGAACCTCAAGGCCTGACAGGCACAGGCTACTGCAGCTTTGAAGTCCGGTCACCGATTTTCCCAGGGTTCTGTAATTGGATGATAACATGCGAGCTCTGCGCTCTGAATTGAAGCAAAAACCACACGTGAGAATGAACCACTATTTCAGCCTAGCATATCCGTTCAAAGCCTATAGAATGCAGTAGGACATGCATAATTCTTAAAAAATGGAGAAAATCTAAGCAAGTAGTTTTATCCACAAGATCATGTTAAATTGTTCTTGTTGCACAATTTCTGCGGACATAAGATATTTGCCACAAGACAAAAAACTTTGATTGAAAGAGAGGCGAAACAATGGATGACACTGAGTCCTGGCTGTATTTTTTTTTTTTTTTTTTAGAAGTAAAGAGAATGTGATCTTATGAAGTAAGGGGAAAGCCAAGTTTTTGCCATATTGCTTGGACACAATGCATCACTCAGGGACATCCGGTCTCGGTAATTTGAATAAGATGCTGTTATTTTGTCTTATAAAGATATTCCTTGTGATCCCCTTTATTTGCTGGATCCCGGCCAGTAATGCTTTCATTTGAAATTATATATTTCCTCGGTCAGAATTATTTAGATTTTTTGTGTAACTAGACATAATGGAGCTATTGTTTAAAGCAGCACAGTAATCATGCCCGGAAGAGCTTAACTGTGGGACACCTTCATTTAAGTCTGCCAAGACTTTCCATTCCTTCATTATTTCAACACCCGATTATAGCCGCCACAGCTATATCTGGTTCGCTGTGTTACTGACTACCCCAGAATTCGTTTCAAATGTCAGAAACTATTCCAAGCTGTTGTGCAGCATTTTACATGCACGGATATCTCACAGAGGAAGCAGGGAGGCAGGACAATGCAATTCGAACTGTAGTAACTAGACATATTTTATATACCAGTTCAAGTACAAAAGATGTCACGATGTAACCACACCGGATGAGGAACTAGCAGTCAATCTCAAGCCAACAGAATACTCACTCATACTCCATTCCACGGTGTCACAACTCACCGCATCATCACTTACTTAGTCACCAGGCCAGAATACTAATCAGCTTCCAAATTAAAAAAAAAACCACAAGAAATCCAGCTTCAGAACACATGATACGGTACTACTCTTCCCACTCAAGCAGGGGACGCTACACAGCACAACAGCTGAAACTCAACTCACGTGCTTCCTATGTGCATATGCACAGAACACGTTCGAGACGATGAATACACATATCAAGTTGTAAGATATCCAACCTCATTACACAACTACTGGGCACACGCCGGGCATCTTGCATGAAAAAGGGTCTCTTCGAACCCAAATGCAGAAATAATCCGTACACAACAGGGTATCATCAACATTTAAGCAGCACTGGGTATCTTTAAACGCTTGACAAAATAAACCAATAGCTTTATTTTTGGCAAGGGTGCCCTTTTATTTATCGATTTTTACGAACCTCTGCAACAGACTATAAAAGTGAAAGTAATGAAAAGGTAAATAAAGCCATACTCTAAATGTGGTATTCATATTTTTGAAAAAATACAATAACTTAAAAATTACCATTCAGAAAATGAATTAAAAAAATACATGAAGTTAACAAAATGAAAGCCGATATGAAAGCAAAGATCATTAGATAGATAGATAGATAGATAGATAGATAGATAGATGGATGGATGGATGGATGGAAGGATGGATGGATGGATGGATGGATGCTGTCTCTAGGCCAGTCGCCTACAGAGGCACTTTTCACACATAATAATAGGGCCGAGGATTGTGCTAAAATCTGTAGAAATATTTACAGCATTAGAGTGACTTAATATACAATTCTTTTAAATATGCAGACTCGGGGTACAAGTCTTATAGCTTACCTGCATGCACGGTAAACATTTAAACAGAGAGGCGCAACTTTCGTGTCCCTACTAAATTAGACTCTCAGATGGGGGGCATATTGGGAAGGAGAACATTTTTGGGGGGGAAAGAGATCTAGTTATTCGTTCAAGTGCCCTGAACTAGATGTGTATACTATAATTCTGGACAGGCTCCACGTAGACACAGCTGGCATGGTGTCAGCACACCAAAGGAGCATCACAGGCAAGTCTGTCTGCCATTGGTTACACCCAGACCGAGCAGACCAGCGGGAAATTCTTCCGGATTCAAAATGACTCTAGAACACTGCATAATTTGATGTATTCTAGCCCCACTTAGAATCACGCTTGATGCGAACAACAGGTGAGCGTGTTCGTTCATGTTCTACCTGTATTCCTGCAATAGGATGGATTTGTACCCGGACAATGTGTGAATTGTGTGACGTGGCATATTAGTATAATCTCAGGCATTCCAAGTAACAATCATAATGTGAAATGCCAGAAATTATGTGAGATTATGCCAGTAAATGACTTTGCATCCAGGCCTACTCAATATTTTAACTCAGGTCCATGGCTTGAGTAGCTCCTGTTGTAGCGAAGGAGACCAAAGACCCTGTTAAGACTGCATGTTTAAACTGCTTCACCACCCAAACCAATCAGTTAGCTGTGATCATGAATAACAGACAGTCGCAAGTAAAATGTATGACATGGCATTTACTGAGTACCTGGTTCAGAGACTGTTCTGGGCCTGATTTCGCATCTGCCATTCAAACACATTATTCCATTGCTTGTAAATATAAAAATAAATGTTGTGGGGCTGATTGGCAATAGCCTATATTTCAGAGATTTAAGTTTTTTGATGAAAGGTCTTGTATCAGAAATAGATGAAACTCTCTAGGCTACCCACACCGTAGTACCAGATAATTGTACTATTTATTTTGTTTTGATTTATCATCCATCATCTGTAAGAAAGTGCCCTCTTTTTGCATGGTTGCCCCTACTTTTTGCTAAACTGCTGATGTACTTTGACTGAGTGTGCCCTGGGTTCCTGTCAAACAGGTACCCAGGGCCTATGTTCTTTCCCTAAACTGCATTGAAGACAAAAGCCAATTGGCACTCTTTGGCCACAGGGCAGTCCCTTGTAAATGGAACCACAGGTACCAAGGGCACTGTGGACAGGGAAGGCCCCTAAGGGATGCAGCACTTATTGTGCCACCCTTAGAGGCCCTGTACCTTTACACACACACCATGCCTTTGCAGGCTGCGTGTTTTGGTGCAGAACAAAGTGAAGAGTTGACATGGCACACATCCCTGTGTGCCATGCCTACAACCCACTGCCCTGGCATAGGTCAGTCACCCCTCTAGATGGGTGCACTATACCAGTGGTGAGGGTAAGGGTGCATGAGCCCTGTACCCCTACAGTGTCTAAGCCAATTCTTAGACTGCACCCCTACAGTGTCTAAGCCAATTCTTAGACATTATAAGTTCAGTAATGCCATTAAGAGTATATGGTGCTGGGAGTTGGTCATTACAAACTCCACAGTATCATAATGGCTTTACTGAAAACTGGGAAGTTTGGTATCAAACTTCTCAGCACATTAAACCCACACTGATGCCAGTATGGGATTTAATGAAAAATGCACACAGAGGGTATCTTAGAGCTGCCCCCTGAAAAACGACCTAGCACTAGTGTCCAGGCTGAGTGGCTGCTCGCCAGCTGCCACCACCAGACATGTTTCTGGACCCCTGGGTCGAGAGCCTGCTGCTCTCGGGGGTCTGCAACAATGCACATCCTGGGACGAGGTGCCAAGCCTCCTCCCCAGGATGGGCAGGGTCCTCGAAGGGGAAGCTTCAAAGGCTTGCCACCTTTGTGAGCTTCCCCAGGCCCTTTGCTGCTCCCAGCAACTGGCCCCTACCGGTTCTGACCCCCACTTTGGGCAAGAGAATCAGCGGGGAAACCAAGTGAGGAAGGGAGGTGTACCCACCTTTGCCAACCCCACCCCTCAGGTGGGGTTGGGGAGGCGAGGTGAAGCACAACTCTCAGTCCCCGCCATCTTGCAGTTGGGGGATCCAGCCAACCAGAGTGAGGCATGTGCCCCCCTCCCACTGGAGGGTGGCATAATAGGGGGTGTACCCACCCCAAGGAAGGGACCCATCGGTCCCAACCTTTACTTACCTGTAATGCCCCTAAATCTAGTATTTAGGGGCACCCCTGAACCTTGCCTCCTCAGACAAGCAACGACCAAGAAGAAAAGAAGAAGAAGGATTGAACAGCCGTGCTGAAGCTAAGAAGAGGAGGACGCCCACTGACTTGGCCCAAGCCCTATCGGCCTGTCCCCCACCAGAAGCAAAACTCCGGTGTGACCTGCAGCCAGCAAACTCAAGAACCCCGAGGACCTGTCCTGCCTTCCACAGAAAAGACTTTGTCTCCTGTGAACACTGGATTTGTTCCCCACAGACTCTGGCTCTGGCCAAATCCGCGGGTCTGCACCACTCTGCACCCGTAGTCCATGGCCCGAGTTTGAGTGGCCCGAGTTTGAGTGGCCCAACACCATGAGGAGGTCACCCCAGCAATGCTGACCTGAGATCTGGTGATCTCTGACCTGCCTTGAATCTCCCAGGGAAGCCTGCATCCTCTTTCTGGAGGATCCACCCCGACCGCAACTGGAGCTGGTAAGAGAAACCCAGACGCCTAAAGACATCCCTGCACCCGAAGCCCCACGGCCTTGGGTGGCCCAACCAACGGTGTCCCAGCATCCCAACTTACCTCTCCAACCAGTGGTCACCTCCAGAAGATCTTCGTCCCCGAGCCTGCAGTCTTTGTTGAAACAGGAGAATCCCCTTTAAAACAACAGGGCACCCGATGCCAAATCCAGCACCCTGCACCCAGCCGCCCCTGCGCCGCTTCGGGTGTACTTTGGGTGCTAACTCGGATCCCCCTTTGCCATGAGCCTAACACCAGGAGCTTTGCTCCCACAACCCAGTGGCCTGCTCATAAGCAGCAACCAACCCGAGGCCCCCTATCCTCTATTGGATAACATTGGGCCTCAGCACTCTGCACCCGGCCGCCCTAGTGGTGCTGAGGGTGTTTTGAGAGTGCATCCTGGACCCTGGGGGAACCCTTGTTCTAACCCCAGAAACTCAACCCCAAAGACCCAGTACTTACCTGGTAACCGATAACTTCATTTCTCTCCATAAGAATACATTGACTGTTTTTCTCTGAAAAATGTTTTAAGTGTGGAGTTGATTTGTATGGAAACCTGAAAAACTGCAACTGTGCAAAACTGATTTTACTTACCTTTTTCTTAGGAAATGTCCCAGTGTGATATTAACTTGCAGAATCATAGGGGTTTGCCCAAATCACCCTCCACTACTTGGGCTAGGAACATCACATTATATAACATGGTAGCGTGGAGGAATGAATATCTCAATATTACCTATAGGGTACAATTAATTACCCTATACAAGGTACATCGTCCCATCGCAATTTCTAGTACATCAAGAACCACATACCACTCAGACTTCCTTGTTGGAATAGTTCTTCATTGTATTGAGACAAACTTAAACATGGACAAAAAAAGAAAGAAGAGAACATTTACGCACATACATACATATGCTCTCTTGAGTGAATAAAGAACATATCAACTGTACATAAAGCAAATCATCATGTATATGTTGTCACCTGAACCCCGACTACTTAATATCAGTGCTCGCACCCTCATTAATGGCAATACACTGCGAGGTAATCCTGTATACACATGGGGTATCCGCTACACCCCCTAAAACTTTTTATACATGTGTATCTCCACATAAATACAATTATTATTCTTGAATTAAGTCGATTCCTCCAAACATGAACTGTCGACGCGTTTCAGCCCCTATTCCTTCTTTATTCACTCAAGAAAGCATATGTATGTATGTGCGTAAATGTTCTCTTCTTTCTTTTTTTGTCCATGTTTAAGTTTGTCTCAATACAATGAAGAACTATTCCAACAAGGAAGTCTGAGTGGTATGTGGTTCTTGATGTACTAGAAATTGGGATGGGACGATGTACCTTGTATAGGGTAATTAATTGTACCCTATAGGTAATATTGAGATATTCATTCCTCCACGCTACCATGTTATATAATGTCCAGTGTGATATCTAGGCATATCAAACTAAGTAGAAAAAGTAATCTAAAAAGTAACTGAGAAGTAATCTGTACAGTAATTTCGAATCCTTGACTTACCTGTATTTCAAACAAACTGCATTTGAACCTGCATTCAATTGTAACCACTGCATAATATTTTGCAAACCAATTATTTCACTTACCTGTGCCAGGCTTGGCTTGGTTCTAGAAATAAAATAACGTAATAATATGTTTATACAAACAAAATTCTGCTCAGTTCAGTCTTCGAGTGTGTGACATCATTTGCTGATTGAGTGTGCACAGCAAATGCTTAACCCTACCCTCTGATAAAGCCTTACTGCTTGCCCACACTACCTCAAATAGAGAGTAAGGTGCTATCTACTTTTACCTCTGCCTACCTTTGGGGTTCCACTGGGCTCTGTGCACACTATACCTCATTTTAGTATAGTATATACAGAGCCAGCTTCCTACACCATCAGTGTTGGACTTGGCCCTTTTTGCAGGGTCATCCCTGAACCTTTTGCCTTCCTCCTGTATTTTTTCTGACCTGTTGTTGGCTGTTTTATGACTCTGGGCACTTTACCACTGCTGACCAGTGCTAAAGTGCATATGCTTTCTATTGTAAATTGTTGTTATGGATTAGTGACCCCATGATTGGCTTATTTGATTTACTTGTCAGACCTTAGTATAGTGCACCATGGGTGCCCAGTGCCTGTAAATCAAATGCTGCTGGTGGGCTTGCAGCACTGGTTGTGCCACCCACAGAAGCAGCTTGTAAAGTGTAGCTCAGGCCTGCCATTGCAGAGCCTGTGTGCAGTCTGGGACTGCCATGTCAACTTGGCAAGTGCACCCACTTGCCAGTCCCTAAACCTTCCCTTTTCTACATATCAGTCACCCCTAAGGTAGGCCCAAGGGCAGGGTGTGTAGAAAAAAAAACCTTTTTAGGGGTTCACTGGTGCACCTGGTCCTTAAACCAACAAAGAAGAGATTGGCACGGAAGCTGGAATATCAAAATAACAAGTTTATTAACCTCACATGAGGGAGACTGCGTCAATACGGTACCCTCAGGCCACTGTATGAGACAGTCTATGGAGTACAGACACCCTGGGTCTTTTTTGCCCAGTTTATAGCTGAGTTAGCATGTAGACTCAAAAAGAGGCGGTACAAGTATACACATGAATAGCTATTACACATATAAGGACTAACAGAAAATACTTAGTCAACAAAGTAGGAGGAGTAACAGAGTTGCTGACATCAGTTAAAATAGCCTGACAGTTACTCTAAGAGCAGGTGCATTCTACCAGCTAGGCCTTTCTGAGCATGTGCAGTACTCTGGCTCAATACTGAAGGAGTTAATTATAGTTCCTGACTCAAGTGAAATACAAGAGCAGGCAACAGTGAAGAGGGAGAAAGCACATGGCGAGCACATGGCTAACTAAAATGGCTGCCAAAAACAAAAGGGCTTCAGCTGATGCTAACAGCCATTTCAGCTAGTTTCCACAGATGGCCGTTTTAGCATTAGCTGAAGACATCCGCTATGAATTAATAGAAGCATTGAAGTTATCCTGCACATTTATCCTCATAAATCCATTAATATCCTGATCCATTGCTAGGTGGGCATTTACATTTTTAACATTGTTTAACTGGTGAGATTACAAGTAGAAATACATGGGGAACAGAGCATTGGGTCATAATGAACACACAGATAGCAGGAGAAAATAATGGCTTTATTACAAACAGAACTATCAATTTTTCCAACCCCAAGCAGAAAGTAAATCCCAAAACCATCCAGTCCAATTCTATGTTTCAGGGCTCCTATGTATTTCAGTGACCATCTATTTCAGCTTCAGAATAGCCAACAGCTAATATAATATCTTAATAAAAAACATTTTTTAATAGACCTTTCCAGTGTTCTTTTATGAGGGCTAGAGTACCAATTGATATGCTCAGGAGGAGGGCAGAGTAGTATTTATCAATTGTTCAAAAAACGTTTCTCTTGCAGAATAAACATTCCTAATGCAAATATTAAAGCAACTAGACATATTGTCACAAAAATAATCTTCGTGTTGGGGGACCAGGAGGACCAAACGGGGCCATGGGAATTAGGACGAGGAGCCGCAAAGGGCTGCTCCTCCTCAAAAATAGGACGACCAAAGGGATACATTGCTAAAAAAGTACTTGAAGAATAGAAGCCGCTGTACAACCAGCCAGAGGGGAGTCTTCTCCCTGTGTCCGTCTGAGCCTCACAGGCAGGCTCCTATCGTTCATTCTTTTCCAACGGTGGAGCTGCACAACTTGCAACTCAAGAAAACAATCACGGCCCAGTTTTAAGGGAAAAAGTTTCTTCTTTCAGTATAGGGCAATCACCCTCCGGGGCAAATGCCCTCAGCGATCCTGTCCAGTGTCTCAAGCAGTGCACCAGTATTCTTCGCTTTAATCTAACAGGCACCAAAGGCACAGCACCTGTACCCTGAACTCAAGTCCTTGCCTAACTCCCGTGTTGCTCCGCTGGCGCACTGCTCTTTTGTCGGGGCCACAGATTGTACCCAGTATGCCCAGGCACCTCCTGATCAACAAACAGAGGTGCAGACTTGCATTCACTTGGGGACCAGGACTCAAAGGCCTGATGCTGGAATATCTGAGGCAACCCTTGTTTCAAAGGGGTCACCTCAAGCAAAAGCCTCCTTGCCGTCCTTGTCGGTCTGTGACTCTCTCAGCTGGGCATCAAAAACTGGATCCACGCAAAGAATTCTCCATCCTGATTTGTGACCCCGTCTTTCGTCCAAGACAGTGGCAGGGGTACACACTTCACGTCCCAGTGCTTCCGGCCTTCTACCTTCACTGAGGTCCTAGTTGCCAGCAATGCCTGTGCTGGTTCCCCTTACCTCGACTCCAAGCTGGATCAGCGCTAACTCTCCAGGCTGAATCTGATGTCCGGGCCCCTCTGGCAATGGTTGTAGGGCAGCAGATATCTATTGATGGACAGAACAAAAAATCTTTAGACAAGGCATACAAATAATCTATCAACAGAGAGGATACTCTATTTCAGAATACCTCTTTTTAGTCTTGGGGCGCCCCATACATTAGCAAGGCACCCAAGAACCACTTCATCTATCTGAGAGTAAAAAAACACCCTAGACCCATTAGCGAGTACAAAAGGAACTTTTTGGTGAACTGACAAGAGTAAAACGTTACACTATTTGAAGCAGCCAAGGAAGTCTATGTTTATTTACTAAATTCTGAGAGAAAAAGAAAAACAATACGGACATACTCTAAATCCTTACATTTGTGTATTCCTATATTATTCATCTGAAGAACCTCAAGAAAGGGAATTTTTAGAACAAGCATTCTTTTGTGCTTCTTGTCTTAACAAGCTTGTGTTTCATAAGTCATAACCTTTCAACACTTGTACAGGACTGCAGACACTTCTAAAATGATTTTTCTTATGTAAAAACAACTACATTTTACACTTAGGACCATGCTCTCATGTTATAGGTGCAGCGGGAAAATCTAAAACTGCTAATTTAACAGGGATACTTATTACATAAATAACTATAGCATGGGAATAATATAAACAATAATGGTGTTATCACCTGAGAATTTTAGAACAAAAACTACCCACATATAGTTCCCCTTTAAAGGTCAAATAAGGGAACATCAATCTAGACTACTCATCCTTTCATAATTTCATCAGACAGGATGGGCAGTAACATGGCGTATTTTTTATTCATTTTATTAATGCTAACAATAATTTTAAAACAGTATTACTGAATAGCCAATTAAACGTCTCATGGCCGTTCCTAGACAGCTTAGACAGGCTCAAGAGAGAGTGAGAAAAAGAGAGAGAGAGAGAGAGAGAGAGAGAGAGAGCACATAAATCAAGAAAAATGACAATGTGTTACTTAATTTTAGTTACCCTTAATTTGCCCAGGAGCTAATCTCCTAATCTCCTCCCCATTCCACAGTAGGTAACCTGAAACAGGTGACCTTCTGTCGACAATATTTACTCCCATTTTTGGCAGCTGGGCACAAACAAACTTGTAGGAGGTAAATAGCACATTGAGCTAGCTAGAAAACATTAATAACCAACTACCAATTCCTTTAGCAATTGTACTAGTGTAACATGAGGGTGCATGAATGCAAACTGAATTTCATTGCCTCCTTATTGTAGCCCTTGCACAGTAATCTTTAAACTAAAAGCATTATTTCTATATACATGGCAGAGCTATGCTCTACACAGGGCCCACATACGTTACTGCCTTTCCTTTGCTTCTTATGACTGCGCAAAACCTGCCTGGTCTTTTGCCAAAAATAATAAGCAAAGCTTCTCTTTCTCTTTGCGCTGTCATCCCTTCCTTCAGAATCTTTTCCGAGGTCGAAGTGCCAAAGCAAACCTATTAGAAAAACCCCTCCTATGTGGGCATTTTGCTGGTCTGCTAAATACAGAACTCAACCTCTGCCCCTTAAACCTGCTGTCCCATTTCTGTGCAAGGCTATTTCCATGCGGTTTTCCAATTCAAAGTAACTCTGAAGAATCACAGCTGAAAAGCAGTCCTGTTCCGTGCCTGTGAGCTAATAATTTTAAAGGTAAGATGCACTTTTTGCTGTCTTATTTTATACTTATTTTTATTCGTGTGCAGTGTGTGATGTGCTTTCCAGCAGTTTAGAGGCCAGCTGCTTGTTCTGCAGTTGCATGTGTGCACTGCTGAAACCTGAGATCAGTTTTAAAACAGCCCTGGGTGCCAGGACTGCTTTTAAAAAGTAAATTGTGCCCAAACTCGGCTTTGGTGGTAGGGGCACTTAAAAATGAATAACCTACAATGTTTTGGCATATTAAGGACCCCCAGGGTCTCCCCTAGATATCCCAGTGGTGGGGGGTCAGAAATGTATAAGGTACACCCTTATAAAATAAGTTTTTATATGCCTGGGTAAAGTAAAATTTCACATTTCACTCCCCACATTGTGGTAAAGTGCTGCTCAAATTCAACTTTGATGCTAGGAGCTTATATATTTATCACAGTAGGATTATTAGACATTATAAAGATCATAAAAAAGAAAAACGATTTTAGTGCAATTATTGTTAATAAATGTTTTTTTTTTAATGTAGTCCTTTTTTTTTTTTAATAATGATCACTAACTCTTTTAATGTTTCCACATATGAAAAGCAAGCCTCATTCCTTTCCTTTTGCCTTTAAATGCATGTATTTATAACACTAAGCACAGAAGCTGGACTGAAACATGAAATAGTTTGTGTCACTTTTTAAAGGGTAGTAATTATTTACCATCCGAAACACAGATATGCTTATTTAGAAAAGCAACAAGAAAGAAAATCCCTGCTTTTAATCCTTTCTATTTTATCCAAAATAATGAAGCTGTATTTGTAACTTTTAAAATCAGTAGTCTTTAACGCACATGCTTGATCTGTAGCTTGTGGCCGGGCATAGCCATGTGTTGTTTACTCAGCTGTGCTTTTACGACCAGCAAGCCTCAACTTCTACGCCTTTTTCAGGAGAAAAACCCTTTGCTGTATTGCAATGTCCTGAAAAAGTTTGATCTCCGTCTGTTTTGACAGACAGCTTCCTCTCAGTCAGACAGTGTTAAACAACTGTTTAAAAGCTCTTTTTCTGGTGCTGGAAATTTGAGCACGGTGCAGGCTATTTAAAACACAGGCATTCCAAGCCAGCACAAATCTATCGTCTTGTAATGTGAAAAAAAGGCGCGTTTATTTCAGCAGCAACCAATTTACTCAGATGATGTGAATGCTTTTTAATATTAATATCTAAGGATAATGCTGTAACATTTTGTATTAAGTCCTAGTTTGAAAGCACACAAATTCGTTTTGTTTTTTTTTCTTCTATGAGGCCTATTTTTTCCCTATTGAGTGTTAATTCTAATTTCTCCTTTTACCATTGTGGCAAAATTCACACATCTATACTTTGTTACTGTTTTACTTCTAATGGTAGCATGCAGCTATTTAGCATATGTTACATAATTCATTCCTTGAATTTTTAAAATGTAGTTCTTTCAATGACATTTGCATAACAGAATGACGACAAAAAAAAACAAATTGAGCTCATTCCAGACATTTTCAAGAAGGGGGCCACACACTCAGAGCACACAACACTGCTTGCTAAGGCAAGCCATTCTCACACACAAAAACATAGTCACTACTTACTGAAACAAGAACTTTCAAGCATCACCACCGGTGTCAATCCACAACCACATAGACACTAAAAAACAATTAACCCACAAATCAACATTTAGGACAAAGCAGCCTCAGACCTTTTCCAATAATACACCAAATTACCAGTTGGGCTGTCAGAACACTCAAAAGTGCTCCATATCACCACTTATGAATTTTACTAAGTGCGCAGATCAGGATCCTTTTTTATATATATATATTTGTTCCATAGTGTACTAGTCATCAAGGAAGAAATACCATTTTTAATATACCTAAACCCATTTAGGTATCCCCTCTTAGGGGAGTCAGCTGAGTACTTCCTAAATCCATATTGGTACCTCCAAGACAGCAACACTTTCTACGAAGTGTGCTAGAGCAGGCATGCCAAAAATATTATAGCATATATAATATTATATCCAAATGACACTTAACACAATTTGTGCCATTCAAGACTTCAAAAATTAGAGAAAAATCTCCTCATTACCTGCCTTCATTTGCTGCAGCAAACAAACAAACAAACCAAAAATCTTGGCCAAGCTAATCCAAACAAAAGTGTTGCTACAGCAACCTTACCAAACCAAAGTCTCCAGCTTCCAACTGCCAAGTTCTGAGTGACCTAACGGTCATTTTAAAATACTCACGCCAAAGAAAATCTCAGTCGGGAGCGGCCAACACCTGGAGGGTCAGATCGGGAAAACCGGAAAACACGTTGGTCTGCAAAGACAAAGGGCTTCCTCGTGCAGGGTACCTCCTCAGTAGATTCCTGCCTTCCGTCAAGACCACTCCCTTGGATAGCCGCGTCTCCGATGAGCTCCACGTTGGGCACCAATTTGTAGGAAAAAAAACCTTTTATGGGGTTCACTGATGCACCTGGTCCTTAAACCAACAAAGAAGAGATTGGCACGGAAGCTGGAATATCAAAATAACACGTTTATTAACCTCACATGAGGGAGACTGCGTCAATACGGTACCCTCAGGCCACTGTATGAAACAGTCTATGGAGTACAGACACCCTGGGTCTTTTATGCCCAGTTTATAGCTGAGTTAGCATTTAGACTCAAAAAGAGGCGGTACAAGTATACACATGAATAGCTATTACACATATAAGGACTAACAGAAAATACTTAGTCAACAAAGTAGGAGGAGTAACAGAGTTGCTGACATCAGTTAAAATATCCTGACAGTTACTCTAAGAGCAGGTGCATTCTACCAGGTAGGCCTTTCTGAGCATGTGCAGTACTCTGGCTCAATACTGAAGGAGTTAATTATAGTTCCTGACTCAAGTGAAATACAAGAGCAGGCAACAGTGAAGAGGGAGAAAGCACATGGCGAGCACATGGCTAACTAAAATGGCTGCCAAAAACAAAATGGCTTCAGCTGATGCTAACAGCCATTTCAGCTAGTTTCCACAGGTGCATTGTATGTAAAAGGTAGGACATGCCCTGATGTGTGTAGCATGTCCTGATAGTGAATTACAGCCAATTTTGTTTTTCACTATTGCAAGGCTACCTGTCCCCATAGGCCAGAATGGGCAGTTTGATTATAACATCTTATAATCCTAACTGACCCACGGAACATGGTAGAAATTCGAGTTTAGTATGCCTGAACTCAGAATGATAAAATACATCTTTTAGTGAAGTTGGTTTTAACATTCTGTGTTTGAAAATACCACTTTTAGAAAGTAGGTATTTTCTTGCCTAACCATCCAGCCTGCCTCTGCTAGCTTGTGTATTGTATGTCTGGTTTTGTGAGTGACAGGGGCTGGGGGACGCCAGGAGACAGGGTGAGTCAGCACTAGGCTGAATAGACCTATCTGCATGAGGAGTGGTGGGAGGAGTAGCACCTGGGCCTGAATAGGGCTGTGCCTGCCTTCCACAATGCTGGCTCCACCTCATGTGGTGTGTCTGATGACCCTGGCCCACACTGACAAAGGAAGAAGTTGTGCACTGGCAGAATGCACCCAGAACTGGTTTGGACTAGGTACAGGACCCTCTGCCTTCAGAGGACAAAGGATTTATGGGTATAAAAAGGGGGACCCACACCCCAGAACTTTAGATCACTTCTGGAACAACAAGACAAACCTTTGCCAAGGAGAAGAACCAAGGAAGCTGCAGGAGTTTGGACTGCCCCTCTGCCAGTGTGCTGTTTGCTGGGTTGGCCTGCAGTGGTCTTCATTGCCAAGGAAAGGAGAAGGAACTTTCAAAGAACTTTCATCATCTTGCAGAATATTTCTCCAAGGGCTTGAACTAGAGCTTGCCTCCTGCTGAAGTCTCAGGGCTACAAGACTTCACCACCAGCTCCCTCCTGAATTCCCTTGCTGGGGATTCTGTCTGCAGAAGCCTGCGTGTCACTGGGAGCTGGAAGCGCGACTCAACGAGAAAACGCATGTCGCAGCTGTTGCCGGCGCATCGCCGGAGAAGCGTGTCGCCGCCACAGAGGCCACCGTCGCATCACCAGAGAAGCATGTCTTTGTCGCAGCTGCCTGCTGTCGCATCACCGGAGAAGAGTGTCTTCGTCGCAACTGCCTGCCGTCGCATCACCAAGGAAGCGTGTCGCCACCGCAAGGGTCGCCGTCGCATCACCGGAGAAGCGTGTCGCCGTCGCAGCTGCCTGCCGTCACATCACCGTCAAGGCGTGTCGCAGGGCCTGTCGCGGCTCCAAAGGTACAGAGTTCGCCTCACGGCCGTCGGGCATGCACGCATCATCTTCACATCGTCGCATCAAGGGCGCACTCTCATCGCATCGCACCGGATCGTCGCATCGCATCGAGGCGCCTGCTCGCCGCATCACCCGCCCTGCGGACCCTTTGTTTGTTTTGCGTTACGCATCTAAGGTACTTTTGTGAGAAACGTGTGGCATTTATCATCAACTTGAACTAAGTTACTTCTACCATCTTTAAGTCTATTTTGAGTACAGTATTGTGGGTTTTTGTCGTTTGGGGTCTTGTGTTAAGTCTATATAAAAATACTTATTTTTATAAAACCTGTGTGGTGTCCATCTGTAGTGTTTTCACTGTATTACTGTATGTGTTCACAAATGCTTAACACACTGCCTCTGAGATAAGCCTGTCTGCTCGTGCCAAGCTACCAAGAGGATGAGCAGGGGTTATCCAGTAGTGTAATCCCCTTTCCCTGACTTAGAAGCAAGGGTCCCTATTTGAACAAAGGTGTAAACCATTGCCAACTAGAGACTCCCAGATCTAACATTGGTGGTCAGCGGTGAGGATTCTGGACTTGCATTTGTGACTCATATACAGTGATTGGTGTACACTACTAGTGAGTGCAGACCAAACGCAACCACATACTTTTTTTTTGGTAGAATTTTTCTCCTTGAACTGTTATTTTTTCTGAGAACTGCCAATTCTTACTACCATGAGCCAACCAGTATCTGTTGCATCTATGGATCTAGATTTTGAGGAAGAGAGGTTGGAAACCTACAATGTGAAACAGCTAAAGCGCTTTTGCAAAAAATGTAAAATTGCTACCCAAGGCATTGCCAAAAAGGATGAATACCAAAAGGCGCTGAGGGCCTGGGTGGGAGCAAGAAATACCCCTGAACTGGTGGTGGAGCCAGTGGGGGATGCAAAGGGGCAGCTGAATATACCATTGATTCCAGCCAGGGAAGGGGTACCGTCCCCGACTGGCAGTAGCATCTCTTCCAAAGGCCTGTCCCCAGGAGAGCTGGAAGACAGGGAGAGGGATAGGGTGCACGAACTGGAGATGGCCAGGCTCCAGATGGAGGGTCAGAGGGACCTAGAGAATAGCAGGTTGCCCTTGGAGAGAGAGAGGATGAGATTGGAACATGAGTTGAGAATGAGGGAGCTTGATTTGGAGCTCGAGAGGCTTGAGGCCATGAGGGTCTCAGCCCAGCAACAAGAAATGTGTGTAGCTCAGAAAGTGAGCTTTGCTGAGTTGGAGGTGGAATCCAGCTCAGATGGTGGCAGCAAAATTATGTTACCTAATGCTGAGGGAGTAGTGCACACACCCAGAGATGGGGCGCCCGACTTAGAGGGGGTTAACATACACCAGGAGGTTCTAGGATGTGAGGTAGCTCCAGTGGTGCGCAGTGTCCCTGAGATGAATTGGGAAACTGACGCAGGGGTTCATGGTCCTAGTGGTGGGAGGGACACTCTACTGACTCTAGATGAGAGGTACAGGGAGAGGGGTTCCCCCATGATTGAAGTCCTGGTGTGTGAGTGTGGAGACCGCCCAGAAGAGTGTGGGTTGAGTGACAGGGACAGTCAGATACTGTCTTGCCAGTATCAGGAGAGTGGTGTGGGGTACGTGTGTGAGGCACTGGATGGTGAGGTGAAGGATAGTTTGGTTAACCCTTGTAGGGGCTGTGTGATCCAATTGTGGGAGAGCATATTGTAAGTCCCTGTTTTCCAGAGCTATGCCAACACCTGTTGGAGAGTGAGTTCTCTGACCCCAGGGAGTTCACCAGGGAGGCAGACCTTTTCGTGGATTTCAGAGGGTCTGAAGAGGCATTGTGGAGTGACCCTAAGGGGAGTGACTCAGGTATCTTCCAACCCAGAGTGGTGGAGTTGGTTCAGAGTAGCCCAGCTAGGTCCCGTTGTAGTGGGAGGGGTATAGGACCTCACGTCCTGTCTTCGAAGAAGGAGTGAGACTGGGTTGTGTCCCGATAGTGCCCAACCTCAGTCCCAGGGCCTGGATCGTTCTTTAAGGGAACACCAGGTAGGGAGCCTAGTCTGTCCTGATGGGCCGCCCATTGAGGGGGATCCCCTAGTGTCTGGTGAACTGGTAGTGTCTGTAAGCAGGCCTCCATCAGTTCTGGTGTCTGGCAGTGCCACTCCTAAGTGGAGGGTGCAGAAGTCCCGATTGAGGGGTGAGAGGAGGAAAGAGTCCCCAGTGGAAGAACCAGTGAGTCAGGGGCCAGCCAGAAGGTCTGAGTCACCAATGAATGACCATGGTGACACCACTTCTGTCCTGGGGGATCTTCACGCACTGTCAGATGGACAGGGGTCGGAAGATCTGAGCCAGGCAGGCTGTCACACGACACATGAGATGTGTGTCACCCTGGGCGGGGGGCATATGTGCTCCCAATGAAGTCCTGGTGCGCCGGGCAAGTGTTCAACCGCAGGGGTTGGTCTCTGGGTTGGGAAGCCAGGTTCAGGTGTTGTCTGACCTGGAGGGAGGGACAACTGTAAACAGTGTCCTGACTGGTTGGTCTTCTAGGGGTACCACTCCAGGTGGGAGGGTACAGCACTCTGGAAGGGGGTACAGAGGGAGGGAGTCCTCGCCTCTGACCCCGGTTCAACTGGAGGGTCTAGACCCTAGGTTGGAGGGCCAGGTTTGGGGTGTCCCCCCCTGGCCTGGACGCCCAGTTGCAGGATAGAACCCCTGAACTGGTGGGCGAATTGTGCAGGACACCTGCCACAGGTGCCCTGGCAATTCTGGAAGGGGGTACCACTCCAGGTGGGAGGGTACAGAGTCCCAACGAGGAGAAGGAGGACCTGGTGTGTGAAAGCCCACCCCAGTCTCCTGTCCAGCCGCCAGGTACAGGCCCGGGGCTGGTGGGTCAGTGCCAGGATGTCATACCTGACCTGACAGGAGGGAGGATGGACAAAGGGTGCCAAGCACCTGGGGCTACTGCCCCTCGCTCTCTAACGCCACAGAGGTTTGAGAGCCCTGCGAGGCATAAGGCCTGGGTCTCATCACTGACCACTGTCAGTGGCCACTGTGGCTTGCTGTCCTGGTGGACAGAGTGTCCCCTGGGGGGGACAACAGTCGCACCCTGGGGGTGGACTGGGCCACACCTCTGTGTTGGCCATGTGGGTACTGTCTGTCTGTTGGGACACACCTGTGAGCAAGCTAAGGTTAGGTGCTGCACAGATGGTGTCCACAGGTGAGGAGAAGGGTTCCCCATGGGTTAGCTTAGTGGGCCCTGAGAGTATGGACGGAGGGACCCAAATAGGTTCAGATTGGCGTAGAACTGGAGTATGCCCCTGCAGTTGCGGGCCAGGGTCCCTGTTCTATCACCCAAAGCAGGGAATCCCATCAAGGTAGTGATTGGTCTACCCTGCGTTTTGGCTGGAAGGGGGTTGTGTTGGACTTGGCCCTTTTTGCAGGGTCATCCCTGAACTTTTTGCCATCCTCCTGTATTTTTTCTGACCTGTTGTTGGCTGTTTTATGACTTTGGGCACTTTACCACTGTTGATCAGTGCTAAAGTGCATATGCTCTCTATTGTAAATTGTTGTTATGGATTAGTGATCCCATGATTGGCTTATTTGATTTACTTGTCAGACCTTAGTATTGTGCACCATGGGTGCCCAGGGCCTGTAAATCAAATGCTGCTGGTGGGCTTGCAGCACTGGTTGTGCCACCCACAGAAGCAGCTTGTAAAGTGTAGCTCAGGCCTACCATTGCAAAGCCTGTGTGCAGTCTGGGACTGCCATGTCGACTTGGCAAGTGCACCCACTTGCCAGTCCCTAAACCTTCCCTTTTCTACATATCAGTCACCCCTAAGGTGGGCCCAAGGGCAGGGTGCATTGTATGTAAAAGGTAGGACATGCCCTGATGTGTGTAGCATGTCCTGATAGTGAATTACAGCCAATTTCGTTTTTCACTATTGCAAGGCTACCTGTCCCCATAGGCCAGAATGGGCAGTTTGATTATAACATCTTATAATCCTAACTGACCCACGGAACATGGTAGAAATTCGAGTTTAGTATGCCTGAACTCAGAATGATAAAATACATCTTTTAGTAAAGTTGGTTTTAACATTCTGTGTTTGAAAATACCACTTTTAGAAAGTAGGTATTTTCTTGCCTAACCATCCAGCCTGCCTCTGCTAGCTTGTGTATTGTATGTCTGGTTTTGTGAGTGACAGGGGCTGGGGGACTCCAGGAGACAGGGTGAGTCAGCACTAGGCTGAATATACCTATCTGCATGAGGAGTGGTGGGAGGAGTAGCACCTGGGCCTGAATAGGGCTGTGCCTGCCTTCCACAATGCTGGCTCCACCTCCTGTGATGTGTCTGATGACCCTGGCCCACACTGAAAAAAGGAAGAAGCTGTGCACTGGCAGAATGCACCCAGAACTGGTTTGGACTAGGTACTGGACCCTCTGCCTTCAGAGGACAAAGGATTTATGGGTATAAAAAGGGGGACCCAGACCCCAGAACTTTAGATCACTTCTGGAACAACAAGGCAAACCTTTGCCAAGGAGAAGAACCAAGGAAGCTGCAGAAGTTTGGACTGCCCCTCTGCCAGTGTGCTGTTTGCTGGGTTGGCCTGCAGTGGTCTTCATTGTCAAGGAAAGGAGAAGGAACTTTCAAAGAACTTTCATCATCTTGCAGAATATTTCTCCAAGGGCTTGAACTAGAGCTTGCCTCCTGCTGAAGTCTCAGGGCTACAAGAGTTCACCACCAGATCCCTCCTGAATTCCCTTGCTGGGGATTCTGTCTGCAGAAGCCTGCGTGTCGCTGGGAGCTGGAAGTGTGACTCAACGAGAAGAAGCGTGTCGCTGTCGCAGCTGTTGCCGTCGCATCGCTGGAGAAGGAGTCGCCGCCGCAGAGGCCGCCGCCGCATCACCAAAGAAGCGTGTCTTCGTCGCAGCTGCCTGCCGTCGCATCACCGGAGAAGCGTGTCTTCGTCACAACTGCCTGCCGTCGCATCACCAGGGAGGCGTGTCGCCACCGCAAGGGTCGCCGTCGCATCACCGGAGAAGCGTGTCGCCGTCGCAGCTGCCTGCCGTCGCATCACCGGAGAGGGCCTGTCGCGGCCCCAAAGGTACAGAGTTCGCCGCACGGCCATCGGGCGTGCACGCATCATCTTCACATCGTCGCATCGCATCAAGGGCGCACTCTCATCACATCGCACCGGATCGTTGCATCGAGGCGCCTGCTCGCCCTCCCTGCGGACCCTTTGTTTGATTTGCGTTACGCATTCAAGGTACTTTTGTGAGAAACGTGTCGCATTTATCATCAACTTGAACTAAGTTACTTGTACCATCTTTAAGTCTATTTTGAGTACAGTATTGTAGATTTTTGTCGTTTGGGGTCTTGTGTTAAGTCTATATAAAAATACTTATTTTTATAAAACCTGTGTGGTGTCCATCTGTAGTGTTTTCACTGTATTACTGTATGTGTTCACAAATGCTTAACACACTGCCTCTGAGATAAGCCTGTCTGCTCGTGCCAAGCTACCAAGGGGGTGAGCAGGGGTTATCCAGTAGTGTAATCCCCTTTCCCTGACTTAGAAGCAAGGGTCCCTATTTGGACGAAGGTGTATACCATTGCCAACTAGAGACCCCCAGATCTAACAATCAGCACTTATTATTTTTCTGGAGACGTTTTTAGAGCCAGTAGTGTCTTTGGCTTTAAAAAGAGTTTAGGTGGTTGTTCTAGTGAATTTTGTACATGCATGTGGATATAGTGTATGAAAAGGTGGCTGAACACTTTTTGCCTAATATGTTTAACTTAGGTTTCCTGCAATTGTTACAGGACACACCATTGGTTTATTTTATTTATTTTTATTTAGACGTTTATAAAGGGCACAGCTACCCCAGGAGGTTTCCCAGCGCTAAACGTCAGTCAGGAGACCAACAGAGCCAGCAACTCAGAACAGCCATGTTTTCAGCTGTCTTCTGATCATGGATAGTGAGTGACATTGTCTTAGGTGTTCTGGTAGAAAGTTCCATAACTTAGGGTCCTGATAGGCAAATGATCGTCCTCCCATACGTGACCATTTCACTGTGGGGATCACACGCGGAAAATCCACTAAAGCGAAGAGATCAGGATGGCTTGTATGGTTTGACAAAGGCCTGCAGGTACCATGGACCAGCCCCTGCTCTTCCTCTGTGCACGTACACAAGGTTTTGAACTGGATTTGCTTCTCAACAGGGAGCCAATGCAGCTCCCTTAACAGACCCTCTGTCAAGGTCTGCCTTGGAAGTCTGTAGAGCATCCCGGCTGCAGAATTGTTGACCACCTGCATCCGTCTAATGGAGGCTTTCTCCACCCCCAAATAGAGCACATTGCCGTAGTCCAATCTTGACATGATCAGTGCCTATACCACCGTCCGTTGAGCCGAGAATGTCAATAGCCAAATGATCTTCCTCAACCACTTTGAAACGGTGAAACATGTGGCAGCCACCTTTGTCATCTGCGGCTTCATTAATAACTTATCGTCGAGCCAGAACCCCAGGTTCTTGACCATGGGGGTTGGATCTGGGATTGGATCCAGATTTTTGGGCCAATGATGAGGGCCCCTTCAGGGACGGATTCCTTCCCAGCACCAACTTTTCTGTCTTATCTCCATTTATTTTTAATGAGTGGTGGTTCATCCACTCTGCAACCTTACTCAGACAGGAGTTCAAAGCTTCCGAGTTGTGGTTTTGTGCCAATGACAAGGAGAAGATGATTTGTGTGTTATCGGCTTAAGAAAATAATATGAGACCACAACTTTCCACCAAGTCTGCCAGAGGGTGCAACGAGTGCTGGACTTAGGGTGGATCCTTGAGGGACTCCTGAAATAAGTGCATATTGCTTGGAGGAGCCCATGGCCGAGACCACCTAGAAAGACCGATCTTCTAAAAAAGATACCAACCATGCAAGAGGCCGTTCCCTGTAGACCTATCTCGCCTGTCCTCTCAATAAGAGATGCGTGGGGCACAGTATTAAAGGCTGTGCTAAGATCAAGAAGAATCAGTGCGGCTGTCTCTCCCTCATCTAGGAGCAATCTGAGATGTTCTGTGACTCCTAGCAGGGCAGACTCAGTACTGTGTCCCTTCCTGAAGCTTGACTCAGGGGGGTTCAAGAATTCTACAAAATTGCAGAGCTGTCTGTTGACATGCTCTCCAACACTTCTGCCAGAATGAGAAGCATTGAGACTGGTCAAAGTTGGTAAAAATTCTACCAACTTCCCTAACACAGTGCCCTGTAGTGTTATTTTGTTGATTGACATGTTGTGAGCATGACAAGTGTATGTGTTATTACAGGGCAATTTAGACATGACACTTGTGCATACGTGACACTTGTGTGTGCATCACCAATATAGCTATGTGTGAGACAAGGATTGCATCAGCTTGTGATAGTTATAAACATACAGATGTGCATATGCGCATATAAATGAATATGTACTCTACCACACATGCAGTGCAAATTATAACCAGTATTATAAATCTGAAAAGACACTACTCAGGATCTATCCATTTATTAATCCAGTCCACATGATACTGTAGGAAGGACAGGAGCTGTTGAGGTGGTAGCAGGTGGCTGAGGGGCCAGTGGCAGAACTTCTTGAATGGTGTTATAAACAGACTTTATATGATTATATATGAGTATGCTTTTAAGTTGTATCTCTTTTACTGTGACAGTGTTGTATGGGGACAAATATGGAAAGTTTCTTGACCTAGTAGTGACAATAGACATATGTACATGTTTTGTTACCAATCAAACAGTCGTGTAGCATTTATCTTTAGTGTGTGAGTATGACTAATATTTGTTATGGCCCTTACATGGCTGAGTTAAAGGGATGGGCAATGATTATTGGCAAGTACGCCTGTTTCCTCAGTGTGGATATCTGAGTTATTTTCTTATACTGTCTGCAATGAGTCTATAGCTTTGGATCGATGTGTTTCTTGATTCTAGTAAAGGCAACAGTTGTTCAAAGCCCAATCCTATATTTAGTTCCCACTTTTGTGACATCATTAAGGCCTTTCAGACCAGGTTGACAGGCCTGTCAGTGCAGCTCTGCTTGTCTGCTTGACTTAAAGCAGAAAGTACAGCTGCAGGAGGAGGAAACAAGGCAGGGAGGTGGTTGAGGGTTTGTCAAAGATGCCATTACATTTTTTTATATACTTTAGGACAGGAATATATAACAGAGGCTCTCCCATTACTCACATGCCACTGCCCAGCAGTTGAAAGCATGGGTAGATGATTTTGGGGGCCATACATAATATAAAATTATGGATGGGCAAAATGTGAATTACAGGGATGTTTTTCACCCCAGGGTTCTGAGACCCATCTTAGACACTTGGGCTTTGCTCTCGTTGTCTATTAGATGTCACTCAAAACCCTCTGGCAAAAAACATCCCCGTAATTCACTGTTACCATCTATAATTCTTTATGCTATTTTAATTAGTTACAATCTGATATTAATGGGAAGCAATCAGTTTTAGGGCAACAATGTTTATCACTGGCAGCATGTCTGGTATATTGTAGAGCTATTCAGAGAAAGCATAGTAGAGTGATGATGTACTCACACTTAATTAAGGTTTTTAGCTATTTTAGCTAAAAGTGCCAAATAAAATGAGCTTTAGACTCTGAATCAATTGTCTATGCCAATCGTTGTTTACTATTGTGTTGCTCTTGTTTGTATTAATAGATTTCTGAAGTATTAAAGAGATTATAAAAGATGAACATGCATAGAGGTGGACATGCCAGAGAATTCATGGGAAGAGCTGAGCCAGAGACAAGCCTGGGGTCCGACTTGATTCTAAGAGCCGAAACACAAACTAAGCCAGCAAACTAATTGTCATGCGAATACTATCTCGTTTTCTCTCATTCTCCCTTTACCTTGTTGTTTACCTTGTCATTGTCTTTCTCGTTCTTTCCTTCTTTTGCTCTCTCACAGATTCTGGTTCTCTCTCTCAGCTTCTCTTTATATTTTTCTCTCTCTCACTCTCAATTCTGTTTCTTTTAGGCTTCGTTTTCTTGCCCTCTCTTCTTTCTCTCACTCTCTCCCTCCTCCTCTCTCTCTCTCTTTCATTTGCCTATCATTTCTTTCGCTTGTTAGAATAGATCTGAGATTGCTTACGCAGTGTCCTATATAAGTTAGCATTCGCGGCACCATTTTCTGTTTAGACACCATTTTGAATGACGATTGAAACTAATTCTTTACCGTTTCCAAGAAAAGCCTCTGTTAAGTTTTGTTTCTGAAATGTTGAAGTTTTGCCTCAGTAATGAATAGACTGTTCATATTAGCGCATACCTTTCTCACTAGATAGAGGCCCTCTCCCACTTGTCTGGTGGCGGGCCCAGGGTGAAACAACCTTGGACTGTGCTAGGTTGGGTGAGATACGAGAACCGAAACCTATTTATTTTTTATTTCACTGTCCAGCTGCATCTGCCTGGAAAATTCCACTGTGGGCGTGCCTTTGCCATACTATGAAACGTACATAATGTATCTCTATGCTTCTTGATTTCAGTTCCCTCTGTACCACTCTTTGAGACTGTGCAGACGGGGCTCCACTCTGAGTGTATCTGAATAAAACAATTATTGGTATATTCCCCACTGTTCTTCTGACTCTTCATTTGGTATGGAAGGCTGAGAGGTGGTCCGAGGAGACCCGGGTGGCCCCAAGCTGGTCACTTCCTTCAGTTGGCGCTGGAACAGGGACTCCTTCGGGTGATTGATCCATCCCCTTGCCGCAGATGGGGGGAGGACGAGGGCATCGTTGGGTCGGACTGACGGCTAAGGGATCCCTGCACGAAGAGTTTCTGTTACTTGCAGCTGCTCCTTCAGTGCCGCCAGACGGTGCCTCGCCCAGTGGTCATCCCGACTGGAGGCCTGAATGGCAAAACCCTTGATTTGACTGTTTGGTCTGAGGGGTCGGCAGTGGAGAACCGGTTCGTTTGTACTACTGATATCAGGTGAGTTTGTTTTGGTTCTCTGTGGACATGGTACTATTGTGGTTTGAGTTTGTTACGGTCTAAGGACTATCTTGATGAAAAGTGTTTGCAAATACTTTGCAATGCCTGGCTTCAGTAAGGTTTGGAGTTTGTGTTGTCGTTGTTGTTCTGCAGATGCTCGGTTGGAAGAAGCTCAGCCTGGACCTCCTGAAGGCAGCCCTAATTTTGATATATATGTGAAACATGGTCTTGGCCCTATTATGTTTAGTACATTATGGCACAAATATACGAGGGACAATGCCAAGTTGCAGTGGCCTTTGACAGGCTCTTTTGATGAACAAAAGATTGTGTTTTTACAGGAACAGTTGTTTAAGAGATGAAGTAGACATTGACTACAGTTCTACCGACTATTCCTATCGCCCCTCCTCCTGCGGTTATTCATCCCTGATGTTTTTGGATGCTGATACCCCTGTATGTGGGTTTGAAGACAGGGATTTGGTGATATTTAAGGAACCAATAGGTCCATTGATGCGATCTGAAGTACGGGAGGAAGAGAAGAGGACAATAGCGAGTCAGGCCATGCGGTGGGCTCGTAATGCAGTTTATAGAGTGGAAGATATTTGGCGAGTTATACGTGATTTTGACCCCTTTTTACAACAGGATGCTCTTCAACATATGTCTGCTACATTGATCGATCTTTGGCATACACACATTGGGTCAGAGGCTCCCCAAATATTATTTGATATTAAAGACTGCGTTTATGTTACTAATTTAGAACCGGGATAGGTTATTGGTAATGTTTCTACCATAGTTTCTTATAGAGGTCGGTTGTATGATAAGAGCCCTACTCAAATAACTCAGTTCCCTATGAGTGAAGTCCACCCAATTTATCATCCAGAAATACCTGCGTTGACGGATCAGCATGGTGTGACCACCAGACCGGCCGTGGCTGATCGTTTCCAGGAGCAATGGGTTTATACTCCATGGAAAAGAAGTGAGGTTTTAACCCTTAAGGCTACTCTGCCCGATCCTAGGAAAAATCCCACAGCTTATTATAAGGAATTAACAGAAACTGCCTCTTCTACTGTAATGACTCTTACTGATATTTAAATGTTTTTTGGCCTTCTTGTTCTGGTTGATATTTGGTGGCAGGTGCATAATCAAGATCATGTTGCTGAGTTGGGTGGTACATGGGATGTGATTAAGGGATGGGATCAAGAAAGGAAGCCAGGAGATAAGCCGCGTGTGAAGATACTCGCCTTGCCTGGTCGTATTATTACATATATGCATACACTTATTCCACCTAAGAAAGTAAGTTGGGACACATTGACGACCTGTCGACAGAAGAAGAATGAGAGTGTATCTGATTACTTTGCTAGGTTTGAAGATACTTTTTTGGATTACAGAGGGCAGGATATGTACACGGATGGAGGAGTTTGTTTGTTTGTTGGCAGGTTTGTTACTAATCTTCTTCCTGAAATAATGACTCGTTTGCAGGCTTCTGAAAGTACTTGGTCTACGTCTTCTCCCTCTGTTATTTTGAATATGGCTCAATATTATGAGCACTGACATCAGGAGGAAAAGGATAAAACTGATAAAAAACACAACGATTTGAAGACGAAAGTGTTGTTGCAGCAGGCATTTCGGGGTAATAGCAGGAGATGGGGAGGTCCTTCTCGGCAACTCCCACATACTAGGCAGCCTACTACGACACCTTTGGGACAGAATCAGTGTGCATATTGTAAGGCGGAAGGACATTGGCCTAGCCAGTGCCCTGTGCTTTTACAGAAGGTTTCGTCCTCTAGAGGACGTGGTTCTGGTGGTAGAGGCTGTGGGACCGACAGAAATCAGAATGCTGCGGCACCTGTGGGATGCTCTGACAACAATTATATTGATGACCCCAGAGATTGACAGTATTATCATGATGATTATGACATGGATGATGTGACAGGTATGCCTTATATCTAGGACAGCCAGGGACAGGGTGGGGGACCAGTTCAGATACCTGTAGAACAGCGCGGTCCTTATGTCACAGCGGATTTGCAAGGTTCGACTAAGGAATTTTTGGTGGATACAGGTACGACAAAAAGTTCTGTTTCTCGACATCTGGTCCCTGGGGCGGCCCTGTCTGGCCAAAGTAAAGTTTCGGTAGGTTTTTCCAGTGTACCGGTCATCAGCCCCATTTCACTCCCCCTTGAGCTTACGATTGGTCCTTTTACTGTTGAGTCTCCATTCTTGTTAACATCTAATTGTGGTAAAAATTTGATGGGTTTGGATTTGTTGAAGAAGTTGCATGCTACTATCTATTGTTCTCCTGATGGTGTTTATATTACTATGGGTCCAGATGTGAGCACCAGACAGTGTTTGTCTAAAGATGCTCCCCTTCCAGATGAGTTTGCTCAGGTACCTCCCACACTATGGGCCACAGGTGATACAGACGTGGGTCTAGTGCATATACCGCCAGTTTCTATACAAGTTAAAGATAATGCTAGTCTGCCCCGTATTCTTCAATATAAAATACCGCAGGCAGGGGAACGGGCCCTCCTTAAGATTATTCAGGATTTGATACGGAAGGGAGTAGTTGAAGAAACGTCCGCCAACATTTGTAATAGTCCTATTCTTCTGGTCCTTAAGAGGACACCTTCGGGATCTTCTGATGCTATTGACGATGTCTATCGCTTTGTGATTGATTTGCGAGAGGTTAATAAAATTGTAGTTCCGCAGTTTCCGGTGGTTCCTGACATAACTACGCTTTTAACAATGATCCCATCTACTGCTAAGTTCTTTTCTGTTATTGATTTGAAAAATGCATTCTTCAGTATTCCTATACACCCGGACAGTAGGTATTTGTTTGGATCTACACTGGCCAGCAGAAGCTTTAGATTCTGTTGTGCTCATCTATGCTATACGGAGAGTCCTAGTATTTATAGTCAGGCATTAAAAAGTCAGTTGGATTGACTATCGCTTGCTCCAGGTAATGTATTGGTGCAGTATGTCGATGACTTGTTAATTGCTTCTGATACATAACAAGGATGCAAGGACAGTACAGTGAAATTGTTGCTGCATTGGGCACATCATGGACATAAAGTCTCTCTTTCGAAATTTCAATATTGTCGACAGAAGGTCACCTATTTAGGTCACCCACTGTCGAAGGAGGGTAGGAGGTTGACCCCTGAGCACATCAGTAACATTAATAAAATGTCCATTCCGCAAATTCAAAAGAATGTACATGCTTTTACAGGTATTACTTCTTACTGTCACCAGTGGATCCCAAATTATTCGTTACTAATCAAACCTTTGCTTGCATTAACAACGAAAGCAGTGCATGAGCCTTTGCCTTGGACGCCAGAATGTCAGCAGTCTTTTGAGCAATTAAAAAATGCGCTTTGTTTGGCTTCACCTAACTATAGAAAACCGTCTGTGCTCTATGTTAATGAAATGTCTGGTTGCGCACTTTCTGACTTAACACAAAAATCTGGGGATAAACAGAGGCCATGTGCTTATTTTTCTGCTGTGCTTGACCCTGTTGCTAGGGCCCTTCCGAGCTGTCTAAGAGCGGTCGCGGCTGTGGCCACTTCAATCAGGCAATCGGCTGGACTCGTACTTGATACAGACCTCACAGTTATGGTAAGGCATGCTGTGGATACACTTTTGAATAAGACAAGACACAGCACCTCACCAGTGCACGTCTTACTGGTTATGAACTGACATTGTTTGCTAAACATATTGCGATCAAAAGATGTGCCACTCTGAATCCAGCCACGTTACTACCCCTCCCTTCTGAGAATGATGCAGTTGACAAACATGACTGCATTTTCCGGACGGAAGACGAGACGAAGGGACGGGTAGACCTGACTGATGTTCCCTTTTCTGACCCCCAAGGAGAACTATATGTTAATGGCTCCTGTTTTAAATTACCAGATGGCACTACCACTGCAGCTTATGCTATCACTACGTTGTGGACGGTGGTAGAGACATCACAAGTCCCCTATCAGTCGGCTCAAGCTGCTGAGCTTGCTGCCCTTATCCGAGCTTGTGAATTGAGTGAAGGACTGGTTGTCAATATTTCTACAGACAACCAGTACGCATTCAGGGTCGCGCATAATTTTGGGCGACTGAGGGCAGAGAGAGGGTTCCTTACCTCTTATGGTACCAAGATCCAACATGTGCACCTTATATTGCGGCTTTTGTCTGCTTTAACGCTCCCCAAGAGATTAGCAATAATTAAGTGCAGCGCCCATAGGAAGGTTACTGATGACGTGGGTAGAGGAAATGCATTTGCAGATCAGGTAGCCAAGGAGACGGCCTGAAGTAAAATGAAACGCGTGTTTGTTGGAGGTCCAGCTAGGTGGATTCCTGAAGTTGCTATGTTTGTAAACACTGTTGAAAGTGTGAAGGAGATACAAAGCGAAGCCACGATAGAGGAATTAGCGAAATGGCAGGAGAGTACATCACAGTTAAATGAGGAAGGATGTTGGATTGATAAATCTGGAGAACAGAAATGGATGTTGCTCGATGCATATGTACTTCCTGTGGTTACTATGACCCATGGTCTAGCCCATATTAGTGCGAAAGGCATTTGTAAATTGTTAGCCCCTGTTTGGCATAATGACACAATCTCTAAGACAGCTGCGCATTTGGTGAAACAATGCATGACATGTATGAGACATAACCCAGGTAAGGGTACCCCTACACCGCCCGGTAAGTTTGCACCACCCACTTTCCCATTTGAAGTCCTTCAAATGGATTTAATTGAGCTAGAAAGATGTAGTAATCTTAAGTATGTTTTAGTGGTTATATGTGCATTTAGCATATGGGTTGAGGGTTACCCCACTAAGGATAATACGGCCATTATAACAGCGAAGGTACTCCTTAAAGAGTACTTTCCTCGATTCGGTTTGCCTCGAATTATCTGGAGTGACAACAAGTCTCATTTTAATGGGAAAGTGATTAAACTGATTTGTGAAGGTGTACATATTAAACAGAAATTTCATGCTGCCAATCATCCGCAGTCAACAGGATTGGTTGAGATGTACAATGGTACTCTCAAATTGAAATTGCCAAAAATTCAGGAGACAACAGAGTTAAAATGGCCAGATGCTCTACCGTTAGCTCTTTTGTCCACCAGAACTACAGCTAATTCTGGAACAGGCTTGTCACCTTACGAGGTCGTATTTGGACGCCCGGCAAATGTCTTGGGAGTCCCGCGTCCTCGTAAATACTCTGATATTGAATATCCTGTATTGCTTGATTATCTTGGACAATTGACAGAAAGTTTACGTTCTATTCACCAAGAATACGCATGCTTTTACAACATGGTTTTTACATCGCAACTACCATTACATTGCATGATTTTACAACGCATGCCATTACAATGCATTTTTAAAAACTACCATTACAACGCATTCCATTACAACCCATACCTTTACAACGCATACCTTTACAATGCATAATACTTTTAGGGCAACAGTAGGGTAAGTGTTGGATAGTGTAGGGGTAAAATTACTATTCCCACTCCAGTGAGTACAACAGTAGGGTAAGTGTTGGATAGTGTAGGGGTAAAAATTACTATTCCCATCTACCCCAAAACCCATTCCCACCCTAAAACTAAAAAATCTCCATTACTTACCTTATAATGCGTTGTAATGGCATGAGTTGTAATGGTATGTGTTGTAATGGTATGCGTTGTAGTGACATGCGTTGTAATGGCATGCGTTGTAATGGCATGCGTTGTAATGGCATGCAATGTAAAGGCAGTTGCTTTGTAACAGTTGCGTTGTAAAAGCAGTGCGATGTAATGACTGTGTTGTAATGGATGTTTCCCATTCACCAACAGGTATGGGAATCCCTACCTCCAGTACCAGAGGGGCTCGGCCATGACATTCAGACTGGTGATTATGTTCTGGTCCGAAATTTTCAGAGGAAGAAAAGTCTGGAGCCCCGCTGGAAAGGTCCTGAGCAGGTTCTGTTGGTGACACAGACGGCTGTAAAGGTTGCTGGTCAAAAGAACTGATGCATGTCACTCACTGCCGGAGGATTCCTTTACTGTTGCGATATGACCAGTGGGTCAAGGAGGGTATCGGCGACACCGAATGTGAGCAAGTGCCCAGGTTTGTCCCCTTTAGTGATGCCAAATTTACCTGGACACAGACAGATAAGGAGAATGACGATGTTTTGAACGAGGCTGTTCCACCAGAAATACGAGCTATTCAGGAGCCTTTGTTCATTGATCACACAGTGCCTGGGGCTGCCAGGTACGATTTGCGCCCTCGGCTGAGGGCTACTAAGTCTAAGGAGAAAAAGGATTAGGGATGGACTGAGCAAGATAGGTAGTGCTGAGTACCAACGAATAATTGAGATAAGTGAGAATTCTGTATTAGCTTTGCCTTTGCTGCTTGAACATTAGTTAGGGAAAAAGTATACTTTAAAAGTATACCACCTTTATCGACGGGGGATAGAATAGGAGAAGAGCTTAGGACAGAACAAGCTCCACCGCCGGTGCTCAAGAGCGCCAACTTATTGATGGACAATAGGAGCCTGTGCCAGTGAGGCTCTGACGGACACTGTGAATTTTTATATTATCTTGCATTTTCCTTCTTTTGAATTCATTATGCACCCTTTTGGCAGAAAGGTTACTGAGGAGGAGCATCCCATGTTTACTGTTGCACAACATAATATGATGTGGTCAAGGAAAAACAAAATCATATGTGTTGTTTTTCTGATTTTTTTAATAATAATACTGTGTGGGGTGTCATGGGTTTTGGAAGATGTTCAAAGTGTGCCTTTACGCAGCAAGGGTCAGGTCATTTCCCTGAGACAAAATAAAAGAGCTGCTCAGAGTAATGTATTTTTGGAAACACATAAGAGGTTCTTTGGCGAAGAGACTGCTTGTTACCCTCAACCAATCTGTCACCAGTCTGTGGACTGCATATCCATTGTCACTAGTAAATTACACATATACTCGACCACCCCAATTTACAGAAGTGAAAGGAGTGTTTGGTTTTGGTTATCCGGGGCCATGTCTATACCATAGAAAGCCATGGGGGGTGGGTTATCCGGGTTGTGATGACAATACATATAGCGATAATTTTTATATGGGAGAAGAGAATGTAACACTAGTAGGTTGGCATTACAAGGAGTTGACAGTCCCTCGAGAGGCCGGTTATTACCCTGCTTGTTGTCCTATTGTGAACAGTATGGATACTTAATTGTATATAAATTGTTCAGGAATGGTGTTGTACAAACACACGGTCCCTTTAGTGAATAAAGAGGATCCAAGTACTTTTGGAATGAACTCTAGGTATGCTGCATTGGATTATGAGGGGCCGATTTATGTACATCCAGGGTTTTTCTTCTTGTCTAATGGGACTTATTCCAATGTCTATAATGGTACAGACGATGTAGCTCTTGGAATGGTATTGCCTTTGGGCGTGCCCTGTAAATATGCCAAGCCTAAAATAAGATGGGTTAAACGGACACTAATGAAAGAATTCTGTGAGGGGGTGACCGATATAGAGGTCAATAATTACAATAATGGTATCACCTTTGGTTACATCCTCTCTTCTATTTTTACATTGGGAGGTACTTCCATGGCCAGAGGCAAGAAGGCCAGAGAATATTTTGGAAGCAAGCTGCAAATTCTATCTAATACTACAGTGGCAGCTTTGCGCGACATCACCACTCAGTTGGAAGGTATGCGGATATATTCGGAACAGACTAGATATGCGGTGGATTTTATCCTAGCTAAAAGTGGTGGTGTATGCACAGTAGTTGGCGATCAGTGTGTGATCGGGATCGAGAATATGGAAAAGAATATTACCAAACACATTTTAGATATTCTTGAAAATGTCAAGGGAATGGAGAGTGGGAATTGGAGTTGGTCCCTTTTCGGCAGCTGGGGCTGGATCCTTGAAAAAGTGATTTAGCTTATTGTGGTATTGATGCTCTGCTGTATCCTCGTTCAGTGTTTTTGTTGCTCCTATTGTACCACTGTTTTCACACCCAAAAAGAAAATATCAATTCACGACACAAATGCCGCTATAATGCTTCAGAAAGATGTTGATGATTTGATGAACATAGATGAAGGAATATTTGAGAATTCCTCCCTCCTTGCTGTTTCACTGTCTGATGTTGATGGTATGGAATGTTCCTAATTGTGCCTCAATTTGATATTCTGCTCTTGTTTGCAATTCTGTTCTTTTTCGCTATTGTTGAAAATGTTTTAGCTCATGCTAAAAGGAGGGTCTGTTAGAATAGATCCGAGATTGCTTACGCAGTGCCCTATATAAGTTAGCATTTATGGCACCATTTTCTGTTTAGACGCCATTTTGAATGACGATTGAAACTAATTCTTTACCGTTTCCAGAAAAAGCCTCTGTTAAGTTTCGTTTCTGAAATGTTGAAGTTTTGCCTCAGTAATGAATAGACTGTTCATATTAGTGCATACCTTTCTCACTAGATAGAGGCCCTCTCCCACTTGTCTGGTGGCGGGCGCAGGGTGAAACAACCTTGGACTGTGCTAGGTTGGGTGAGATACGAAAACCGAAACCTATTTTTTTTGTATTTCACTGTCCAGCTGCCTCTGCCTGGAAAATTCCACTGTGGGCGTGTCTTTGCCATACTATGAAACGTACATAATGTATCTCTATGCTTGTTGATTTCAGTTCCCTCTGTACCACTCTGTGAGACTGTGCAGATGGGGCTTCACTCTGAGTGTATCTGAATAAAACAATTATTGGTATATTCTCCACTGTTCTTCTGACTCTTTATTTGGTATGGAAGGCTGAGAGGTGGTCCGAGGAGACCCGGGTGGCCACAAGGGGGTCACTTCCTTCACGCTCTTACTCACTTTGCCCAACTACCTCTCTCTTAGCCTCTCCCTTTCCCCCACTCTCTCTCTCTTGTTCTTTGTTTCTCCGCCCAGTCCTATTCTCCCAGTTTCAATGGTAATGCATACAGCCAGCATCATCTGCCCACACATGTTCCAAAGCTTTTCCTTTCTGCCACCTCTGCAACCGTCTTGTGCACTATCACACCATTTTCCAGGCTCCCAGGAGAGGAGGGGCTGGTGGGTGTCACAGACTTTTTCATTTTGATTGTGCAAATGCAAAAGCCAATGGTGCTAGTTGGACCCCCTAAGCTACACTCAGGAGGGCTTGGAGAAAAGGGATATAGGGAAGACAGAAGTTATAGCTTCTTGGCTCAACTCTCTTTTGGCTCAAGAGTCCCTGAGGACCACAAACTGAGCACATCAAAAGATGTAGAAGCATCATGAGTCAGCAATGACAGTAGCAAATTACAATCACAATGAGGCACACAGACTTTGATGGCAAAATATAATAGTGCCTTTGCAGGAAAGTTACAATTAGGGTATGTGAAAGTATGCCTTATTGACACTTATCAGGCCTGTAGGCGAGTGAATTAGTCACTATATCACTGGTAATGTTTTGTATACAAAATGAACATGTAATTCGTGGGTGTGACTCAGAGTTTAGAGGCTACATTGAAGTTCTAAGGGGAGGTCATTTTAAAATTTGTCTCAGCCAAGTCAACAAGAGTTAGGATGCTCTGGTCTAATTGCACTCACATTTATTTATTTAATTAAGAGTTTTATATAGCGCTGGCAAGACTCGAGGGTATACAAGAAAGACTAGTTACCATTCACCAAAACAATTACTATTGGAGGAAAGATCCTTTTCCCAATTGGGAGGAGGTGTCAAGATGGTCTTTAGGCTTGATGAGGTCTTCCAGGTTCACCAGCTTACCAGAGGCATCCGTCCATACCCTGGACTTGGAACTGCATGCCTGGGGAAGGCATATCAGCTCCTGCAAGATAGAAAGGTCTGACAGGTCTCAGTCAGAGCTGCAACAGGCCCTGGGCCAGGGGTTTCAGGCCCCTTGTATTTTCTCGGTGTCTCAAGCTACCCAAGATAAACTTTTGAAAGACTGGAAAGGCTTCCTTTTTTAGCACAGGTGTTAGAAATGGGATTTCTGGTTGGCTAAGGCTTGCGCCAAAGCCAAGCAGAAACCACCACTCTAGTCAGGGCAAGAGAGTTACACACCCAAGATAACCCCTACTCACCCCCTTGGTAGCTTAGCACGAGCAGTCAGGCTTATCCCGGAGGCAATGTGTAAAGCGTTTGCGCAACACACACCCAGCAACAACATACTATGCACACCACAAAAAGGAACTCCACACAAGGGTATATCAAAAATAGCCTTTGTATTCTCATAATACATTAGAATAGTATTCACATAATACACATGGTGCCAACTGGCACTGGGCAATATCTACAAAGGATTATTTACACATGACAGGGCCACGTGGGCCACTGTCAGAACCATCACTTAGTGAACATATCATAAATGTAGGACATATCATAACGTACAACCAGTAATCACTGGTAACCACTATACTCAGCACCAACCTGTAACATAAACCACATTATGCACAGTATCACATTAGGCGCAAAATTCATTATACGCCAACCTCACCAGCATAAATACATTATGCCATCATCTCATAAGTCTACACCTATTAGACACTAACATCCTAAGCATAAATCACTTTAGGCATAACCCATAGTGGAGAATAACTCACAACCTAAACGCATTAGGAAATAATAACCTCACAAGCATAAACACATTATGCAAAACCTCATAATCATAGAAATACATTTAGAGGTATGAAACAGGGTGCGTAAACCATAGTAAATGCATCACATTTCCTAGCACCGCATTTTAGGACACAAATCACATTAGCACATAACCTCACAGTAGAAACCATAGCAGAGGCATAAATCACATTAGGGCCTGGCGCCCTACAATCCTAACAGTCCCCCTGGCCACTGGCCATCTCTAAGGGGCTCAAATGCCCTATGTCCAAAAGTCAGGGCTGCTGCCTAGCAGCTGAGTCCAAGTGCGCCATGCGCAAACCTAAACGTAGCAGCTGGCACTAAGTGCCTCGCAGCTGTAAATCATACTTGAAGGCCTGGCACCACTGTGCCCTGCAAGCAATTATGCCCAAAGAAATCAACACGGGCACCACTGTGCCTCTGGACCCCCACTGGGGCTTTCTCAACCAATGTGCGCCATCGTGGCAGCTGCCCGCACTGGTGCGGTGCAACTGGGAACAGAAATTAGCCCTGGCACCGCTGTGCCACCCGAGCCCCTCTCTGGGACTCTAAACAAATTGCCCCCATTGGTGCAGCTGCCCTCTATCAAGCAGGGCAGCTGTAAACTGGCCAAACTGGGGAGAACACGGGCCCCTCTGGGCCCTCAACAACAATGTGGCCTCGGCGGGCGGGCACCGACAATGTGCCCCGATGCGCCCCTCTTAGGAGCCACACATGCTCTAAAACCAATCATGCCCAATCGTAGAGCCATCTGGGCTCTGAAACAAAATATACCCAATGCTGGGGCGGCCCTCTGCCAGGCGGGGCCGCCCATACATGGTGCCTCGCACGGCACCAACTACATTGAGCCCCCACTCACCGGGACTCTCTGGTGCCGCTCTCGGTCTCTTCTCTTCTGGCGCGGGGCTTCCCTCACTCACGGGAGCCCCACCGATCAGCTGGCTTTGCTGGGACCGGCCGCACTTCTCTCCTTCACCCGGGCCCCCTCCTGGGACCCGGGACTCTGCACGGCTTCACCCAGGCCCCCTCATGGGACCCGGGACTTCTCTATGGAGCCCGCGAGGCTCCGGACGGCACTTCCTGTTTCCGGTCGCCGCTCCGCCCAGGCCAGGCAGACGTGCCTGACTTCCTGGTCGTGCTGCGGCGGCCGGCGGCTCATTTCCTTGGCGGCGATGGCGGGGTGGGCACCCGCTCATAAATTAAACAAGAAGCGGGGTGGGCACCCGCTCATAAATAAAACAAGAAGCGGGGTGGGCACCCGCTCCTTAATCCAGCATCACTGTGGATTAAGCCCCTGTCACTCACAAGCCAGACATGCAATTCACATCAGGCAGGCAGACACAGAGCACACAGAAATGCCAACTTCTAGAAGTGGCATTTCTACACTAGTTATAATAAATCTGTGCACACCATTGCGCAGCATTTATTCTCACGAGTTCGCACATACTAAACTCGACCCTGCACTCCCCTCATACCAGGAATTACCATGGACACACTCATCCTCAATGCATTCCTATGGGAGGGCAGGCCAATCTCCCCACACACGCACACAGCGCGCACGCCCTTTACACTGGACCACAGTGCTAAAGGGCCCAGAGACTTAGAACTACTAACACCAAGTTACATATAAGGCAAAAAGTTCAGGGGTGAACCTGCCAAAAAGGGCCAGGTCCAACACAACCCCTTCCAGCCAAAACGCAGGGTAGACCAATCACCACCGTGATGGGCTTCCCTGCTTGGGGCGAGAAAACACGGACGCGGGCCCGCACTGCAGGGACACCCTCCGGTCCTACGCCACTTGGAACCTATGGAATCCATCTAAGAGAAAGGAAAAAAAAAAACAACAAAAAAAAACTCAGGACCAACTAGGCTACCCCACCGGTACTCCTTAGTCGTCCACGGCCAGGACCAGGCCCTACGCCACCCAGATGCCACTGGTCCTTGCCAATCCACAGAGTGGGGGGCAGTAACCCCTGGCATCCAATAGCCATTCTCCACTCTCCCTCTCGGTGTAGTTCCAAACTACCACTGATCCTCCAACCTAGGGTCCGCACCCTCAGGCTGACCAGAGGTCACGGGCGAAGCATCTCCTCACCCTACCTCTCTTCTGGGGTTACGCACCCTCCCAGGGGAAGCACCCACCAGAACACAACTCTCCCACCAGTTCAGGACCTCTCTCCATCAACTGGTCTACCACCTGGGATCCAAATTCACCGGCTGCACCGGGGTCAGAGGCGAGGACTCCCTCCCTATGCACCCCCTTCCAGAGTTCTGCACCCTCCCACTGTAGAGCAGGGTCCCTTCATTTAAGATGGGCCCCACCTGCTCTCAGGGTAGTACTACCACATTCAGCCAGGGACCCTAAAGATCCCGGCTAGGCCTGCACCACCCCTTCTGGGAAGCACAGGGTCTCTTCGTTTAAGATGGGCCCCACCTGTGTTCACAGGGGTACCCCTAGAAGGCAAACCAGCCAGGACACTGACTACAGTCGCCCTGCTGTCCAGGACAGGCAAACACCTGAACCTGGCTCCCCAACCCAGGGACGATACCCTTTGGTCAGATGCCCGGCGAACCAGGACTTCCTGAGGGTGACACATACCCAGCGTGTCGTGTGACAGTCTGCCTGGCGCAGAGCTCATGACCTCCTGTCCCTCTGACAGTGCGTGAAGATGCTCCAGGACAGAAGTGGCGCTCACCATGGTCAATCATTGGCGACTCAGCCCTTCTGGCTGGCCCCTGACCCACTGGTTCCCACTGGGGACTCTTTCCCCCTCTCACCCCTCCATCTGGACCTCTGCACCCTCCCAACTGGAGCGGCACTGCCAGACACCAGAACTACTGGGGCTCTGCTTACAGACACTCCCAGCTCACCTAAAACGGAAAGGACCACCTCGAAGAACAGTCCAACAGGACAGACTAGGCTCCCTACCTGGTGTTCCCTCATGGAACCAACCAGTCCTGGAGGCCGAGGTTGGGGTTCGGAATACGACCCAGTCTCACGCCCTCTTCAGCGAGTTTAGGCATGAGGCCACACAACCTCCTCACAATAAGGGTACCTAGCTGGGCTACTCTGAACCATCTTCAACCGCGAGGGTTGTCGAGATACCTGCACCATTCTTCTAGGGTCACTCCCCAACACGGAAAACAACCAATCACTCAAACATCCAGTGCATCACAACATTTATCCACACTCCCCCACAAGACTGGTGAGACAGCATCTTACTGCCCTTGAATCTCAACCCGCCCCTCCTTAACCGGGAACCAGGTACCATCCTCGGGGAACTGGGAATGGGACATCCTGCACTGGACTACATATCGCTGCCACCACTGGATCCCACCCATCTGGGGATTCCAGAAAACTTACACCGCACTTAGAGGATGATCTACCCTCCCGAGCTAGTGACTCCATGCCAATTAAGTCCCCACTGTAGGCCAACCCTAGAAATAGCAGACAGCACAGGGGCAGTAACAACTCCTTCAGCTTCAGGCCAACCCAAGGACTAGCAGACAGTACAGGGGCAGTAACAACTCCTTTAGCTTGCGCTGCAGGCCAACCCCATAAATAGCAGTCTGCACAAGGGCAGTACAAAACTCCTTCAGCTTCTCTGGTTTCTGTCCTTGGCAGGACACCCAACTCATAGTGCAACAAGAACACACATTTCAAAAATGAAATGACACTTAAACAAACTTAGAACAATAATCCCTTTCCATGTGACTATCTAAAATGCAGAGCTTTGTAGTGCAGCCAGTTGTCGCTGCGGTACTGCGCAAACGCAAGTCCTATCCCACCGCTGATCACCAATGTTAGAAATGGGATTTCTGGTTGGCTAAGGCTTGCGCCAAAGCCAAGCAGAAACCACCACTCTAGTCAGGGCAAGAGAGTTACACACCCAAGATAACCCCTACTCACCCCCTTGGTAGCTTGGCACGAGCAGTCAGGCTTATCCCGGAGGCAATGTGTAAAGCGTTTGCACAACACACACCCAGCAACAACATACTATGCACACCACAAAAAGGAACTCCACACAAGGGTATATCAAAAATAGCCTTTGTATTCTCATAATACATTAGAATAGTATTCACATAATACACATGGTGCCAACTGGCACTGGGCAATATCTACAAGGGATTATTTACACATGACAGGGCCACGTGGGCCACTGTCAGAACCATCACTTAGTGAACATATCATAAATGTAGGACATATCATAACGTACAACCAGTAATCACTGGTAACCACTATACTCAGCACCAACCTGTAACATAAACCACATTATGCACAGTATCACATTAGGCGCAAAATACATTATACGCCAACCTCACCAGCATAAATACATTATGCCATCATCTCATAAGTCTACACCTATTAGACACTAACATCCTAAGCATAAATCACTTTAGGCATAACCCATAGTGGAGAATAACTCACAACCTAAACGCATTAGGAAATAATAACCTCACAAGCATAAACACATTATGCAAAACCTCATAATCATAGAAATACATTTAGAGGTATGAAACAGGGTGCGTAAACCATAGTAAATGCATCACATTTCCTAGCACCGCATTTTAGGACACAAATCACATTAGCACATAACCTCACAGTAGAAACCATAGCAGAGGCATAAATCACATTAGGGCCTGGCGCCCTACAATCCTAACAGTCCCCTGGCCACTGGCCATCTCTAAGGGGCTCAAATGCCCTATGTCCAAAAGTCAGGGCTGCTGCCTAGCAGCTGAGTCCAAGTGCGCCATGCGCAAACCTAAACGTAGCAGCTGGCACTAAGTGCTGCGCAGCTGTGAATGTCAGGGGCAAAGGAGTGCATCTCACTCCTAACTCAAAAGGTATGTCCCCAAAGAAGGAATGGCCTAAACGGCGCAGCTGGCACTAATTGCTGCGCAGCTGTAAATCATACTTGAAGGCCTGGCACCACTGTGCCCTGCAAGCAATTATGCCCAAAGAAATCAAGACAGGCACCACTGTGCCTCTGGACCCCCACTGGTGCTTTCTCAACCAATGTGCGCCATCGTGGCAGCTGCCCGCGCTGGTGCGGTGCAACTGGGAACAGAAATTAGCCCTGGCACCGCTGTGCCACCCGAGCCCCTCTCTGGGACTCTAAACAAATTGCCCCCATTGGTGCAGCTGCCCTCTATCAAGCAGGGCAGCTGTAAACTGGCCAAACTGGGGAGAACACGGGCCCCTCTGGGCCCTCAACAGCATTGTGGCCTCGGCGGGCGGGCACCGACAATGTGCCCCGATGCGCCCCTCTTTTGGGAGCCACACATGCTCTAAAACCAATCATGCCCAATCGTAGAGCCATCTGGGCTCTGAAACAAAATATACCCAATGCTGGGGCGGCCCTCTGCCAGGCGGGGCCGCCCATACATGGTGCCTCGCACGGCACCAACTACATCGAGCCCCCACTCACCGGGACTCTCTGGTGCCGCTCTCGGTCTCTTCTCTTCTGGCGCGGGGCTTCCCTCACTCACGGGAGCCCCGCTGATCAGCTGGCTTTGCTGGGACCGGCCGCACTTCTCTCCTTCACTCGGGCCCCCTCCTGGGACCCGGGACTCTGCACGGCTTCACCCAGGCCCCCTCATGGGACCCGGGACTTCTCTATGGAGCCCGCGAGGCTCCGGACGGCACTTCCTGTTTCCGGTCGCCACTCCGCCCAGGCCAGGCAGACGTGCCTGACTTCCTGGTTGCGCTGCGGCGGCCGGCAGCTCATTTCCTTGGCGGCGATGGCGGGGTGGGCACCCGCTCATAAATTAAACAAGAAGCGGGGTGGGCACCCGCTCATAAATAAAACAAGAAGCGGGGTGGGCACCTGCTCCTTAATCCAGCATCACTGCAGGGTGGGCACCCGCAAAATAAAAGGTGAATGTGGGGTAGGCTCCCGCTTACGACAACGGCAACTGCGGGGGAATCACGATGTCGGGATTCCCTCTCAAAGGGGGCAGCAGCTCCGCGCTGTGAGGGCCCATGAAATAAAGCCCAGCGCCTATGATGCAGCCCAGCGCTGCAGATGCCAGCTCTTCCTCTCTGCCGGCAAGTTAGGCATGAAGCGCTCCCCTGGCCTTGTGGAATCCCAATATAGCGCTCACAAGGCTCTAGAAGCAGGCAAAGGTCTTGCAGTAAAAAGCATAAGTCCAGCAAGAAGTTCCTCTAGAGCTCAAGGGCAATGCAGGGCCCAGGGAGGCAAGCCCTCATGCCAGCCACCCCTGGGCCCCAGCAGCAGCACGCTCCAGCAGGATCAGCACCAAATACAGAACTGAACATCTTTCTGGGGTCACAGCCCCTTCTTTTATGCACCAAATCCCTTTGTCTAAAGGTGCAGGGCTTGGGGGATACCATTCAGAACTGGTTTAGGGGAGCTTTGGAGCACTTTGTTTTGCTCAGCTCCTCTCTCCTTTTCATAGTGTAGGCTAGGGACATCAGACGCACCACAGGAGGTGGAGCCAGCATTGTAGAGGGAAGGCACAGCCCTATTCAGGTCCCAGGTGCAGCTCCTCCCACCCATCTACATGGAGATCTCTCCATTCAGCCCTGCGCTGACTCACCCTGCCCCTCCTGGAGCCACACACACCTCCCAGCCCCTGTCACTCACAAGCCAGACATGCAATTCACATCAGGCAGGCAGACACAGAGCACACAGAAATGCCAACTTCTAGAAGTGGCATTTCTACACTAGTTATAATAAATCTGCGCACACCATTGCGCAGCATTTATTCTCACGAGTTCGCACATACTAAACTCGACCCTGCACTCCCCTCATACCAGGAATTACCATGGACACACTCATCCTCAATGCATTCCTAAGGGAGGGCAGGCCAATCTCCCCACACACGCACACAGCGCGCACGCCCTTTACACTGGACCACAGTGCTAAAGGGCCCAGAGACTTAGAACTACTAACACCAAGTTACATATAAGGCAAAAAGTTCAGGGGTGAACCTGCCAAAAAGGGCCAGGTCCAACAACAGGGTTGAAAGTTCAGATCAGGTCCTTGGTCAAAGTTTTGGCAGGCCTGAGGTGCATTCCCCTTGGTGTGGGCTTCATTAGTTGACCCGTGGAGTCACAGAGTGCCCAGGACAGAGTTCCTTAGGACCAGGAAGGCTCCCCTGCTACAACAGGGCAGATTCCAAAGTTTTTATCCTCAGTCAGAACTACGGCAAGCCTGGGTCATGGGCAATGGGGTGGGTGCCAGACACCGGCCGTTGTTCTTTCAAGCTACCCAGCATACACATCTGCATACTTAGGAAAGCGTCCCCTCTGCAGGTGGATAGAAAATTCTCATTGAGTCCCCGGTCAGATCACTGGCAGACCCATGGTGTGGGCCCCTGGGATCCATTTGCTGGCCTGAGCTATCACAAAAAGCCCTGGACATGGTTCCACAAGTGTGAAGGGCTCCCTTGCTCTAGCAGGGTGAGAAGCTCTGACTGTGTCTCCAGTCAGTGCTGCTGTAGGCACTGGATACAGGCCCTGTGCCTGGGTGTCAGGTGCCAACTGTTAGTGTCTCAAGCTACCAAGCACACACTTCCACTGACCCTGGGAGGCTTCCCCTCCTTGTGTCCCTGGTCAGAGCTCTGGCAGGCTTGGGATGCGAGTCCCTGGGCCTTAGTTCTATTTGCCGGCCTGTAGTGTCACAAAGGGACCAGGATTCTTATGGCCCAAAAAGGACTTCATTCTTTCAGCGGGGTGAAAAGCTTGGACAGGGTTCCAGTCAGAGATACAGCAGGCCTAGGTGGGGGTCCTTAGACTTGGGCTACATTCAACAGCCCATAGTGTAACAAAGTGCCCAGGATGGGGTTCTTTAGGGCCAATGAGTTTTCTCCAGCTTAAGCAAGGTGGAAAACTCTGACGCAGGAACCACCACCCAGCTCCTGAAGAGACTCCAGACGATACAGAACTCAGCTGCCAAATTTATCCTCTACCTTCCCAAACAGACACACGCCACCCGCACCTCAGGAACTTCCATTAGCTCATCATCCAGAAAAGATGCCATTTCAAGATGCTGACCAATGCCTACAAGGCCCTCAACGACCACAGACCTGCTTACATCAACCACTGCCTGAACTCCCACTAACCCTCCAGACACCTACGCTCCACCTCCTTCACCCTTGCACACACTCCTTGAATCTGCCAAAACTACACTGGAGGACCCTCCTTCTCCTACCTCACCATCAAGTCCTGGAATGACCTTTCCCTGCATCTCTGAACATCATCTTCTCTCCCTGAATGCAGAAAGGGACTCAAGAACTGGCTGTTCTTCTGAGCCCAGCAAGAACCTAGCACCTGGATACCCTCACAGGTGATTAGCCACACTCTACAAGTCCAAGTTGATTGATTGATTGATTGATTGACAGGTCCCGGTTATAGCTCCAGCAAGCCAGAGGTGCTGGTCCCTAGACCTGGGCTCCATTTGCCAGCCTGGGGTGTCACAAAATTCCCAAGACAGGGTTCTGCAGGACTGGAGAAGGCTCCCCTGCTTTGGTGGAGTGAAGAGCTCTGACTGGTCCCCATTCAGAGCTCTGAGAGGCCCAGACCTAGCTTCCATCCACCAACCTGCGGTGTCCCTCCAATCCTGGTTGGTCCTCACAATGACAAGCAGAGGTTCACCTTAGAAGATACAGTTCAACCAGATGGCCATTTTCTGATTTTGGCCATCTGGTTGCATGTGCTCTTACATTGCCAGATTGCGCTGGAAGTCGATAATAGGGCTTATTTGAATTGTTTAGCCCAGCCAGGGTAACAGGAGGTTGGATACACTCACTCAAATATTCCCCTCAGTCACCAATGGTGCACAGATTACAAGAAAGCCTAGTGACCTGGGTGAGGGCTTACAGCCAAGGGCCAAAGTGTGCACTGCTGAAGCTTTCCTCTGGGCACCATAGGGGTAAACTTGATGAAGCAGTCCACCTGCAGAGGAGCACAATAGATGCCCTGGCTGCCATGTATGGATTTGCAAGGAGTCTGATTTTACAGAAAGTCCCAAGAGGCCCTGCCACCTGGGCACTCTGTACCCGATACCCTCTCATCTGGGTTTGAGTGATCATGGAGCAATTCACCCAAAGTGGCACGGCTGCCTGGAAAGGAAGGAACCAGGGCTGTGAGGGAATCCAGGGCAATAAGAGAAACACTATGCCCCCAATGGCGCACTCTAGTTGATGCATGTGGTTGTTGCTTTGAGGGGTGAGGGAGCAGCACCCGGCTGCTTCAGATTTAGCACACACACCCAGCATTTGTAGTTTGAGTCACTCTGATGGGAGGATAAATACTGGCTTTTTTTTACACTAGCGCCTCCTCCAGACTGCGGAGGCCTGCCTGCCAGCCAGCATGCACAGCTCAGGACACTGCCTAAGCCGGCATCAGTCGACATGCAGAGATTGAGATCCGGTTCCTGATGGCTACTGTAGGTTGCAGGTGGCCAACATACAGGTGGAGCATTGCTCCCTCATAACCAGGAACCTTAGTGCGGCCTGGAGTTTGAAGATTCCCGCAGTTCGGTGTGGTCATCCCTGCATGCCCAGGTGAGTCAGTTGTGGAGCTACCTACAGCCAGGAGCCACTTCCCCAATCCTGAATTTTGAATTGTTGATGCCAACTTCTAGATGGGAAGCCTAATGGGGCAGTGGGCCATCTGACCATGCAGGAGGCAAACGGGTGGTGCTGACTTACTCCTGCTACTCTTGTACCCACAGGTGGATGAACATTACAATATGTGCCTGTGACTCTGGGTGGTGGATCACTCAGCTGTCAATAAAGAATGTAACTTGCTGAATTAGTGCCAAGTGCAGACACGTTGATCATTGAAACTTCAAAAGCACCTTGTAGTTTCTCCTAGGCCCTTTGGTCTGTGGGGCATTGAATGTCAATCACCCTGGATCCCTCCCAGGGCCCACTGGGATTTCACAGGCGGCTTCGCTCCCTTTGCCCCCCACAAAGGCCAGACCCCAGTCGCCTATTGCTGAACCCCCAGTCCTGGCACAGAGGCATGGTGCTGGTGTACTTTGCCTCCATCTGGCAAAGCCCCAGCCAAGGGAAGGAGATTGGCAGAATCAACAGGGAAAGAAGTCCTTGCTGAGCTTCACTCTAGACTGGCATTGTGAAAGACATGAAGCGTGAATGTACAAGACCCTCAGACTGCTGATGGCATACCATTACTCTTATTGTATTTTTACTTACCCAGTGAAGCAGGGGTGAGTTCTTTGGGGCTATCACTTCTGGCTCCAAACTTTCAGTATCCATGGGGCACAACCTGTTCATGTGACAGTGCCAAGTGTTTAGCTGAGGTGGTGGTACCTCCTGTAGAGCAGAAGGACAAAAGCTCATTTAGTCGGACTTTTTGGTAGGAATATAGATCGCGAAAAGAAGCCTCATGATCCTGCTGACTTTTTGAGTTCCAAGTAGCAGGGGTCAGAAAAGTACCACAGTAAAAACTATCTTGTGGCAGCAAGTGCTCATAGTGATATCGCTTTTTGATTCTTCGATGTTGGATCTTCTTATTATTATGAAATAGAATTCATCAAGTTTTGTGTATCCACTAATACACCATTGTGAGAAAGCTTAATTATATCCTTGTGGTGATATGTAGTTGCAATAGTAATTATTCTCAGTGGAAGATGAACAGCAGGTTTAGGCATTCATGTATGTGCTTGAATGAGGAGCCAATGGGGAATTTGTCATCTGTGGGATTATGAGTGAAAGCCTTTAAATCAGAATCCCTTCTAAACCATATTATACTGCAGTACTGTAGAGACTTGTTTGGCCTAAGATAGCTGCCCTCTGGGCAAGTGCAAAGAGCCGCTCACTTGGAAACTGGAGTGTGTAAAAAAGGGGACCGCCTTCGTTGGCCCTAGTGCACCACATGTTTGTGGGACACCCAGTGCTAAATCATTTGCAAATTACCTGATTATTGGTCAGGGTTTCATAAATAGCACAGCAGCTACCTCATTGCTGTTGCAAAGTCATCCTGTGCCCTGGGCACCCCCCAACTTTTTGCTGACTGGTACTGGTGGTAACTGACTCTGACTGACCATGGGCTCTGCCTAACCAGGCCCATGCTATGCTGAAAGAGACACATTTAGAATACAGTGAAAACACCTACATACACTAGGGTACACTATGGCATGGGGTACCCCTGTGATTGGCATGACCTACCCTGTCAGACCCTAGTACATGATAGGGCAGGCGGATTGAAACTACCTAGAAGTCTCTAGTCCACAATAGGGGATGGCAGTTTAGAGGCCAGCAGCTTTTTCTGCACTTGCATGTGTGCACTGCTGAAGCCTGAGGTCAGTTTAAAAGTACATTGTGCCCAAACTCAACTTTGGTGTTTGGGGCACTTAAAAATGGATAACCTACAATGTTTTGGCATATTAGGAACCCCCAGGGTCTCCCCAAGGTGTCCGAGGGGTTGGGGTCAGGTATTTATAAGGTGGACCCTTATAAAATGAGTTTTATATGCCCTGGGTTATGTGAAATTTCACATTTCACTCCCCACATTGTGATAAAGTGCTGCCCAAATTCGACTTTGATGCTAGGAGCACTGTGGAGGGAGGATCTGCAATATTTCTACTGATTCAGAACTCCTAAAGTCTCCCCTAAGTGGTCCATGGGGTGGGGGTCCTGTAGATATAGGCGGAGTACTTGTAAAATATGTTTTTATAAGGCCTGGTGCTGTAAAAATGGCCCAAGTCATTTTTCCCATTGTAAATCCCATGCCACATAGGTTAACATGGCAAGAGGTTATTAACTAATAACTCCTGTTAGGGGAATGATAGAACTTCCAGAATGGTAGTGATAAATCCAACAATATGATATTGTTGAATTTCTCCTAAAATGTACAGACAAGAAGTTATAAAACTTTCTTGTTTGCAGGTCCAGATTCAGCCTTCCAGTGGTCTGTCCTGATTGGTCAGAGTTAAGTGGATTAGCCAGGCTGCTTTGAAGAGGTGATAAAGAGCCCCTGGGGTTAACCAGCTCTGCTGGGAGGGCCGTGTGCTGCTACACAGGAATGCCAGTGCAGGGGGAGGAGTCAGTAAACCATGGTCTTCAAATGAAAGGGGAAGGCCTCAGTGTCATTCACAACTCTACTCTTTTGACCCCAAGCCAGAGCTAGGCTTAAGGAAGGAATGAGCAGATTCAAGGGGGAGAGTCTATGGAAATTAGTCATCCTAGGGGTGTGTTTAGCCAGCTCTTAACTCCCTGCTTGAAAATCAGCCATTATGAATTTGGAGGATTTGGTGCACCCTGGGACAAAATAATGCCACACTCTACAGGATGTGGCCATACCCTTGGGGAGTTACCTTGCCCCCATTGGTCAGGAGTGACCTCAAGCTTGACCCAGAGAACTTGGAATAAGTATCTGAGAGGGGCAGAGCCTCTCAGATCTGCTGCTTGAAACTTAAGAAAGCAAGACATGCCATGCTGAGAAGTTTGATGTGCAATTTCTAAGGCCTGCCCTCTGAAGACTGCACCATCTGGAACTACAGCCCTGTGGATTACCTTGCTGTAAAAGAACTAAAGAGTGGACTCCCTGCAAGCTACAGGTTAACAGAGCTCACCTGGAACATCACCACCAAGGATCCTCAACCTGGAGCACTACCAGTGGATTTGTAAGAGTTTTGTCCAAGTGGATTGTGGGAACTGAAGTCCTCAACTTTTAAGGACCATCTTGGAGCTTCCAGACCCTTGGAGTGAGTTTGAGACACTTTGGGACCCTTTGGGGAACTTCAGGAAGAAGTTCCAGAAGTTTGGAGAACTTCGGAGCAACTTTGGAAAAAAGCTCCATTTATTTATTTATTTTATTTGCAGAGTTTTATATAGCGCTGTCTAGACCCGGAGGTATCAGAGCGCTTTACATGAGGATTAGCGAGTTACAAAATTACATCAGTTACAGGAGCATCACATAACATAGGAAAAAGACAGTGTTACCCAGTAACATGAGTTAATAGAGCATAGCATAGTGTATACACACGTCATATGGGGTAAAGAAGGTAGAGGGGGGAAAATAAAAGGGGTTGGAATGAAGATCGGGACAGGCAGACCAGGAAGGGGGAAAGTACTTCAGGGGAACCAAAAAGATTAAAGTGAAAGTCAAACAAACCGGCTCCATTAGGGGACCGACTCAACCTGGCCAGCCAAGCCGCCTGCCTACAACCGCGAGCCAGCCTGCCGTCCAGGTTCGTCCCGCTGAAAAGCTCCGTAGGTCCGACTTCCAGAGTTTGACCGGGAGTAGGCGAAATCCGAGGCCGGCGAACCCTCACCGAATCCGGCCTGGTGAAGAGCATCGAGGGACCCCGCGAGAAAAAGCTCCAGAAAAGTTTATAAGTCCGAAGGTAAAAACTGTGACCGGGACCTACCGCGAGGGGTTATCTCTAGTGTTAGCCATATGATTCCAGATGGTGGGAGTGGGGAAGGGTCCCTTACTCAGGAACCACCACTGTCCCTTGCAGAGAGACAGCTTGAGGCTAAATTAGCTTTGATTGCCTTGGAGTAGGAGAAATTGGAATTGGCTAAGAAGAAATGGGAGAGGGATTAGGCGTTCAAAAGAAATGGTGGCAGTGAAAATGATGAAGATTTTGAGATGTCCAGGGGTGGTGGATTTGATCCCAAACTTCCCAAGGGTATAGTACCCATGTACACAGAGGGGGATGACATTTACAGGTGGCTAGCAGCTTTTGAGAGGGTTCTTAGAATGAGTAGGGTCCACTCTAAGTATTGGGGTGCACTCCTGTGGGAGTTGATTCCAGTAGCTGGGAGGGATAGGCTCCTGACCCTGAAGGGAGAGGATGCAGAATCATACCAGCAGATGAAAGCATGCTTAGTCAAGAGATTTGGTCTGACTCTAGAGCAGTACAGGGTGAAGTTTAGAGGCAACCGGAAATTGAGTTCAAAGTCTTGGGTAGACTTTGTGGACGTTTCAGTGAAGGCACTGGAAGGCTGGATTGTTGGTAACAAAGTTGACACATTTGAGGGATTGTATAATTTGTTTTTGAAAGAACATATTTTGACTCATTGTGCTGAAGAGAAGTTACGCCAGTATCTAGTGGACTCTAAGCTGACAGACCCCAGAGAGCTGGGGGAAGCAGCTGATGAGTGGGTGAGAACCCGGGTTTCCATTCAGCACCAGGGGAGTGACCAGAAGAAAGGAGGACAGGTCCCTCCCCAAGGGAAAGCCCGGGGAAAAGAAGGTCAAAAACCTAAGGAGTCCTCCAAAGATCCACAAAAACCTGAACAAGGAGGGGGGCCCTGAGCCAACCCAAATTCAAAGGGAGGGGGTATCAGGGAAAAAATGGTAGGTTCTTTGATCCCTCAAAGGTGGGTAAGTGCTTTGACTGTAACCAGCCAGGGCACAAACAGGGAGATGCTGTCTGCGCCAAGAAGCTCCCCCCTAAGGGGCCATCCACAGGTATTGCCAGTGTAAGTGTAGGGGTGGAGAGTGGTACCCCAGAGAGGGGTAGTCAGGTGGTGGAAGCAACCTTAGTGTCCCTGGGTGGGGTGAATATTGCAACCCTTGCTGCCTTACCTCCAAACATGGACAATTACAGGCAGAGGCCTAAAGTGAATGGGACTGAGGTTGAGGCTATCAGAGACACTGGGGCTAGTGTAACTATGGTCCTGGATGAGCTGGTGCCTCCAGGGAGGTTGCTACCTGGTGAGTTTCACCAGGTGACTTATGCAGACAGCACTACCAAACTCTATCCTATGGCTGTGGTGGATTTGGAATGGGGAGGTGTGACAGGCCCTTTGAAGGTAGCTGTGTCTAAGGTGCTCCCAGTCCAGTGTTTACTGGGCAATGATCTTGAAGCCTCTAAGTGGTCAGAGGTGGAGAGAGGACTCCATATGAAAATATTGGAGCTCCCTGAGTGGGTATGTGCTGTGACTAGGTCACAGACTAGCCAAAAGGGAGGGGCTAGACACTTGGACCCTGGAACAAAGGGCCAAGCATCCAAGGACAAGGGTACTGGGCCTGGTGAGCAAGCCCAGGGAACTCCAGAGGTGCAGGAAGAATCTAACCCTGATGGGGAAGATCTGGCCTCTGAGGGAGGGACTCCATCCCTGCCACAGCTGTCAGATTTGGCAGAACTGACAGGAGCAGGTGGACCCTCCAAAGAGGAGTTCAGTAAGGGACAGCGAGACTGTCCCACGCTTGAGAGCTTGAGGCGGATTGCTTCTAAGCAAGAGGATGGGGATGACAGTGGGTTTCATAGAATCTACTGGGAAGATGGACTGCTTTATACAGAGGCCAGAAACCTCAAGGAGGGGGACACCAGGAGGTTGGTGGTGCCCCAGGAGTACAGAGAGTTCATCCTGACTTTGGGTCATGATATCCCCTTGGCAGGACATTTGGGACAGACAAAGACATGGAACCGGTTGGTGAAGCATTTCTACTGGCCCCTTATGTCTGAAAAGGTAAAGGAGTTTTGAAGCTCCTGTGTCGCCTGTCAGGCCAGTGGCAAGGCAGGGGCCAAGACAAAGGCTCCCCTAATACCACTGCCAGTTGTTGGGGTTCCTTTTGAAAGGGTGGGGATGGACATTGTTGGTCCCCTTGACCCACCTACTGCATCAGGGAATAGGTATATCTTAGTGGTAGTGGACCATGCCACTAGGTACCCTGAAGCAATCCCTCTTAGAACCATTGATGCTCCTGCAGTGGCTAGAGCACTCCTTGGTGTGTTCACCAGAGTCGGTTTTCCGAAAGAGGTGGTATCAGATAGGGGCACGAACTTCCTGTCCAGCTATCTGACTGCTATGTGGGATGAGTGTGGTGTCAACTACAAGTTCACCACCCTCTATCACCCACAAGCAAATGGTCTTGTTGAGAGATTCAACAAAACCCTGACGGGCATGATAAATGGGTTGTCAGAGAAAATCAGGAGGAGATGGGATGTTCTCCTCCCATGCTTACTGTTTGCGTACAGGGAGGTGCCACAGAAAGGGGTTGGTTTCAGTCCCTTTGAGTTGTTGTTTGGATACCCTGTGAGGGGGCCATTGAGCCTGCTGAGAGAGACTTTAGAGAAGCCTCTTAAAGAAGCAAAGGACAATGTGCTTGACTATGTGCTAGGCCTGAGATCTAGAATGGCAGAGTACATGTACAAGGCAAACAGGAAACTGGAGGCCAGCCAGGAGCTCATGAAGCACTGGTATGATCAAAAGGCTACTATGCCTGAGTATACTCCAGGACAATTGGTGTGGGTGTTGGAGCCTGTGGCTCCCAGGGCCCTCCATGTCAAGTGGAGTGGGCACGTTCCAATCTTAGAAAAGAAGGGTGCGGTTACCTATTTGGTTGACCTTGGCAACTCGAGGAACCCACATAGGGTTCTGCATGTGAATAGATTGAAAGCCCACCATGACAGGGCAGATATGACCATGTTACTGGTCACTGATGAGGGAGTGGAGGAGGAAACTGAGCCAATGCCCCGCCTTCTCTCCACTAAGGTGCAAGATGGGTCAGTGGAGGGGGTGATACTCTCTCCCAAGTTGCCAGACCAGCAGCACAGAGACTGTAAGCTGGTGCTGGAGCAGTTTGCTGGCCTGTTCTCTTTGACCCTAGGCATCACTGAGTGGTGTGTGCACCACATTGACACTGGTGACAGCCTACCTGTCAAAAATAAACTGTACAGGTTGTCTGACCATGTCAGAGCCAGCATTAAAGCTGAGATTGCTAAGATGCTGGAATTGGGGGAAATTGAACCATCTGAGAGTCCATGGGCCAGTCCAGTGGTGCTGGTACCTAAACCTAATCCTCAGGGGGGACCCAAGGAGTTAAGGTTCTGTGTGGACTACAGAGGATTGAATGCAGTCACAAAGACTGATGCTCACCCTATACCTAGAACTGATGAGCTAATTGACAGCATTGAGTACTTTTGATTTGACTTCAGGTTACTGGCAGATTGCCCTCACTGATGGAGCAAAGGAGAGGTCAGCATTCTCCACACCAGAGGGACATTATCAGTTCAAGGTAATACCCTTTGGCTTAAAGAATGCACCTTCCACCTTCCAAAGGTTGGTGAACAGGGTCTTGTCTGGGTTGGAACAGTTCAGTGCAGCTTACCTGGATGATATAGCTGTATACAGTTCTACCTGGGGGGACCACTTAAGCCACCTAAGGGAAGTGCTTCAGGCCATGCAGCAGGCAGGCCTGACTATTAAGGCAAGTAAGTGCCAAATAGGGCAGAGTTCTGTGGTGTACCTGGGCCATCTGGTAGGTGGGGGCCATGTACAACCTCTCCTAGCTAAAATCCAATCTATTTTGGATTGGACAGCTCCTGTTACCCAGACTCAGGTCAGGGCATTCCTTGGACTGACAGGGTATTATAGAAGGTTTGTTCAAAATTATGGGACTATTGTGGGGCCCCTAACAGAACTCACTTCTAAGAAGAGGCCCAAGAAGGTGGATTGGACCCCAGAGTGTCAGATGGCTTTTGACACTCTGGAAGCTGGAAGCACCAGTGCTGCTGGACCCTGACTACACAAAATAATTTGTGGTTCAGACAGATGCTTCAGAACAAGGGATTGGGGCAGTGTTGTCACAGCTAAATGAAGAGGGCCTTGATCAGCCAGTTGCCTTTATTTGTAGGAGACTTCTTCCCAGAGAGCAGAGGTGGAGTTCCATTGAGAGAGAGGCTTTTGCTGTGGTTTGGTCCCTGAAAAAGTTGAGACCATATTTGTTTGGGACTCACTTTCGTGTTCAAACTGACAACAGGCCTCTCAGATGGCTCATGCAGATGAAAGGGGACAATCCCAAGCTGTTAAGGTGGTCCATTTCCCTACAGGGAATGGATTTTACAGTGGAACACAGACCTGGGGTTGCCCATGCAGATGCGGATGGACTTTCCAGGTTTTTCCACTTAGCTGATGAGGGCTACCAGGGTGTAGGTTAGTAACCCATCACCTTTCATTTGGGGGGGGGGGGCTATGTTGCAAACTCATCCTGTGCCCTGGGGACCCCTCAACTTTTTGCTGACTGGTACTGGTGGTAACTGACTCTGACTGACCCTGGGCTCTGCCTCACCAGGCCCAGGGCCAGTGCTATGCTGATAGAGACACATTTAGAATACAGTGAAAACACCTACATATACTAGGGTACACTATGGTATGGGATACCCCTGTGATTGGCATGACCTACCCTGTCGACCCTAGTACATGATAGGGCAGGGGGATTGAAACTACCTAGAAGTCCCTAGTCCACAATAGCGCATGGCAGTTTAGAGGCCAGCAGCTTTTTCTGCACTTGCATGTGTGCACTGGTGAAGCCTGAGGTCAGTTTAAAAGTAAATTGTGCCCAAACTCGACTTTGGTGTTTGGGGCACTTAAAAATGGATAACCTATGATGTTTTGGCATATTAGGAACCCCCAGGGTCTCCCCTAGGTGTCTCAGGGTGGGGGTCAGGTATTTATAAGGTGGACCCTTATAACAGGAGTTTTATATGCCCTGGGTTAAGTGAAATTTCACATTTCACTCCCCACATTGTGATAAAGTGCTGCCCAAATTCGACTTTGATGCTAGGAGCACTGTGGAGGGAGGATCTGCAATATTTCTACTGATTCAGAACTCCTAAAGTCTCCCCTAAGTGGTCCATGGGGTGGGGGTCCTGTAGATATAGGCGGAGTACTTGTAAAATATGTTTTTATAAGGCCTGGTGCTGTAAAAATGGCCCAAGTCATTTTTCCCATTGTAAATCCCATGCCACATAGGTTAACATGGCAAGAGGTTATTAACTAATAACTCCTGATAGGGGAATGATAGAACTTCCATTCAAAGACTTCCCAGAATGGTAGTGATAAATCAAACAATATGATATTGTTGAATTTCTCCTAAAATGTACAGACAAGAAGTTATAAGACTTTCTTGTTTGCAGGTCCAGATTCAGCCTTCCAGTGGTCTGTCCTGATTGGTCAGAGTTAAGTGGATTAGCCAGGCTGCTTTGAAGAGGTGATAAAGAGCCCCTGGGGTTAACCAGCTCTGCTGGGAGGGCCGTGTGCTGCTACACAGGAATGCCAGTGCAGGGGGAGGAGTCGTAAACCATGGTCTTCAAATGAAAGGGGAAGGCCTCAGTGTCATTCACAACTCTACTCTTTTGACCCCAAGCCAGAGCTAGGCTTAAGGAAGGAATGAGCAGATTCAAGGGGGAGAGTCTATGGAAATTAGCCATCCTAGGTGTGTGTTTAGCCAGCTCTTAACTCCCTGCTGGAAAATCAGCCATTATGAATTTGGAGGATTTGGTGCACTCTGGGACAAAATAATGCCACACTCTGCAGGATGTGGTCATACCCTTGGGGAGTTACCCTGCCCCCATTGGTCAGGAGTGACCTCCTGCTTGACCCAGAGAACTTGGAATAAGTATCTGAGAGGGGCAGAGCCTCTCAGATCTGCTGCTTGAAACTTCTGGAACTACAGCCCTGTGGACTACCTTGCTGTAAAAGAACTAAAGAGTGGACTCCCTGCAAGCTACAGGTTAACAGAGCTCACCTGGAACATCACCACCAAGGATCCTCAACCTGGAGAAGTACCAGTGGATTTGTAAGGGTTTTGTCCAAGTGGATTGTGGGAACTGAAGTCCTCAACTTTCAAGGACCATCTTGGAGCTTCCAGACCCTTGGAATGAGTTTGAGACACTTTGGGACCCTTTGGGGAACTTCAGGAAAAAGTTCCAGAAGTTTGGAGAACTTTGGAAAAAAGCTCCATAAGGGGACCGACTCAACCTGGCCATCCAAGCCGCCTGCCTTCAACCGTGAGCCGGCCTGCCGTCCAGGTTCGTCCCGCTGAAAAGCTCCGTAGGTCCTTCCAGAGTTTGACCGGGAGTGGGCGAAATCCGAGGCCGGCAAACCCTCACCGAATCCGGCCTGGTGAAGAGCATCGAGGGACCCCACGAGAAAAAGCTCCAGGAAAGTTTCTAAGTCTGAAGGTAAAAACTGTGACCGGGACCTACCGCGAGGGGTAGCCGGTCAGGGCTCCATCCCGGTCGGCCTGAAACTTTGACTTTGAGCTGGTCTATCGCGACCAGATATCCCAATATAGTGCTATAGGTTTCTAAGTGCTATATAATGCTAAATCTTTGAAAATTCATATCTCCGGTTCCCTACATTGGATTTTTGTCGTTTTGGTGTCATTTTAAAGATAAAAGTATTTCCTATTTTTATAAATTGGTGTTGGATTTTTATTATGCATTGTGTCTTAATTATTTACTGAATTGGTGTTTTTAAATGCTTTACATACCTGTTTTTGAAGTTAAGCCTGCCTGCTCGCAGCCAAGCTACCAAGGGTTGAGCATGGGAATAATTTTCTAAGGTCTATTCTGAGCCCTATAGAGTGTTAGTGGTCTTATTGCTAGTGGCAGATGCAAATTTGCCCCTACTAATAACCCACTTTCCAACAATTGCAAATTATTGAATGTGATCCTCTGGGCCAACCTTATGTCTCTGTTGATGCCCTGACAAGCGTCCCTCTGTCACTTCTGTTGGGGCAAATGAGGCACAGACATGAGGGAGGCAACCCCCATGTACCATGCAGAGTGTGAGCCTCGCCTTTCCGCCCTTTGCTGCTGGTTGTAGAGTCCAGGGTAAGCTCCCTTGCAGGTCAGAAGGATGGCCAGATGGCTCAAATGTGTACTCTGGTCAATGGCTCCTGAGAGTCTGGGCCATGTGGTTACCAGTTAGGCAGAGCAATCAGGTTAGTGGCTGGCCTGGACCGCATGGTCGGAGGATGGCCTGCGCCATCTGGCCATCAGTCAGCCTAGACCATCTGGTGGGTAGTTCGTGGGCTAGACAGGTGCCCCCAGATCGGGTAGGAGTTTTGTGCCCCTCCGGGGTGTTGCACTCAGACAAGACTTCCATGGGAGTTCAGTGAAGCCAGCAGGGATGCCTGAGGCCTGGTCCAGGCATTGGCCTGGACCCTAACCTACAACTTCAAAGGAGCCCCATTGAGAGAACACTGAATGCCGTGCAGACACCTGGCACCATCTAGAGCCACTTTTTATACCCAGGGTAGGGTGCCACCAGACTGGTGAGGATTCTTGTGCTCCTCTACCCCAACCAGCTCAAAGAAACTCAAGAGCCTAGTCCCTTGAGTGGTTGGCCTTGGCCATCTGGTCTACAGCCACCCTCGTCTGTGACTAGCCTGGGCCTTCTGTAGGGTGGCTATGGGCCATATGACCAGTGGAATGGTTGTCATGGCTATCTCTGACGTGTCTCCTCCCTATTTCCATAAGATTCCACTTCATAGAGACTTAAGAGTCAAGGAAAAATGGATTACTGGATGGGCCTAAATATTACAGGGGGTTTAAAGCATCTTGGTCCAGGCATGGCATTAGGAAGGCAGATAGCACTCCGGGGCAATTGTTGAATGACTGGGTTAGCAGTGCCAGGCAGAGACAAGTTGTGACCTGCTAGAGCAAGCCCCAGTGATAGTTGCTGAGGCGTGCATAGGTGCCGGAGGCTTGTTATTGTTATTGTTAATTGGGATTTATAAAGTGCATAATCACCGGCTGGTCTCTTAGCGCTGAGAGAGAGTAGCTAAAACCCCACCATCGGCTGACTGTTAGTACGCCAGGTCAAGCGTGTGTTGTTCCCAGGCTCTGTGAATAGGAGGGTCTTAAGTTTTTACCTAAACGGGAGAAGGGCGGTTTCCTTGCGTAGGCTTTCTGGTAGCTTGTTCCATAACTTAGGGATCAGGACAGAGAAGGCTCGCCCACCTTTTGTAGTTTTGTTGAACACCGGACAGGCCAGCAGGCCTGCCTCGGACGGCCTGAGGGTACGTCCTGGCACATAGCTCCCCAGGGGTTCTTTAATGTATACTGGGGCATGTCCATGAAGGGCTTTGTGGGCGATGCAAAGGCCCTTAAACCTGGCTCGCTGTTTGACGGGGAGCCAGTGCAGCTGCTGGAACAAAGGTGTGGCATGTGCGCGTCTAGGGTGTTTGAAGATCAGCCTAGCTGCATCGTTCATAGATACTTGCAGCTTGCCTAACAGCTTCTCTGGAAGTCCAATATACAGGGCATTGCTGTAGTCCAGACGGGACACAATGATTGCCGACACCACCATCCGCAGAGTAGAAATCGAAAGGAGAGGTGCCAGTTTCCTCAGTTGTCTAAGCAGGCCCACACAGGTCCCGACCACGGTGGACACTTGGTTCGACAGGGTGAGCTTGGCATCTATTTTGATAACTAGGCTCTTTACGGCTGGAACTGGTGTGGGTGTGGCACCCAACTCTTGTGGCCAAAAGAGGTCAGTCCAAGGGTTACTTCCGTGGTAATGGCTAGGACCTCTGTTTTGTCAGGATTGACTTTGATCGAGTTGGCTGTCATCCAGTTGACTGTGTGCCTGAGGATACTTTGCACGCATGAATGGGCTTGAGAGGAGCTGTCAATTTGAAGGATTAATTGTGTGTCATCTGCGTAATTGAACACCTGGCAGTCCAGACGGGCCAGAGCTGCCACCAGTGGCCGGAGATAGATGTTGAAGAGTAGTGGGGACAGCGCTGAAACTTGTGGGAATCCGCAGGTCAGTGCCCCTTTGTTGGACACGCGGTCTGCCAGTTGGATCCTTTGTGTCCGATCTGTCAGAAAGGAGGAGATCCATTGATGTACCACCCCACAGATACCCATGTCAAGGATGCGGGCCAGTAGTTGATCGTGATTGATCGTATCGAAAGCAGCTGTGAGGTCTAGCAGAACTAAGGCACACAGCTTCCTGCTGGCGGCCGTGAGCCTGAGCTCATCCAACACTGACAGCATCACCAGCTCTGTGCTGTGGTGGGCCCTAAAACCTGCCTGCCGCACCTGGAGTAACTGTTGTTTCTCAATGAATAGTGATAGGGTTTTAAGGACGTGCTGTTCCACTACTTTAGCTAGAAAGGGGAGCTGAGATAGTTATAGTTCTTCAGGTTGGCGACCTCTGTCCCTGCCTTTTTCAGCAGAGGGGTTACCCTGGCTTCCTTGAAGTTAGTGGGGACTCTCCCCGTTTCCAGAGATAAATTAATCAGGGCGAGAATCTCTCTCTCTATCACTGGTAGAGCCATTTTGAACACCCTTGGTGGACAGGGGTCTGCTGGCGATCCTGACTTGAGTTGAGCCATAATGTGGGACAGGGAGTCTCGGTCTAACCTCAGAAAGGTGGAGAGAAACTCGCTGTGGTCGCATGGCGGTGCTTCCACAACCAGGGGGCTCTGACTGGTAGGGGTGTTGTATATGTCAGTTAGAATGTCCCTGACCTTGTGTAAGAAAAAGGTCTGGAACCTGTTGCAGTCTTCCGGGCTGGCAATTGTTTCCTGCTCCTGTTTTTGGCTTGTGACGCTGGGACAGGGCTCCAGGCACAACCTGAGCCACTTTCCCTACCCAGGGAAAAGATTCTTGATTGTCTGGCCAGCAAGCTCAAAGAAGCCACAGGAGAGGTATATGACACCCACACAGATGCCAGAGGCTGGGGCCCCCAGGCCAGGGCGTTTTACACCAGCCAGAGTCACCTTCCCTTTACAGGGCAGAGTGCTGCCAGACCGAATAGTATTCTTGTGCTCCTCGTGCGTACCAGCTCAAAGATGCCCAAGTGAGAGGTGTGTGAAGCCTGTGTTGGCAGTTGAGGTCTGAGAAGTCTGTGCCAGGTCTTGGGGCCTCTCCCATAGACCAGGAATCCAGGAACCAGTCAGAGCCACCTACCGTACCCCAGGGCAGGGTGGCACCAGACTGGCATGGAGTCTCATGCTCCTCTGGGCTGGCCAGCTCAATAAAAGCCACAGAAAGAGATTGGCAAAGATCACATGGCTGCATGGGGCCCGACTAATCACGCAGGGCCCCAGGTACTGGCCACAGCTACCCTCCTCACCCAGGGAAGGGTGGTGCCAGAGTAGGGAGGAGTTTCAAGTTCCTCTGGGCACACCAGCTCAAATAATGCAAGTTAGAGGTTAGTAGAGACAGTGCGGATGACTGGGGCATGGTCCCATTGGCCATGGCTCCAGGCATCGGCTGGAGCCACTAACCATGGCAGGGTGCTGTTAGACCACGGGAGAATTCTTGTGCTCTTTGGGGCTGATCAGCTTCAAGAAGCCCCCTTAAGAGGTCCATGAAGCCCTGGCACCTGGGTTCTTCTTCTCTGGACCTGGGCTGGAGTCACTAGCCAGGCCCACCTTCCCTCCCAAGGGCAGAGTCTTGCCATCCTCCAAGGTTTGCAAAATGTAAAGACATTCACCATTAAAAGCTTGTCAGCTTCAAAATCATATTTTGCCCAAAATGTCACCAGTGACGTTTTATTTTAATACAGATCCAGCCAAAGGAAAACGATGGCTGTGTCAACTCTGAGTCCCACCCATGAACCAAATCTTCTTTTTGTACACAAAACATCACCAACCAAGTAGGCATAATTCATTTTACACACCTCTGGTTAAAATGTACCCCTCCAGAAAATGTGCTCTCGTCCTGGCCAGTAAAATATTACATTATGACTATGCAATTAAACATGGACAATTTGAAATTTAATTTTTATGTCAGATATTAGGGTGGTTGAGGCTGGAACAATGCTTGGCTAGATTAATTCTTCTTACACGAAAACACTGCAAGGACAGGGGTTTCCCGCTGGAGTGCCATCAGATACAATGTTAGAATACCACAGTAAATGTGCACCCCATTATGTGACCTTTCGCTGAGCGTGATAGGCATTCTGCCTTAGTTTTTAATGGGATAGGTATTTACAGCTTCACTCATACCATTGGGTGCCTGCAGGCATTTCGTTATAGACTAGCCTTCAGCCACATCCGATTGATTAATGTGGACACGAATCACTCTCACAGTTGAAGATTAGCTGTGTCACACTTCCCCACCTATCACTTCACTGGACTATATAGTTACATGTATACACATCATAATATCACATCATTGCCCAAATGAAGGTTATGGTGGGCTTCTTAAATTACAGTTTGTCTATTCAGTCTTCTGCAACTTTGAAAAGTAAAAGGCGGTTGCATGAAGGCAACTATGCCCAAATCAGATTCGGCAAGCGCGGGGAACTTACCTCACCCATCCCAATTGATAGAGGGGTAAGACAAGGGTGCGTGCTCGCGCCCACCCTTTTTTGTTTGTTCATCAATGCACTTGTTGATGTGTTGAATGCAGGAAAGGATAATGATGCACCCAAGATAGCTGGCAGAAAAATACCGGCAATGATGTTTGCCGTTGATACTCTGTTGCTCTCAAAAACACCAATTGGCATACAGAGGATCCTCGACAACTTCAAGGCCTTCTGCGACAGTAGGGGACTTGAGATCAACTGCTTTAAGACCAAATATATGGTCTTCAATCCGACTAGTACCACCCGCTCTAATCCCAGTCTGCATGGTACTCTCCTGGAGAGGCTCTCTGTTTTCGATTATCTTGGGGTCACCCTGACCGAAAAAATGACCTGGGGGGCGCAGATCAATAAAAACCAGTTTGAAGCTGGTGCAGAGCACAGGAGGGTTATTGAAGCTATTTAGGAACTCCCCATTTAAGTCCGGCGGCCCAATAGTAGAAATTTATAAACTGCAAACCAGGGGTTCTGCTATATATGGGGCTGAACCTTGGAGGCACCACTCTCTAAGAAATATCACCAAGATCGAGAATGAATTCACCAGAAAGATTTTTGGTCTTCCACCTAGTACTCCGCTTATACCACTGCGTTTAGCTCTAGGGATAACACCCATTGCTGAAGATATTGCCCTTAGACCACTACTCCACTGGCGCCGACTATGGGCAACCCCGGAATTGGCTGTCTACCGGGATGAGTTAAAGGAGGTTCTGACTCTGAACGGTGTTGGGAAAATACCATGGTTATCTTATATTAGGGACACCTTTCAGAATATAGGCAGAGCAAGCCTATGGCACACCCCCGAGGAAGCCTGTGTCTTAGTTTCTCGCAAGTAACTGGCGCAGGGATGTAGGGAGGACAGACTAGCCAGAATACAGGGGTGTTCGGTGGCAGGCTCCCTGACAACCTCGTTCATGAGGGTCAAGGATCAATACAGACTAGAACCTGCCCTGGAGGAGATACAACCTACGTTAGCGAGAAATCTCTATGTCCAATTTAGGCATGGGTCTCTCCCACTTCGCGCCTTCACGAACAAATGGGCAGGTGCACCTGTTCTAGGCTGTGCTGCTTGTGACCATGCAGAGGAATCAGAGCTACACGTCTTCTTTTTTTGCCCTGGCTATAGAAATTCCAGGCGTCGGTGGCTGATCCACCTATGTAGAAATCTGGGCACTAGACACTGTGTGGAGGCTTTTAGGCTGCTGAATTATAATACTCTAACTCCCATTGTATTTGCGGTGTCACGCTTTTTATTATCTATGTGGTGTGTGCGCAGGTCGCCTTTAAAATAATATCATCACCCCTCTTTTTTCTCTGGGTTGCCCCCCATGTGGTTCTTATCTACATTCATTTCATGTTGTAGACTGTGAAATTTACCTGCATTGTTTTTTTGATGTGTTGTACACACTTTTTATATGGTTTTATCTATGAGCTGTAATGAATTTTGTTCTTTTTATTGGGAAGTGGGTAACTACAGAAATTTTGGGGATTCTGATGTTTTAAGATTATCTATCTGAGAATGTTTTTTTATTAGTATGTTGCTTATTATGCACTTTTATGGTCTATTGACCGCAATAAAGTTGTCTTTGATTGAAAGAAAAAAGAAGAACTGCATATGAATTGCTACCTTTCAATTCATGCCAAATGGATACTTTTGCATGAGTAATACATGACTCTCTCTCTCTCTGATTAGTTAGCTTAGAAAACAGTCGATAATTCTATTGCAACTCTATAATTTTAAATATGTGTACCTGTGAAGTTGTACTTGTTCATAAAGTCGTCCTTTGTATATTCCATAAAACTTAAGCAAGACGTTCAGTCAGATATTTTCAGATTTGTGTTGTTTTTTGGACTGGTCTAGAGATAACGTATTTTGCCCAACCCCAGACACTGACGTAGACTGCTGTCTGGATATTTTTTTCAAATCGTCCGGCACAGCTTTAATTAGATTTCACAAAGAGCGGATTTACTTTCAGATGAAAGGCCAACAAGAAAACAGACTGTAATTTTGCTCATCTCCGTTTTCCCACCTGCACACAGATTAGGGAAACAGAAGGCGCGAGAGGAAGGACTTGAGAACATTCTGGCCTTTTAGACGGTGTTAGCGTTCTTGACATGTCTTTACAGGTGTTAAATGAGTCACGCACGGTTCAGCAAATGTCAACAGAAATGAAATCCCAGCTCAGATGAAAGTACTGTAGGTTTAGCCCAGACGAGGAGTACCCGCGGGGAGGCTTTTTATGGAATGTTTACGGGCTTGTTTCTTTTTAAAGTCCGCGCTTTAAGTGTCGCAGGTCCTCTTGGGTCTCAGACCTGGCAGTAATTAAAAACATGCCCTGGAACGGGTCCCTACGGGGACCAATAATCATGTACTTCACAGGCAAAAATACTGATCAATTTGTTAACAATGACTGTAAAAACCCTTAATGTAATCCAGGTCACCGGTGCAGTCTGTGTTTACATTGCACATCATTTAGAATGCCCTAAAACCACTTTATTCGCTTTTTCCAGATGCTGTCTTACTTTAGTTTATGTCATGCTGAATGTGCCTTTTCTGTAGCGCATACTATGAATTGAGGGGCCTATTAGTGCCTGGGTGAGTACAGATTATGAGTGGGTATTCAGCACCGTTGATCATGCTAGATGTGAGGCTAAAGGCATTGCAAGCTTTTCACAGCGCCTGTCAGTGTGTCATAAAGGTGTTCAGACTAGTGCTCATCCAGTTCATGGCCTATGCAAAGTGCTGGTCACAGAAGTGACAATTGTCATTACCATTTTATGTGAAATTGTGCAAAGGAGGTGCACAGCTGTCAAAATATTGACAGTCCAAAGAAAAAGAAAAGAGTTGAGTTTATAGGTGGGGAGTGAAAGAGTGTGTGTTTGTGGGCCCATAAGAGTGTGTGTGCGAGAGACAGAGAGCATGGTAAAGATGACCCAAGGAAGAATTTGCAGGAGAGCAGAGTGAAAAGATAGTGATGAATAGGAAGGAGATAATGAATGAGAAAGCAGATGGAGGATTTTAGAAGGATGTGGGCAGACAAAGGGTGTAATTGACTGGCAGAGAGAGGCTGCAGTAGGAACTGTTGTGAAAGGGAGAATGGGAACGACTGAAACACTCCATAGACAACTACCCCTTTCACAGACCTTATTAATGTTTATTTATAATCTCATATTTTCCGAGTTGGAATATCTGAAACTCTAATTACTCACAGCAAAATTATGTAGGACATGCCTCTTTGAAAGGATTCCTAGTTATGCTTCTTTGGCCACGACCATTTTAGAGACCCCCCCCCCCCCACTTTTAACATCCCACCTAAAGCACTGTTAAAAGTCATCACTGTTCAGCATTTGCGAAGTTTGTCATTTGAACAATTCTGAGATCTGAACTTTTCCTTCTTTGTTCAATATTTGTGTTTCTATCACCAACTACAATTGAAAATCTGCACTACTATTTTTTCAAATCGTAACGTGGCTTTGGATATTGATTGAATGCTTCCGAAGTTCTTTTGTGCATGTTGATATTTACAAAGAAGTAGACCCGTGCTGTCCAAAAAGGACTCAAAAAGCTCTGATTGACATCATTACACATGATCAGCAGTACAGTGACTCAGGGAACTCATTTCCATTGCTTTAAGTCAGAAAAAAGGAAGTGCAGCTACTCACCAAATTCAGGGAAGGGGGTTATGTGACAACGCGCTTGACTCAGAGGCCTGCCATGAATTCAGGATATGAGTAACACGACAAGTTCAGCTGGCTTCAGTGCGATTTTATTTGTCCATCCTACATATTTTGAAAAAAAAGCCAAAAGTTTGCACTTCACAGAGAAATATTCACATGTATGTGTTGTTAAACCTGGCTTCCTTGGCATGGTTCCCCCTAACTTTTTGTCTTCAACCCTCTTATTTCTGCTGATTTCGTTTTTGCTGGCCTTAGAACTCCAAAGTTTACCTCTGCTAAACAGTGCTAAAGTGCTTGCAATCTCTGCTCAAAATATGGTAACACTGGCTTATACCCAATTGGCATATTTAATTTACTTGTAAGTCCCTCGTAAAGTGCACTATATGTGCCCAGGATCTGTAAATTAAATGCTACTAGTGGATCTGCAGCACTGATTGTGCCATCAACTTAAGTAGCCTTTTAAACATGTCTCAAGCCTGCCACTCCAGAGCCTGAGTGTGCAGTTTTAACCTGCCATGTCGACCTGGCCAAATAAACCTTGTGCCAGGCCTAACCTTTCCTTTGAAATACATATAAATCACCCCTAAGGTAGGCCCTGGACAGCCCCAAGGGCAGGGTGCAATGTATTTAAAAAGTTGGATGTTATCTTTTAAGTTTTACTTGTCCAGGTCGAGAAAAACTCTTACATTCGTTTTCCACTACTGCAAGGCTTATCTATCCCATTGGATAACATTGGAGTTGCCTTATCACATTTTATAAGTGCAATTCCCAAATGGGAAGAGATAACTGATTCATGTTTGGTATCTCTGGAATCCGAATTTATGGTGAAGTCGGATTTTAAATTACAATTCTGAAAATGCCTCTTTTAGAAAGTTGATAAAACAGTTGCGTTTTCCCACTGGGAAGCGTCCCTCAAGTGCACTGCCTGTGTCCAATCGGACACAGGCAGTGCACTTGAGGGACGCTTCCCAGTGGGGGAATGCAACTGCTTTATCAAATTTCACGTCCAGGCTCAGAGGACGATACCTCACTGCACGCCCATTAAACCAAACAACACCTGTGAAACCAAGAGAATTCAAATTCAGAATACCCACGGAGTGCGAGATCCACAACCTATTGATTCTTTTAGAAAGTTAACATTTTCTTTCCTTAGCCAATTGGTGCCTGCAGCCTGTGTCTGGTCATATGATTGGGTATAGTTTGGCTTTGTGTATTCCTCCTAGACAGCCACACACAACAGGAGCTTAGGTGTGACTGGATGGGCCATCTCTGGCAGGATGGGAGGGAGGAGCTGGGCCCAGCCTCATCTACACCTGAATACGATGTGTCCTGTCTCCACTCAAAGGGCTGCATACCCCCTGTAGTTAATCTGAAGGCAGGGCAGGGAATGCAGAGCACCTGTGCACTTCAAATGCATGCCTCCATGCTTGCATGCTTGAAATCAAGCTTTTGGGCTCTTTGTGACGCCAACAGGCCCGTTTGCACCGGAACTGCCCGCTCGCTCCGAAAATCAGCACAATTGGCCGGCAGCCCATCTCTTCGCACAGCAGCAGACAGCCCACAGGGGACAGCCAATGCGAAGCTCCAGCCCGCCCGTCCACGCCACCCACAATGCTCTCCTTGCTCCCAGCAACCCTCTCCAATGTGAACAGAGTTCTTGCCACAAAACGTGAGAAGGTAAAACTTCGGCGGAACTGATCTGGGACTGTATCCAACCTGTGCTCCATCGCGGTCTGCCTGAGCTTTTGACTTTGACCCGGTCCAGCTGTGGAAAACTAGCTGCAATGGTTGTTAGCATCAGCCGAAGCCATTTTGTTTTTGGCAGCCATTTTAGTTAGCCATGTGCTCGCCATGTGCTTTCTCCCTCTTCACTGTTGCCTGCTCTTGTATTTCACTTGAGTCAGGAACTATAATTAACTCCTTCAGTACTGAGCCAGAGCACTGCACATGCTCAGAAAGGTCTAGCTGCTAGAATGCACCTGCTCTTAGAGTAACTGTCAGGCTATTTTAACTAATGTCAGCAATATTGTAAACCCTCCCACTCTGTTGACTAAGCAATTCTTATGTATCCTTATATGTAACTAGCTATTCATGTGTATACTTGTACCGCCTCTTTTTGAGTCTACATGCTAACTCAGCGGTAAACTGGGCATAAAAGACCCAGGATCTTTGTACTCCTTAGACTGTCTCCTACAGTGGCCTGCGGGTACTGTATTGACACAGTCTCCCTCATGTGAGGTTAATAAAGTTGTTATTTTGATATTCCAGCTTCCGTGCCAATCTCTTCTTTGTTGGTTTAAGGACCAGGTGCATCAGTGAACCCCTGAAAAGGTTTTTTTTCTACAAATTGGCGCCCGAACGTGGGACTCATCGGAGACACGGCTATCCAAGGGAGTGGTCTTGATGGAAGGCAGGAATCTACTGAGGAGGTACCCTGCATGAGGAGACCCTTTGTCTTTGCAGACCAACGTGTTTTCCGGTTTTCCCGATCTGACCTTCCAGGTGTTGGCCGCTCTCGACTGAGATCTTCTTTGGTGTGAGTATTTTAAAATGACCGTTAGGTCACTCAGAACTTGGCAGGTGGAGGTTGGAGACTTTGTTTTGGTAAGGTTGCTGTAGCAACACTTTTGTTTGGATTAGCTTGGCCAAGATTTTGGTTTGTTTGTTTGTTTGCTGCAGCAAATAAAGGCAGGTAATGAGGAGATTTTTCTCTAACTTTGAAAACTTGAACGGCACAAATTGTGTTAAGTGTCACTTGGAGTATAATATTATATATGCTATAATATTCTTGGCATGCCTGCTCCTAGCACACTTCGTAGAAAGTGTTGCTGTCTTGGAGGTACCAATATGGATTTAGGAAGTACTCAGCTGACTCCCTAAGAGGGATACCTAAATGGGTTTAGGTATATTAAAAATGGTATTTCTTCCATGATGACTAGTACACTATGGAATAAATATATATATAAAAGGATCCTGATCTGCGCACAACTGGTAATTTGGTGTATTATTGGAAAAGGTTTTGAGGCGCGAGCCTGCCTTTTTTGAACATGGCAGTCTTTTGGCTGTCTATTTGTCTTGGTGTAATCTCTGTACCTTTTTTTTTAGAGTCCTTTCGTTTGTAAATATGACTTACAATTGGTATTTACAAATCATTTGGTTTGAGTAGTCTGTGGGCTCTCTCTTGCTTTTGTCTTAAGTGTTGATTTGTGGGTTAATTGTTTTTTTTGGAGTGTCCATGTGGTTGTGGATTGACACCGGTGGTGCTGCTTGAAAGTACTTGTTTCAGTAAGTAGTGACTGTTTTTTGTGTGAGAATGGCTTGCTTTAATAAGCAGCGTTGTGTGCTCTGAGTTTGTGGCCCCCCTTCTTGAAAATGTCTGGAATGAGCTCAATTTGTTTTTTTGTCGTCATTCTGTTATGCAAATGTCATTGAAAGAACTACATTTTAAAAATTCAAGGAATGAATTATGTAACATATGCTAAATAGCTGTACGCTACCATTAGAAGTAAAACAGTAACAGACTATAGATGTGTAAATATTGCCACAATGGTAAAGAGACATTAGAATTAACACTCAATAGGGAAAAAATAGGCCTCATAGAAAGAAAAAAAACGAATTTGTGTGCTTTGCATAACTAAGACTGAATATAAAATGTTACAGCATTATCCTTAAGGTATTAATATTAAAAGGCATTCACATCATCTGAGTAATTGGTTGCTGCTGAAATAAACGCGCCTTTTTTTCACATTACAAGACGATAGATTTGTGCCGGCTTGGAATGCCTGTGTTTTAAATAGACTGCACCGTGCTCAAATTTCCAGCACCAGGAAAAGAGCTTTTAAAACAGCTGTTCAAAGCTGTCTGTACCGAAGGAAGCTGTCTGTCAAAACAGACGGAGATCAAACTTTTTCAGGACATTACAATACAGCAAAGGGTTTTTCTCCTGAAAAAGGCGTGGAAATTGAGGCTTGCTGGTCGTAAAAGCACAGCTGAGTAAACAACACATGGCTATGCCCGGCCACAAGCTACAGATCCAGCACATGCATTAAAGACTACTGATTTTAAAAGTTACAAATCTAGCTTCATTATTTTGGATAAAATAGAAAGGATTAAAAGCAGGGATTTTCTTTCTTGTTGCTTTTCTAAATAAGCATATCTATGGTTCTGATGGTAAATAATTACTGCCCTTTAAAAAGTGCAACAAACTATTTTATGTTTCAGTACAGCTTCTGTGTTTAGTGTTATAAATACATGCATTTAAAGGCAAAAGGAAAGGAATGAGGCTTGCTTTTCATATGTGGAAACATTAAAAGAGTTAGTGATCATTATTAAAAAAAAAAATTATTAACAATAATTGCACTAAAATCGTTTTTTCTTTTGATCTTTATAATGTCTAATGATCTTACTGTGACAAATATATAAGCTCCTAGCATCAAAGTTGAATTTGAGCAGCACTTTACCACAATGTGGGGAGTGAAATGTGAAATTTCACTTTACCCAGGCATATAAAAACGTATTTTATAAGGGTGTACCTTATACATTTCTGACCCTCACCCCAGGGATATCTAGGGAGACCCTGGGGGTCCCTAATATGCCAAAACATTGTAGGTTATTCATTTTTAAGTGCCCCTACCACCAAAGTCGAGTTTGGGCACAATTTACTTTTTAAAAGCAGTCCTGGCACCCAGGGCTGTTTTCAAACTGATCTCAGATTTCAGCAGTGCACACATGCAACTGCAGAACAAGCAGCTGGCCTCTAAACTGCTAGAAAGCACATCACACACTGCACACAAATAAAAATAAGTATAAAATAAGACAGCAAGAAGTTACATCCTACCTTTAAAATTATTAGCTCACAGGCACGGAATAGGACTGCTTTTCAGCTGTGCTTCTTCAGAGTTACTTTGAATTGGAAACCGCATGGGAATATCCTTACAGAAATGGGACAGCAGGTTTAAGGGGCAGAGGTCGAGTTCTGTATTTAGCAGACCAGCAAAATACCCACAAGGGAGGTTTTTCTAATAGGCTTGCTTTGGCACTTCGACTTCGGAAAAGATTCTGAAGGAAGGGATGACAGCGCAGAGAGAAAGAGAAGCTTTGCTTATTATTTTTGGCAAAAGACCAGGCAGGTTTTGCGCAGTCATAAGAAGCAAAGGAAAGGCAGTACCGTATGTAGGCCCTGTGTAGAGCATAGCTCTGCCATGTATATAGAAATAAAGCTTTTAGTTTAAAGATTACTGTGCAAAGGCTACAATAAGGAGGCAATGAAATTCAGTTTGCATTCATGCGCCCTCATGTTACACTAGTACAATTGCTAAAGGAATTGGTAGTTGGTTATTAATGTTTTCTAGTTAGCTAAATGTGCCATTTACCTCCTACAAGTTTGTTTGTGCCCAGCTGCCAAAAATAGGGGTAAATAGTGTCGACAGAAGGTCACCTGTTTCAGGTTACCTGCTGTCGAATGAGGGGAAGAGATTAGAGAGATTAGCTCCTGGGCAAATTAAGGGTAACTACAATTAAGTAATACATTGTCATTTTTCTTGATTTATATGCTCTCTCTCTCTCTCTCTTTTTCTCACTCTCTCTTGAGCCTGTCTAAGTTGTCTAGGAATGGCCATGAGACGTTTAATTGACTATTCAGTAATACTGTTTTAAAATTGTTAAGATTAATAAAATGAATAACAAATACGCCATGTTACTGCCCATCCTGTCTGATGACATTATGAAAGGATGAGTAGTCTAGATTGATGTTCCCTTATTTGACCTTTAAAGGGGAACTATATGTGGGTAGTTTTTGTTCTAAAATTCTCAGGTGATAACACCATTATTGTTTGTTATTTTTATGCTACTTGCAGTTTTGCAAAGGCATTATTAGTCTCTTATTAGTCTGTGTAATTGAGCTGACAGGATCCCTGTTAAATTAGCAGTTTTAGATTTTCCCGCCGCGCCTATAACATGAGAGCATGGTCCTAAGCGTAAAATGTAGGTGTTTTTAAGTAAGAAAAATCATTTTAGAAGTGTCTGCAGTCCTGTACAGGTAGTGAAAGGTTATGACTTATGAAACACAAGCTTGTTAAGACAAGAAGCACAAAAGAATGCTTGTTCTAAAAATTCCCTTTCTTGAGGTTCTTCAGATGAATAATATAGGAATATACAAATGTAAGGAGTTAGAGTATGTCCGTATTGTTTTTCTTTTTCCCTCAGAATTTAGTAAATAAACATAGACTTCCTTGGCTGCTTCAAATAGTGTAATGTTTTACTCTTGTCAGTTCACCAAAAAGTTCCTTTTGTACTCACTAATAGGTCCAGGGTTGTTTTTTACTCTCAGATAGATGAAGTGGTTCTTGGGTGCCTTGCTAATGTATGGGGCGCCCCAAGCTAAAAAAGAGAAGGTATTTGGAAATAGAGTATCCTCTCTGTTGATAGATTATTTGTATTCCTTGTCTAAAGATTTTTTGTTCTGTCCATCAATAGATATCTGCTGCCCTACAACCATTGCCAGAGGGGCCCGGACATCAGATTCAGCCTGGGGAGTTAGCGCCGATCCAGCTTGGAGTCAAGGTGAAGGGAACCAGCACAGGCATTGCTGGCAACTAGGACCTCAGTGAAGCTAGAAGGCTGGAAGCACTGGGACGTGAAGTGTGTACCCCTGCTACTGTCTTGGACGAAAGACGGGGTCACAAATCAGGATGGAGAATTCTTTGTGTGGATCCAGTTTTTGATGCCCAGCTGAGAGAGTCACAGACCGACAAGGACGGCAAGGAGGCTTTTGCTTGAGGTGACCCCCTTTGAAACAAGGGTTGCCTCAGATATCCCAGCATCAGGCCTTTGAGTCCTGGTCCCCAAGTGAATGCAAGTCTGCACCTTTGTTTGTTGATAAGGAAGTGCCTGGGCATACTGGGTACAATCTTTGGCCCCGACAAAAGAGCAGTGCGCCAGTGGAGCAACACAGGAGTTAGGGAAGGACTTGAGTTCAGGGTATAGGTGCTGTGCCTTTGGTGCCTGTTAGATTAAAGTGAAGAAAACTGGTGCACTTCCTGAGACACTGGATAGGATCGTTGAGGGCATTTGCCCCGGAGGGTGATTGCCCTATCCTGAAAGAAGAAACTTTTTCCCTTAAAACTGGGCCGTGATTGTTTTCTTGAGTTGCAAGTTGTGCAGCTCCACCGTTGGAAAAGAACTTCATTAGGAGCCTGCCTGTGAGGCTCAGACGGACACAGGGAGAAGACTCCCCTCTGGCTGGTTGTACAGCGGCTTCTATTTTTTTAAGTACTTTTTAGCAATGTACCCCTTTGGTCGTCCCATTTTTGAGGAGGAGCAGCCCTTTGCGGCTCCTCGTCCTAATTCCCATGGCCCCGTTTGGTCTTCCTGGTCCCCTGAAGCGAAAATTGTTTTTGTAATGATCCTTGTATTTGCTTTTATATTTGCATTAGGAATGTTTATTCTGCAAGAGAAACGTTTTTGAACAGTTGATAAATACTACTCTGCCCTCCTCCTGAGCATATCAATTGATACTCTAGCCCTCATAAAAAGAACACTGGAAAGGTCTATTAAAAAAATGCTTTTTATTTAAGATATTATATTAGATACGTGTTGTTGGCTATTCTGAAGCTGAAATAGATGGTCACTGAAATACATAGGAGCCCTGAAACATAGAATTGGACTGGATGGTTTTGGGATTTACTTTCTGCTTGGGATTGGAAAAATTGATAGTTCTGTTTGTAATAACAGCCATTATTTTCTCCTGCTATCTGTGTGTTCATTATGACCCAATACTCTGTTCCCCATGTATTTCTACTTGTATCTCACTAGTTAAACAATGTTAAAAATGTAAATGCCCACCTAGCAATGGATCAGGATATTAATGGATTTATGAGGATAAATGTGCAGGATAACTTCCATGCTTCTATTAATTCATAGCGGATGTCTTCAGCTAATGCTAAAACGGCCATCTATGGAAAACTAGCTGCAATGGTTGTTAGCATCAGCTGAAGCCATTTTGTTTTTGGCAGCCATTTTAGTTAGCCATGTGCTCGCCATGTGCTTTCTCCCTCTTCACTGTTGCCTGCTCTTGTATTTCACTTGAGTCAGGAACTATAATTAACTCCTTCAGTACTGAGCCAGAGCACTGCACATGCTCAGAAAGGTCTAGCTGCTAGAATGCACCTGCTCTTAGAGTAACTGTCAGGCTATTTTAACTAATGTCAGCAATATTGTAAACCCTCCCACTCTGTTGACTAAGCAATTCTTATGTATCCTTATAAGTAACTAGCTATTCATGTGTATACTTGTACCGCCTCTTTTTGAGTCTACATGCTAACTCAGCGGTAAACTGGGCATAAAAGACCCAGGATCTTTGTACTCCTTAGACTGTCTCCTACAGTGGCCTGCGGGTACTGTATTGACACAGTCACCCTCATGTGAGGTTAATAAAGTTGTTATTTTGATATTCCAGCTTCCGTGCCAATCTCTTCTTTGTTGGTTTAAGGACCAGGTGCATCAGTGAACCCCTGAAAAGGTTTTTTTTTCTACACAGCGGGAGATAGCAGTGTTTGGCTTATACTTTTAGGCGTTATAATGTAGTTTATTATTTAAAAAATCATAACTCTGGTTCTACTGATTGGATTTTTGGCATTGTGGTCTTGATTTATTAATTAAATTAAGCTCTATCATTCTATCCTGGTGTGGGATCATTTTGTGTGGTGTTTTCGCTGTTTTACTAATTGAAGTGTCATACAAATACTTTACACATTGCCTCTAAGTTAAGCCTGACTGCTCTGTGAGTTTAACTTGGAGTTCGCTTGTGCCTTACCCTAACTAGGACTGTGGTTGCTAGACATAAACCTTAGCGCCATAGAGCTAGGGTGCGTGCCTAAGTCTACCATAGTCCTTGTACAGAAAGGGTACCCTTCCTGTACAAAATACTATGGCTAGACAAGTTTAAAATGTTTTCCTACTTTGTATGTGTGCTGAACAGTGCAGCACACTTGCAAAGTCGGAAAAGCAAGGAGAAATTAAAACATTTCTCCTTTTCAGTGGCGTTAATTTTTGGCACTGAACCCAGCCTGCTAATTTTAGTAGATAGGGTTTTGCATCAAAAAGCATGGGTGGTTGCATGGGAACACCCATGTACCACCATGTACCACCCATGTAACGCCCCCTTGATGCAAAGTAATGCAAAGCAGCGTTTCACTCTGCTTTGCATAACTTTTCCATACAAACCAACGCAAATACCAATTTGCATTGGTTTGCTAATCCTCAAAAAGGTTTGTGTCGGGTTAGCTTTAAAAAAGTAACGCTAACCCAACACTAAACCTTCGTGAATCTGGCTCAAAGTGTTTTAAACCTAATGCATTTTTTAATTGGAAGGAAGTGAAAGCTCTTTAAATGAGGAGTAGCTGAATCTCTATTAGGAAGATTGAGTACTAACAGCTGCGTTCCGAACAATGTGCAGTTTATTGAGCAAATAGCCAGGGAGGCCAAAGTAGAGTGAATTACCGTTGTCCAATCTGGAGGCAATTAAGGCATGAATCACAGACCTACGGGAAGAAGTAGGCAAAAAAGGAAGAACCTGCTTCAAGGCTCTTAAAATCACAAAGCTCGTAGTTGCTTCAAAACTGATGGTCTCGTTCCACTCCTGTTATTATTTTATTTTATTTTTTATTTATTTATTTTTGAGGGCATGGCAGCTGCACAGTGCAGCTGGACCGCTTGTCTCTTTTTTCACACTTCAGGCACACTTTTTATTAATTTTTTGTACATTTTAATTGACCATTTTAACATCGGTGTCCTCCATATTAAAATGTATTGATGCATGCGTGGGCATGTGTCACAATGAACGTGTCACGACAAATGCTTGTGCATATTATACAGCATGCATGAGAATCAGAAGTCATCTTGCAATGGATTTGACTTAATAAATAACCCATTGCAAGATTACCAGCCATGAATGTGCATGGTCCTTGATGCATGCTTTCCCCTTACTCGTAAAACCAATTGCCAGAGCTAATAGCTGGGCATTTTATTGCTGAGACCCATTGTTTTTGCCAATGCTTGATCATACTCTCCATCTACATTTCTAAATTTAACTTCCTTTCATTTTTCTATCCTGACCTTTCCAAGTACAGTGTCTCAAAATCAATAATATGCCTGAGGCAGTGACATCTTAAGGATTTTTGGTGCCCCAGAGCAAGATATATTTCCGGACCCATGCGAGGAAGGGTGATGTAGTGAATGTTTAATTGATTAATGTGCAAGATTAAAATAAGACATGTGCACATAGCAATATAATTGTATCTACATATTTATAGCCCCAAATAAAATAAATTCCACTTTACTAATAATGTTCTTGAGGATTTCCACCATTCTATTGGGTGAAACCTGATAATGTTCTCCTTATTTCTCATCCACTGCTCCATCTTTCTTCTTCACTCTCTATGTGTGCATTTGTCAGGCTACAGAGTTAGGCGTGGCTCTGTGGAATAAGAGACATTTAAGGGGGTGAGAGCCAGAAGAAAAACAGAGAGACAAGACAGTGAAAAGGTGATGTAAACAGAAAGGGAAGGCAGAGATAGAAGCAAGGCAGAAGGACAGGTGAGGTGGGGGGAAATGTAAGATAAAGGGTAGTAAAATACAGAGACGTGGAATGAGGAAGAGGTAGATTGAAAACCAGAAATATAGAGATAAGTAAGGTTATTAGAATGAGATAGATAGATAAGAATGGGATAGATAGACCTAGGGGAAAGGGAAATATTGAGAATGTGAGGAATGGAGTATACTGAGAAGTGAAGTAGAGATTGAGGTAAGGTAGACAAGGAGGTGATTTAGAGCCAGAGAAAGGTAGACAGAAATTCTTCAGGTACTGAGACAAACTGAAAGAGGTAATGTAGAGAGGTAATGTAGAGCAAGAATCACTGTGGTAGAGAGAGGAGCTAAATGAGAAGAGGTATAGAAAGACAAGTTAGGTAAAGAGAGCAATAAGCAAGAGAGATAGGTGGAAGAGTAGAAGGAGAAATGTGTAGAAGGAGAAGTGTGTTACAGAGCATACAGAGACACAAGTGAATAGGAGAAAGTGAGGGAGGCTGATAGAGTATTAAAGCAAGAGAGAATGTAGTACAGAGAGAGTTGTGAAGCAGATAGGAATAGACAGAGAGAGATGAGATAGAGAAATGTATAAAGAAATGGATGTAGAAAGAGATAGGTGAGGTAGAAGGGTTGTGCTGGAAGATAGCACCAAGATAGATGTGAGAGTGAGAGAGGGGAGTTTAGGATATCTAGAGAAAAATGGTAAAGGTAGAAAAATAGCAGAAGTGATAAAGGAGAAAAGCGGTGAAACAGGCGAGGTATGGTAAACAGAGTTAGACAGAGAGACGAGAAGTTGTAAGGTGAGGTAGCAATTGAATGGTGAAATATGACGAGAGGTTAGTGAGGAGAGAGTGGTGAAGTAGAGATAGATGCCAATTGGATGAGAGACAACTGCCTCAAACTCAACTCCGACAAAACAGAAGAACTTATCTCTGGGAAGAACACCTCTGCATGGGACTAAAGCTGGTGGCCAGAAGAACTCGGACCTAAACCAACACCGACTGACCATGCATGCAATCTCGGCATCATCATCATCCTCAACAGCCAACTGACCATGAAATGACAAGTCAACGCAGTCGCCTCCTCCTGCTTCCACACCCTTCGCATGGTCAGCAGAATCTTCAAATGGATCCCAGTCAACACTAGAAAAACCATCACGCAGGCCCTCGTCACCAGCCACCTCGACTAAGGCAACTCTCTCTATGCCAGAATCCCCACCCAGCTCCTTAGAAGACTCCAGACCATACATAACACAGCAGCCAGACTCATCTTGGGCTTTCCCAAACGGATCCACATCACTCCTCACCTCAGAAACCTCCATTGGCTTCCCATCCAGAAAGGATGCCAGTTCAAGATACTCACACACACCTACAAAGCTCTTCAAAACCAAGGATCATCCTACCTCAACCACCGACTCAACTTCATCTGCCCTCAAGATACCTGCTATCCGCCTCACTAGCCCTTGCTCATATCCCCCACATCCGATGCAGTCGCAGGGGGAACCGCTCCTTCTCCTACATCGCCGTCAAGACCTGGAATTACCTGTCCCTCCACCTCCGAACAGCACCGTCCCTGGCAAACTTCAGAAAGAGACTCAAGACCTGGCTTTTCGACAGAGACCTGGCACACTCAGCACCGAGATACCCTTAGGGGTGGAAGTGCTGTGCTTTACAAATGACTGGTTGATTGATTGATTGATTGATTATGCGGTAGTGAGAGAGAATTAAAGTAAAGAGAGAAATGAGATAGCGAGAGAGGTGAGGGCGCGAGTGGCAAGAAAGAGAAAGGGCTGAGAGTGAGTTAGGGACAGGTAAATTAAAGAGAGAGATGGAGCAAGAGAGGTGAGGTAAAGAGAAAGCTGAGGGTGAGAGAGAGGTAAAGTAAATAGAGGATAGATACAGGGGATGAGATGGTAACAGAGCACTGATTTACAGAGTGACGTGAGGTAGAGAAGAACTGAGAGAGATACGGTGTATAGAGGGAGAGATATTAAAGTAGGCACAGAGGGTGGGGGAGAGAGATAGTTAAAGTCATGAGACTAGGTGGAGAGAGGTGGAATAGAGAGATGTATGTTCAGAGAGGTAACGTGGAGACAGGTGAGTTAGTGAGAAACGATACTGGAACATATAGATATATAGATAGGTAGAGCAAGAGAGTTTAAGAGACAGCGTAGAGGTATGAGAAGTGAGGAGAATGAGAGAGACATGACACAAAAGATTACTTTTTAATTTAGTTGCTAACAGTCTGAGAGAGTAAGGATTAATGTTGGGCAGGCAAACCATGCACGGTAAGTTTATGTCATGTTGAGCTGCAAATTAAAAATAAATACAAACAATACAAGAATATAGTTTTTATGCTTAATGTTAAAATGCCTGGTCTTTTGACTGTCCCAATCGCTTTATCAAGAGGCTGCTTGGAAGTTGGGTACCCTGTGCAAGGGCCGCCTTTCCCATGCCTTAAATAATTTCTTGATTGAGAAGCTCCCGCGAATGAAAGTGTGAAAAAATAATAAAGTATACCATTTTGCAATTTCAGGCAGTACATAGAAGAACTAGACAGAGTTTGCAGCTCACACAGCAGTGCTCTCACTCTGGGTAAATGGACTTCCAGGTCCAGAGAGCTCAGAATTTACACTAATCTTGCAGACTAGGATCTCAGACAGAGGTCATGATTTGAACTCAAAATCAGTTTAACAAATATGTTTGGAAATGCAATCACATTATCCCCAAACACCAACTTATCAGCGTATGTAAATAGATAGATAGCTATCAAAGAAAGACTTTTCATTTTATTTTTCCCAAGCAAATGCTCATGATTTCCATTAAAAAACACAATTTCTGTCCTGAAATACCAGGTTTTCATTTTTGGCAAATTCATTTTTTGTCCCTAAACTTACAATTGTCATTGTTTAGTGCCCACATGCACTAGTCTAATGCTATCTATTTCCAAGTATGTCTATCCCATTCCATAGATACCTAGAATAGTTCAGGAATTACCTCCATTGTGCCAGGGTCAGCATTATACCAGGAGATTGTATTATGCAGTGGATTCCCGCAGTTTGCAAAGAATTACAAATGTGATGCCAGAGCCAGTATGTTTCCAAGGATGTGCATCATGCCATTGGTGTCCAAAACTTTACAAGAAGTACCACTATTATGCAGGTGAGCATTAGCAGGTGTGGACATGTTGCTATGCACGTCTGCTATTTGTCAAGAATCGTCATCATCTTGCCATCCCCAACATTACCCGAGGTAGGTATCATATCAAGCATTACAAAAGGGGATGATGGACGGAACGTTTGAGCCAATCAAACACTCACCCCCAGTCAACTGATCTGGGTTTAATCCATCATCATTCTTTAGCTCACTCCACCACCCCAGTTCAGACATGGCCATATGCAAATCAGTCTGACCCTGTGCCTCATGGGAACAGTCCAGCCCGAACTGCCAAGCCATGTCTTCCCTGGACCGGAAACAAGCATCCTAGGACCGGTTTCTGGCATTCCAGCCGTCATCAGCCAGGCTTGCTTGAATCCAGTGGCAAAGTGAGCAAGGGACCCACGTCTGGGCATACCCCCGCCAACTTAGGGCGAACAAAGCGATACAAAAGGGGATGATGGACGGAACGTTTGAGCCAATCAAACACTCACCCCCAGTCAACTGATCTGGGTTTAATCCATCATCATTCTTTAGCTCACTCCACCACCCCAGTTCAGACATGGCCATATGCAAATCAGTCTGACCCTGTGCCTCATGGGAACAGTCCAGCCCGAACTGCCAAGCCATGTCTTCCCTGGACCGGAAACAAGCATCCTAGGACCGGTTTCTGGCATTCCAGCCGTCATCAGCCAGGCTTGCTTGAATCCAGTGGCAAAGTGAGCAAGGGACCCACGTCTGGGCATACCCCCGCCAACTTAGGGCGAACAAAGCGATACAAAGGGGATGATGGACGGAACGTTTGAGCCAATCAAACACTCACCCCCAGTCAACTGATCTGGGTTTAATCCATCATCATTCTTTAGCTCACTCCACCACCCCAGTTCAGACATGGCCATATGCAAATCAGTCTGACCCTGTGCCTCATGGGAACAGTCCAGCCCGAACTGCCAAGCCATGTCTTCCCTGGACCGGAAACAAGCATCCTAGGACCGGTTTCTGGCATTCCAGCCGTCATCAGCCAGGCTTGCTTGAATCCAGTGGCAAAGTGAGCAAGGGACCCACGTCTGGGCATACCCCCGCCAACTTAGGGCGAACAAAGCGATACAAAAGGGGATGATGGACGGAACGTTTGAGCCAATCAAACACTCACCCCCAGTCAACTGATCTGGGTTTAATCCATCATCATTCTTTAGCTCACTCCACCACCCCAGTTCAGACATGGCCATATGCAAATCAGTCTGACCCTGTGCCTCATGGGAACAGTCCAGCCCGAACTGCCAAGCCATGTCTTCCCTGGACCGGAAACAAGCATCCTAGGACCGGTTTCTGGCATTCCAGCCGTCATCAGCCAGGCTTGCTTGAATCCAGTGGCAAAGTGAGCAAGGGACCCACGTCTGGGCATACCCCCGCCAACTTAGGGCGAACAAAGCGATACAAAAGGGGATGATGGACGGAACGTTTGAGCCAATCAAACACTCACCCCCAGTCAACTGATCTGGGTTTAATCCATCATCATTCTTTAGCTCACTCCACCACCCCAGTTCAGACATGGCCATATGCAAATCAGTCTGACCCTGTGCCTCATGGGAACAGTCCAGCCCGAACTGCCAAGCCATGTCTTCCCTGGACCGGAAACAAGCATCCTAGGACCGGTTTCTGGCATTCCAGCCGTCATCAGCCAGGCTTGCTTGAATCCAGTGGCAAAGTGAGCAAGGGACCCACGTCTGGGCATACCCCCGCCAACTTAGGGCGAACAAAGCGATACAAAAGGGGATGATGGACGGAACGTTTGAGCCAATCAAACACTCACCCCCAGTCAACTGATCTGGGTTTAATCCATCATCATTCTTTAGCTCACTCCACCACCCCAGTTCAGACATGGCCATATGCAAATCAGTCTGACCCTGTGCCTCATGGGAACAGTCCAGCCCGAACTGCCAAGCCATGTCTTCCCTGGACCGGAAACAAGCATCCTAGGACCGGTTTCTGGCATTCCAGCCGTCATCAGCCAGGCTTGCTTGAATCCAGTGGCAAAGTGAGCAAGGGACCCACGTCTGGGCATACCCCCGCCAACTTAGGGCGAACAAAGCGATACAAAAGGGATGATGGACGGAACGTTTGAGCCAATCAAACACTCACCCCCAGTCAACTGATCTGGGTTTAATCCATCATCATTCTTTAGCTCACTCCACCACCCCAGTTCAGACATGGCCATATGCAAATCAGTCTGACCCTGTGCCTCATGGGAACAGTCCAGCCCGAACTGCCAAGCCATGTCTTCCCTGGACCGGAAACAAGCATCCTAGGACCGGTTTCTGGCATTCCAGCCGTCATCAGCCAGGCTTGCTTGAATCCAGTGGCAAAGTGAGCAAGGGACCCACGTCTGGGCATACCCCCGCCAACTTAGGGCGAACAAAGCGATACAAAAGGGGATGATGGACGGAACGTTTGAGCCAATCAAACACTCACCCCCAGTCAACTGATCTGGGTTTAATCCATCATCATTCTTTAGCTCACTCCACCACCCCAGTTCAGACATGGCCATATGCAAATCAGTCTGACCCTGTGCCTCATGGGAACAGTCCAGCCCGAACTGCCAAGCCATGTCTTCCCTGGACCGGAAACAAGCATCCTAGGACCGGTTTCTGGCATTCCAGCCGTCATCAGCCAGGCTTGCTTGAATCCAGTGGCAAAGTGAGCAAGGGACCCACGTCTGGGCATACCCCCGCCAACTTAGGGCGAACAAAGCGATACAAAAGGGGATGATGGACGGAACGTTTGAGCCAATCAAACACTCACCCCCAGTCAACTGATCTGGGTTTAATCCATCATCATTCTTTAGCTCACTCCACCACCCCAGTTCAGACATGGCCATATGCAAATCAGTCTGACCCTGTGCCTCATGGGAACAGTCCAGCCCGAACTGCCAAGCCATGTCTTCCCTGGACCGGAAACAAGCATCCTAGGACCGGTTTCTGGCATTCCAGCCGTCATCAGCCAGGCTTGCTTGAATCCAGTGGCAAAGTGAGCAAGGGACCCACGTCTGGGCATACCCCCGCCAACTTAGGGCGAACAAAGCGATACAAAAGGGGATGATGGACGGAACGTTTGAGCCAATCAAACACTCACCCCCAGTCAACTGATCTGGGTTTAATCCATCATCATTCTTTAGCTCACTCCACCACCCCAGTTCAGACATGGCCATATGCAAATCAGTCTGACCCTGTGCCTCATGGGAACAGTCCAGCCCGAACTGCCAAGCCATGTCTTCCCTGGACCGGAAACAAGCATCCTAGGACCGGTTTCTGGCATTCCAGCCGTCATCAGCCAGGCTTGCTTGAATCCAGTGGCAAAGTGAGCAAGGGACCCACGTCTGGGCATACCCCCGCCAACTTAGGGCGAACAAAGCGATACAAAAGGGGATGATGGACGGAACGTTTGAGCCAATCAAACACTCACCCCCAGTCAACTGATCTGGGTTTAATCCATCATCATTCTTTAGCTCACTCCACCACCCCAGTTCAGACATGGCCATATGCAAATCAGTCTGACCCTGTGCCTCATGGGAACAGTCCAGCCCGAACTGCCAAGCCATGTCTTCCCTGGACCGGAAACAAGCATCCTAGGACCGGTTTCTGGCATTCCAGCCGTCATCAGCCAGGCTTGCTTGAATCCAGTGGCAAAGTGAGCAAGGGACCCACGTCTGGGCATACCCCGCCAACTAAGGGCGAACAAAGCGATACAAAAGGGGATGATGGACGGAACGTTTGAGCCAATCAAACACTCACCCCCAGTCAACTGATCTGGGTTTAATCCATCATCATTCTTTAGCTCACTCCACCACCCCCAGTTCAGACATGGCCATATGCAAATCAGTCTGACCCTGTGCCTCATGGGAACAGTCCAGCCCGAACTGCCAAGCCATGTCTTCCCTGGACCGGAAACAAGCATCCTAGGACCGGTTTCTGGCATTCCAGCCGTCATCAGCCAGGCTTGCTTGAATCCAGTGGCAAAGTGAGCAAGGGACCCACGTCTGGGCATACCCCCGCCAACTTAGGGCGAACAAAGCGATACAAAAGGGGATGATGGACGGAACGTTTGAGCCAATCAAACACTCACCCCCAGTCAACTGATCTGGGTTTAATCCATCATCATTCTTTAGCTCACTCCACCACCCCAGTTCAGACATGGCCATATGCAAATCAGTCTGACCCTGTGCCTCATGGGAACAGTCCAGCCCGAACTGCCAAGCCATGTCTTCCCTGGACCGGAAACAAGCATCCTAGGACCGGTTTCTGGCATTCCAGCCGTCATCAGCCAGGCTTGCTTGAATCCAGTGGCAAAGTGAGCAAGGGACCCACGTCTGGGCATACCCCCGCCAACTTAGGGCGAACAAAGCGATACAAAAGGGGATGATGGACGGAACGTTTGAGCCAATCAAACACTCACCCCCAGTCAACTGATCTGGGTTTAATCCATCATCATTCTTTAGCTCACTCCACCACCCCAGTTCAGACATGGCCATATGCAAATCAGTCTGACCCTGTGCCTCATGGGAACAGTCCAGCCCGAACTGCCAAGCCATGTCTTCCCTGGACCGGAAACAAGCATCCTAGGACCGGTTTCTGGCATTCCAGCCGTCATCAGCCAGGCTTGCTTGAATCCAGTGGCAAAGTGAGCAAGGGACCCACGTCTGGGCATACCCCCGCCAACTAAGGGCGAACAAAGCGATACAAAAGGGGATGATGGACGGAACGTTTGAGCCAATCAAACACTCACCCCCAGTCAACTGATCTGGGTTTAATCCATCATCATTCTTTAGCTCACTCCACCACCCCAGTTCAGACATGGCCATATGCAAATCAGTCTGACCCTGTGCCTCATGGGAACAGTCCAGCCCGAACTGCCAAGCCATGTCTTCCCTGGACCGGAAACAAGCATCCTAGGACCGGTTTCTGGCATTCCAGCCGTCATCAGCCAGGCTTGCTTGAATCCAGTGGCAAAGTGAGCAAGGGACCCACGTCTGGGCATACCCCCGCCAACTAAGGGCGAACAAAGCGATACAAAGGGGATGATGGACGGAACGTTTGAGCCAATCAAACACTCACCCCCAGTCAACTGATCTGGGTTTAATCCATCATCATTCTTTAGCTCACTCCACCACCCCAGTTCAGACATGGCCATATGCAAATCAGTCTGACCCTGTGCCTCATGGGAACAGTCCAGCCCGAACTGCCAAGCCATGTCTTCCCTGGACCGGAAACAAGCATCCTAGGACCGGTTTCTGGCATTCCAGCCGTCATCAGCCAGGCTTGCTTGAATCCAGTGGCAAAGTGAGCAAGGGACCCACGTCTGGGCATACCCCGCCGACTTGGGGCGAACAAAGCGATACAAAAGGGGATGATGGACGGAACGTTTGAGCCAATCAAACACTCACCCCCAGTCAACTGATCTGGGTTTAATCCATCATCATTCTTTAGCTCACTCCACCACCCCAGTTCAGACATGGCCATATGCAAATCAGTCTGACCCTGTGCCTCATGGGAACAGTCCAGCCCGAACTGCCAAGCCATGTCTTCCCTGGACCGGAAACAAGCATCCTAGGACCGGTTTCTGGCATTCCAGCCGTCATCAGCCAGGCTTGCTTGAATCCAGTGGCAAAGTGAGCAAGGGACCCACGTCTGGGCATACCCCCGCCAACTTAGGGCGAACAAAGCGATACAAAAGGGGATGATGGACGGAACGTTTGAGCCAATCAAACACTCACCCCCAGTCAACTGATCTGGGTTTAATCCATCATCATTCTTTAGCTCACTCCACCACCCCAGTTCAGACATGGCCATATGCAAATCAGTCTGACCCTGTGCCTCATGGGAACAGTCCAGCCCGAACTGCCAAGCCATGTCTTCCCTGGACCGGAAACAAGCATCCTAGGACCGGTTTCTGGCATTCCAGCCGTCATCAGCCAGGCTTGCTTGAATCCAGTGGCAAAGTGAGCAAGGGACCCACGTCTGGGCATACCCCCGCCAACTAAGGGCGAACAAAGCGATACAAAAGGGGATGATGGACGGAACGTTTGAGCCAATCAAACACTCACCCCCAGTCAACTGATCTGGGTTTAATCCATCATCATTCTTTAGCTCACTCCACCACCCCAGTTCAGACATGGCCATATGCAAATCAGTCTGACCCTGTGCCTCATGGGAACAGTCCAGCCCGAACTGCCAAGCCATGTCTTCCCTGGACCGGAAACAAGCATCCTAGGACCGGTTTCTGGCATTCCAGCCGTCATCAGCCAGGCTTGCTTGAATCCAGTGGCAAAGTGTCTGAACTGGGGTGGTGGAGTGAGCTAAAGAATGATGATGGATTAAACCCAGATCAGTTGACTGGGGGTGAGTGTTTGATTGGCTCAAACGTTCCGTCCATCATCCCCTTTTGTATCATATCAAGCATGCCACAACTTCTCAAGAGTTATCATTATTATACTAGGGCAATCTTTTTACCATGGGGCATTATACAATGAATGCCTGCAATTTGGCAATAATTACCACAATTATGCCAGGGTCAGTCAGTCAATCAATCAGTGTTTATTCAGAGCAAGCATTGTTCCACACAAGATACATATATACATAAATTTATTAAACCATGTGTCATTAAAATCATACATCAGATAGGTAGAACATGTCAACGATAGGTACAATTAAAAATAGGGTTGATAATACAGTAAAATGTATATCCGAGGAAGGGGAGAGATCATTAAAATATAATTCCTAAATAGTATTCTTTATCCTCACCACTGATGTTAAAAAATTCACCACAGATATTAATATAAATTTGCTGTAGATATATTAAAGTAGTCAATAAACAATGTGGACGTACCCAGTACCTGGATAAATACCACTGGGGGCTCACAGTGCAGGTTGTCTACTCTCCGTTTTTATCTATACCCCGGGCCGCCATAATTAAATAATTTTTTGAACATCTAGGCAAGGATTCCCGGAGGTATTCTTAATCTAGCACCACACTTCATCACACTTTCACACCACACCAGCTCCGCTGTAATCAGGCGTTGTAGCACAACCGGGCGGCACTCGGCCGCCTGGTTGGGACCCCGATGATGAAGCATGACACCAACTAGGTTGGTGTGTGAGGGGTCTTTTAAAGAACCTGAAGGTTTCCCTGCACTGTGAGCCCCCAGTGGTATTTATCCAGGTACTGGGTACGTCCACATTGTTTATTGACTATATTCTGGGGAGAAGGACGTAACCCCCTCTGACTCCTTGCTCTCACAATTGTTGTCAATAGATATATTAAAGTAGGTCTGCATTGAGCAAAGTCTAAACCCTTCAACAGGAGTAAAATATACTTCTTTCTTGGTTCGTTATAAAATCCGCAAAACAATTCAAGATGTAAAACGGATTGCTCAAAGAAATCATCACAAGTGCTTGGTTGAAGATTAAAGGGATCTTTTGCCTCATCCAGAAAAGCAACATACATAGAAAATGTGTTTAATCGAAACCTGGTTAACAGAAAATGGTGAAACCTATTGTTCACCCAACATAAATATAGTTGAATTTGAGTTTGAAACTATAGAGTTACATATGCACGAACAGATTCTTTGCTAATACTACATGTTGTGCGCTTATTATCACTCAAATCTAGCAGGGACGTCCTCAGATCTTTCCTACTGAACTAACATAGTTCTTGAAGTCTGTAAAATAATTTTGTTTGTCCAATTTAACTTAGAGCATATTAACATGCTCAAACGAGGGAATTATTTCATACCCATCCAGAGATAAACAGTCTCTGATCAAAAATCGGTTTAATTCGGCTTTTGGTTTTGACTAGACAGCATGCTATAATAAGAGAAGTACAATTGAAATAGAGTCCTCAATAAAAGTCATACATAACTCCTTATGGCAAATGTAATTTGCGCTACTAATAGGAATATCAAATAATCTCTTTAGATATTTATTTTCCAATACCTGAAGCAGATTCATAAAAGTGTGACCCCCACACCCCTGCCCGGTAGCACACACCTGATACCGCTTTGCACTTAAAAAGGGTTAATATTTCTTTGACCAGCTTCCTTCCTAGTCTAGCAGCAAATCGGTCCACGGGATTTGGTGTTCTGTGAAATTACAATTTCCTATTGTTCACATTCTTAGATCAAGAATTGGAGGAATTGAAGATAACCCCCAGATAAGAGAAATTATCAGTCACCATAATTTTTTCCCCTTGAATAGCATATGTTTTACCCCTGTTGACTTTCACTCCTAGACCTCCCATAAATCTCACAAAGCTATCTAGAAGAGACTATAAAGCATTACCATTGCAAGCCATTAATACAGCATCATCCCCATACAGAAGAAATGGGGTTTGGCGAGAGGCTATGCATGGCACATCCAGCATTTTTGCAGTCAAAAAACTGTCTATGCCAGTAATGTAAAGAGTGAAAAGAGAGCTAATATCTTCCCCTGTCTTACCCCCCTACCCACTCTAAAATAATCAGTGGATTCACCATTGTGGCTGTAACATAATGATGCTGTAGTCTCGATATAAAACTGTCAGATAAATTGAATAATGCCTGTGTCCACCCCATGATCAAATAATAAATCTCAAAGCAGTGAGCGATTGACTAGATCAAAAGCGGATAAGAGGTCTATAAATGACAGGTGTAATGTATTCTGCTTGGCACCTGTATATTTATCAATAATTAGTGCCAGGCTAAGACATTGTTCGGTTGTACCAATTCCCTTCCAGAAGCCATATTGAACAGTGGATATGTTCGTGTGCCCACCCTTCAAGTCTGTCCAAAAGTATCCTGCCTGCCACCTACACCGTGGAATCCAGAAGCAAATTAGGTCTGTAACAGGCTGGGACGGCTTTGTGGCCCTTCTTAAAAATTGGGACAATAACAATGAGGGAGGAGGGCCTGCTCTGGTGACGACATTTAGGACATTAGTAAGCAGTGGAGCCCACAGATCAATACTCCCAATAAATAAATCCAATTGAATTCCATCTGGCCATGTGGTCTTGCCCTTGCTACAACCATTGAGTGCAGCAGTGACTTCCCCATAATCAAAGATTAAGCCCTCTGGCAATCTAGTCCAATATCCCTTTTAGGAACCTCTTTACAGGAGCCTTCCTCACCTGAAAACGTACCCAAAAATATGAAATCGGGTCGTCTGGAGGAATATTGGATTCTAGTGTGGGACCTTTGTCCTCCCATAGAAATGGGTTAACAGTTCTCCAGAAATCTACAGTCACCTCCCCTACTCACTTCCATGAGATCCTCCTAGGCTTCATCCCTTAGCTTTTGCTGTCTTTTCATCAGTTTTCTATCATAATATAATCTACACTTATTAAGTATATCTGGGTCCCGTGAGACAGTCTTCATGATGGACATAAGGGCCTTATGTGTATCTCCACATTCTTTATCAAACCAACCCTGGTTTTTTAGCACTATCGGTGGACAGTTTTTATGTAGGATACAGGCATATGCACGACTGAACAATTGTTTCCACAGGAGTACTCTAATTTAGGCACAACTCTACTTGTGCTCTGCATCAGTCGACCAGCTCAGTTAGAAATGTATCTTTATTGATTAATCCCCATTTCAGTGCCACACCATTCCGTCTACTAACTTCAGCTCCTCTTCTAGTATCGTTTTTCCATCTTTTGCAAAGAAAATATCAAACACTGCAATCAGAGTATTGTGATCACTGAAACAAGAGGGGGGATGAGGTAATCCCTGAAAAGGGGGCGAATGTTACCTGATACTAACATAAAATCTATAGTGCTGGCTTTACCATGGCCTACATAAGATGGCCACCTCGACTAATTGGGGTTTGAAAATCCAAGGCAAGGTTATGCTTAATTAGAATGTTGTTTAGAGCCTACCCATATCTTTAATGCGCGAAGTGGGTGATTATCACTCAACAAACCACAAGGCTGTCAGATTTTAAGCTACAGCTTTGGATGTTAAAATCATCTACCAACACAATATACAAATCGCCCGACATAAAATAAAATATGCTTCAATTATCAAAAGCAGAAATGAGGTCCACTACAGAGATAGAAATTGATTAACAAAAGTCCCCCCCTCCATTTTTAACAAACCATCTGGAAGTAAGGAGAGTTTAAGCTTTTATGACCTACACTACCTCGCATGTTGGCCAAAAGAATGGCCAAGCCCCCTTTCGACCTACTCTTATTTGATGGCAGGGCAGGAGTAAATATTACACTAAAGCCTTCAGGAAATGAATTTATGCTTTCCTCTTCACCATGATAAGACTTGGTTGTAAGAGAGTGGGCCCAGCTCAGAATCACCCAGACTCAGACGTGAGCAGACGGGTCCGTGCCCAGGCGTGTCCCATGCGCATCCTGCACAGCAGGCTCCCAGCACCCTGTCAGTTAGCCTCTTAGGCCCGCAGCGTTATGGGGCTTGTAGTCCTCCTGGCCCCGGCAGAGTACGCAGATGTACTTGGTATGCAATAGCGTCCCGAGCAGTGGGCTCCCGGCACCCTCTAACGGGTGCCAGCCCGCCTCCTTGTCCAGCAGCATTATGAGGCTTGTAGATCTCTTGGCCCCGGCAGAGTGAGCGGATGCACTTGGTATGCGATAGCGTCCGGAGCAGTGGGCTCCCGGCACCCTCTAATGGGTGCCAGCCCGCCTCCTTGTCCAGCAGCATTATGAGGCTTGTAGATCTCTTGGCCCCTGCAGAGTGAGCGGATGCACTTGGTATGCAATAGCGTCCGGAGCAGTGGGCTCCCGGCACCCTCTAACGGGTGCCAGCCTGCCTCCTTGTCCAGCAGCATTATGAGGCTTGTAGATCTCTTGGCCCCGGCAGAGTGAGCGGATGTACTTGGCATGCGAGAGCGTCAGTCTTTATGTCATGATGAGTGGCAATGGGCACAACACTCATATAACAGCAATTGGACACACAGGCATGCACATGCATGCTGTCACAAACAGCATTCATGACTTCATTCTCTGTGATGCCAGTCGGCCGGGGGGGCGAGGGGGAAAGGTACATAATTGATGTATTACTTGTGTCAGTCCAGTAAAAGGTATCATCAACTTTATATACAAATCCTCTCTCATAAACATTTGTCTCTTCTGCTTTAGGACTGAAAGCACTTTCTCATGCTTCACTTCTTCCTCTTTCACCACAACCTGCTTTGGTCTCTAACTTCCTATACATCTTGAATCACTCTTCTACACTCATCTTAACTTATCTCCTATTTTATCTCGCAACACATCACCCACTATCTCTCTCACCTTCCTCTTTCCGTTCCTGTGTCCACATCTCCCACATCTTTTTCTCCAGCTTAGGGGCCGATTCCGATTCGGGCCGGAAAACGTGCCGACCGACTCGGAGCCGGAATTCATTCCAACCGACACGTACCGGTGCAGTCCGACCCGCAAAGTACGATGAGAAGCGTGCAAAATCCGACCGACGCGTACGGAACACAAGCCGAACGACCGAACCGCGCGGAAAACAGCTATCCGGCCGGAAAACCACGCGAATCGAACCGACCGACACGCACGAGGAAGAATCCCGAACGAAACGTACCCGCAAACTCCTACCCGCCAAGTACGATGCAACGCGTGGAAAACACGACCGAGTCGCACGGGGCCCAAGCCGTACGACCGACACGCATACAAAACTGCGAGCCGAAGCAACCCAATACACCGCGACCGACGCGTACGCAGCACAGAAAACAGCACAAACACAGCGTGAACGACTCGGAGAAGCTCGCACGAGACAACTGCAGGGTCCGACTCGGTCAGAAGAACGTCTCCTACATGCACAAAAAGTACTAAGGAAAAAACACACAAAAAAAGGCCAAACAAGCAATTACAAAGCCAATAAATACTGGGTGGGGAAACAGGGAACAAAGACACACCCACAACTCCACCCATATAAAGGACACAAATCCCTACCATGATCCTTTGCAAATTCAAATTACCTGCCAGCACTCAACACCAACAGACAGCAACCACACACACACCCACAGCTCATCCATCACACAAGCCACACACCAGCAGCACCTCAACAAATAGCACCCTCACATACACCCAGCAAAACACACACTCACACACCCTCACCAGCACACCAACACACACATCACTCACCATCACCACCCATCACCATGCCCCCAAAGAAGAATCAAAAGTTCCTAGATAGTGAATTGGAAGTCCTGGTAGATGAGATCCTCAGGGTAGAGCCACAGCTGTTTGGTACACTGGTCCAACAGACACCCATGGCGCAGAAAACCAAGATGTGGGAGAGGATTGTCGACAGGGTGAACGCACAATCACCATGTTTGCGCACAAAGGGAGACATCCAGAATAGGTGGTATGACGTGCGCAGGAGGGTCATGGACCTGTTGAAGAAGGACTACCTCTTGAGCCAACACACCGGCAGTGGCCCTCCTGCCAAACCAGTATACCTCAGGCCCTGGGAGGAGAAGGTGCGGGCCATCCTACCACCAGTGAGCGTATATGGACTAGAAAACATCCCAGAGCCTGGTGAGTACACAACAAATGTACACAATATTGTGCCACAATACACACACATCACTGTCAAGGGAGAGTCAAACCATGCACCCTTAGCAAATACACAGCAACCAAAACAGAATCATCCCAAAATGTGTATGTCAGTCAGATAAACACAACACATGCCATCTCATAGTGATATGTAACTGTGTCATCACATGTACAAACACAACTACAACTACAGCTAGGCAGTGGCACAAATATAACTAACAAACACATCCAGACATGTAGCCACCACTACAACACCACCTCACAGTGAAGCCCACTGAAAGGAAGGAATCCTGTGTATGCTGGGCAAGTCAGTGTAGCCAATAGCATCATGGGAGTCGTAGTCACAGATATTGCCCACCCTCACAATGCGCACATCAACACCACCATGAACCATGCCCACATCACAGGGAGTGGAAAACAACTGACAAGATGGCTGACACTGGCTACTGCTGTGGGGAGCACAAGGCCCTGCTGGCAACTGTGCACCAACCAACAGCAGGACACCACTGACTGACATCCTGAAAGACAACTTGCACTCCCTGCAACGGAAGCACGTTCCATGGTGGAAAATCTGGCTGGGTGGGAAGGAGGACTGACAGCACTGACCATAGTTACCAGCAGCTCCACTCACACACACCCCTAACACAAACTCCACACAACTCACCTGGGAGAATGCATTGCCTCACACACAAATCAAATATCCCACAAAGAACCACAACCCTGGGTCATGCTGTGTGAAGCACAGGGACACACATGGGACTTATAGCAAAACTAACCCCAGGATAACACTGTCAGCCATCTTGTCAGCACAGGCACACAACCCCACAGGGAAGCAGAGTCAAAAGGAAGGAAGCATGGGCATGCTGGGAAGGGGGGTGGAGGCAATAGCATGATGGGAGTGGTAGTCACAGCCCAACATCCCCCACCTACATGGCCCAGCAAGATCACACCCAAGCATGCACACCTTACAGGGAGTCAAAAGCCACATCAAAGATGTCTGACACTGGTGCTATGTTGTGGGGAGCACAAGGACCTGCTGGGAACTGGGCACCAACCAACAGCAGGACACCACTGTCAGCCATCTTGCCATTGCTGTCACACTCACACACAGTGAAGCACACTCAAAAGGAAGGAAGTATGGGCATGCTGGGAAGGGGGTGGAGGCAATAGCATGATGGGAGTGGTAGTCACAGATATTGTTCACCCTCACAACTGTCCCATCAACACCACCCTGAACCATGCGCACATCACAGGGAGTGGAAAAGAACTGACAAGATGGCTGACACTGGGTACTGCTGTGGGGAGCACAAGGCCCTGCTGGGAACTGTGCACCAACCAACAGCAGGACACCACTGACTGACATCCTGAAAGACAACTTGCACTCCCTGCAATGGAAGCACGTTCCATGGTGGGATATCTGGCTGGGTGGGAAGGAGGACTGACAGCACTGACCATAGTTACCAGCAGCTCCACTCACACACCCCCTAACACAAACTCCACACAACTCACCTGGGAGAATGCATTGCCTCACACTCTAATCAAATATCCCACAAAGAACCACAACCCTGGGTCATGCTGTGTGAAGCACAGGGACACACATGGGACTTGTAGCAAAACTAACCCCAGGATAACACTGTCAGCCATCTTGTCAGCACAGGCACACAACCCCACAGGGAAGCAGAGTCAAAAGGAAGGAAGCATGGGCATGCTGGGAAGGGGGTGGAGGCAATAGCATGATGGGAGTGGCAGTCACAGATATTGGTCACCCCCACAACTGTCCCATCAACACCACCCTGAACCATGCGCACATCACAGGGAGTGGAAAAGAACTGACAAGATGGCTGACACTGGGTACTGCTGTGGGGAGCACAAGGCCCTGCTGGGAACTGGGCACCACCAACAGCAGGACACCACTCACTGACATCCTGAGAGTCAACCTGAACCCACTGCAAGGGTGGCATGCTTCATGGTGGGATAACTGGGCTGGGGGAGAAGGAGGGCTGGATGTCAACCAAATACAACCAATGCAGACCATGTACACACCCCAACATTCAAATTGAAATGCTCAAAGTATGCAGGATAATGTGCTACACCAATATCAACCTCTGACTGTGACAACTTAGGACAATGCAATGTACAGGCCCGCATCCAGAGGTACAGTCACAACTGTCAGGTGTGTCAACCATTGATGCCTGCAGAAACATAACATACATTGTGTGTGTCTCCCAAAAACAGGTGATGATGGGGACACAGCAGCAGACGCTGGGGAGTTCCTGTCCCAGGATCCAGGGGAAACGGAGCTCACTCGTGTGGAACAGCCTCTGCCCTCCTCGGATGACGAAGACCTACCTGGCACCTCTGGAGTGAGTCATCATGCAGCACCAGCAGGACCACCAGCTGCACCCCCTGCACCCACCCCTCCAACGACTGACAACACACAAACCACCCCTGCCGACACGGACAGACCAAGGACCACCACCACCACCAGCACACGGACCCTTGCCCAACGTGGGGCTATGGACACCAACACCACCAACAACCCCCAAGGGGGCCCAGGATCACCTGTGCGTGCCACCTCAGGTACTGCACGTGTCGCCAGGGGTGGTGGGAGGGGTGGTAGACATAGGTCGCTGCTCGCAGAGGGGTCTGGACTGCATGATGACCCACAACTGGTACGCATAGCCGATGCGTACCAGACCAGCACCGGAGAGTTCAGCCAGGTAGTGGGGATCCTCAGGGACATACGACAGCAGCAGGCTGCCCATCATGCACGCTTGGACTTACACATGTCCCGCATGGAGTCCAAGTGGGACACACTGCAAGAGATGACGGCGGTGCATAGGGACATATTACAATGCCTCCGCCAGATGAGCAGCAACATGTCAACACCTCCCTGTGTGCCCACAACATCTGGTGCTGAAACAACTGCAACTGCCACAGGGAGGGAGGATGACTCTGGCGGAGAGTCCCCTGCATCGCAGTAGCCTGCACTTGAGGGTCCCCCCCCCCAAAGAAGAGGGGTCATCCGAGGAAGGGCAACTGAGAGGCCGATGGCCATGCGCAACCCCCAGAAAGCCAAAACCTGTTCTGGATAATCACCTTTGTGCGCAAATTGTACACCCTGTTGAATGCAACACAACTCCCCCACATGACATGGGGAGTACAAGTTGGACCAATGTATCAGATGACTGTGGACTTTACTCAGGACATTTCTGCTACCAGGACTTCCAAATCATCTAGGAACTTTGGATTACAATCACAATGTACAGCACCCACCATTCTGTGTACTATACTCACACATGTATGACAATAAACACACTAATACACCATACCTGCCTCTGTTGTGATTCAAACGTGGTTTCTGTCATGGAGATGATGACCTGCGAAATTACAGTGTGCATGCTAACTGCCACAGCAAGTACAACACAGGCATGTGAGTCATGGCAACGTGACACATATGAGGGAGACACACCACCAGGGCTACACAACATATACACACCAAGGCCACCTGACTCATCGCCTACACTGATGTTGCCAGGAAATACGGTGCAATGCACAGACACAACACCTATTCACAGTCTTTGTCAACTAGCCCCTGGTGCAGTAAGCAAATGTCAGTCAGATGTGTGACCACAGACAACGCACATCACAAAGTGAAGCACAGGTTTATTACACATTTGCAACATGTTGTAACCACTACAGATGCAAGGTAATCCCACCTGGCAGTGGGCACGCAGTCAACAAGTGTAGAAGGAAGGAAGTCCATGGGTGTGGTGCACATCACCTGTAGGGACACGACAGCTACCACCCTGGAAGTTCAATCACGGTGTTGGGGGATCACAGTTGACCAAACAACTCTGAAAGTACCCTGTGAAGGACAGAAATGACACACAGTCAAAAGCACAGAAGAACAGGACAGAACTGCAATACTCATGCCCAATACATGTCACAAGATACCCACCCAGAACCACGTTAGCATGTCAACACTGTTGGGGAGTACAGACTACCTGTAAGGACACATCGCTACACACATACAGTCATGTAGCACATGGCCACACTCAAACAGCACCAGAGCACCACCAACACATATCATGCATACTCACATCATTGACATGACATCTCCGGATACTCACATTCAGCTGAAGAAGTTGGTGATGAGCTGTGTGCGGACATCACCATCATCATCATCATCACTGGCATCGTGGTCCAGGCCAGGATCCTCCACAGGTGGCGGATGTTGATCATCGTCATCCAGGATGAGAGGCAACTCCTTCCGCACAGCCAGGTTGTGTAGCATGCAGCAGACGATGACAATCTTGCACACCTTTGCTGGGGCATATGGGAGGGCCCCTCCTGTCTTGTCCAGGCAGCGGAAGCGGCTCTTCAGGAGACCAAATGTCCGCTCAATGACTCTCCTGGTCCGACCATGTGCCTCATTGTAACGCATCTGGGCTGGTGTCACAGGTTTCCTGAGGGGCGTCAGCAACCACGGCATGTTGGGGTATCCGGAGTCACCTACATACAGACAATTGCACATTAGCTGAGTTGGAAAAGAGGGTGGAACACTACATTGCAGAACACACACAATGGTACAAAGTCAGTACACACCAACAAGCCAGGCACTCTGGTTCCGCATCTGTGACATCATCCTCGGGATGCGACTACTCCTCATCACGTAGGCATCGTGTGCAGAACCGGGGAAATGGGCACACACGTGTGAGATGCTCATATCTGCAAGACATACCACCAGTGCATTGACCGAATGGTAGTGTTTGCGGTTCCTGTATGCCTGCTCTTGGGCCTGTGGTGGTACCAAAGCCACATGTGTCCCATCAATGGAGCCGATGACATGTAGCATCCTCCCCAGGGCATAGAAGTCACTCTTCACGTCAGTGAGTTGTTGAGGTCTAGGGAAATAGATGTACTGGTTCAGGTATCTCAACATAGCCTCCAAAACATCGCGTAGCACACGGCTGAACATGGTCTGTGACATCCCACCAGCAGACGCCACAGTGTGTTGAAAGGTACCGGTGGCAAAGAAGTATAGGGCTGCCATCACCTTCACCTTGGGGGTCAGCGCTGTAGGGTATGTCCGGCCAGGTTGCAAATGTGGGGCCAACCGCACCGTCAATTCCTCAATCAGTGGCCTGGTGAAGCGGTACCGTCGGATGCAGTCCCTTTCAACCACTGTTGCAAGGTCAGGGAATGGCCGATGGACAGCTGGTGCCCTGCAGTGCATAGGTGAAGAAAGAAAGATTGTCAGTCACCCCACATATGTGGCATAGACCAGACTCAATATCACATGATACACCATTACGAGACACAAGTACATGATGCGTGTGCCGTTCCGTAAGGACATGTATGGCACCTACATGGCTAACATCTAACATCACAGTTCAACATGTTCCCTCAACAAGTCCCAGGTTGTGCTATGGGATATCATTAGGCTGTGTTACAGTACCCATGTACTGCTGCCATGTTCCAAACACACACCACAGTCACATGTGAGGACAGATGTGCCCCAGGCATCACAGCTCATCGACAGGTAGATTCCCAGGGACCCTGTATTGCCACATGGACACTGGCATGACAGGGTGCATCATGAATACACCACAGCAAAACAACCATGACCCCCACAGGTAGTGGTCCCTGTTGCCTCGTCAGGACAGACATGGACGTCTGTGACACACACACGCACAACATCAAAGTTCATGCACAAACAATGTGGATGTGGAGACTGACTCCCATTGTGCACATGGAATCAGAGACATTGTAAACACAACATGCACACAGACTGTGGAGGACCATCACTATTGTGCCAATGGGTCACCCTGGGACGTACATACCGTCCCACATGGGACTCAGGGGGTATGTGACATGACATACACATACACCACCGTGAAATGTGACCATGCCACATGCTCAGGAATGAACAGTTGCACATCACAGTGGACATGTGCACGACACACCAAAGATCCTGTCCCCATGAACACGTGCACAGCCTGGGAGTGGCTGCCCCGAAGTGACACCCACAGAACAACATGTTCACCCCCATACACGGAATAGGTAATGCAGCCTTACATGCCTTAGGATACAGTGTGGACAGGCTGTGGTGTTGTAGGTGTGCCCCTCACTCCCTGGGAAGTATATGTGGCTGGCATATGTTCACCTGTGACAGGCATGGTGACATATGCCAGTGACTTGTCCAGGGACGCGTTGTACAGCAATGGACCGATCGGTATGCCCGGCCGGCCTATTGCATTCAATGTGAGTGGGTACGCGTTGTATCGCGGGAACGCATTGAACAGCAATGGACCGATCGGTGTGCCCGGCCGGCCCATTGCATTCAACGTGAGCGGGTACGCGTTGTAACGCGGGTACGTGTTGTACAGCAATGGACCGATCGGTGCGCGCACATTGGCTGGGGCCTGGCATGGCAACGGACGCGTTTTCGAAGCTCAAACGAGTCTGATGCAGTGAATTCAGTTGGCCAGCCACAACAATGTTGCAAAATCATGGGTGTCATGAAGTTGAAGATTTGAAGGATGCTGTGGGCTTGTATTAGTGCTGCTATACCATGGATTGGTCAGATTTAGAAGATGCAAATGACTTGGACCTATCACTTTGGACACATGGGACAGTATCTGCCTCTGCAGCACACATATAATGCTGGCTGTTCCCCTGAGAGCTCACTTGCCTGCACTACATGCTCCAGGACGACATCTGCCACCAACACTGCTGCTGTTTATGCATCCTCTGGCTCCTGCAATGGCACGTACTGTGGAGAGAGCCCCAGCCTTCAGCCTTGAGGAGAACCAGGCCCTGCTGGACAGCCTCCTTCCACAGTACAGCAAGCTGTATGGGAAACCAGGGGAGCAGGTGAGTGTGCTGTCCACTGCATCACTAATTGTGCATGTTGTCTGACTAGCAGGACTTTCACTGTGCACACCACTGGCTAGCATGCCCACTGAGTAGTTGTCACACCCCAAAGTGTGTAGTTACATGCACTGAACTGGTACAGGGCAGTAACAGTGCATTCCAACTAGGTTTACTTCCCATGCAATGATACCATGTAGTGACTGCTGGCAAACTGTTCATAGCCATTGTTGCACTGCCTGTGGACATCATATGCCCCTGTAATTGAGACATGTATGTCCAACTGTGTGATGCACGGATATGTTGCATGTGTAGTAATGGCCTTTTCACTTTGTCATCCTCACAGGTTGATGCCCACCAGAAGCAGGAAATCTGGCTGACCATCGCCCGGAAAGTAAGATCCGTGGGGGTCTACAGGCGCAGGATCCGCAACTGCCAAAAGAGGTGGCAGGACCTTCGTGGCTGGACCCGGAGGATCGCAAGGGTCCAGCTGAAGCTGTCGCCTCCTCGCAGGAGGGGCGGACACCGGACCCTGACCCCCACATGCTCCGGATCCTGGCGGTGGTCTTCCCTGACCTGGATGGGCAGCTGAGGGACAGACAGCAGCAAGGAGGGGGTGAGTCCATGACTGCACTGTGCACTTTGTCTGACATGCTATGTGCCCACCTCTGGCCTGTTTAAACTTCCACAGTACATCAGTCATGTGGTCCAGGACCCATGTCCCTCATTTGTTACATGCCCACTTCTCCTCTGATACGCATATGTGTGGCCCTTATAGTCAGGAAACTGTGTCATTTGGGGACTGTGTCATTGCATTTTGCTTAGCTCAAGGTGTGGGACAGCATTTGTTCCCGTGACTATGTTGGGCGATTCATGGGTGGGTCAATTGCCTACACAGTGCCTAAGTTCTGACATGTGATCTGCGTGTAACTTTGATATGTGGTCCGCTTGCTGCTCTGACTCACCACATGTCCCTGGGGAATGTGGCACACACCCATGCTGCTGGTGGGAACAATATTTGGGCCTCAGGAGTATGTGTATCCAGTGTGTCACACATGCTTAGCCACCTGCCTACTGTCCAGGACTCATCCCTCTTACAGGTGGAGCTGGACAGTCATGCCTACTCCAGTGCATCCAATATACTCTGTACTCCCACTCCCGTGTATCATTTGGCATGTTGTGATCTGTGAAATGTACCCTCAGGTGTCTGCCTCTGTCTCATTGTGCTGTGTCTTCGTTGTCAGGACTACTGGTATGTTCATCGTTTGGGGCTCAGCATGCCATCTGAGATGTGACCATGATAGACGATACTTCTGTGACTTATAGGTGTCTGATCACTTGACTGTGCACACAGGTGTTTGCGACTGTGACTTTCAGGTAGCTGTATTTTCATTCACAGCACACTGTGAGGTGCTCATGTTCAGGGAGTTGTGTTTCATGTCCCCCATATGTCCAGTTGGTATGACGTGGTCAAATAGTAGTACAGATGATGTGGTTTCTGGGGGATGGACATGTGCACTTGTCAGTCACATAACTTGCATTCCCCATGCCCTCGGATTGTGACACAGTGCAGACTGTTGTTGTCTGGCTGCCATGGCCATGTGACTTGAGACAGTAATGTATGACTTTGCACCCATTCCTGTGTCATGGCATTCAACTTCCTGGGACTGATCCTGCAAGGGAGGTACATGTGCAACATGCACCCCATTGTGGCATTGACTATCCGGACATGGGTGCATCATGGTGTCTGGTGCTGGTATGCATCACATGCATTTCTAATTAGAATCTGGCCATCCCTTCATCCGGATACCTGCACTGACTCAGTGGCAAGAGATGTGATGTGTGCATGTTCACATGCTTCACCGTGTTCCCTGCAATGTCCAACAACTGTGTAGGTGGTGCATGTGTCCACACTGGGGTCTTACCATCAGACAGGCACCAGACAGATGGGTGCAAGGGCAGGAGGGGTGTGAGTCCCATGGTTGACCATCAGACTGACAATTGGCTTCCCCGAATCTGTGCGAGGACTTTAGGCAATGTTCAAATAAGGATGCCAGGGCTTGCTCTGTAATGTGCTGTACTTACTGTGGTGTGTGTGGTCAGTGCAGGTGACTGATGTTTGTCTGTTTCCCTAATTGTTTGCAGATACATCCACGGCCACAGGAGGGGACAGCTCCACGGACCAGGAGGAGCTGTGGAGCCAGACTGGGTCAGCATCGGACGAGTGGTCAGAGGGACCCAGTGGCAAGGAGGGCGTGGGGAGCCACACCGAGGAGTCCTCAGCACCATCCACCTCAGCTGGGGACCACAGCAGCTCGGAGGATGACTCCCTTGTGGAGGCGGGTCTCGGCAGCCACCAAAGGCCAGCTAGTCTGTCTGGCCCCGCCACCACCACCACCGCCCTCCCATCGGCTCCCATCCCTGAGGTCCGTGGAGGCTCCCGTGCTCGGGAGCGTGTCTCCTTCGTGCCAGGCACCGCAGCCCCTGCCCCTGTGTCCCCTGCTGCCCTGAGTGAGGAGTCTGTGTACCTCCTTCGGCAGCTCCATGTAGGGCAGACAGCAATGCTGAGTGTCCTCCATGCACACACCACTCTGTTGACACAGCTGGTGTCGTTCATGGAGGGCATCTCGACGGGTATGTCTGCCCTACAGAGGAGCAATAGGTCCATGGACTCCTCCCTGACGGCAGCAGTGTCCCTCCTCCAACAGTCCCTCACCCCTCCCACCTCTGCCCCATCCACACTTCCTGCCCCCTACCTGTCCAACGCACATGCACACCTGCACAGTCATCCATACACACAGACACAAGCAGCACAGACACACCCAAGAGTAAGGCAAGACGTGCACACAAGCATCCTCAGGGGACTGATACCACAGACACAGGTGATGGGGAACACACACACACACAGGCATCCACATTCACTCCGCAGTCCTCCAAATCCTCTCCCTCCAAGACCCCTTCCCTTGCCTCGCCTGCTACCACACATACACAGCAGGTCTTCCTGTGTGACCTCAGCCTCTTCCCCACCATTCCTGCTGACCCAGCACACCAGGGGAAGAGGAAGTCCACCCACACAGATAGGAGTGCCCCTCGCCCCCGGACACCCTCCCCCAGGCGCAGGCAGACACAGGAGCCCATTCGGAAGTCCCCCGGAGCAGGAAGAGCAAGACCCCACCACCACCACCACGCAGCTCCAGCGCCCAGTCTCTCTCCTCCATCCCCCAGGCCACCACTGCACAGGTTCCCCCGCCACACCCTGCCCCAGGTTCCCCCACACACCGATACCGCATCCCCAAACTGCTTAGGCCCTCCCCCTGCCGCTTGCTCTTCCACCCCCAACCCAGACGCTATGCCTGTTAGTGGCACTGTTGTTGTGACCAGGTCCCCCCCCCCTCTGTCCTGCCCACCTCATCTGCCCACCCTTCCACTTCCTTGGAGTCATGCACTGCAGTGGAGTCCACAACCACCACGTCTGACTCGGGCACTGCAGTGGGTACCCAGTCCACTACATCAGTCCAGCCCACTGCAGTGGTTGCGGCACCCACACCAACTGACTTGTGTACCACGGTGGTGCCGGCCCCCCCTGAGTCAGACACCTCCACTGCAGTTGCCGGTGACACTCCTGCACCCACCACCCTTTCACTGCCTCACTCTGCCATCCCCTGATCCTGTCCCTGCGGTACCTGGCCTGCCCCTTGTATGCCCCTCCAAGGGGGATGTCCCCCAACCGTACCAGTGCAGGCAAGCAATGTGTGACCAGTTGTCACTTCTCACCCCGTTGGTACTGTTATTTTGGACTGGCCATTGGCCTTAGTTTCTTTTGGACTTCCGTTTTTAGCCTCACATATGCTGAATAAAGCCTCATTTTGTTTACTTTTGGGTTTTCTTTTGATGTACATGATGTGGATGAGTAGCATCCTGCATTTGCAGTTGTAATAGTGTTCACATCAGGACGATGAAGTGTTGCAGTGATGGACTCCATGTGGTCCATGGGATATGTGTCCTGTTGTATTCTGGATCTATGGCATCCTTTGCTACAGTCTGAGGGTGTAATGTTCAGCATTTGACACAGGGATGTCCTTGTTGCATTTGTAAATGAACATCTTTGTCTTACACTGATGCACATCTGGTGGGCTTAGCACTGTTCAATTTTCCTATTTCCCTGACTGTGTGCCCAGCTCCACTGGACATGCAGTTTTGCACATCAATGTCGAAGGACTCATCTGTGCATACAGTGCAACTTGCTTGACACGTGTTTGGTGTGTGTGCAGATGACTGACGTGACACCCCCGTACCCAGGCTGATGTGAGCAGAGCCTTCTGTGTGTTGTGGTTGTTGACTCACTGACGGAGTGTTCTGCTGACATGTTTGGGTCGTGCACAGACAAGGTTTGGCACAGCCAACCTTCCACAGGAGTGTTGTGCCCTCAGGACAGTGTGTAATCTGGTGACATTGCGTGGGCCTGTGTTGTGTAAGCATGTCTGTGCGTGTTCCCTTCCCTTTTCCTACACAGGCTGTGTCCCTAGGGATGTTCCTTTTTGTGATGCTTGCTGAGTTGTTCTGTGTTCATCCAGCATCTTGGACCTGGTTTCTCTGTGATATGGGTGCATGGCAAACTAATGTTCATGAGGTTATCATCCCAGGTTGTCTTAGTTGTCAGTGCTGGTGATGTGGGCAAATGCAGATGGGACACATTCAGGATTCCCCTTGGCACTTGTTGTTTACACGAGTAATGTGATTTACAGTTTGTGTTAGCTTACAGTGATTGTGACACGTTGTGTGTGTGACTGATGCCACTCCTCAGGGTCAGAGCTGCAATGTTGGTAGTTGTGTACGTGTGTTCTTCGTGTGTCACCTTGGCTTCTTCATTTGTGTGTGACTATGGCCAGGATCCCATTGATTGTGGTGGATTTCACATCATGCCCATGTACAGCATACTGTGCTGTGTGTCAGACATTGACAAGTCTTGTTGACTGACCATGTGTGATGGGTTTCTGCACCTTGGTTCCCACCACCACCCCTGGTATTGTCATGGGTGCATGTGCAATGTCACCGGTCCATGTGAGCTTTACTGCTGCACATTGTTGGAGATCAGGGTGTGTGGTGTTGAGTGTGTGCAAAAGTGAGTTGTTGCACGGCCAGACCCCTACCTCCATATTGGCCTTGGCTGGCAGGCCGTGCTGATTGGTTGGAGCTTGTGTAGGTGTGATGGTAGTTAGTTGCTCAGGACACATGGCTGGGTTTCACAGTGTGAACGACATCTGACATTGTCATCACAGTGGGATTATCATGCAGGCTAGTGTCAGCACAATATGGGGTCCCTGGGGTAGTGCTGTGGTGGGTCTGTCTCTTGCTGTGTTAGTTGCAGTTCCTACATGCTTGTGTGACATGTGTAATTTGTGCTCCCTCTCATCTAACAATGCCTGATTGCCCACATAGGGGATTTGGATCCATGAGTTACTTTTGTGTGGCACTGTATGTGCATCTGTGTAATTGGTATTCAGGCCTCACCATGTGTTGTGTGGTTGCCTGGGGACACTGGCACCCCCCCTCCTCACCTGTTGTGTTTGTTGTGCAGTGTGGGTCTGCCTGTTTGTGCATCTGAACCACTGCATTGGCATATCTTTAGTGTGCTATTGGCTGTATGTTGTTTGGTGGGTGTGACCTGCTGTCCCTGGGACTCCTAGGTCATCAGTCAGCACAATGATCATTGTTTGTGTGTCCCATTGCTGCCATGGTATGTTATTTGTTCACCTCACATCTACAGTCTCCACAGGGTATCTCCATTTGTGTGCCCATTGGTGCGAATATGTGGGTCTGCATTATGATGGTCACTTCTGTCATTGTGTCATTGATGGATGTTGACAGTGTCAGCCCCCATGGGTGATGTTTGTCTGCACATGGCCAAAGGTATGTCTTATTTGCAGTGCACTGTTTGCCTCACCCAATCTATGTTGCTATGGGACACAGGCACTACTTTGCCACTGATGTGTTTGTTGTTCTGTGACCAGGAATCATCCATGCAGTTTGGCAGTTGCAGCTTTTTCTATGTCAACACTTACCTTTTGGTCACTGTGATGATGGGGGCTTAGACCCCATTGCCACAATGTTCAAAAGGTGCTTCAGCTATGGACCCCACACTTACCTTTTGGTCACTGTGATGATGGGGGCTTAGACCCCATTGCCACAATGTTCAAAAGGTGCTTCAGCTATGGACACCACACTTACCTTTTGGTCACTGTGATGATGGGGGCTTAGACCCCATTGCCACAATGTGCAAAAGGTGCTTCAGCTATGGACCCCACACTTACCTTTTGGTCACTGTGATGATGGGGGCTTAGACCCCATTGCCACAATGTTCAAAAGGTGCTTCAGCTATGGACCCCACACTTACCTTTTGGTCACTGTGATGATGGGGGCTTAGACCCCATTGCCACAATGTGCAAAAGGTGCTTCAGCTATGGACCCCACACTTACCTTTTGGTCACTGTGATGATGGGGGCTTAGACCCCATTGCCACAATGTTCAAAATGTGCTTCAGCTATGGACCCCACACTTACCTTTTGGTCACTGTGATGATGGGGGCTTAGACCCCATTGCCACAATGTTCAAAAGGTGCTTCAGCTATGGACCCCACACTTTCCTTTTGGTCACTGTGATGATGGGGGCTTAGACCCCATTGCCACAGTGGTCATGGTCTGCTTGCATTGTGGGGGCCACACACATTTATGTGTGACACATGTGATAGGGGGTCACATTGTATGTTCAAAGTCATGTTCAGTGTTGTAGGCATTTGACACAGTCTACACACGCTTGTCATGGTGTTGGGGGGGATGTGTTTTTGTTGCATTCCTTATGTTGGTGTGTGCTTGTTGTGTCATGCATTAGCCATCCTGTGAGTAGGGGTGGTAGTGGTGGTGGGCATCCAGCCCCCCATGGGTAGGGGTGGTAGTGGTGGTGGGCATCCAGCCCCCCATGGGTAGAGGTGGTAGTAGTGACAGGCATCTGGCACCCCCTGAGTAGGGGTGGTAGTGGCGGTGGGCATCCAGCCCCCCATGGGTAGGGGTGGTAGTGCTGGTGGTGGTGGGCATCCAACCCCCCATGGGTAGAGGTGGTAGTAGTGACAGGCATCTGGCACCCCCTGAGTAGGGGTGGTAGTGGTGGTGGGCATCCAGCCCCCCATGGGTAGAGGTGGTAGTAGTGGTAGGCATCTGGCACCCCCTGAGTAGGGGTGGTGGTGGTGGTGGGCATACAGGCCCCCATGGGTAGGGGTGGTAGTGGTGGTGGGCATCCAGCCCCCCATGGGTAGAGGTGGTAGTAGTGGTAGGCATCTGGCACCCCCTGAGTAGGGGTGGTAGTGGTGGTGGGCATCCAGCCCCCCATGGGTAGAGGTGGTAGTGGTGGTGGGCATCCAGCCCCCCATGGGTAGAGGTGGTAGTAGTGACAGGCATCTGGCACCCCCTGAGTAGGGGTGGTAGTGGTGGTGGGCATCCAGCCCCCCATGGGTAGAGGTGGTGGTGGTGGTGGTGGGCATCCAGCCCCCCATGGGTAGAGGTGGTAGTAGTGACAGGCATCTGGCACCCCATGAGTAGGGGTGGTAGTGGTGGTGGGCATCCAGCCCCCCATGGGTAGAGGTGGTAGTGGTGGTGGGCATCCAGCCCCCATGGGTAGAGGTGGTAGTAGTGACAGGCATCTGGCACCCCTGAGTAGGGGTGGTAGTGGTGGTGGGCATCCAGCCCCCAGGGGTAGAGGTGGTAGTAGTGACAGGCATCTGGCACCCCCTGAGTAGGGGTGGTAGTGGTGGTGGGCATCCAGCCCCCAGGGGTAGAGGTGGTAGTAGTGACAGGCATCTGGCACCCCTGAGTAGGGGTGGTAGTGGTGGTGGGCATCCAGCCCCCATGGGTAGGGGTGGTAGTGGTGGTGGGCATCCAGCCCCCCATGGGTAGAGGTGGTAGTAGTGACAGGCATCTGGCACCCCCTGAGTAGGGGTGGTAGTGGTGGTGGGCATCCAGCCCCCCATGGGTAGGGGTGGTAGTAGTGGTAGGCATCTGGCACCCCCTGAGTAGGGGTGGTAGTGGTGGTGGGCATCCAGCCCCCCAGGGGTAGAGGTGGTAGTAGTGACAGGCATCTGGCACCCCCTGAGTAGGGGTGGTAGTGGTGGTGGGCATACAGGCCCCCATGGGTAGGGGTGGTAGTGGTGGTGGGCATCCAGCCCCCCATGGGTAGAGGTGGTAGTAGTGGTAGGCATCTGGCACCCCCTGAGTAGGGGTGGTAGTGGTGGTGGGCATACAGGCCCCTATGTGTATATGTGGCATTAGTGATGGCCATCCCGCCCCTATGGTGCTGCTGTTGCTGGTGTAAGTATTTCTGCATCCCTCTGTGTGTGTGTGATATGTCGGGTACGTGTAGTTTGTTTTTGTGGTTGGTGTCTGACTTACCTTCTGCGCCGTACGCGTCCGTGCCTGTTCCGGTAATAGATGTAGAATATTGGTAGGATCGGCACGATGGGATTCATGGTTGGTTCGTCTTTCTCTTTGCTTCGCCTCGTCCTCGTCGCTGGCGTGTTCGTCTCGTAGCCGTGGATCGTCTTGTGGCGCGAATCGGAGCTTATGTGCGCCTCTCCCGGATGCTTTGACGTGCCGTGCGTAGCGACGGGTTCGGCGCGTACGCAAGACGCATCGTACTTGTCCGGCCGGACGGGGCTGCATTTTTGCTTCTGTGCGACTCGATTCTGCGTTTCCGGATCCGCCTTGGTCGGAGAACAGGACCTGCATTGGGTGAGTACGACTGGGTCGGGATTTGGGCAGTTGTGCGCATCGTACTTGCTCGTTCGGACGTATGTGCAAATCGGTCGGGAAACAGGCATTCGCATGGCTTTTTTCCCGACCGAATTGTATTAGGTGCGCCTCCGACCGGGATCGGAATCGACCCCTTAGTCTGTTTTCACCCTTTATTTGACTCATTGCCCATTTCTTCTTCTTTGACCCCCTCTTTTCATCTGTCCATTATGGCTGCTATCTACTTTAGTACAGATTTAACTGTCTGCTCTTATTACATTCTCTTCTCACTCGAATTGTTTGATACCTTCACTTTCACTCAATACCTCGTCTCTCACCTTTGTAAGCCCTAAATCATTTTTTATCTTTTCTCATCCCATCTTTCTGTATGCTTTCTCGCTCCATCCATTTTTCACCCCTTTACGTTCTCACTCTATCACTCAGTAGACGTCCTTTTCACCCTATGTCTGATTTCCTTCCTTCTCTCTCACTTGTCACTCTGTACACTCCATTTTCTTTTACACTATCACTCAGTTTTTTCCTCTCACTCTCATCCTTTCAGTTTGCCCTTGTCTCTGGCCATTTTAGTTTCTTTTCTTTTCCCTGCCATCTACTTTTCTCATGCGAACACTTCGTAGGTTCTTCACTCTCACTCTGTGTATCAGTTCCCTCCTTTGCTTTCACTTCATGACTCTGTACTATCCTTCTATCTCATCTTTTCTCTTTTTCTCTTTTATTCTCCTAGTCTATCATTTTCATTCTTTTCTCTCACTCTTTCACTTTGTTTTGTCTTCGCTCATCTTGACTCAGTTCTGTCAGCCTTTCACACCGTATCACTACACTCTCCTCTCTCATACATTCATCCATTCCATCCTTTTCTGAAATTCTATCACTCTGTTTCATTTCTCTCTTTCAGGCCATCACCTTATTCTCTATAGCATTGTCTTTTCACTCCATGCCCGTTCTTTCCCTTCCATGACACTCTCCTCCCTCCTCTCTTACCCCTCTGTCCTTTTCTTTTTTATTCCACCACTCTCTGTCTCCTACCCTTCCACTCTGCCATCTCATGTTTGCACCTGCCATTCTGTTATGAAGCAAGCAATACACTCCAAGGTAACTGCTCTTTCCTTTGTTGCAGCCGAGGAGCAGAGGTAGACACGACCATCTCCCAGCGTGTCCACCTCCAACTCCCCTAGAGCAGATACATGCTTGAACGTACACATTCAAAGAATGAACAGAGTAATATTCCAAAAGTGTCATGCTTAGTAACATTCCATGTTTCTAAGCAACATGAGAACATAACACCGCCCCTTCCTTTCCACCAAAAGCAAATAACAATAAGAATTAAAAAAATATTTTGTTTTTAAAACATAAAATAAACAATCAACAAAACAGCTCTAATACAAAACAGGAATAGTGGCAATGAACTAACTGTATAAATTCCACGGACCTGTGCCACAATATAATTCCTGAAAAATTGGCTAATAGGATTATTTATTTATTACTAACTTATGGGGGAGGAGGTACTGCGGCACTTGGCGCCCCTCAAAGGCAGGGGGCTTAGTTGCCCTCCATGGGGGCCGGGTGGCGGTGCCACCCCGCGCTGCAATCAGCCATCGGCGGCCCTTAGGGGTTGGAATCTCACGGGGTGGCGGCAGTCTCTGGTATACACAATTGAGTTCGAAGCGAGCGCGATGCAAGTCACTTAAAATGAATTCAGCATTATGCTGAAAGCAGTGCTGGACAGAAAGGAAGAGGGAGCTGATGCATGACAGGATGCGGAGCAGAGCGCAAGCCCAAGATGGCGCCGCCGATCCTTCCTGCGAGGCACCCGGAGTGCATCTAAGTCTCAGCTGCCACTGCGAGACCGGAGACAAGGCGGAGGGGAAGGAATCCGAGCAGCGGGTCCGGTACGAGGATAGTGGTGACTCCGCCGAGAGGCACCCCCCTGCGATGCAGTGCACACGCGGCTGAGGGGGCGCGCGGCCCCAGAGCAGAGCTTCACGACGTTGTGGCGCCTCACCTGACTCAACGCGCTAACGAGGTGAGCGGGGCCCGGTAAATGAGGCGGAGCGGACTCCCTGCTCTAAGCAACACCGCACCGGGAGCATATGAGTCCTAAGCTGGGTGGAAGGCTGGAAGTGGCGCCTGACCTCAAGATGTCGTCCAGGCGGAGGTCTCGCTCACGATAGGGGAACAATTAAATACACTAGCTACTAGTCTGGGGGACAGACATAGAAAGCCACAGATCTGAAGCATCTCATCCATAAGTGCAAGGTGAAAAGGCTGATGCACATCGCGCTGCCACAAACAAAGCTATACCACACGCCTGACCCTAAAATGGCCGCCTCAGGCTGAACTTGGCAAGACCACCATTGACTCGGCTCACGCCTGACAGCCACTACTCAGCATCAGCCTACACGAAGGGGCCGCAAAGCGGAGGGGGGGCTGCCCGCCCAAGAGAGGAAGGCCTACAACACAGCCCTTATGCCACCGAAAAAAGCGGCATAAATGGTGTGGTGCCCAAGTGTGGAACTCCTGAGGGCGCAATAGCTCAGTGGCCTGACTTGGACACGCGGACTATTTCTGGCTCGGGCCCTTCCAGCCTGGAGACGCGGTGGGGCTCCCCCACGTACTGACCTTGATCCTAGATCTAGAGACTGGAGGCCTGAAGGCAAGAACGATGCGTTGTCCCACAATCTACAGACTTAGGCTAGCAGGAGGACGAAGCGGAGGGTGTTTCCCAATTACACCGGGACCGATGCCTTCGATTGAACTATGATGGCGCCCCATGGGCGAAAAACCGAATCTGTTTGTAATTACCACTGAACCCGAGTACCATTGGCCGTTACCCGGTGGAGCTGTCCTGTGCAGCTATAGAGGAGTCTGGCCATGGTTCACCCCCTCGGCCGTCACCTACCCAGCCAGACATCTGAAATTGTTTTCCTCGCCTCCCCGTTATGTTTCCTTCATTCTATCTTTCTCTTATGTCTATACTTGGAATCTGTAACTGAAGTAATTATGTAATCTTTAACTTGCTGATCCTCATGTAAAGTGCTCTGATACCTACGGGTCTAGCCAGCGCTATATAAAACTTTGCAAATAAAAATGTAATCCTTCACCAACCTGGAGCCTTCCTTCTACTCACAGAATGTTCAGACATGGAATCCTCAGTGAACTGGTACCGAGAGTCCTAAATGAACTAGTACCTTTGTGTTCCTGATCTGGCACAGTGATACTATCATTTGTTGCATTTGATGAATCATCCTGAATAATTCCTCCCTCACCATCTCTTCCGGTTACCTGGACACTCTGTTCTTGTAACATATGTAGACAATTTATCATATTTCCACCATCCTTCTAAACTTTCTCTTGCAACCAATCACACTCCCCATCAATATTACAACCAACCTTCCCGCCCTTAGCAATCCTGTTCAAATTCCACAGTTTTCTTGCAGCATTCTGCAAAATGTGCACAACTTCTTCCGGTTTGAAGTATTGGCTCTCACCTTTGGGAACTATACCCTGTTTCTTAACATGCACCCAGTCACCTACCATAACACTAGGAGCCTTAACTCCATGTTTAACAACATAATATTCTTTACATTTATCATGCACAGCCTCCAGATGGTTCTGCACTTCATCCAAAGACCATGATTCTACCCCCATGGAGAACAACCAACTAGGGGTATACTTAGATCTTGGCTTCCTACTCCTCATTATTATAAAAGGGGGTAAACCCGTCGCGTCATTGCATGTGACCCAGTATGCCCATACAGTCTTACCTAACTGAGTGATCCAATCCTGGTTGCTCTTAATAGCCAATTATAGTGTCTTTCAAAATACGGTTAAACCTTTCCACCATTCCATTCCCACTCGGGTTGTATGTTGTATAAGGATGTGGTTCTGTGTTTTATTCCCAGCTTTCCAAATTATCCCTTGGCCTTGTTAGATAAAAATTGTACCCATTGTCACTGACAATGGACGCAGGAATACCTTCAGAAGTAAACACTTGATCTAGAAATTCCAACACAGAGTCAGTATCCGCACTTCCAACCACCTTGACTACAGGCCATCTTGAAAATAAATCTATCAATACAATTAAATACTGACGTGATTCCCCAATAGGTTCCCAAGTGTCTATGGCCACTATCTCCCAAGGGTCATTAAGATGAAATACTTCACTCATAAGAGGGCGAAAGGTCCGCAAAGATTTATCAGCAGAAGCACACACACTGAACTCATGCAAGACTCTTTCCACACAAAAATTCATCCTAGGCCACCAGAATAATATCTTGATAATAAATTTGGTCCTGACAATGCCTGAACGACCTTCATTGTGTTACAGCAAACAAATGATGGACGGAATGCTGACAATGCAAACATTCTCCCCCAGTCAAAAGATCTGGGTTAAATCCATCGTTCTTTTGCCCACTATGCCACCCCAGTTTGGACCCAGCCATATGCAAATCAGTCTTGACCCTGTGCCCCATGGGAACAGTCCAGACCGAACTGCCAGGCATTTGTCACCCCGAGTGGGACGGGTATGCCCAGACGTGGGTCCCGTGCTCTCCATGCCACTGGAGTCAAGCTATCCTGGCTGATGAGACCGGTCCTAGGATGCTTGTTTTCAGTCCAGGGAGGACCTGGCCTGGCAGTTCGGGCTGGACTGTTCCCATTGGGCGCAGGGTCAAGACTGATTTGCATATGGCTGGGTCCAAACTGGAATGGCATGGTGAGCAAAAAAACGATGGATTTAGGCCCAGATCTCTGTACTGAGGTGAATGTACGACATTGTTCTGCATTCTGGCCATCAATTGTTGTATTTGCATTTGAACGACCTTCATGGCACAACTCCACAATCAAGTTCATAGCAAAGGAAGGCGCACTCTGATTGTAATCACTTCAAAACCATGTGTAGTGCCAAAATTTCTTTCTTTATTGATAACACTTTAACTGTAAAATAGGCACACAGCCAGGCACACAGCCAACGCGTTTCGTTCCCTTGTGCCAGGGGAACTTCCTCAGGGCTGTAACAAACATAACATAACAAACATGAATATACATATATAGAATACACAACAAATATGAATATAAACTACACATAAGACAATAAAAATAACATATTTAAACAGAAATGAAAAAGAAAAGACAATTAAAAGCAGAAGAGTAACTTCAATAACCAAATTCAAATCCAAAATGACCCAAAGATGTTAAAAGAACTCTGACAAGAATTATATTAAATAAAAAAATCAAATCATACAGTAAGACACCAATGAACATAATACAAATACAAACGTTAAGAACATACATTGTTATCCACTAAAAGAATATTAACAGGTGAGAGACGATACGCTGAAAGGAAAATTAAGTAGAGCAAATTAATACCACACCGAGAAGAAAAGTTTTAATTATAATTATAATATTGAAAAGGAAAAGAAAAAGAAAACAAGCGAGAAAGAAAAAATAATAAAAAGAGAGAAAAACGAAAAAAAGGGAGGAGAAAGAAAAAGAAGAGAGAAAGATTAACAGAAGAGATACAATAAAAGAAAAGAAAGAAAAAGAAAAAAAGGGAGGGGAAAAAGAGGAACGCAGAAACCGATATGGACCTAAGTTAAAATTGTGCACAAAAATGATTAAAATTAAAATTCACCTAAATCAAGGTTGAATGAGACACCCCTTTACAATCATGTGGGTGTTAAAACGCACGATTAGGAATCGTTGATAAAGTCGAAATAGACGATATTTCAATCTGGATGGTAATAAAAAAAGAGAACGAATTGCCATAGTAATATTAGCACAACAAAATTATTTTTAAAAAGTTAAATGCATACCAATCTTAATTGATGGTTCGCTCAAAAAACAATCAGAGAATTGGACAGGGACAATATTCATAATCAGTATCAACCAAGAATATAATTAATTTAATGAATAGATAAATGTTTGGCCCAATTGCCAAAACAAATAGAGCAAACATTATATATCGTACCATAGAAAGTAGTCAGTGTATCCGAGGTATTTTTAAATGATTATGACAAAACCGTAATTCAGAAAAGGAATAAGCTATTTCCTGATCCAATTAAACAGTATAAAAACAGAGAAAGGGTGAGTATAATAGTACAGAGCACTTAAAAAAGTGAACATCTATTTGTCACAAAATATCCAAAATAAATCTCACCCAAAGGTCAGGAAAGTCATCTGGTAGTATAAAGGAAATCAGTCCCATGTCCTCATCAATATCAAATGGGCCACAGTCGTTTTAGACAAAATTAACAAGGTCTAAATTGAAGAAAAGAAGAAATGTCGCAAGATTGGAATGCGTCCCATATTGACCAGCTCATGTTTAAAGCCTTAATATCATGTATAATGCTATATTGCAGCCATACCAGGCTCCAAAGAAGTATATATAACTAAACATTCAAAAATAGCACATATAAATATAAATTAATGGTGCAATACCAACAATAATCCATTCTAATAGAGCCGTGGTCTAACAACCAGCATACTTGTGTTCAAAGATAACATGACTGGCAGAGCCCACAATAAAGCAACTGACGCAAACATGATGCCAGTACCACGTGCAAACATGCAGCGAATTGGTATGTATGCCACATAAAAATTGACATAAGTATAACCATATTTTACAAATGACGATATTAGTAGGATATAAGTCTATCAATGTGCGGTATCAAGTGGAGAATAGGGCATTTGCAGTAAAAGGATTCTATGTAGAACCCAATCCAGCCGGTATACCAAATATATCTAACCGCCAGAAAGATTTATTAAAAGGAGCAAAATGCATAAGGGACCCAATGCCTGTAGACATCCAAGTCCCACAATAACGCAAACCAAATAGGGCAACGCGCATTATCTAGCGCCAGCGCCTTACCTACTTACTTCGTGTATGGCGACCGCACAGCATGATAACTCGCGGGAAGTAAGCAGAAATGCTCACACCGCCGGGCTAAAAAGCCCTGACCTGCACGGCCGTGATTGAACGTAATGACGTCATAAAAAACGGCACTAGCACCAATGCAAAACAACTAATATACAGTCATAGAATAGCGGCCATCTTGTAGTATGTTTCGAGCATACAAGACGGAACTGTCACCAACAGAATCCAACCAGAAATTCAATCGTCACATAGCGGCCACCTTATCATATATTAAAAGTCCGATTAAATAACCCAAAATTTATAGTACCGAAAAAAGAAAAATTCGTACTAATTTACTACCAATAGTGAGGCTAAAATACACTAATCGGCCTATGTGATTGGCATGCAGAACGGCACTAGCACTAATGTAATACAACTACAAAAGTAATAGAGTGGCGGCCATCTTATAATATGTTTCAGACATATAAAACGAAACTGTCACCAACAGAATCCAACCAAAAGTTCGATCATCACATGGCGGCCATCTTATAATGTGTTAGAGGCCCGATTGAATTACCCTAAATTCATTCTCTAGGGCTTCAATCTCCCCTTGCAATTTATCTCCTTTTTCCCTGGCGTGTTTAATTAAGATTTGCATCATGATTTGCGATGCATTCTCAAGATTGCCTTCCCACTCATTTAAGAGGTCCTCACTAAGGTCCTCAAATGTAGGGAAGATCAGGATTCTTAGGACCCTGGGTAATTTTTTGTTGGTTAAATACTGCTGGAGAATGCATCGCAAATCATGATGCAAATCTTAATTAAACACGCCAGGGAAAAAGGAGATTAAGATTTGCATCATGATTTGCGATGCATTCTCCAGCAGTATTTGACCAACAAAAAATTACCCAGGGGCCTAAGAATCCTGATCTTCCCTACATTTGAGGACCTTAGTGAGGACCTCTTAAATGAGTGGGAAGGCAATCTTGAGAATGCATCGCAAATCATGATGCAAATCTTAATTAAACACGCCAGGGAAAAAGGAGATAAATTGCAAGGGGAGATTGAAGCCCTAGAGAATGAATTTAGGGTAATTCAATCGGGCCTCTAACACATTATAAGATGGCCGCCATGTGATGATCGAACTTTTGGTTGGATTCTGTTGGTGACAGTTTCGCTTTTATATGTCTGAAACATATTATAAGATGGCCGCCACTCTATTACTTTTGTAGTTGTATTACATTAGTGCTAGTGCCGTTCTGCATGCCAATCACATAGGCCGATTAGTGTATTTTAGCCTCACTATTGGTAGTAAATTAGTACGAATTTTTCTTTTTCGGTACTATAAATTTTGGGTTATTTAATCGGACTTTTAATATATGATAAGGTGGCCGCTATGTGACGATTGAATTTCTGGTAGTATTCTGTTGGTGACAGTTCCGTCTTGTATGCTCGAAACATACTACAAGATGGCCGCTATTCTATGACTGTCTATTAGTTGTTTTGCATTGGTGCTAGTGCCGTTTTTATGACGTCATTACGTTCAATCACGGCCGTGCAGGTCAGGGCTTTTAGCCCGGCGGTGTGAGCATTTCTGCTTACTTCCAGCGAGTTATCATGCTGTGCGGTCGCCATACACGAAGTAAGTAGGTAAGGCGCTGGCGCTAGATAATGCGCGTTGCCCTATTGGTTTGCGTTATTGTGGGACTTGGATGTCTACAGGTATTGGGTCCCTTATGCATTTTGCTCCTTTTAATAAATCTTTCTGGCGGTTAGATATATTTGGTATACCGGCTGGATTGGGTTCTACATAGAATCCTTTTACTGCAAATGCCCTATTCTCCGCTTGATACCGCATATTGATAGACTTATATCCTACTAATATCGTCATTTGTAAAATATGGTTATACTTATGTCAATTTTTATGTGGCATACATACCAATTCGCTGCATGTTTGCACGTGGTACTGGCATCATGTTTGCGTCAGTTGCTTTATTGTAGCTCTGCCAGTCATGTTATCTTTGAACCCAAGTATGCTGGTTGTTAGACCACGGCTCTATTAGAATGGATTATTGTTGGTATTGCACCATTAATTTATATTTATATGTGCTATTTTTGAATGTTTAGTTATATATACTTCTTTGGAGCCTGGTATGGCTGCAATATAGCATTATACATGATATTAAGGCTTTAAACATGAGCTGGTCAATATGGGACGCATTCCAATCTTGCGACATTTCTTCTTTTCTTCAATTTAGACCTTGTTAATTTTGTCTAAAACAACTGTGGCCCATTTGATATTGATGCGGACATGGGACTGATTTCCTTTATACTACCAGATGACTTTCCTGACCTTTGGGTGAGATTTATTTTGGATATTTTGTGACAAATAGATGTTCACTTTTTAAGTGCTCTGTACTATTATACTCACCTTTCTCTGTTTTTATACTGTTTAATTGGATCAGGAAATAGCTTATTCCTTTTCTGAATTACGGTTTTGTCATAATCATTTAAAAATACCTCGGATACACTGACTACTTTCTATGGTACGATATATAATGTTTGCTCTATTTGTTTTGGCAATTGGGCCAAACATTTATCTATTCATTAAATTAATTATATTCTTGGTTGATACTGATTATGAATATTGTCCCTGTCCAATTCTCTGATTGTTTTTTGAGCGAACCATCAATTAAGATTGGTATGCATTTAACTTTTAAAAATAATCTTGTTGTGCTAATATTACTATGGCAATTCGTTCTCTTTTATTACCATCCAGATTGAAATATCGTCTATTTCGACTTTATCAACGATTCCTAATCGTGCGTTTTAACACCCACATGATTGTAAAGGGGTGTCTCATTCAACCTTGATTTAGGTGAATTTTAATTTTAATCATTTTTGTGCACAATTTTAACTTAGGTCCATATCGGTTTCTGCGTTCCTCTTTTTCCCCTCCCTTTTTCTTTTTCTTTTTCTTTCTTTTCTTTTATTGTATCTCTTCTGTTAATCTTTCTCTCTTCTTTTCTTTCTCCTCCCTTTTTTTCGTTTTTCTCTCTTTTTATTATTTTTTCTTTCTCGCTTGTTTTCTTTTTCTTTTCCTTTTCAATATTATAATTATAATTAAAACTTTTCTTCTCGGTGTGGTATTAATTTGCTCTACTTAATTTTCCTTTCAGCGTATCGTCTCTCACCTGTTAATATTCTTTTAGTGGATAACAATGTATGTTCTTAACGTTTGTATTTGTATTATGTTCATTGGTGTCTTACTGTATGATTTGATTTTTTTATTTAATATAATTCTTGTCAGAGTTCTTTTAACATCTTTGGGTCATTTTGGATTTGAATTTGGTTATTGAAGTTACTCTTCTGCTTTTAATTGTCTTTTCTTTTTCATTTCTGTTTAAATATGTTATTTTTATTGTCTTATGTGTAGTTTATATTCATATTTGTTGTGTATTCTATATATGTATATTCATGTTTGTTATGTTATGTTTGTTACAGCCCTGAGGAAGTTCCCCTGGCACAAGGGAACGAAACGCGTTGGCTGTGTGCCTGGCTGTGTGCCTATTTTACAGTTAAAGTGTTATCAATAAAGAAAGAAATTTTGGCACTACACATGGTTTTGAAGTGATTACAATCAGAGTGCGCCTTCCTTTGCTATGAACTTTGTTGTCTAATTGACATCCTTCAGCAGCGGATGTCGGAAGTAGCGGCACTCGCAGGATATTCTTGGAACTGTTGGAATTCAAGTGCTTGACCTGTGTCAGCTGCTGAGCGTGTTTTTTCCATTGTTTATAATCTGACTGTCTTGCACTTGTTCCTTTCGTAACTGCATTGTGATATATTTAAAAGAAGTAAAAAACAGAAATGCCTAGATTCGAGGATGGGAGGGAAGAAATGGCCCATAATTTATTTGGCATTCATACAAACAATGAACCTAGAGCGCAGGCTGGTAACAACAAAGCTAGCCTTAAAACTCTTTTTTTTAGGCTAGAGCGTTTAAAAAAACAGGAGCTATCCCGTTGGTGGGACGGGGTTACGCTCCAGCAGTATTTGACCAACAAAAAAGTACCCAGGGGCCTAAGAATCCTGATCTTCCCTACATTTGAGGACCTTAGTGAGGACCTCTTAAATGAGTGGGAAGGCAATCTTGAGAATGCATCGCAAATCATGATGCAAATCTTAATTAAACACGCCAGGGAAAAAGGAGATGAATTGCAAGGGGAGATTGAAGCCCTAGAGAATGAATTTAGGGTAATTCAATCGGGCCTCTAACACATTATAAGATGACCGCCATGTGATGATCGAACTTTTGGTTGGATTCTGTTGGTGACAGTTTCGTTTTATATGTCTGAAACATATTATAAGATGGCCGCCACTCTATTACTTTTGTAGTTGTATTACATTAGTGCTAGTGCCGTTCTGCATGCCAATCACATAGGCCGATTAGTGTATTTTAGCCTCACTATTGATAGTAAATTAGTACGAATTTTTCTTTTTTCGGTACTATAAATTTTGGGTTATTTAATCGGACTTTTAATATATGATAAGGTGGCCGCTATGTGACGATTGAATTTCTGGTTGGATTCTGTTGGTGACAGTTCCGTCTTGTATGCTCGAAACATACTACAAGATGGCCGCTATTCTATGACTGTCTATTAGTTGTTTTGCATTGGTGCTAGTGCCGTTTTTTATGACGTCATTACGTTCAATCACGGCCGTGCAGGTCAGGGCTTTTTAGCCCGGCGGTGTGAGCATTTCTGCTTACTTCCCGCGAGTTATCATGCTGTGCGGTCGCCATACACGAAGTAAGTAGGTAAGGCGCTGGCGCTGGATAATGCGCGTTGCCCTATTTGGTTTGCGTTATTGTGGGACTTGGATGTCTACAGGCATTGGGTCCCTTATGCATTTTGCTCCTTTTAATAAATCTTTCTGGCGGTTAGATATATTTGGTATACCGGCTGGATTGGGTTCTACATAGAATCCTTTTACTGCAAATGCCCTATTCTCCACTTGATACCGCACATTGATAGACTTATATCCTACTAATATCGTCATTTGTAAAATATGGTTATACTTATGTCAATTTTTATGTGGCATACATACCAATTCGCTGCATGTTTGCACGTGGTACTGGCATCATGTTTGCGTCAGTTGCTTTATTGTGGGCTCTGCCAGTCATGTTATCTTTGAACCCAAGTATGCTGGTTGTTAGACCACAGCTCTATTAGAATGGATTATTGTTGGTATTGCACCATTAATTTATATTTATATGTGCTATTTTTGAATGTTTAGTTATATATACTTCTTTGGAGCCTGGTATGGCTGCAATATAGCATTATACATGATATTAATGCTTTAAACATGAGCTGGTCAATATGGGACGCATTCCAATCTTGCGACATTTCTTCTTTTCTTCAATTTAGACCTTGTTAATTTTGTCTAAAACGACTGTGGCCCATTTGATATTGATGCGGACATGGGACTGATTTCCTTTTATACTACCAGATGACTTTCCTGACCTTTGGGTGAGATTTATTTTGGATATTTTGTGACAAATAGATGTTCACTTTTTAAGTGCTCTGTACTATTATAGTCACCCTTTCTCTGTTTTTATACTGTTTAATTGGATCAGGAAATAGCTTATTCCTTTTCTGAATTACGGTTTTGTCATAATCATTTAAAAATACCTCGGATACACTGACTACTTTCTATGGTACGATATATAATGTTTGCTCTATTTGTTTTGGCAATTGGGCCAAACATTTATCTATTCATTAAATTAATTATATTCTTGGTTGATACTGATTATGAATATTGTCCCTGTCCAATTCTCTGATTGTTTTTTGAGCGAACCATCAATTAAGATTGGTATGCATTTAACTTTTTAAAAATAATTTTGTTGTGCTAATATTACTATGGCAATTCGTTCTCTTTTTTATTACCATCCAGATTGAAATATCGTCTATTTCGACTTTATCAACGATTCCTAATCGTGCGTTTTAACACCCACATGATTGTAAAGGGGTGTCTCATTCAACCTTGATTTAGGTGAATTTTAATTTTAATCATTTTTGTGCACAATTTTAACTTAGGTCCATATCGGTTTCTGCGTTCCTCTTTTTTCCCCTCCTTTTTTTCTTTTTCTTTTTCTTTCTTTTCTTTTATTGTATCTCTTCTGTTAATCTTTCTCTCTTCTTTTTCTTTCTCCTCCCTTTTTTTCGTTTTTCTCTCTTTTTATTATTTTTTCTTTCTCGCTTGTTTTCTTTTTCTTTTCCTTTTCAATATTATAATTATAATTAAAACTTTTCTTCTCGGTGTGGTATTAATTTGCTCTACTTAATTTTCCTTTCAGCGTATCGTCTCTCACCTGTTAATATTCTTTTAGTGGATAACAATGTATGTTCTTAACGTTTGTATTTGTATTATGTTCATTGGTGTCTTACTGTATGATTTGATTTTTTTATTTAATATAATTCTTGTCAGAGTTCTTTTAACATCTTTGGGTCATTTTGGATTTGAATTTGGTTATTGAAGTTACTCTTCTGCTTTTAATTGTCTTTTCTTTTTCATTTCTGTTTAAATATGTTATTTTTATTGTCTTATTTGTAGTTTGTATTCATATTTGTTGTGTATTCTATATATGTATATTCATGTTTGTTATGTTATGTTTGTTACAGCCCTGAGGAAGTTCCCCTGGCACAAGGGAACGAAACGCGTTGGCTGTGTGGCTGGCTGTGTGCCTATTTTACAGTTAAAGTGTTATCAATAAAGAAAGAAATTTTGGCACTACACATGGTTTTGAAGTGATTACAATCAGAGTGCGCCTTCCTTTGCTATGAACTGTGTTGTCTAATTGACATCCTTCAGCAGCGGATGTCGGAAGTAGCGGCACTCGCAGGATATTCTTGGAACTGTTGGAATTCAAGTGCTTGACCTGTGTCAGCTGCTGAGCGTGTTTTTTCCAACTCCACAATCATGCTGCGCAAACCTTCAGGAGGAACAATCCTTTCCCCTCTGGTTAAGGTACCTTCCTTCACTGCCAATTCAAATCTCACCTTCTAAAAGGGTTTTATAGAGACATTCAAGGAGTCCTTCCTCTGCCATCCATTAAGCATGTATTATAATACCTTTTGAAGCGTCAAATCTTTTGCACGTTCCGATGCCCATTCACTTTTATCAAGTGCTGAAAATCCTTGGTCTTGAACAAGAGCTACTTGGAAACCATTCCCATCCTCATCCTCACACTTTTCCAACATGACCAGCATCCTTGAAGGGAAATCAGCTACCACATTATCCTTACCAGGCATATAGGTCATTTTGTACACAAAATTTTGCATCTGCATTGATATTCTTGCAAGTCTCGCAGATGCCGTGGTAGCACCCTCCGTTGTTAGGATTTTGACCAAAGGCATATGGTCACATCGAAGTGTACAGGATTTCCCCCACATAAATGATTTGAAATGTTCCAACGCCCATGCACACGATAAAGCTTCCCTTTCAATGATTGGGTACTTCTCTTCACACAGAGAAAGAGATCTAGAAGCATAAGCAATCATATTTTCCTTCCCATTACCAACATTTTGAGACAGAATTGCACCCAAATCTTTGTTATTAGCATCAGTTGTAATGATGCTGTCCAAAGATGGGTCAAAACAACATAAAGCTGTAGCATTTGCAATTGACAATTTAATGGCTTTAAAATCCCTCTCACAATCAAAAGACCAACTGAATGCCCTGCTCTTTTTCAGCAATTGGCGGCTGTTAAATGTCTTTTGAGCAAAGTTGGAAACATATTTAGAATAAAACTCTGCCATTCCAAGGAACGATCTAACATCCTTCTTAGTAGTAGGTGTAGGAGCTTCCACAATAGCAGACACCATAACAAGTTTTGGTTTAACACCTGAGTCATCAATAATGTGCCCTAAGTAGGTAATGCTTCTTTCAGCAAATGTGCACTTTGCGTGTTCCACAGTAAGACCTTTTCCCTCTAGAATGCTTAAAACCCTCCTTAACCTGGATGCATGTTCCTCCTTGTTGGAACCAAAAACAAGAATGTCATCTTGGAAAAAGGTGACACCTTGTTCCTTGCTGAATAGTTGGAACATTAACTGCTGAAAAACAGCAGCCGCTGAGGCTAAAGCAAAAGGCATGCACCTAAATTGGAAACATCCAAATGGAGTGATGAATGTGGTAAGTTTTATAGATTCTGGTGACAATTAAATCTGGTGATAAGCTGCCGAAAGGTCAATTGTGGAAAACCACTTAGCATTTTTCAGGCAAGTCACCATCTCATTTATTTTTGGGAGTGGAAATCTGTCTGTCACTATGTTGTTATTTAAATGTCTCAAATCCATTCATAGCCTAATCTTGCCATTGCTTGTCTGGCTATGACTATAGGAGAAACTCACTCAGATGCTTCAATGGGTTTTATTATGTGTGTAGCAACTAACTTGTCCAATTCCTTCGACACTTCATTCCTCACTAGTATAGGAATATTGCGATACTTGTGTGCCCTAGGCATAGCCTTCTCCTTAGGAATTATTTTATGTTCAAAACCCTGAAGATTGCCCAAAACATCACTAAATGCACTAGGAAATTCTTTCAGCATACAATTCCCCATAGTAGTACTCTCATCAACCACCAATTCTTTCTCTTTACTGTTGTATTCCTCTTAGGGTGTCCGTATATAGGTTTTCCTGTATCATGTCCTTATATAGGCACAATTCGCCCTGCCCTTATATAGGCATAAAATCCCAGTCCTTATTTAGGCATTAAACCGTGCACTCCAAATACAGGCACGGTCCCCAACATCCGTCCACCCTAACGTCACAACGAGTTCTTGAAGAACAGACCCTTAGGCTTCGGGAGTTTCCCTAGCACAGGACTATTGATTTCTTCAAGGGCTCATTTATTATGCATGAACCGTTATACCTTAAGGGTTCATTCATGACGTCTTCCGCTGTCCGATTCACGTCAATGCTAACATTCTGAGGTACCTCTCAGGTATAAATATACCTTCCCTAGCCCTTGTAAATCAGAGGAGACCTCGACTTCAGAGGAGCCCGTTTCCCGGCCTGACGCACTGAGAAGACGCTGTCATCCCTGCACGCAGAGAGTCCAGCTTCCAGTGATCTGACTTCCCTTGCGGGGTGTTGGAGTTCGAGTCTGGCAAGAGATTCCCACCTCTCTCATTCTTAAGGTATGGAGCTGACTAGAACCTAGAGGGACTCTTGGCATACTTGGCATACTTGACATACTAGGCATACTAGGCATACTGGGCGTACCATACTCTTAGTATACCATAGTAAGGAATACTTCACCTACTTCATACCTCTCCCTACACCTAGGTTAGGTTAGGTTAGGTACATTGGGGTAGAACTAGCTTAGAAACGCATCGTATGAGTACTCGCATTTTTAGTCTGTGTTATTTATGTAAATGAATATCTACTAAAGATCATGCTAGCGCAGTATTATTTATTTCTACTGCTTACGCTGTACATTATTTATCTTGCATACTGTCTTGTGATCGTAACAGCACATATCTCTTACACGAGAAATAAGACTGTTCAATAAATCTTTTATTGCAACGCCCGTCTATTCTTTCTGTGTAACTTTGAGGAAAACTAAGCATGCACGATTGAGCTGAGTGAAACGGTTATCTATTGTTTCCACGACTCTGGGACACGTTCTGATTCTAAAGGGAAACACAGTTGTCATGTTTTGCGGCTGCCAGAAACTACTCCCTTCTTGTTATCCAAGGAGTTTCTAGTGGCCTCTGAGCTAGCTGGCACAAGTAATTAAGTTTAATATACTCGATAGGGACATACCGACCTCAGTCCTATGTCAAGCCTATAGGGTATATTATTCCAATGCGCAGAGCCTATTAGGGAAATAGGAGCTACACTACATGGCGCCCAACGGTTTGGTAAGGCGGTAATTTAACGTTAGATATTGAGTAACTCAGCCGTGCTTTTTCTCTCAGAGACCCCTACCCATATACTCCAAAAGACGTCTGGAGTGGGCAGGGTTTAAGTATCCACCACGGCTACATAGGGAAACACCCTATATATTAGCTGTTTGGTTTGCTCAACGTTGAAGGATACAGTGTTCCAAAATATTGTGCACCTTATCTTTGTTTCCTTGAAACTTGTTCTACATTTTTCAAAAAAACAAAAATGTCCACACGCGGGGACAATGACACCGAGAACGGTGTGGCTGCGGCTGACCCAGTGGTAACAGCTTTTAACTTTACAGGTTTAATTAAAACCGAGGAGGGTGTTATAGACATCCATCCAAACTTAAGAAGAGCCATCACTCTAAAACGTATAAAACACGGCCTACCACCAAGAGGCGGTAGAGCAGTTTTCGTGATAGAGGCACACGAATCCTTTCAGACAGAGGTATTCTATTCATGGATAGTATTCCCTGAATCCAATCCAGTTACAAAACTGTTTCACTTCTACAAAGAAGATGATCCACCAGAGGAATATATTCCTTTCGAGGATATTGAAATTCCACTAACATACCAGGAGCATCAGCTCTGGTTTAAAGGCGCCCTAAAACATCACAAAAACATTACCAGGCTCGGTCCACTAGGTAGACCAGGAGCAACATGGCCGATTCTAGCCGGCTACACACCTCATCCTGACATTGAAGAGATGTCAGATGAGGAATTACTTACTCAACTTACAGAGTTAATAAAAATCTACAGACAATTGGTCCAATATGAAATGCGGACTTTCACAGTCCAACCACCATTAACCATTCCAAATCAGACCCCTCAATCGGGGACTACACTAAAAATTACACCACAGACTCTATACGCAGTCATGGGTAAAATGCCCACAAAACGTGAGCAAATTCCATTCTGGATAGCTCAAAAAATTACTCAAATCGAAGCAGTATTTCCAAATACTAGCCGTATGAGAAACACAGAATACTAACAATCAGTTTACCAATGGGGATCACACCACAACTGGAAGACTGCACCACTTGGGGCTCAGTCTTTGCTGCCATCTATACTAAAACACATGGTATTCCATCAATTGCGGTAATACCAGATGTCCTAAAACAAATTCAAAATGAATACGGGGCAGAGCCTGCTCTAAATTTAGGTATGAAATTACTGAAAAATTTCGACCAGGTCTCAACAATAATATTATCGAATATTAAAGGGGAGGCAGCAGCAGTGGCGATCCGCCAACGATTAAGGGAATTCGATGTTACAGAACATCAAACTGAGCTACCCAGAATAATAGAACAATCCTATGCAGAATTAGGCAGAGATAGTTTGGGTGGAAGACCACTAAAACCAAAACTATCTGAGAATCCTGAAAAGGACTCTATTAAACAAACTCCTACATCTTCTAAAAAGAAGTGGTAAACTACTAAACAAAACTCAAATGAGAAACGTTCTCAATCCCGAGGTAGGTCTCCTCAAAAGGAGCCCTCTGAAAGGAGGTACAACCTCAGGAATAGGGATAATTTGAGAAAACCTGACAGGTATCAAGATACTGATACACGTTCCTCTCGTACCTTTCAGATCTCGTCACGGACTTCGGAAAGAAGAGGACGGTCAGAAAATAGAGAAGAACGCGTGAAATCCAAGGAAGATAAACACGCTCCAAAAAATAAAACAAAACCTCAATTCTCCAAAAGAAAGTAGCAGGTCTAAAAATCAGACATGCCGAGAATACTGAGAACACAACTCAAGAACGGAGAATGGGCCCAGACAATGCTGGACAGTGCAGCAGAAGTCACAATAGTTCGCCAGAACCTGAAGGAACTTCTGGAGATAGTGGACTTGAATGAGTACATTACAGTTGAGACTGTAGACACCAGGGTTAGTACTCCACAAAGGTTATATGAAATAACACTCCGAATGGAGGGAGACATACCTAGACAGGTGAAAGCACTCTTTTGGGAAAAACTTTCAAAGGGCTATGACATACTTCTAGCAGAAAAAGACTGGCCACCACAATTTGTCAGGGAGTGCCCACATGGCAAGGACATTATTATGCCTGCCTTCTCTAACCATATTCCAATTCATCTAAAATATACTTATGCCAGGAAATGGGCAGTAGCCCAGGCCCCAGCATTATATAAAAATCATGTAGGATGGGATGAGGACTCACCTCACCATAAAATACATCTGAAACATGAACCAACTGCACAAAGGCAGTATCCAATAAAGCAAGAAGCTAAAAAACAGGTCAGGGAGATCTTAGATCAACTTGAATACCAAGGGGTGATTGAAACATGCACCTCCTCAATGAACAATCCTTTGTTTCCTGTCTCCAAACCAGACAACACCTATCATCTAGTTTTGGATTACAGACACTTAAACACTTGTTGTAAAACATTTGCAGTGCAAAATGCACATAGTACAGCATTAATGAATAACATTGTGCGTAAAAAATATAAAACCACATTAGACATCTCAAATGGTTTCTTTTGTCAAAACATAGCACCTGGAAGCAGGTACTTAACAGCATTCTCCATAATGGGGACCCAGCGTCAATTTTGTCGACTCCCACAAGGGTTCAAGAACAGCCCGGGGTTATTCTCAGCGAGCGTAACAGAGTTACTACAAATTTATGACAATGAGGCATTGTCCTATGTCGATGACATCTATCTGACAGACGATGACCTGGACAAACACTTGAACAGGGTAAGCACCATTATACTGGGCTTCGCCTCTGAGGGCTACCAGTTCAACTTTAAAAAGTCCCGAATTGCCCATCTCAATGTCCTATTTCTAGGATATGAGCTCTCAAGTGAAGGCAAGAGCTTGGCAGCTAACTTTTTAGAAAAGTGTGCGCTGCTCCAACCTCCAAAAACGCAAAAAAACTTACAATCCATCCTGGGTTTCCTAAATTTTGGAAGAACATACATTCTAAATTACGCAGAAAGGGTTAAACCTCTCAACGCATTAATCAAACCTGATTTTTCAATCAAGAATTGGACACAAGAACACACAGAAATCTTGCGTTCACTACAGGCTTTAAACAAAAGAGGGGGGACAATGGGCTTTTGGGGAGGTCCACACGTACATGCCCTGATATACTGTGAAAATTAGAGTACGGAGTTCCTCAGTGGGTCATAGAACACAAATGAAGGTGATGTATGGTGAAAGGTTGGACCGAAATACTATGTGGAGGGGAATTCCTCCTTTCGGAACTAGGGCCTTCACACACCCGGCAAGCTAGGTGTCATGCTTCATCATATGGGCCTGCTCCTCGTCGGGTCGGCGCTGCAATACCAGACGGGCACCCATAAAGGGGCTCTTTGGCGGAGATCTTTTGTTCCTTGCCGTATAGGTGCCGTGGGTGTAAGGGGCCTAGTATGTGTAGATGTCAAAGTGAAGTGTGCAGATTAAAACAGGGGTGGGATTCCTCTAAATTACTTTATTCAGGGAGGACCCTAGCCTGATTAAAAAGAATACAGGAGAGGCGACAATCTGGCTACAATGTGTCGGAAGTGCGCTCTACTCCTAGGTGGTCGACATGTTTCTCGCCTGGTAGTCACGAATGATCTGTGGCGATTCCTCAGGACCGTGTGTGAAGAACTATCTACAAATTAATGGTAATGTGGGCAACTACATACCATACAGTGGTTCTACGGGAGTATTATCCGCAGGTGAGAAGCCAACCTTTGAAGGAAACATAGGGAAAAAAACCTTATGTAGTATTTGTGCATAAATCATCATACATCAGACAACAATTCATTAAATGTGTCCATGACCTCTTTATCAGACATATACGGTGTGATTAATATGGCTTGATACTTCTAATTTATCAACTTGTGGAGAGTAAAAAGGTGCGATAGTAGCACAACCGGGACTTAAAATATACTAAAACCAGCAAAAATGATGAAAAGGCTGTAGTGGTGAGACTAGTCTAAACCTCACCTCAACTTTGTAAGATCGTGCTTCATCAGTTGCAGCAGGAAAAAGACACACGTAATGTTGTGTCTAAACAAGGAAAAGTTTAAAAATAGCGATTAGCAGGTAAGCATAAAAACTGCTAACCATCAATTCTAGGGGCCCATTGGGTCGCCAGTCATGCCATGCAGCGGCGATAGTGGGGCAAGGCAGTGTGCAAAGTAGACCGCCCGTCCTACTCGTCACTACAGGCTAACATGTTAGCAACAAATCACTTACAAACACGCATAAGTCAACGCAATTTGGTGATCCGAATAATTTCGGGTCAATGCGGATTCACCTACTTAACATTTAATGAGGGTGAAAAAATACCAATCGCATACAAATCTTATTTGCACACACAAGCGGAAATGCGCTTCACTTCAACAGAAAAAATTCTGACAGCAGTTCAAACAGCTGTAGCAAAAGAAAGAGCCCTAGCACAAGGGAAACGCATTATTGTCGTAACCCCAGTACCAGCTTTAGAAGCGGTAACAAAAGCAAGCATTCCAAATGCTAAAGCATTACATCCAAGATGGATACAGTGGGTTAATTCTCTTGCTGCAACAGATGTTGAATATGTTTTTGATCCTGATTTAAAAACACAAGCATTCCTGCAATATGAACATGTATGTCCTCTGCCCACTGAAATTCTGCCTCTCGATCAGTACGAATTCATAATTTACACTGACGGATCCGCACAACCCGCAACAGGGGGTAAGCAAGCTTACAGTGCAGCGTGTGCAATCGTTAAAGGTCGCATGCGAGATGGCATCTTCAGACCTATGGTCACAAAAACTCAATCTCTAGGAGATTGTACAGCTCAGCGAGCTGAACTACAATCATTCAAACTGGCACTTGAAAGTACAGATCGAGAATTCCCCACACTAATAGTGTGCGATTCCTTTTACTGTGTTCAGTCATATAATGAATATATACAAAACTGGCTTGAAAATGGATTCAAAGATGCGAAAGGTGGCACAATAAAGCATAAAACGCTTTGGGAACAAGTAGTTCAGTTGAAAAACGAACTACCAAAGGCTCACGTGATCCACACACTGAGGGCCTGATTCACAGAACTAACTTACGTCAAAAACGTAAAGTTAGTACTTTTTGGTATTCACAGAATACACTTACTCATTTTGGTATTCACAGAATGAACTTACTCATTTCGGTATTCACAGAAGTTAGTAGTCCTAACTTTAGGACTCCTAAATGCCTTCTGTGAATACCGAAAGTCTTAAAGTTAGGATTTTCTCAGTTTAGGAGTAGTAAAGTTAGGAGTCCTAACTTTACTACTCCTAAACTGAGAAAATCCTAACTTCAAGACTTTCGGTAGTCACAGAAGGCATTTAGGAGTCCTAAAGTTAGGAGTCCTAACTTTACGACTCCTAAACTGAGAAAAATCCTAACTTCAAGACTTTTGGTATTCACAGAAGGCATTTAGGAGTCCTGAAGTTAGGAGTCCTAACTTTACTACTCCTAAACTGAGATGAAAACTCCTTCTGTACCAACACCTGCAAGTGATAACAAAACACAAGCAGCGGTTACAGTTGACAAAATACTACAACTCAACAGATCTAATCCTGATTGGAGAAAATGGTTGATCTGGCCCACAGATACGAACAACTGTCAGGAAAGATTCCTGAATAAAACTCAGGGCTTTACTATTCATAGGCCAGACCCAAGATACGTCCAAAGACAGCATCCGGGGGGTAGTAACAACATACAGTGTAGGAAAATGATGCCTCGATTGGCTGCAGAAATCTACACTACAGGATGTGAAACAACACTTATCCTTACTTAAAGAAGACGCAGACCTTAGGGAATTCTTGCTTGGACCAAGAAAACCGCGTCAAAAACGTTTCATATATGCCGGCATTTATGCTGCCTGTAATGAAGCATGGAAAGTGTCACAGATGGAGGCCGCAGAACGAATATGTGAACTTGATCGTATTAATTTAGAGAAAACACTCTCTGTGGTCGACAATGGGTTAACAACTTTGTCCTCCAGAATATATTCACTGGACGGCATTGTATCCTCTGCTATCGACATACTGGAACAAGATCTGGCAATGTTACAACAAGGCCAATCTCAATTACGTTCTATTGTGTTATTAAGCTGGACGCTGCAATCTTTGCGTGCGGGCTATGTGCCTTGGCGTTTTATCAACACATCAATTCTGTTTGCAGAATACAATCTAACTGATAAACAGATCGAACTGGCACAAAGACGAGCAAAGTATACAGTGCTGGGCATTGAAAAACTGGAAAAGTTACCATTCACAGTGGCAGAAAAACCAGCTACAGAATGGCTTATTCATGGCAAAATCACACTACCTGTGACTACTTTTCAGTTTCAGTATTGCCTCAAACAAATGCAAGCAGGCAAATATGAAAGGTTGGGTAAGGAATACATTAAGACATCTTGGAATTTACCATACACATATAGATGTTGGAGTGGGGATCGTGAAGTGTTTCTGAGCGGTACACACTGTAAAAATGCACTGAGCGGTTCACTAATATGTCAGGACATTTCTTTACACGGGGCTTATAATGGTTCTGTGGCAAATTTGTCTTGCCACCAGCAGGGTACACCAGCTGCTGTGATTAATCCAATGTTTGGACAACTTTCTAATGGGAGTTACCTCATGTTGAATGATCAGAGTTGCTGCGGCATGTTTCCAGGCATCCCATATCTAGTAACGGTCAACTCCAGGGTCACTTGCTGTATGCAAGTATTGTTTGCCCCAATAGACACAGTTAGGGAGTCGCCTTTGTGGCCTTCGCTGAACGTCTCTTTTATAAGATTTGATACTTTAAGCAGAATGAAAGCCATGCTTTTACAACAAACAGTGCCTTTGACCTCGGCCAAAGAAACCTATGAACTACAAGTCGCAAGGACTTCGGCTGAGATACAGACTTTAATGCGTATAAACTGCCCTATACATTTCGTGGAAATGATAGGACGTATCTTTAACATGTCAGATACAAGCGGAATTGTACATGTATTTAAGAGCATCTGTTCCGGACTGTTAGCACCTTTCCAGGCAGTCCTCGGAATAATCCCAAACTTTGCACATTCGGTGGTTGGTGGCATACCATTAATTCTAGCACTTGTTGCCAGAATTCTATTTCTCTTCCTGCTATTACGCTATGGCCAGCCTATTCGCAGACATCACTCCGAGTGAAGTGGAGAAAGCTCTCCTTGAACGAAAGTGCTGTGAGCGAATAGTACAGCTTTTGGGCATGAATCGTCTACGGGAACTTAATACCACGCGGTTCCTGTCGTTCAGACCAATCTGGTAAGATTGCATCTTACCTGTTCTATGATGCCTGCTATGCGGTGAAGAATGCGTGTTGGACACCTGTCTAACATTTCCATCAGCTACGCCAACGGATATCGATACTCTGCTGGACCGGATAACGGCCCATGCTCTGTGTTGTCCCCAGAGGCTACCAATCCTGATGACGGCATTCATTGGGATCTCACAGACGCTTCCGGCTGCTGCTGAGGTACGAGATGGATCTACAGGCACACAGGTAACAACGGACGCGAACATTGCTGCGGCATCCTATGCTGAAAGCGATGCTTCTCATCGGTGCAATTAATCTACTAAACGAGGTGTTCCGTCTTTCACCAACTACAGTGGACGATATTTTGTCTACAGAAATAGATGATCTCATGTTTACACCAGACCCATACACTGACTCTGATTCAGCCCACAGTGTTCCAGAGATGCAATAACAATTTGGCCTTCCTATTTCAAAGACTTGGAACTCTTCCCAAATTGAACTTTTTTCAGTTTTTTTTTTCAAATTAAATGGCACAACAATCTGCTTGAAGTAGAACTATTCTTATAGTACGGACTTCGCAGTACTTCCTCAGACACTTAGTCATCTTGTTTGTCTAAAAAGTTCATTAATTTCCATGACATGAAAAGACTTTGATTTTGAACAACTTATCGATCATTTTTCTGTCACATGTAAATATTACTGCTTATTTCATTCCAATTGCATTTTTTGTTTTCAAATATATGCCTGAAGTGAAAAGCGATGCTTAAAATGTACAGTACTTTTTGCATTCTAATAGGGTTTTTTAAATGCTTTTTAATGCTTTTAAGAAATATTTTTAGCAATATCCGGTACTCCATTTTATGTTTAGCATTTTAAATGTTTAGCATTTATATTATTGTCATACACACGAAAGTGGAGTGGGTGTTGTATTCCTCTTAGGGTGTCCGTATATAGGTTTTCCTGTATCATGTCCTTATATAGGCACAATTCGCCCTGCCCTTATATAGGCATAAAATCCCAGTCCTTATTTAGGCATTAAACCGTGCACTCCAAATACAGGCATGGTCCCCGACATCCGTCCACCCTAACGTCACAACGAGTTCTTGAAGAACAGACCCTTAGGCTTCGGGAGTTTCCCTAGCACAGGACTATTGATTTCTTCAAGGGCTCATTTATTATGCATGAACCGTTATACCTTAAGGGTTCATTCATGACGTCTTCCGCTGTCCGATTCACGTCAATGCTAACATTCTGAGGTACCTCTCAGGTATAAATATACCTTCCCTAGCCCTTGTAAATCAGAGGAGACCTAGACTTCAGAGGAGCCCGTTTCCCGGCCTGACGCACTGAGAAGACGCTGTCATCCCTGCACGCAGAGAGTCCAGCTTCCAGTGATCTGACTTCCCTTGCGGGGTGTTGGAGTTCGAGTCTGGCAAGAGATTCCCACCTCTCTCATTCTTAAGGTATGGAGCTGACTAGAACTTAGAGGGACTCTTGGCATACTTGGCATACTAGGCATACTGGGCGTACCATACTCTTAGTATACCATAGTAAGGAATACTTCACCTACTTCATACCTCTCCCTACACCTAGGTTAGGTTAGGTACATTGGGGTAGAACTAGCTTAGAAACGCATCGTATGAGTACTCGCATTTTTAGTCTGTGTTATTTATGTAAATGAATATCTACTAAAGATCATGCTAGCGCAGTATTATTTATTTCTACTGCTTACGCTGTACATTATTTATCTTGCATACTGTCTTGTGATCGTAACAGCACATATCTCTTACACGAGAAACAAGACTGTTCAATAAATCTTTTATTGAAACGCCCGTCTATTCTTTCTGTGTAACTTTGAGGAAAACTAAGCATGCATGATTGAGCTGAGTGAAACGGTTATCTATTGTTTCCACGACTCTGGGACACGTTCTGATTCTAAAGGGAAACACAGTTGTCATGTTTTGCGGCTCCTTGGATAACAAGCCTGCCTTGTTATCCAAGGAGTTTCTAGTGGCCTCTGAGCTAGCTGGCACAAGTAATTAAGTTTAATATACTCGATAGGGACATACCGACCTCAGTCCTATGTCAAGCTATAGGGTATATTATTCCAATGCGCAGAGCCTATTAGGGAAATAGGAGCTACACTACATTACTGTTTGGGTCTAGGACAATGTGCAATTGCTTCTGGTCGAACCAGCCTAGGACTGGTGGACCTCTGTTAGCAATGTACAATTTACCTCTGCATTTCCTCCCCTTAAATTCAAAGGTAAACCAGCGGTAACCTAATAAATCAATGGTTTAACCACAATATCCCTCTGGATGTGTGTCCAGTTCTAATAACTCTTTGCCCACTTTTTGTATGAAAGAAGACTCCCACAAGTCCTCATTTATGATCGGGTATGGGGAACCTGAATCTGCGGAAATTTTTATGTTCACCCTACCAATTTCCATCCAACATTCCGGTTTGTTCTTACAATTCTTGTCAGTAACATTAAGTACAAGATTATTATGTACAATCATCCTTATGGGCATAATTACGATGTTGGGCGGACGTTACGGTCTCGGGACTAACAGGCCTACGGTCGGCGGTCCCGACACCGCAATTACAATGTGACCGAACATGGTGCGTTCGCATACTCCCATTTCTCTATGGGAGCTTGTGCTGCAGCCGTAAACCGGCCATAGCACAAGCTCCCATAGAGGAATGAAAGCCTGTGTAAAGGGTACCATAGGTGCCCCCCAAACCCGCAACTAGAGGGCCAGGGGGGAAGGGGGCCCTGCAAAGGGCCCCCAAAGGCACTTTCTAACAGCAAATCCATGTCAGAAAGGGCGACATGGCTTTGCTCTTGGAAAGTGCCATCATAATCCCGAAGGCGGAAACGCCTTCCTCACAGGATTATGCGGCCCTTCCGACTGGCCAGTGGGCTCCTTGAGCACGTCGGAAGTCAGCTGGATTGACCGGCCGGTTTGAATTCCGGCTGCCGTATTTGTAATACAGTGGTCGTGAGTCAAACTAGGGATGCCGTCGGAAAGCCTCCAGCCAGCTATCGGAAGCTTTCCGACCGACATCCTAATTAGCCCCTAAAATCACTTCCGTCTTCATTAGTCTCACCTTCCATACCACTTTCCTCACCAATGTTTACAAATTTAGGTTTAGATCGTTTTTATTATCATTATTATGAATCAAACAATGCCAATGGCAAGAAATCACAGAGAGCGATAAGACATTGCATGGCATTTAACAAGGAAAAGAAACAGACAGGACAGGGAATACGCAGAGATAAGCGGACATTCCCATAGTAGGTGGGTCAGCGTGTCCTCTGCTCCACAGTGTCTCCAGCAGTGCGGGGGCAGTTGGGGTTATATCTGTTCATTTTAGGAGGAGTAAGATACCAATAAGTGGCTATCTTAGTTGCGGTTTCAATACTAGAAACATTCTGTGCGGTGTGGCGCACGCGGTGAAAGATGTCCCCCTTTCCTCCTGTGAGAGTTTTCGGCCCAGCTCAGCCTCCCAACGCCGCTGCCCCGGTGTAGGGACCACCTGTTCCGGAGGTCGCAACATATGGTAAAGTTCGGTGATAAGGTGCGCATTTGACGTCTTTGTGTGGAGCCACTTTTCATACAGTGTTAGCGGTCTCTGGGCCCCTAGACCCACCGAGGGGTGCATCACCCAGTGTCTCACTTGGTGGAAGTGGTATCATTCTAACTCAGGCAAAGCAAATGTGGATCGAAGATCCTCGAAGGTCTGAGGTCCCTCTATGTCAAACATATGTCCAATGGACCAACATTATCCGGCTTCCCAGTGGCAGAAAACCTCCCGATCTAGCCCTGAAGAGAATTCTTCATTCCCAACTATGGGCATAAGGGGCGACGGAAATGAAGTTAGACCATGTTTGGTCGCTGTGGAGTCCCATGCTTTCAAAGTTGTGCAAATAATTGGTGAGTTGTATAGACCCACTGGGCGCTGAGCTCTATGTAAAATGGGGACCCCCCACAGTGCCCGTCCTGCAATCGCCCTTTCCATAAAGAGCCAGGGTTTCTCCGACTCGCAACGTGACCATTTGAACAGGACGCGCAGTTGGGTGGCTTGAAAGTAACAGGTTAAATTAGGAACCCATAGTCCCCCCCCTCGAGGGGATCTATAACTCAGTTCCCTGCTCATTCGAGGTTTCTTATTGGCCCATATGAACAAGCAGAGCTCTTTCTGAAGCAATTTAAGGACCCCAGGGGGTGGCTCTACAGGAAGTGTTTGGAAAATGTATAAGATTTTGGGTAGTACATTCATTTTGATCGCCGCCACCCGCCCCAACCAAGAGAAGCCAAAGGGTTCCCACCTACTCAAATTTCTACGCACCTGGGATAGGAGCTGTTTATAGTTCAGAGCTGCTGTGCTATGGGTGGATTTCGTGAGTTGAATCCCTAAGTATGGTATGGACTCCGCCTCCCATTGAAGTGGGACCGAGCGTGCAAGGTTCTCCGTGGTGGACGATCTAAGTGAGATCCCCATGGCCTTTGATTTTGCAACGTTAACTGTGAAGCCGGAGGCTTCTGCGAACTTCTCCAGCTCAGCAAAGAAGGCGGGAATAGAAGTCTGTGGCTCTTCCAATGTGGCAACCACATCGTCTGCATACAAACTAATGGCATGTGAGTCCCCCCACACCGTATTACGGAGATCTGCGGATCCGCCCGCACTCTCTGAGCCATCGGCTCCATGTAAAGCGCAAAGAGTATTGGGGAAAGCGGGCACCCCTGCCTGGTGCCGCAAGAGATCTGGAAGGGTTCCGAGGAGCGACCGTTAACCTGCACCATAGCAGTAGGCTGGCTGTAGCCTCTGAACACCCATTTACAGAACCAGTCACCCACCCCAAACTGCACTAGGGTGGTCCTCATGTACCCCCAGTCCACCCGGTCGAATGCCTTTTTGGCGTCGATCGATATCATTACCCGTTTCACGTTTTGATGTTGCGCCTTATCAAGGAGGTGGAGTAGCCTTCTTGTGTTGTTGCTACACTGTCTGGTAGCTACGAAGCCGGACTAATCTAGGTCTATCAGCCCCGGCATCATTGGACCTAGTCGTGCTGCTAAAATGCCCATGAAGAGCTTCAGATCAGTATTCAAAAGGGATATTGGTCTGTAGGAGGCGCAAAGTCGGACGTCCTTACCCGGCTTTGGAATCACTACAATCGAAGCCATAAGCATCGTGGGGGGGATATCTCCTGTGTCACCTATCGCATTAAAAAGCCTAGTGAGGATGGGTGCCAAGGTGGTGCAGAAGATCTTATAGAAAATGGCAGAAAAGCCATCCGGGCTGGGAGATTTGTGCAGCTTAAGGCGTGCTATGGCTATACGGATGGGGCTATGTAGACTGGCTGCTTGCTCTGGGGTGAGTCTCGGGAGGGTAGCCTCCTGCACATAAGTTAGAGAGTCCTGCTCCGTAAGCTGTTGTGCAGTGTGCAGTTTAATATAAAAGACCCGAAACGCACGTGTTATGGATGCATCATCTGTGCACTCTTTGCCCGCCTCGTCGCACACCGAATGGACTGAGGTTGCCTGGCGCTGGAAGCAAAGCTTGTTAGCTAAAAGGCACCTGCACCTGTTACCCCCTACGTAAAAAGAGTGCCACAGTCAAAGTGCTGTATAGTCCGCCCTATCCAGGTCAATGCCAGCGAGTTGCCGGCGAGCCGCCTCAAACTGTTGCCACACCCGGGGTGCCCCAGTCCGCTTGTGAATACGGTCCAGTTCTTGTACCTGTCCAGTGAGTTCCCTTCGCTTCTCTTGACTAATTCTGTTGTCTGCTGCTGGGATGGCTATAAGTTCCCCTCTGGCGCATACTTTGAGTGTTTCCCATAGTGTAATAATAGAGGTGTCAGGGGTGTCGTTAAAAGCCAGAAAATCCTTTATTGCATTGTCTAAGCGTTTTATCACCTCAGAACGGTGCATCAGGGTGTCGCGCAATCGCCAGGTGAATGATGGTCTCTCTGGTGTGGGGATTGTGAGCGTGAGAGTCAGCGCCGCATGGTCGGAGTGTGAGCCAGGATCAATTGTCTGAGGCTTGCGTAAGTGGGAGTAGGGAACGGGATCCGATAAAATAATCAATCCTGGTGTAGGTTTTATGTGCGTGCAAATAGAAGGTGTAATCTTTGTCATTGGGGTCTAAGGTACGCCACATATCCACCAACCCTATGACTCGCAGCCACTCCCGCCCTGGCTGTGTGAGAGCCCCCACCAGGCCATGTCATTGTGCTGAGCGATCCAGCTGATTATCAAACACTATGTTGATGTCGCCACCCAGCAGGAGTTGCCGATCTGGCGAAGCAGCAAGATCCACCACTGCCTGTCGTAGGAATGCCTCCTGACCCTCATTAGGTGCGTAGATGGAGCCAAGGGTGTAATCACGTGCGTTAATGGTGATCGTGAGAGCCAGGAGTCTCCCCTTGATCTCCGCCTGCTTTGCTCCCACCTTGCCCCTAAAAGTGCGTGAGAACAGGATAGCCACGCCTACTGATTTAGTGGCATGTGAGGAAAAGTATTGCTGCGGAAGGCCCGCAACCTAAGTCGATGTGTGTCTTTGGCCAAGAGGTGTGTCTCCTGCAGTAGGCATATTTGTGCTGCTGAATGCTCTAAATAAGGCAGGACAGCCCTCCTCTTAATCTGGTTGTTCAACCCCTTCACATTTAGAGTGAGAATTTTGACCTCGGCTAACGCGCCGGCGTGATCCAAACAGAACTGACAGTGTGAGCCAATATCCCCCCAATTGTCCCTACCCCCGCACCTCCCCGGCTACCCAGTGTGTCCCCCCCAGCAGGTGGCTGTAACTATAGGTGAGGCTAGAGAAGCAAGAGACCCAGGAGAGGAAATGAACTCAATAAAAGGTAAATAAAAAACCCCAACAATTAAACCCGTAAGGCAAAGTTCCAGGGAACAAAAGTCCAACATTGTGGGATGAACTCAACCCGAGGCCTATGTCTCAGACCGAAAACAAAAGAACGGGTACCTGTGGCCAATGTCTCTCCACCCCCGCCCAAGCGGGCCCAGATGTCCGTGGAGGGGATTAAGCAGAGGTGGCTGCATAGCGTCCGCATGTTTCCCCCTTTTTCACTCCAGGTATCATTTACCCTAGGGTTCCCCAGCAAGAGACGCCAGGACGGCCTGTCGCTCTTTGGTCATGGTGTCCGAATCTGTTACAAACGCTAGCAACAGGCGCGCTGTAATACGCAGGTGGTGCGATCCTTCATTCCCAGCGTAGTGCCGCTAACGCTGAGAACTACAACTCCCATGAGGCCTAGAGCATCACGTTCGACGTGGCAGGAAATGGCCCATAAGGAGGCAGCGGACCTCGGCTTCGTGTCGGAAATTCTCGCCGCCGAGACAGCAGCGTTCCTTGATTCCAGGAGAGAGAGGTCTGGTAAGGGTGCTCTGCACCAACTCTCGCTCTCTGTTATTATTTGGAGGCTTCCCTTTCCCCGTTCGTGAGCAGCTCGCTCATGCGGAGGAAGAGCAGCGTCATTTGGATTCCGTCCGGCACTGTGCTTGGTATCACGTCCTCCGTTGGATGAGCTTGCTGCTTGTGCGGAGGACGGGTTTAAGTCCTTGTAGGATTCCAGGCCTATACGACCAGAGCTGGTACAGTTAACTTTATAGGTTGCTCACTGAGGCATCATTTTACTAGCAGCCAGAACTTGGCAGTGATCTGTATTTCGTATGATAGAGTGGTTACTTCTCTGCTAGCTCATGTCACAGAGGATTAATACTCCCGATTGATTTCATGTACAAATCGTTTGGATCCATTTTATTTGGTGAAGAAACCATATACGGATTACAACATTATATTGTTATTGTTTACGTGGATGTTTGTGTATGAACAAAGTCCGTAATCAAGTGTTATTCTGGCTCTGTTTAACAGGGGTATTAAGAGTGGTACGGGACTACGCTCGATCCCTGTGATGTTTGCAGGAGCTCAGAAAAGGGTATGTTCCTCCTCCATAACAATGATGCAGTATTACAGTTACCTATAGGATTTACAGTATCAGAAAAAACGACTTAATCTCCTTGTGTGTTTTCTTCTACGTTATTCCTATTTAATTACAGCCCTAACACTTCAAGCGGTGTTACCACACCGAAGACACATCATTTGTTGAAGCATCTTCTTCTCCAGTTTTCGTTCATTTATGTTACAGGTATAGGAGGGGGCGCTAGTCTATATGCAGTCAGTTACTCGTTTGTATTCCATGACTAAAGGTTATAAAGTATATCTGATTGTGGTTTTTGTTTCAGGTCTCCCTCCCTGCTGTTCCCTTCCTTTCCTTCCCCCACTTGATCCTCCCACTGACCTGTGCCATAATGGCTATTAGGCTTGGGTAGGTCAGGAGGTGGACCATTCTGAGCATCAAACCGATCCTGAGGACATCCCTACCTAACAGAATCTGGTTTTAGAGTGCCGGCTGGAGATTTAATTCGGGTCGATCCATGGCCGCTTCTACGGTTTCTATTTGGTCTGTGTTGTAACGGTTCTTGTTCCATGGTGTCCGCAAGGCCCAGGAGCTTACTGGCCTCAGTGACCGAGCGTAGCTGGCGAAGTTCCCCATTGTGAGAAAAAAATCAGCTGGAATGGGTGACCCCAGGAGTAGGAAACGGTGATTGATCGTAGGTGTGCGGTGATAGGCAGGAAAGCCTTCCTTTTCAGTAGAGTCGAAGCAGCTAGGTTCTGGTACAGAGTGGGTTTCTGTTCCTTGTATTTGAAAACAGGTGCATCTCTGGCCGCTCGTAGGATTCGTTCTTTAAGCTGATAATCATGTACACAAGTTAAAATATCAGCCGGGGAGCCGAACTGTTTCTTTGGGGCCCTACCTTGTGCGTGCGGTCAAGCTTAATATTAAAGTCCTCCGGTTCCCCCAGTAGCATGCGAAATAGGTCTATTACCATGGCCTCAAAGTTCGCGCCCTCCGTCCCTGACGCAATACCTCGGATACGTATATTATTGCGGCGGGACCTGTTTTCAAGGTCCTCCGTATGTGCTTGGAGGTCCAGGTTTTGCTTCCGCAGGCAGGATGACTTCCTGTTGCAAGCTCTTGAGCTCTTCAGTCCTGTCAGTCTCGTGGTCTTCCAGGGAGTTGCCCCTCTCCCCCAGTGAATCCATATCGCGTCGCATCTCTCTCAGGTCCGCCGACAGCTCTTGTTTCATGGAGTTGAGGTCCTCCTTTAGGGAGGAGAAAAGGGACACCTGGAAGGAGCGGTTGCTTGGTCCCTCCGCATCCCCTGCACCCTCAAACTCTGCTGTAGACCTCTGGGAGGGTGGGTTCTCGGTTTTGGGCATTTTTAGGAGCATGCCCCTGACATACCTGTCCTTCTTCGCTCTGCCAGCTGCCATGTCTGGGTTCGCCACTGTAGCTGCGCTTCGCCACACCTTGCCTCACACAGAACCAGTCAGTAAGTCTCCCCCAGCGGGCTATAATTTACGGGTTGTATAGCCCGATCGCTTAAGTGCCTGATCAAGGGGGGGACCCAGCGCCGCTCTGCCTTCTAGGCCACGTCCATACAGCTGTGAGGGATCCAGCTCCATGTCTCCCTCGTCCTGCTGTGATATCCCTAATATGACCGATGAAGTCCCTGCCCCCATAGGTCCGACGTATGACAGGCCGCTGCCGCTCGTCAGTCACCGCTCCTCATCTCTAAACTTTAGGCCGTGGTGCGGGGCTCGGCAGGACTCTGAGTGTCTCAGGCAGCAGCACGCAGGCCTTTCACTACCACTCTCGGTCCGCGGCCCTGGAGAGCTTCTCTATGGTTAAGTCCAGTACTTCCCCGGCAGCTGGCAGGTGGGGGCCTCTCCCTACAGTCCTGAGGGCGTGCTACTGGGGCTCAGCTCCCCGCTCAGGACTCTCACACTCGGTCCCTCGATGTCTGGTGCCACTCCGGCCCTCGCTCCCTAAGGCCTGTTGTGCTCGTGCCCCGCCTCCACTTGCCCTAGGCCGTACTTTCCTCTGCACCCAGCTCGCTGCAATCGACTGCTGGCGTCCGCCTCCTCGTGTCCACTCACTATGCCCTCAGCTCCGGCCTGCTCTCTGTTTTGTGGGTTGGGACGCAACCCGTCCCCCAACCACCCTCCGGCGGCGCCGTCTAGGCCAGGCCATGGGCCACCGGCCTCCTCCGTGTCGGGCGTGTCACGATCGCTCCCGCCGGCCAACGCGTCACCTCCAGCCGGGCCCACCGGGTCCCCACAGATCGCCAGGGGGAAGGGATCCGCCATGGGATGATGCTGCCTCTTACCCAGGGGTCATCCGGAGCCTCCGGCACTCCGCATCCTTCCCCTCGCTGCGATGGCCTCCTCTTGGTGCGGGCCTCAGCTTTTTGTGCTGCCTCCTCCAGCTGAACTCCCGGTGTCTCGCTCCGTGTTGGGCGCCGACGCTGCAGATACTCTTCCTCAAGGGCACCACTTCGCCAGGGGAGTTTCCCCTGGGGGTAGGCGGCACCCAAAGCACCTCGGTACGCTAGTAAATTACCGGGCCTAACCGGGCGGGAGCGGAGAGACAGGAGAACACATCTTATAGCTCCGCCATCTTGGCCACGCCCCCAATGTTTACAAATTTGACATCAGATTTCTTCCTTCTACATACTTCTGTAAAGTGGCCTATAATTCCACAATTGCCACATTTTTGTTTGATAGCAGGACAATTCCTGCTAAAAGCTAGGTGCTCCATACTATCACACCTATAGCACTTTGCTTGAGTCTTGACTTTCATTTTGTTTCTACTAGGTGTAAATGATCCTTTCTTTTCTATAGTATTGCTAACTCTGCCTACAACTTCTTTGACTTCCTGCTACATAGCACTAGCACATATGCTAGAAATCTCGGCTTTGCACACTATAGCAAGGATGTCTTCTAATGATGCATCGCCATTAACTCAGAGTCTCTCCTGTATGGATGGATTACTGGCACGCATGACCACCTGATCCCTAATTATCTTGTCTTGTAACATTCCAAATCTACAATCCAAAATAATCCAGAGTTTCTGATTTGCTCTGTTTCCTCTGGAAAAACTTAAATCTTGTTATTCCCATACAAACCTTAGGTGCAAAATAATTATCAAGGTGTAATAACGCTAAAACATATACATTAAGATCACCAGGCACATTGGCTTTGGTCCTGTCATGGAATACTTTCAACCCTATAGGTCCTAAGAAATGTGAAAGTAATCTTTTCTTCTGTGCTGGGGCCATTTTTCCTGCTTCATCCACATCTTCAATGTAGTTTGTGAAATACGCCTTCCATTCCAACCATTTGAGGGATGGTTCTGAACCTGAAGCCCAAAATGCCTGTGGTGGGCTAATATTGTAACTTTGGTTACTCATGGTGAGGGGACTTGTCCAGTGTCCTTACTTCATCTTAGGACTAGTTCACTGTCCTGAACTTCACCACACAATCAGAGCCCACCAACAAAACAAAAACGGTAGAAATTCACAAGCATGAGATAACTGACCAAACAATGACTTAACCAAAAATAATTCAAGAAGAACAGAAATATTGTGCACAAACGAGTGTAGTGAAATGCTGTAATTATCTATCCTCTCCGATGCCTTATGAAGAAACCAAAAATGGCCACTGTGCGAAGTCACGTTGCGTGACCCCGTGAGATGATGTCACTTCTTTATATGTTGTACTCTACTGCGTAGAACACAACTGTCACGACTCGCTCCCTGCATTCTCATGTCCACCACCAGGGGGCCGAATTGTGGTGCTTCCCAGTGTTCTAACAAGCTTCCAGACCCTCCCCTTCATGTACATACTGACTTCCAGCCATTTCAACACTATTTGGGAATTGACATCCATTCCCAATCCATGCCGGGTTTTGTGGAAGCCATCCTGCTCATGCCTGAAACTCCATTACCCAGAATTCCCTGCTCACTGCTTCGTCTCCACCCCTGCAGGTCAAGGATGGGTGGAGGAATTCAGCTCACCTGTGGCTGGCTGCTGCTAGCCTGCTCACACCTGATGCATATGATTAATGTGAGCTCTTTTAAGCCCCAGCTCCCTTCAGCCCAGTGTTGGTCATTGTAGCTGTATACCGGTGAGGCCAATCCTTGTTTCCAGTGTTTCCTGAGTTCCTGAGCTATAGCTATTCCTTGTACCTGAATTAGCACTGCCTGCAGTGCTACCTTGTTTCCTAAGTTATAGCTATTCCTTGTACCTGAATTAGCACTGCCTGCAGTGCTACCGTGTTTCCTGAGTTCCTGAGCTATAGCTATTCCTTGAACCTGAATTAGCACTGCCTGCAGTGCTACCTTGTTTCCTGAGCTATAGTTATTATTTGTTCCTGTTCCTGGGCTTCAGCTATTTCTTGTGCCTGATTTGCACTGCTTGCAGTGCTCTCTTGACTCCTTGTTTCCTGAGCTGTAGCTATTTCCTGTTCCTTGAACTAGCACTGCCTGCAGTGCTACCCTGACTCCTGAGCCTTAGCATTCCTTGTTCCTGACCTGCAGCAGTTTCCCTTCTCCTGACCTAGCACTGCCTGCAGTGCTACCCTGACTCCTGAGCCTTAGCATTCCTTGTTCCTGACCTACAGTAGTTTCCTTCTCCTGACCTAGCACTGCCTGCAGTGCTATCCTGACTCCTGAGCCTTGGCATTCCTTGTTCCTGGCCTGCAGCAGTTTCCCTTCTCCTGTACTAGCACTATCTGCAGTGCTACTTTGACTCCTGAGCTTTTGCTCAATTCTTGTTCCTGCCCCAGCACTGCCTTCTATGCTTTGTTTTCTTGATTCCTGAACCTGCACTATTCTAATATACCATTGTAGCCTCCCCTTCTGTATATCCTTTTCCAGTCCCTGCCTTTCTTCCCATTTCCTTGGTTCCAGTTCTAGTTTGCTGTCTTTCTATTCTGCTGTCTTGCTTCTGTTACCTTGTATGTTTGTTACCTGCTTTCTGCCAAGTGTGCCCTGTGATTTCCATCCTTTCCTGTTAAGCACTCCTCCTTGCTAGCTCCTTGTCTATTGTGCTTGTGTTTAGTTCTACCCCTTTGCTGTTACTGCCTTGCGTGTTCCTGTTTGATCGCCAGGATCCGTGGGCACAGCTGACTACCTAGGTGGTGTTTCTTGTTCACTGTGAGTATTGTCTTTGAGTTACTGTTATAACATCACCATAGGTATAAGCTCCACAGACCCTGCCTTTGCATACATATCCTATATGTGGGTATTTTCAGTCAGTATCTGTAACAGCAATTGTGGGTGAGGAACTTACTGAGCTTCAGTCTTACCGTGTGGAGCTCCTGAGTGCTTTACCCCACACTCCCCTTTATTGTTAATGTTGTTTCATACATATGTCTTGCACATTCATCCTGGGTGTAGTTATTCTGAATGCTAAATTGCCTCGTGAGTGCCCTTCCTTTCTGAGTCTTACCCATCTTGTTCACTTGTACAGGCTTCCCCTTTGAATCCCTTTTTCTCCTCTGACTCCCTGTATGATCCTGGGCAGCGCTGTACTCCCCTTTCTGTGTACGTTTTCTACCCAGTTCCCAGTCCTTGCCCAAGTCCCTGACTGTGTTTCCCACATAGTCCCGGACAGTCCCTGACAACAACAAAGCAATAGAACTCGCCAGCACGAAACCGCAATCCATCGCATGCACGATGCACATGAACAGCAGGGACTCCAGACTCCAATTAATGGAAGCCCTCGCGATGCATATCCACACACGCGGCAACTGTCACCTCCAGAATCTCGTGCAGGAAAGTGATCCAGCGCAATATTAGCCAACCGCATTCATAAACCATATACTCACTTGGGCCCATACATTCACACTACACTAATACTTACGCTGGGTGTCAGATGTACTCTTTTATCAAAGTCCCTGCTACCAATTACCTTCTGATTGAAGAGTAATAACTTACCAATGGATCCTTTGCTAATTGGGAAGTTTAAAATGAGTGACATTCACTATAATACATAATCCTGAAATAACCACTGAGTCAGGAAGTTTTTAAATGTTTATCTAAAGTTTTAGCAGAGTAAAATACAGAAAACACGGTACTTGATTGAAATACCCAAGAAAAAGCATAGAAATGATTTTGCTAATAAATGACGGTGTTTAAGGAAGAGGAGAAGATAGAGACAGCAGCGCAACTAAAGGTTGCAGTATAGTTACCTAAATGCGAGAACCAAGCCCCTTAGCCAAGGAGTTGGAAAAGATAGGACCCAGGAAGGATGAAGAGCAAAGACTTCTTCCAGGATCAGGACAGGACCGGTGACCTCTCTACAATGACACCTGCACCGTTCCCCTCTCTGATACTCGACTTCTCTCGATTCTCCCGTCTAATGGACTCCGCCGCCCCCTCCTCAGGACCTCTTCCGGCAGGAATTCAGTCAGCAACCGATCAGCTGGGCAGTCTGGAGTTGAGAGCGCTCTGGCAGTATGGACGCCAGTTCTTCATGAACGCATGCTCTTCTCTGACTAATTTACTAATGCTATATTCTATTATACCCTTCTACGCCCATATACCTCCCCTTAATGTTGCTAAAATATGGGACCACTACTTCTGATTGGACAGGGACAGGAGGTGGATTCTCGCACCATGTCAATTTGGCCTAAATTGTAAAGCCTATTGTCTTTACGTTCCCTCCCCTTCAAATTAATACATTCGCTTTATTTCCCACCCGTCTCATGACAAATGTTATATATTTTACAGAAGAAAAGTAACAATTTCTGTCCGCCGGAAACTTTGGGTACATCATCTTCGGCCAATAGGTCGTGGCCTTGGGAGACGTCCAAGTTGACTTCACTTGGCAGGCAGACAGGACACATGCGCAGAACCCTCTGTCTCTCGAGTTTCAGGACACCAACCCTGGCCCAAGTTTACGAATTACTAAAAGTGCAAGAAGAAAATATTAAAATCACAAATAAAATGTTTCACTGTATACCCACTTTCCCTAACTCTATTCCCATTTAATCATGATACTACCCTGCATTAGTAGCGTTAAGAAAACGATCATTTAATAATGACATGAGAGCAAGCTTAAGCATGTGAAAACATTTAGCGGCCATTTTAATGCACACTGCGCAGAAGCAGAAGTTTCCCACCAAGCAAAGAAAGACGTCACACCATGTGATCAGGTTGCGACATGCGCATTGAGTTTCCCGCGCTTTAGCGGGCATCTTGAGTTATGGACAAGCGTTATTCATTAGTAAAACACATATGCAAGCGTCTATCCCTTTTATGTTCGTGAATACGAATGTTAGTATTGACAGTACAAGTTTAATAAATTAATACTATGAGGAGGATTGCATACAAGCAAGTTTCAATTTTGAAACCTTGCTCCATCAATCCCCTCTCTGATGGCGTTTCTGAGCCATCAAAACTACCCTCAATCAAATGCCAACTTCTAGCAATTCGTTTCATTCTCATTTTTACTTTTTCTATTCTTACATTCTCCTTTTAATTTCTTGTATAAATCACTTCTCCATTCTTCTAGTTCGATCTCGTCTAATTTTCTCTTCTTTCCTTTTCCTGTCACTTTATATGTTCCATTCTTTCTACAACATTTGCACCATATTGTTATTGCTAAAATTATTATTGCTATCCCTGCTAAGGGTACTAATATTTGACCTATAAGTCCTTTCCCTATATTAGCAAACCAGGTTCCAATTGACGATATACTATTTGTCAATCTTTCCCATACACTATCAACTTCCAGTGGTTTAAGTTCTTTCTCAAGTTTAGTTATGTTCTGAATGTACGTTCCAATTTCTGCACTCTTATCAGGAATGTAAGTGCAACAATGTTTCGTTTTCAATAATTTACAGACTCCTCCCTCTTTTGCCAATAGAATGTCAAGAGCAAGTCGATTTTGCATCACCATAGATCTAATCGCAACCATCTCCGTATTAATCATTAGAAAACCTCCAGCAGTATCCGTTGATAAACGATCAACCACTGTAGATAATTTACATATTTTCCTTGAGTTCAGAATTATTCCCACTGAAGGTATCAATGCACCAAATATATCACCTACAATTTCTGAAAAACTAGCTCTTTTTCTACGTACTAACTCATTAGTGTTTTCATTGCTTCCAGTGTTTCTTTTTATGGTGGTATATCTTTGGAAAAACTATTCCAAAATAACAACTTCCATACCACCTTGCAGGAAGCCTAAAGTAAGCCTTATTCCCACATACATAATAGATTCCAGGAAAAACTGAATCTGTTCCTCCTTTGAGTCCCCAACCTCCAATAATTAAAAAATTGTGTTCACATTCACTGGTACAGATGAAAACATTGTTAGAATCAGTCTTTAACCTATGAAGACAAATTTTCCCTTTCTTTACGAAATCCAGAGCCATTGCAGCTTGAGCTTTACCCGGTGTATAACTCCCTTCTTTCTTCGCCCAAGGTGGCAACTGAGCCTTATGTTCTGAAGCTTTCTTTTGAAAATCATGTCTTCTATCTTCTACTAAATTTAAAAATATATTTTCTTCTTCTAGTAAAGAACATGTTAGATTGTGTCTATGTGCATGTGTTATATCTATCGATTTCATTGTTAAGAAATACTCTCCCATAAACTGTGCATTTTGACTAGTAAGCACTGGGTTCATACTTTTGCGAATCGGAACCTCAGAAAATATCACATCTAAATTTGAATAATAATATTGTAGCCTACCTGTTCTATAAAATAAACTTGTTAATACACTACATGAGATGCCATATGTCAGTGGTAAATGATGATATGTTAATCCTTCCGCTACTGATTCAGGTAACTTCATACAGACATAACAATTACTAACTTCCATTGTGTCTACATACTGAAATAATAACTTTGTGAAAACATTTAAACTAGTGTCGTTATCAGCTATTTCATGATGAATTTCTGCCTCATCTTCTGCCATTAATTCTACTCTATTTCCCTTCATGTTTGCTGTCCTCCCTTTAGTTTCATTATTTATTTTCTTATCTATTATCATAAGGTAAGGAATTGCTACAATCAGGACTAACCATACTATAAGCACCAATACTAGACTACATATGCAAATTGCACAGCATCTCCTACAACAATTTCGTTTTGGTCTCCCAGTAACTCTATCATCAGGCATTTTTCGACAGGGAAGATTGCTCTTCTTATCTCCTTCTTTTCTTTAGATGATTCTTTTGTTTAGTCAGGGTGGTCTTGTTTCTTCTTCGTATGTTAGTTCTGCACTTGTTCCTTCGCCACCACTGTCACTTGACTCTGAGCTTTCAAAATCTTCAAGAATGATATAAGTCCAGTCAGGACCTTTGAATTTGTTATTCAAAAGTCTCAGTCTTTTACTTTTTCTTTTTCCTGACTTGTTCTCTTGTTCAGTTTGACTTGTTACTTCAGGTACTTGTTCTGGATCTTCACTTCTGGTTGTTATGTGATATTTTACTCTTTTAATGACACTTGGCCAATGATCTCCTTTTCTTGTTTTCTTTGTTGGCACTGTTTCTTTGTTTACGTCTTCAGAGATTTCGTTATTTTCACTGCTCAATACTGTTTTGTTTTCTTTGATTACTGTTTCTTTTGTTTGTTCTTTTTCAGGTCTGATTGGTTTCTTTTCAGCAGCTCCACAATGACTTTCAAAATGTTGGCTTTGTTCCTTTTTTATTTCTTTATGTTCATTTGTATTAACTCCTTTTTCTTTAGTGAATTCTTCTTGATCTAACTGCTTCTGATCAGGGCTTATTGCACTGTGAACTTCTGCAGCCTGACCTGATTCTTCTAAACCTGTCTTTCCCTGTGTAAAGTCAATTAAATCTTCACTGTATTTAGTCAAATTTTCTTTCCCTATCTGATTTAGTTCAGGATCTTTTACTATCTTTTCTTCTTGATCCTGAACTTCTTCTTCTTTACCTATCTGATCTTCTTCAATTTCTTCCAATTTTGTTTGATTTCTCGTTCTGTAATATACTTCAGAAACTTCTACCACTGGTATTCAATCCTGACTTGTGCTCGGTTATTCTCCGTCAGCTTCTCTCGAACCTCTAGCCTGAGATTCCTCAGCTGGGCAACCTTCAGCTTCTTCAGTGATTGGCGTTGTCTGTGGATTCTCTTCTTCAGGTTCTGGTACTCTCTTTGTGTGGCTCACATGAATCCAATTAGGAAATCTTGCACACTTCACTGCTGTATTGGTGGTCAATATGACTTGACAAGGTCTGCTCCACCTGGGTGATAGACACGTTTCTCTGGTGTGATTCTTCACTACCACCCAATCACCAGGATTCAGATCATGTTCTAGTTCAGGCTGCCTGGAAACTGCGTCTTCTCCAACCTGATGAGAGACAGAACGCACTAGGTCAGCCAATCCTTTGCAATAATCCAAAACCATATCATCAGATATATTCACCAGTTTGTTTGTGGGAACATGTGTTTGTCTCATTGCTCTTCCCATCATTATTTCGTGGGGGCTCAATCCTGTCGTTCTGTCAGGTATACTTCTGAGTCCCATCAAGACAAGTGGCAATGCGTCTGGCCACTCTAATGATGTTGATGCACACATTTTTCCCAATCTTGACTTTATAGTGCCATTCAATTGTTCAACCACTCCAGAAGCCTCTGGGCGATATGCACAGTGCAATTTCTGTTTAATTTGAAATGCTTCACAGATTATCTGGATTACTTCGCTATTAAAGTGTTTTCCTCTATCTGATTCCAAAGATACTGGGAAACCAAACCTAGGTATGAGCTCATGTAACAATAGTTTTGCGACTGTAATGCTGTCATTTCTTCTAGTAGGGTAAGCCTCCACCCACTTTGAAAACAGGCACACTATGACTAGTACGTATTTCAGCCCTCTACATGGTGGTAACTGTATGAAGTCAAACTGGAGTCTTATAAATGGGCCTTCTGCCTTTCCAATCTTTCCAAACCCAATTATCGTTTTCCTGCCTGGATTATGCATTTGGCAAGTTAGACATCTCTGGCAAAGACTCTCTGCAACAGCCCTGAATTTGGGATTGTACCAATTTTGTCTGAACAGCCTAATCATTGCATCTCTCCCTATGTGTGAGTCTCCATGGTGCATTCTAGCCATTTGTGATAGTAAACAGTCTGGCATGACTGGTCTACCATCTGCACTGATCCACACTTCATCTTCTCCTCTTTGGGAGCAACCCACTTTGATCCACAAATTTTTCTCACTTTCATCAACTTCATCTTGCAATTTCTTCACTTCATTCCAAGTTTCAGGTGGCATATACAGCATAAGTTGGCAGCTGATTCCCATTCTTTCCACCCTCTTATTGACTGACGTTCTGGTTTTGGCACAATGTTGAGCCACCAAGTCTGCATATCTATTGCCGACTACCACCCAGTCATCTCCTGACTGGTGTGCGGCACATTTCACCACAGCCAATTCTTTTGGTGATTGTATTGCTTCTAGCAATTCCCTTACAAATTGTCCATTTTTAATGGGGGATCCTGAAGAAGTCATGAAATCCCTCTGCATCCACAGTTGGCCAAAATCATGCACGACCCCGTAACCATATTGACTATCAGTAAATATGGTCACTCTCTGATTCCTCCTAATTTTGCAAGCTTTTATCAAAGCAATCAATTCAGCTACTTGTGCAGATTTGACTCCTGGTAAATAAGATGCTTCAACTATTGCAGTTAATTCACATACCGCATAGGCAGCAGTTAGTTTACCATCTTCATGTCTTTGACATGAACCATCGACAAATAACTCCCTGTCTGGCTTTTTAAGAGGCTGTTCCTCTGTCTGGGCGTGGTTTTGTACATAATTCTGTAATTTGTACACAATCATGTTCATCTTCTTCGTCATCTTTATTTGTTTCATGATATGGGTCTGGCAATAAAGTTGCTGGATTTATTATTGTACACCTTACCATGGTCACATTTTCAGCACCCATTATTATCCTTTCATATTTAGTCAGCCGACTAGGAGTAAGATGCTGAGTTTGGGTTCTTGTCAACAGAATGACAACTGCATGTGGAACATACACTTTTACAGGATGTCCCATCACAATTGACTCGCCTTGTTCAATGCTCAAACACGTCGCTGCTACTGCTTTTAAGCATCCTGGCAACGCGGCTGCTACTGGGTCCAATGTAGCAGAAAAATATGCTATAGGACGTCTGTCTAGTCCATGTCTCTGAGTTAAGACAGAAAGTGCACAATTTTCTCTCTCTTGTCAGAATAATGCGAATTCTCTTTTATAATCAGGCATGCCTAAGGCAGGTGCTGAACAAAGTGCGTTTCTTAATTTTACAAAAGCTTCTACACTTTCATCCTCCCATTCAACAGGGTCCTTTGCTTTCTTTTTCGTCATGTTAATTAAGGGTTTAGCCAACATGGAAAAATTTGGTATCCATTGTCGACAGTATCCTACTATTCCTAGGAACATTCTCACTTGTCTTTGAGTTACAGGCATTTGCATTCTCTTAATTAATTCTACTCTTTCAGAGGTTACTCTTCTTTTTCCCCTCTCAATTTGGTGTCCCAGATATTTAACAGCTGTCCTGCAAAACTGTAACTTTTCAGGTGAGACTTTATGCCCTTCCTCAGCCAAAAGATTTAATAATGCTATGGAATCAACAACACAGTCTTCTCTGGTGGTCGAAGCTACTAACAAGTCGTCGATATATTGAACTAAAACTGAGCTTCCTGGCATCACTAGTTTTTCAAGGCACTTTTTCAGTATCTGATTGAAAATTGAAGGACTTTCTGTGTACCCCTGAGGAACGCGGTTCCACACATATACTTTGTTCTCAAATTTAAATGAGAAAAGATACTGGCTGTCTGGATGCAATGGTATTGAAAAGAATGCTTGACACAAATCAATTACTGTGAACCATCCTGCATTCCAAGGGATCTGGTATAGAATTACTGCAGGGTTTGGTACTATGGGACAACATGGTTCCACAATTTTGTTAATTTTACGCAGGTCCTGAACAATCCTATATTTTCCACTAGGTTTCTTTAGTCCCATGATTGGTGAATTACATGGGCTACTCATTACTACTTTTAGGATGTTTTGTTTTACCATTCGATTGATTTCTTCAATGACTCCTGCTTTTACTTCTGCACTCATTTTGTATTGTTTAGTATTTGGAAAAATCCCACCTTCTTTTACTGTAATTTGAACTGGATCTATTTTTGCCATAAGTCCTACTTCTTTTCCGGTGAAATCCCATACTATTGAGTTTACTGTACCTTTTAATTCTTCTGGCAACTCATCTTTTGTTATCAGCGAAAACATTTCATCTATTTCTGTACCTTGTTTTGCAACCATAATTTTATAAACATGGTCCTCATCTGGTGTCTGAACTGCCACACCATCCGGCGTGCAAAAAATTGTACAGTTCATTTTGCACAATAAATCTCTACCTAATAAATTCACTGGGCTAGAATCGCACACTACAAATTGGTGCATTTCTCTGAAGTTTCCAATTTTAACTTCCATTGGTTCGGTAAGAGGTGTTCTAATTCTTTGATTAGCTACCCCTACTACTTGGATATCTTCACCAGAGAGAGGAAGGTCTGGGATGTCTGCTGATCTCACAGTAGACCTGGTAGCACCAGTGTCCAAAAGGAAAGTAATATCATTACCTTTCACATTTCCTTCAACATATGGACCAGACTGATCTACCTGTAAGGATGCGCCAAGTATGCACTCCTTCTTCCCCTCTCCTAGGCACCGTCATGAGTCGAATTTACAATAATTGTCCTGTAAAAGAAATTGTGATGTCATATAATCATTCTTACCACTCCCTCCTGGGTATCCAATGTCTGTACCATGCTTTGCTCTGCTTACATTACCCTGAACAGGTGGAGGTGGTAATTGACTCTGGGGATTTACACCCTGTTGTGAGTCATTCTGCGTCTGTGGATTTAAGTTTTGATTTGGGCCATTATTATTCCGAATCTTTTTACATTCATCCTTCCAATGCCCCAATTTTCCGCATCCATGACAAGGAAATTTCTTTTTAGCTTCTTCTCTACTCATTCGTCCTCTAAATTTTCCACCATTTCCCGTATCACCACTTGTACCAGAATCTTTTCCTGGATTTTCACTCGGATTTTCCAAATTAATTCCCTGCTTTTCTGCCATTTTCACCTGAGCCCACATCACTTTTTCCTGCAATTTCTTGTGTCTATCTTCAATATCGTCTCCACAATATTTTGCATACTTCAGAATCTCATCTATGGGCTTTCCCTGCCAACACAGCATATGTTGTTTTATCATCTGGCAAATCTCTGGCTTCAGACCGTAAACAAACCGATACACAAACTGACTCATGTTTTTGTCTCCAATGTCCTCGAATCCACTATACTGTTTAAATACTTGCAATAAACGCTCATAATAGGAATGTACTGTTTCACTGGCTTCCTGGGTTGTTCGATCTATTTTCACCCAATCTGTTTCTTTCGGGGTATTTTCCCTTTCAGGTATGTTATCACCTGTTGATACTTTTTCATCACATCATTTGACGGGGCACCTGTTTTCGGATCTCTAGGATATTCATCACTAGGCCAATCGACTGTGATCTTACAATCTGTCCATAAATCGGCAGGTACCACTATGTCAAACAAACCATCTAAATCCTTCAACAATACCTTTGACACTTTCACAAACCTTTCAACCTGCTTGTACCATTCAATTGGTTTCTCTCTCAGCTTTGGAAAATCATTCGTAAATGATAAAATATCCTGTCTGCTCCATGGGACATGTACATATCCTCCTCCCGCAACTTCTCGCATTGGATACATCTGGTCTGTTTTTCCTGCTTCTTTCATCACATATTCTGATGCTGTTCTACTTGTTCGTGCTTCTTCCTTTTTCTTGGCCCACCTAGATCGCCATTAATCTAGATCTCCCCATTTTTGTAAAACTAACATTAATTCTCTTATTTGTAGTCTTCTTCCAGATGCATTCATATTTTCTAAATCTTTGTCTGCAAATTCTGCTCTATAGGGTTTCTGTAATACTTTTGATCTCCCTATTTCAATTCCCATCTGTAATGCTAAGTTGGACAATTTTTCATGGAATATCTTTACATTTCTAGTGATACTCCTGCACAAGAATAATAATTCTTCTTCATCATAGGTATTCAAGCGTTCTACTCCTACATTTCCTGCTATTATTTCTTCTAATTCAACTTTCAATTTATGAATATCCAGTACTTTTGGAGGTGTGCACTGTTTAACTGACCTTTGTACCCATCTTTCTAGATCTTCAGGTGTTACTATGGTAGCACTTTTGCTCCTGATGAAGTTACTAAACTTACATCTTTTGAACCTCCAGGCACATCTTTACTTGGAGTACTATTTACAGAACCTCGAATAGGCAAATCCATAAGTGATATTGTGGATTTACAGTCACTAAATTGATCCTCAATTATAACTGGAGCTTCAGGTCTGGGATTACTCACAGGAGTAGGTGCAAGTATGGGTTGAGGACAATTTCCCTGAGTACCATATAATGGAACTACTGGACCAATTGTTACTGGTATGGTCAACGAATCAGGATGTACTTTTATCTGAGTTATTTTCTGTATTAATTCTGTTCTGGTCTTTTCTAGGGCTTCTTTTTCTTTGTCATGAAGTATTCTAGTCGGGGTGAACTCATGCATTACCTTTGGTACCATGGGAGTTTGTGGTGGTGCACTAGGAGGGCATCCACTTGTCCCTTCCTGATATGGTGGGGGATTTCTTAACATTTCTTCCATAAATTCGTCTTCTGAATCCTCATTTCTCATTAAATGTTTTGTCTTTTCCGTACATTTTCCTCCTGATTTCTCTCCTTCTGTGAATAGTGGATATAGTCCCTCTGTAATCATTGTCCTTCTCCATTGTTTCATCTGACCCTCTCTCGACTCACGTAAATATCTGGGGTAAAATCCTGGATAACTCCTATTACTTCTAGATCTATCCCGCTCGAATGCCTCGGTTTCCCATTCTTCTAGAGCTTCGTACTGGGTTAATCTAGGTCTGGGTTCTAAGTCATTCATCCTCAATCTCAAGTTCTGAAGAATTCGCCCATTGAACGTGCCATTCTGAGGAAATGCTAATACTCCATCATTTTTGGTGTATTCTATCCAATTCTCCATCCATACACAGGTATGATAACCTCTCTCCATCATCATAAATGATGCTGGCGTTTTAGCTGGTGGAATAATAATTCCTTCTCTACTTTTGATTGGTTTGTCCTTTTTAAAATGATTCTTAATCTTCTGTAAGAATGACATTTTTCTCTTTTCTCCGTACATTCTATCTAATCTTCTGTGTACAAAATTATATTCTGCAAAACCTAGGAATCTCCTATCCGGACGAGTTCCTGTTAAAGTCGGATCGCGTTTTAACATGCAATCCTTATCCACTAAGAATTTTGCTTCTATATTTTCGACCAATCAAATGTCTGCTGCCTTTTATTTCCAGACCAATCCTTGCGCGGCCTTTTTGGTGACGTTTCTCTGTCAACCCCTCCTTTACAATCTGCTCTTTTCTGTCCTCGCTGGTTTAACCAATCCCAGCGCGGCTCCTTTGACGTCAGTACTACTCGTGACTACTGACTCCTCCTTTACAAGGGTTTTTCCACACCCGCTGTTTCAACCTACCACAGTGCGGCGTTTTGTGACGTCAGCTCCCTTTACAAAAATTTACGCAAACTTATTTTCTCTATAAATCTTAATTAAATTTCAGTAACAACATAAAACATTCGCTATCGTGCCAGTTTCCACTAATTTCGAAAAAGATCGTTTCTTCCACTCTTTAGTAAAACCTTTCCGTTTACTAATACATACACTACGAGTAAACCACTTCCGTCTACTCTTCACACAAGCTCCAGAAGTACCTGTTACTTCTCCAATGTTACCCTTACTAGGTGATATAACATCAAATTTTTATCAGCGTACCCTTTTTGCTATTACTCACACGCATAGAGTCCCTAACGAGTACTTGAAGTCCTGCTTAACTTCTCAGTACTATTTCTGCCTGACAGATAACCTCACTGCAGTATGGCTTCCACTTGCCACCCACTATTCTTTTTCCCTACCCCGGGGTATTCTGGACAACATATAACAAAAACTCAAAATTTAAGCGGATGTTAGTTCATAAAAATACAAATAAAATTCTCATTACCCAATTAACAAAGAGTAACAACAACCGTCCTCTGCTTACCAGAAAACTGATCCAGCGCAATATTAGCCAACCGCATTCATACACCATATACTCACTTGGGCCCATACATTCACACTACACTAATACTTACGCTGGGTGTCAGATGTACTCTTTTATCAAAGTCCCTGCTACCAATTACCTTCTGATTGAAGAGTAATAACTTACCAATGGATCCTTTGCTAATTGGGAAGTTTAAAATGAGTGACATTCACTATAATACATAATCCTGAAATAACCACTGAGTCAGGAAGTTTTTAATGTTTATCTAAAGTTTTAGCAGAGTAAAATACAGAAAACACGGTACTTGATTGAAATACCCAAGAAAAAGTATAGAAATGATTTTGCTAATAAATGACGGTGTTTAAGGAAGAGGAGAAGATAGAGACAGCAGCGCAACTAAAGGTTGCAGTATAGTTACCTAAATGCGAGAACCAAGCCCCTTCGCCAAGGAGTTGGAAAAGATAGGACCCAGGAAGGATGAAGAGCAAAGACTTCTTCCAGGATCAGGACAGGACCGGTGACCTCTCTACAACGACGCCTGCGCCGTTCCCCTCTCTGATACTCGACTTCTCTCGATTCTCCCGTCTAATGGACTCCGCCGCCCCTCCTCAGGACCTCTTCCGGACAGAAATTCAGTCAGCAACCGATCAGCTGGGCAGTCTGGAGTTGAGAGCGCTCTGGCAGTATGGACGCCTGTTCTTCGTGAACGCATGCTCTTCTCTGACTAATTTACTAATGCTATATTCTATTATACCCTTCTACGCCCATATACCTCCCCTTAATGTTGCTAAAATATGGGACCACTACTTCTGATTGGACAGGGACAGGAGGTGGATTCTCGCACCATGTCAATTTGGCCTAAATTGTAAAGCCTATTGTCTTTACGTTCCCTCCCCTTCAAATTAATACATTCGCTTTATTTCCCACCCGTCTCATGACAAATGTTATATATTTTACAGAAGAAAAGTAACAATTTCTGTCCGCCGGAAACTTTGGGTACATCATCTTCGGCCAATAGGTCGTGGCCTTGGGAGACGTCCAAGTTGACTTCACTTGGCAGGCAGACAGGACACATGCGCAGAACCCTCTGTCTCTCGAGTTTCAAGACACCAACCCAGGCCCAAGTTTACGAATTACTAAAAGTGCAAGAAGAAAATATTAAAATCACAAATAAAATGTTTCACTGTATACCCACTTTCCCTAACTCTATTCCCATTTAATCATAATACTACCCTGCATTAGTAGCGTTAAGAAAACGATAATTTAATAATGACATGAGAGCAAGCTTAAGCATGTGAAAACATTTAGCGGCCATTTTAATGCACACTGCGCAGAAGCAGAAGTTTCCCACCAAGCAAAGAAAGACGTCACACCATGTGATCAGGTTGCAACATGCGCATTGAGTTTCCAGCGCTTTAGCGGCCATCTTGAGTTATGGACAAGCGTTATTCATTAGTAAAACACATATGCAAGCGTCTATCCCTTTTATGTTCGTGAATGCGAATGTTAGTATTGACAGTACAAGTTTAATAAATTAATACTATGAGGAGGATTGCATACAAGCAAGTTTCAATTTTGAAACCTTGCTCCATCAAAAGCGTGCATGGTAAGCTTGGAGGTTGTGACAAATTGCCAGGAATAAGCACGAACACATGCAGTACTTGCGTAGAGAGACTGTAGTATAATTGTAGTATATCTCCAGACAAGGATGATAGAATATAAGCTTCTTTATTTCTGCACACAGGAAACAGGTGTGTCTCTTCCAGCAGCAATAACAGTACTGACTGGAATACTAACATCACCTGGCAACATTACAATACATTCCATTACTGTGGCAACTTACAATACATTCCAATACCTCAAAGAGTTCTAATAAAGAATACAGATATAACAGAGACCTTTCCTCGTATAAGATCCCATAGAGTACGAAATGTACGAATCCAGTAGCCACCCTTGAAAGAAAACGGATTCTCGGTAATTGCCCGTTGCGTAGGTTCGATAAAACCATTCCTTGGCTCTCGTTGTCAGTGTTATGAAGAAAGCAATGCACTCTGAGGTAATTGCTGTTTCCTTTATTGCAGCCGAGGAGAACAGGTAGACATGAACATCTCCCAGCGTGTCCACCTCCAACTCCTCTAGAGCAGTTACAACCTTGAAGATACACATTCCAAGAATGTCCAGAGTAATCTTCCAAAAGTGTCATGCTTAGTAACATTCCATGTGACTAAGCAACATGACAACTAACACACTCTTCATTTCTCAATACATAATTTACTTCCTACCCTATTCATACACCTCTTCCTCTCCATGTACACAATTTAGCTCCTTATTTCTGTACATAGTCCTCATCTCCCTACTTCTACTCTCTCTAGTTATATTTCTGGCCCATCTCTGCACCCTTCTCCTCTCATTTCACAATGCCCTCAGCTATGTATGAGGCTGCGTGATCCTGTGGATGCAATGATGTCCAATGCACATTATGGATCTTGCAGTACCTCTTAGCGCTGTGGTAATTATATCATTAGGGTTAGTGCAATGGGGCATGTAGTCTGTGTGCTCTTTTGAGAAGATACTGCTGGAAATGCATTAACAGTTTTCTCAGGAGGAAGAACGGAGTTGTCAGGCTTATCTTTAAAGGCAGACTGCTTACTGCTTAGCAACTGAATGACATATGTTTCAGTCATCCAATCAAAAAGCATCTCATCTGCCTAGGAGCAGCATCCCCCCTCATGGCGGAATACAGTCTCAGAGCCACAGAATTATTTTAGTGTGATCACTGTTCCACTGCCTACTTTGGGCCTATTATTGTAGCTTTCCGTGTCTTGAAATTCCCCCTTCAAACCCTTAAAAATAAGGGTAAATCCAGTGCCCAGGCAAAAACACCCAATAAAAATTGGAGCCAGAGGCTTGTAAAAATAACTGCAGTTGGTGATGGGAAGAGTGGGCCCTATGCACTCTGGGCCCTAGTGTCACTGCGCCTGCTGCACCACTGATAATTATACTTCTTCATGCAGGTTAAACAGCAGACATATCATGTAAGGATTTCCCAAATTTACAGTCTCTAGACTCATACAACAACTGGAATTACAATAACATAAAAAACATAATCAATATGGATTAAATTACTCTGTATGCCATAAATGCAAACACTCTCTCACATCAAGGAAAAAACATTGACGATAACTCTCCCCAAATTCTATATGAATTGCCTCTCAAATATCAGCCTTCTATTTATTATGAAAAAGGAATTATTTTGTCTCGCAACCAACTGTTTAAAATTTTCTGAAAAACACACATTTCGCTCCCAAATACAACCTTTATCTGGCCAAACAAACTTTTTTCCCAAACAAAACTTTGTATTTTTCTGGGGGGTTTATATTTTTATTGGCATTTAGAACAAATTGTTCCAGATTACAATTAGCTCAGTATGGACAACCCAGAACACCCCCCCCCCCCATTCTACCAATACAGTTACTGCAAACTATTTTGGAGTAGAATCCAATATATCATAGAAGGGAGCATCTGTGTCTATAATTCGAACTCGATCAGTCAAACTCTTATGTCGCTCTTGGGTTTGCTCCCAGGAAGTACTGTTTACTTCATGGAACCGTTGCCCCTTTCCCTCCCGTAAGATTGTGCAGCATTTGACTCATTCACTCTGTGCAGAGGCAGTACACAAGCCTAGGGGGTCTATCATCAGGTAGGCCAAGCAGGTCTGCAGGAATCGCTGCCCATGCCTGTAGGTCATCTTCTAGTTTATTGTCACTCCTACATTTCTGCATCCGGCTCTCCTCGGCCACCGCCCACTCAGCCATGTCGCTCACCCATTCACGCACCCCTGGAGGGGGGGTGGTGGACAGCCAGTGGGTAGTCGCTCTCCGTTTAGCAAGGAACAACTCCAACAGCAGGAACCTCCTACTGAGGCCATTGTTTTGCGAATCGGTATCGACCCCAGCAGGCATTGTCTGGGATCTCTGGGGCCCTCCCACTGTGTAGCTGCGTTTAACCTGTGAACTATGGTCTGCCAGAACATGTCTAGCTCGGGGCACCGCCACAGCATATGAAGGAAGTCTGCTCTTTCAGCCAAGCAACGGGGAGATGTGGGCGCCCTTCCCGGGTAAATACATGGAGTGTAACTGGTGTAAGATATACCTGATGTATAACAATATAGTGGAGTAATTTGAATCTCGAGTTTGCAGTGGTCGTCTGCACCGTTGCGTGTGTTATCCTATTCTTTATCTGTAATTTGTTCCCCTAGTGTCTCTTGACAAATGCCCTGCGCAGGCAGCGCGCTTAGTTGGATATCTTCTCTGTGTGCCCTGGAAATAAGGGATATTAATTTACGGCCCCCTGCTATATTGAGTTAGGTTACCAATGTTTGGGACTCTTCAGGAGCAATTGGGAATGAAGGCCATATACTGCGAGCCGTGGCCGCCATTTTTGCGAACTGTAGAAATTGTCTGTGTCCTACGTTAAAGGTTTCTATCGCATAGGGCAGTGTGATAAACCTGTCATTCTGGTATGAATCCCGCAGGGTATCGCAGCCACCCACCCTCCACCGATCCATCGCCATCAACTGCGCTATTTGTGCAAACGGATGCAGGGACCACACAGGTAAATCCAGTGCATATGGGGCACGATGCAGCGCCCACCAGATCGCCCCCTCCCACGCCCTACACAATTATTTTGTCACACAGGGGACCGAACGGGCGCCCACGTTCCCATCATCAGGAGCCCAGGCAGAGTCATTGTTCCGCAGGTGCCTCTCAGCAGTCTCTTTTCCCAGTTTTCCCCTTTGTCCTGCCAGTGTACTGCTGTTGGAGTTGAGCAGCAAGATAATAGAGCTCCAAACAGGGTAGTACCAGCTCCTGTGCCGGCAGGTACATTTCGAAGTGGTTAGGCTGACCCTTTTACACCCAGACGCCCAAAGCAGCTCAACAATAATTTTATCCAGCTCAACAAAGTATTTTCTAGGAATGTCAAAATAATGTTCCCTGAAAAACGTAAAGACATTGGGGACAATACGACCATTTTAACGAGCGCCACTTTGCCCATTAAGAACAAACACAGGGTGTTCCAAAATTTTACTGATGGTTTGAGACACTCCAGAACCCTGCCAATATTCAGAGGTTCAAATGTGTCCGCCCCCTCGCTATTCGTATTTTGAGATATTTAATGCTGGTGGCCTCCCATAGGAGCCCAGCGCCGGTAGTTGTTGCTGTGAGATCTTCCCCAAAGTGCAAACAAAACTTTGTAATTTTGAAAAATATAAGTTTTGTCCCATAATGCCAGCTTTCCTTTACTGTAATCTGCAAGTATGGCCCAAAACGAAGCTTACGATTTAAAACAATTACTGACAAGTACGACTACCCCACATGAGTTGAATTTGCCGTACAAGCACATGCATCACAATAACATACCAGAGAAGACCACTATGTGATAGTTTTAGCCACACAATGTGCAGGTTGCTGCCTGCATAGCGAAACACAGAGTGGCTTTGAAGCACTTGAATGAGCTGCCCCCAGGGCAGCACAAGTTCACAGCTGCCCTGTGGGCAGTACATTTACGGTAATACCGCGCACGTTCAATGTTTGCTCAAGGTGCACTTATTTAAAGGTGTGCTGTGATGCAAACAGGGAAAGTGTACATTTACGGTAATACCGCGCACGTTCAATGTTTGCTCAAGGTGCACTTATTTAAAGGTGTGCTGTGATGCAAACAGGGAAAGTGTACATTTACGGTAATACCGCGCACGTTCAATGTTTGCTCAAGGTGCACTTATTTAAAGGTGTGCTGTGATGCAAACAGGGAAAGTGTACCGTTTATGAATGCGGCCCTGGAAGGAAGAGAAACACAGATACTCACACTGCAGCTTACACCCTTACTCCCTCAGCGTGGGGCACATACATACATAAAGAAAGAAATACGATTGGCTTGCTGCTACTACCAGAGCAAGGAACATGTATGTTTTTTAAAGGCAACTGGTGGTCCAGTCAATATGAACTGTATACCTCTGAGAGGAAGCAGCCACCTTTCTATAGAGGGGTATTATTTCATTTTACCATCTTATAGGAAGCAGTTTAAACATGAAAGTCTCATCACTATGCTGTCGCATTCTGCCCTTTTCATAGTCTGGCTTGACTGTACAGCTGTTGCCAGACAATTATGTGAGTATCACTAGAGAGGGGCTTTGGCTCCGCCCACAATTTTGGAGCCAGGAGTACGTGTTTTGATTGTGCAGAAGTTGTGTGCTTCCACAAAAAAGCACTTACCCTCCACTCAGCTGTGATCATTATTTTTATTTGCCCAGCTGGTTGAGCTTGAAATTTCAGGGTCACACATAACACAGCAATGCTGCAAAAGTGTCTTAGATAACTAGTTAATTTATGGTGCTTGTATTTCTCTAGCTAGCAGCAGCATAGATGGGAGGAGGGCAGTCATTAACCCACATGAATTTTTAGGTCTGGCTTGACAGTGCAACTGTCACCGGCCTTTCAATCTACACCAATAATAAGCTACAGTTTTTCGATTCCATACAAATACATATTAATTCCCATGCTATTTACTTGTAATATTTCACATTACCATACAACATTCCTTTACAGCCAGACCTGTTGGTATTCCCAATGCTTGTTCAATTTGCAGTCTGTTTTTTTCGGTGACAACAACATCGTCAAGTGCAAGAGAGGTGCTCTGCATTGCTTTCGTTCCGACTCCCAGCCCTACAAGAGGCTATATGTATACTCAAGGTGTACCCACAACCATAGTGTTGGGTGGCTACTGCTCTCTCAACAAGCTATAGGGCAACTAAGTATGGGTGTTGGAAAATTAGTATACAAGGGTACAGATAATTTCAACCCAGGGGAAATACCGATGAAAATGTAGCCTGCTATGATTGGCTGGGGAGTGTGAAATTGAAGGAGGCATGCATTTGGATTGGATCTTGTTTCCTGCTAATACCCACCAGTTTCACATCAATACATCCACCAGAACCAATATTTTTTACTCGTTTTGGGCATTAAAAAAAGTTTTGAAGCAGCCATTATGAGAAAGCAAGGAGGATGGCAAGGCGCCAACAACAGTGCTCTGTCGCTGTTCTCATGAACTTGCTTCCCCCTAATGGGAAGGCAAGAAGTTGGACTGCCATGAGAGGAGAAGAGCTCCCTCACAGAGTAGTGGCAAATGAAGGCCACTGTATGGAGGAAGGACTCAAGGAAAAAGCCTATCTGTGAGCTAGTAGAATACTCATGCTATCAAGCCTAAAGCATCCAAGCATTGCAGCATTTCAAGAGTATCAAAGACTTGCTGCAGCCAACAGAGGTCTGTGCCTGTTGTTGGGCCTGCCTGCACTTCTGTTAGAAATCAGGTTTCTGGTTGGTAGAGGTGTGTACCCTGTCCAAGCAGAAACCACAATCCTAGTCAGGGTAAGTTACAAACGCACCCTAAATTAACCTGTGCTCACCCCCTGGTAGCTTGAACAGAGCAGTCAGATTGACCTTTAGAGGCAAAGTGTAGAGTATTTGTGCAACACTTCAAACAGTAAAACAGTGAAGCCACCACACAAAAAGATACCACACTTGGTTAGAAAAATAGAGCTTAATTTAGTAAATAAAACTAGAACAAAATGACAAAAGTCCAATTAGTAGAACCCGAGTTATGAGTTTTTAAAGCATAAACTGTAAAATAGAGCTGAAAAGCAAAAAGCTCCAACCTGGGATATCTGATTGTGCCAGACCGGGACAAAGTCAAACGTTCAGGCGGACCGCGATGTAGCGTGGGCTGGCTGCAGGGACCATGCTTGGCCCGCTGAATAGAAGTACTTCGGTCCGTGATGCATCGATGTCGAGAATGCTGAGTACAGGCGAGGCAATGTGTTGACTCCAACTCCTACAGTGATGGCGATGCGTTGGTTTCGATTCACACAATGCCAGTGATGCGTCTGCAGTGGGGATGATGTGCTGCGCAGCAGCGGCGATGTGTTGGTGCCAATACTCGCAATGGCGGCGATGTGGCCGCAGTGAAGGGGATGTGCTGGTTCCGAGTTGTGTGTCAGTATCAATGCATTGCTTCTGCTGGAGCAGAACTTTTAGACCCACGTCCAAGGGTCCAGGATTGGGTTGGTACCACTTGTCAGGGCAAACTCACAGATGGCAGAGTCCAAGTGCAGAAGCAGTTGAGTTGGAAGTCTTTTATTTCTCTAAGACTTCAGATCAGGAGGCCAGCCAACTACCCCTTGGAGTTTCTCTGGGTTCTGGGTTCAAGTGATGTGGGTCCAGACCTTCTCACCCAGAGAAGGAGGGCAGCATGCAGAAGGACAGCACAGCAAGAAAGCAGTTCTTCCAGAGCAGCAGTTCAGCAGAGTGGCAGTCCTTGTAGCACCGCAGTCCTTTTTCCTGGCAGAGTATCCATAGGTCAAAAAGTATCATGAAGTGGTAGGGTCTGAGGTCCAGTTCTTATACCCAGTGGTGCCTTTGTAGTGGGGGAGACTTCAAAGAAGGATCTTTGAAGTGTACAGAGGTCCTCCCTTCCTGCCCTGGCTCCAAACTCACTACAGGGGGGTATGCAACCCTTTGTGTGTGGACAGGACACAGCTTATTTAGGTGTAAGTGTGAGGCTGTCCCTAGCTCCTCCCTCCCATCCTGCCGGGATGGCCCAGCAAGCCACATCTAAGTTTCCATTGTGTGTGGCTGTCTAGGGGAAATACACAAGCTCCAGCTGACACCCAAACCAGACATGCAATCAGAGACAGGCACCAGGCACCAACTGCCTAAAGTAAAAAAATGGCAACTTTCTAAAAGGGGCATTTTCAGAAATGCAATTTAGAATCCGACTCCACCATAAATTGTAATTTTAAATTGTGATTCCAGAGACACCAAACTTGGGGGTCTTATCTCTTCCCAATTGGCAATTACACTTATAAAATGTAATAAAGTAATCCCAATGTTATCCTATGGGTAAAATAGGCCTTGCAGTAGTGACAAACGAGTTTAAGAGTTCACTACCAGGACATGTAAAACTTAAAGTACATGCCCTACTTTTTAAATACACTGCATCCTACCCTGGGGCTGTCCAGGGCCTACCTTAGGAGTGACTTATATGTATTGAAAAGGAAGGTGTGGGCCTGGCAAGAGGTTTAACTTGCCAGGTCGACATGGTGGTTTAAACTGCACACACAGGCTCTACTATGGCAGGCTTGAGACATGTTTAACGAGCTACTTAAGTGGGTGGCACAATCCGTGCTGCAGGCCCACTAGTAGCATTTAATTTACAGACACTAGGCACATGTAGTGCACTTTACTAGGGACTTATAAGTAAATTAAATATGCTACTGTGGATAAGCCAATGTTCCCACGTTTTAGGGAGAGAGCACATGTACTTTAGCACTGGTTAGCAGTGGTAAAGTGCTCAGGGTCCTAAAGCCAACAAAAATGAATTCAGCAAAAAGGGGAGGATGAAGGCAAAATGTTTGGGCTTGACCCTACAGAATTTCCAACAACTTCCCCCTCACACTACCCCTCTCCACCATTCTTTCATTCAGTAGTATAGTCTTGGACTATGACCCAGCTGAGAACAGGAGCATAGACGTCAACCTCTGACACTTATATATTTTGTTTATATGAAGGGGAGGATTATTAGGGCCATCCATATTAGTAAGTAAGACCCATGGCAGTGCCATCCATCATGTAGGCCTGGTTGAGATGACATAAGCATATTTTGAATAATCATCCTACAACCTACTGTTCCCAAATTATTGTGGTTACAAGTTTTGGTGTCATCTAACCTTAAATGATTGTGCTTCTGTTCCTGATGAGTGCCAACATGTCCAATACACTTACGATCTGCCTGGGCCTTACCATTACTTGAAATACTTGACTACAGATAGTTGCTTTTGAGATGCAGGCCCCTTAACTTTGCACAATCAACCATGTATTCCAACTGTAGTGTGATCTCCTTTTCCAGAACCAGTGGCACTTTAAAGAGTGACTGTGATTAGTTTGGGTTTCGTCCTATTAACACTTTGTGAAGCTGTTGCATGACACCAACAACCAGGGGTGTATGTATATGGTATTTCCATAGGGCAAACCTAGTCACATGGCAGCAGAGCACTATACATGGTCAATACAAGCATAAAGTCAGCGCGTAATAGGAGAGGAAGCTGGGTTGTGGATGGTTAAGGTACAGAGATGTAGTGTTCTTTAAAGAGGCGAGTATTGAACTCCAAATTGGAGCATTGTTGGTATGATCCTCATGAAAACAGTGATGCTGTTGCTGCTGGCTTGTTTTTTTTCTTTTTACACTTGTTAGTCTGCGGTCTGATGGTGTCCTGGTTACGGGTGTGCTGAAAACCACTAGAGATGGGGAGCTTGTCACCAAGATAAGTAGGGTTGCTTGCCATGATGGCTTTGTAAATAATGCAGCTAATTTTAAAGTTGGTGTGGGCTGACAAGGGGAGCCAATGGAGTTCCATTAGGATGGGTGATGTGATCATATTTCTTCATGACCTGGATGAGACATGCTACAGTGTGTAGGGTGCTCCCCAGGGGTGCCAGTGTGGAGTCTGGGAGGCAATGGAGTAAGGCATTACTGACATCCAGATGCAAGAGTATGCAGGCTTAACCACCAGTTCTGAAGTTGCTTTCTGGAAGAAACGGTTTAACTTTCTTTAAAAGAGAGACCTAGCACCAGGTGATTTTTTTTGCCAATGTGGTCCTTGAGGGTGTCCAGGGTGAACCCAAGTGACTTGGCATATGGGGAAAGTTGGAACCTCAAAGCTGCCAAGCTTCATATCATTGTTCCAGGTTTGCATTGTATATTGTTTTTTATTATTGGCAGTAAAAATAAGTCTGACCTGGTTGGGTTGAGCTTCAGGTAGGCACAGAACTTCCAGGTCTGGATGATATGCAGGCAGTGTTTGAGGCATTGGATGTCTGAAGCAGAAGAGACTTTCAAGTTAAGTATCATTGGCATATTGGTGGATCTTGATGCTGCTACCTGTGAGAAGAGCACCAACCGGCTCCAGGTACAGGTTCAAGTTGACAGGAGACAGTATGGAACCGTGGGGAACTCCACAGCTGATAGGGATCTTTTGTGACCTGGAGGTGCCTATGTGAACAAACTGGTGTTGGTTGGAAAGGTAAGAGGACCTTGGCAGTGAAGAATGAATTGTATTGGTCACAATTTGTGCAAACTGTTTTTATGTTTGGCTGTTTAACACAATATGTTTGACTTGATTTTAATGTGTATAGTATAGGATTGAATCATAGTAACTTATGACTTGTGTGTATTATCCTATATTTGGTTATTCATTACAGTATATTGGTCCTGTTTTAAAATGCTGGTGTTTCTTATTGACATTTTGTTTGCTGTAGGTTATTGATGTTTTGTTGTTAACACATTCTTTTATGGTCTTATCAAGACTGAATAAAGTTTTATGATCATGAGAATGATGACATTGGCAATGAATCTCATTCGAGGCTCCAGAGTCTATATGAGGGTAGGAAGGTTGACTGTGTCAAAGGCAGCTGAGAGGTCCAGCAATATCAGGAGACAGGGGTCATCTTCATCTGTAGTCAAGAGGGCATCATAAACAATGTGTAATTCAATGGTCTCCGTTCTGCAGAATGATCTAAATCCAGCCTTGTAGTCGTGCAGGAGATAGCATTGAAGTGATCTTGTAGTTGTACAGTGATTGCTTTTTCGATGATCTTCTCGATGAATAATATGTGGGTGAAGGGCCGGTAGATGCTAAACTCATCAGGGTCTACTGTAGGGTCTAGTGTGGGGCTCTTTAGTAGTAGGAGGATCTGGTCTGTCTTGAGAGCTTCTGGGAAGATGGCTTGAATGAGGGACATATTGACAATGGTAAGTAGGTATAAGAGAGCCCCCCAAAAAGAGAGCTTTGATCAAGGACGATGATAAGATATCATCTCCATAAGAAGTGCCTTTGAGGGAGTTGAGTATGTCAGAGAGATCCTTAAGAGATAGGACTTTGAATGCTGATCATTGCAGCATTCTACGGAAGGGGTGGGTGTAAGAGGTGAAGCAGTCTTGGAGTTGTAGATGTTCTGTTGGATCTTGTGTATTTTTTCACCGAAGAAGAGGCTGATGGCATTTCATTTGTCTTTGTAGTGAAGAGTAGGTGGCTCTAGCAAGGGCTAATGAAGGGCTTGATTGTCTTGAACAGAATTCTGCTTCTGTTGGTGGCTTCATTAATAGTGTTGGTACAGTACTTTGCTTTCGCTGATGCAATGAGCTGCCTACATGTTGTTCAGCATCAATGGGTCCTCTTGAGTATCAAAAGGTCCTCTGGACTTCTGTTTTTCTTCTATTTTCTTTCCTGTCTGAGCATGGATTGTTTTTTATTAGCAAGGTTTTTAGAATATCAGCGTGCTGAAGGCTTTTGCTTGCATTTGCTTGTTGTAATTGGGGCATGGATATCCACATAGCTTTTCAAACATTGTTGAAGTTGTTTAGAAGGGTGTTGACTTCAGACGTTGAGTTGGTAGGGTGATGGATAAGTTCAAACTTTAGGCTGTCTATTTAGAAGTCTTTGAAATACCTGAAGGTTATGGCTTCTCTTTTGTGTTGACCTTGGTTTATTGGTACGATGCTGAGCAGGGAGATGGGGATGGCAAAGGGGTCAGTCCAGTCCAGGGTTATGGGTGGATTGAATTGGATCGTTGGTTATGTTGAGAAGACAAAGTCGAGAATAGGGAATTTAGAGTGTATTGGTTGTGTAAAATTCTGGACCATGTTGAGTATATCCATGAGGTTGAAATGTCTGTCTCTTGTTTTTTTAGCTGGTGTTATCTGGGAGGTTGAAGTTACCCAAGAGGGTGGTGTGGGCATGTTGGTTGGAAAAGGTTGTGAGGATTGTTAGAAATGGGGGTCCCTAGTTGGCAGAGGTAGGTACCTTTGTCCAAATAGGGACCCTTGCTTCTAGTCAGGGTAAGGGGGATATTCTTCTAAAATAACCCCTGCTCACCCCTTTGGTAGCTTAGCACGAGTAGACAGGGTTATCTCAGAGGCAGTGTGTAAAGCATTTGTGAACACATACAGTAATACAGTGAAAACATTACAAATGGACACCACACCAGTTTAGAAAAATAAGTAATCTTTTTCTAAACCAAAACAAGACCAAACGACAAAAATCCCCAATACATTTATCAAGATATCCTCAAAAATAGGTTATTCACTCAATTAAAGTTTGTAGCAACAAATAACTCCACGTGGAGTTATTACGACGTTATGACAGATGAAAATCCCAAAGAATTGCGAAGTGCGCGGCGTCGGGCACCGAGTCAAGCAGTCCCCCAAAGAACAGTACCTTGGAATTGATGAAAGCAAAGACAGTGCACAGCGTCGGGGAAGTGATGCTTTTTTGGATCCGAGCGGCGTTGGTTCCTTACTACCCCAGGGGGGGTGAAGCCTCGGTTCCATACTGCGGTGCAGGGGAGGTGAGACGTCGGTTCCTTACTGTGTTGGGGAGGTGACGTCATGGTGGCAGCGAGGCGTAGGTTCCTTACGACGGTGCGGTGTCGATGGATTCAGGAGTCACTCACGTCGAGTATCGGCTCTGTGTTGAGGAAGCACTGGCGTCAGTGAAGTCGGGGCTGCGGTGCGACTCGGGACGTTGCGTTGTGGACGTCACAAGCAGTGTCCTCAGCTCCGGTGCAGGCAGCGGCCTTGGTGACTGCTTCGGAGTCGATGCGGCATGGCGTCAGCAGGCTTCGGGCCTACGGTGCAAGTCGGGGTGGTGCGTCATGCTCTTCACGAGCAGTGCCCACGGCTTTTTTGCAGGTTACAGCGTCGCTCGCCGGCGTCTGTGTTGCAATTTCCTTCTGTGGCAGCTTAAACAGCAGTTCCAGATGCAGAAAGACAGGAGAAATGAAGTCTTTGTGTCCCTGAGACTTCAGAACAGGAGGTAAGCTCTATTTCAAGCCCTTGGAGATCTTCCTCAAGCAGGGGACGCAGCAAACAGCAAAGTCCTTTCTCCTTTCTTGGCAGCAAGTTGCCACTGCAGGCCAACCCCAGACAGCAAACAGCACAGGGGCAGTATTCCTTCTCAGCTTCTCCGGCTCTTCTCCTTGGCAAAGGTTCCTCTTGATTCCCAGAAGTGATCTAAAAGTCTGGGGTCTGGGCCCCTCTTTTTATACAAAAAATCCTTTGTTTTCTGAAGGCAGAGAGTGTCTGTACCCAGCCAAAACCAGTTCTGTCCTCACTGGTGCAGCTTCCTGGCAGGAGGTGGAGACAGCATTGTTAAAGGTAGACCAGGCCCATTCAGGTGAAAGGAAATCTCCTCCCCCTACTCTAAATGCAGCCCAGGTCTATTCAGCCCAGCCCTGACTCATCAGGCTCTCTGGAGCCAGTGCCCCTCTCCAGCCCCTGTCATCCAAAAGCCAGACATGCAATACACAAACCTAGCAAAGGCACACTGGATGGTTAAGCAAGAAAATACCTACTTTCTAAAAGTGGTATTTTCAAACACAGAATGTAAAAATCACCCTCACTAACAGATGCATCTTAACATTCTGAGTTCAGACTAAACCTTATTTCCCTACTTTGTTCCCAGGGGTAGTTACGTTTATAAGATGTTATAAACAAACTCCCCATTCTGCCCTATGGGAACAGGTAGCCTTGCAATAGTGAAAAACGAAATTGGCGGTAATTCACTATCAGGACATGCCACATACACCAGGACATGTCCTACCTTTCACATACACTGCATCCTGCCCACAGGGGTACCTTGAGCCTACCTTAGGGGTGACTGACATGTAAGAAAAGGGAAGGTTAGGGCCTGGCAAGTGGGTGCACTTCCCAAGTTGACATGGCAGTACTAGACTGCCCACAGGCTCTGCAATGGCAGGCCAGAGTTACATTTTGCATGCTGCTTCTGTGGGTGGCACAATCAGTGCTGCAGCCCACTAGCAGCGTTTAATTTACATGCCCTGGGCACACACAGTGCACCGTACTAGGGTCTGACTGGTAAATCAAATATGGTAATCATGGGATCACTAATCCATAACAACAATTTACAAAGGGAGCACTTGCACTTTGGTACTGAACAGCAGTGGCAAAGTGCCCAAAGCATCTAGACCAGCAAAACGGAGTCCAACACACAGCAAAAACACAGGAGGCAAGGCAAAAAATGCAGCGGAGACCCACGCCAATGGTGCTAGGTCTAACACGTAGCCCCTCCAGCTGAAATGTGGGGATAACTACCCACCCTTTTGGGAGTTCTCTTCACTAAGGTGGAAAAATCTGGACAGACCATCAGCATTGGCGTGTTCTGTACCAGGGCAGTGTTCCACCGTGAAGTCCATCCCCTGTAGGGAAATGGACCACCTCAACAACTTTGGATTCTCACCCCTCATTTGCATCAACCATCTGAGGGGTCCTGTGGTCTGTCTGAACCCGGAAGTGAGTCCCAAACAAGTAGGGCCTCAGCTTCTTCAGCGCCCAGACCACAGCAAATGCCTCACGCTCAATCGCACTCCACCTCTGTTCCCGTGGAAGTAACCTCCTACTAATGAAGGCTACAGGTTGGTCTAGGCCCTCCTCATTTAGCTGTGAGAGCATCGCTCCCACACCATGCTCTGAAGCATCTGTCTGCACAATGAATTCCCTTGAGAAGTTGGGATCCTGAAGCACGGGCACTATGCACATGGCAGGTTTCAGGGCATCAAAAGCCTTCTGGCAGGCGTCAGTCCAATTCACCTTTTTGGGCTGCTTCCTGAAAGTCAGCTCTGTCAAGGGGGCAACAATGGTGCCATACCCCTTGGCAAATCTCCTGTAATACCCTGTGAGTCCTAAAAAGGCTCTCACCTCTGTCTGGGTCTTGGGGGGTTCCCAAGCCAGAATGGTATTAATCTTGGGACACCAGGTGCGGACGCCACCTGGCCGCTCCCCACTTGCTGTCCCAAGTACACCACAGAACCCTGCCCGATCTGGCACTTAGTCGTCTTGATCATGAGGCCTGCCCTCTGCAGAGCCTTCAACACTTCCCAGAGGTGGTGCATATGTTCTTCCCAAGTGGCACTGAACACTGCGATGTCATCCAGGTAGGCGGCACTGAAATCCTGCAGTCCAGCCAACACCTGGTTGACCAACCTCTGAAAGGTGGCAGGGGCATTCTTCAATCCAAAGGGCATCACCCGGAATTGGTAGTGCCCCTCTGGCATTGAGAATGCTGACCTCTCCTTTGCCCCATCAGTTAAGGCAATCTGCCAGTACCCAGATGTCAATTCAAACGTACTGAGGTACCGGGCAGCTCCCAACCGATCATTGAGCTCATCAGCTCTTGGGATGGGGTGTGCATCAGTCCTGGTGACCGAATTGAGCCCTCGGTAGTCCACACAGAACTGGAGTTCTGGTGTGGCACCGGGTGCAGCAGCTTTTGGGACCAAGACCACTGGGCTGGCCCAAGGGCTGTTTGAGGGCTCAATCACCCCTATCGTTAACATCTTGGAGACCTCCTCCTTGATGCAGGCCTTGACCCTGTCAGTCACTCTGTAAATGTTGTGTTTCACAGGAGGGCTGTCCCCAGTGTCAACATCATGAACACACCACTGAACGACACCAGGGGTCAGGGAGAACAGAGCAGCAAACTGTCCCAACAGTTGTCGACAGTCACTCTGCTGTTCAGGAGTAAGGGCGGGGGAGAGGGAGACACCGTCCACTGACCCATCGTGCTCCCTTGCAGACAGGAGGTCAGGAAGAGGCTCTGTCTCCTCCTCCATTCCAGCATCTGTTGCTAGGAGCATGCCCACTTCGGACCTCTCCAAGTGGGGCTTCAGGCGGTTCACATGCAGGACCCGCAAAGGGTTCCTAGGAGACTGCAAGTCCACCAAGTAGGTGACTTTACTCTTGCGCTCCACCACCTCAAATGGTCCGGTCTACTTATCCTGGAGCGCGCAAGGCTCCACTGGGGCCATGACCCACACTTTCTGTCCAGGCTGAAACTCGATCAGAGTGGCATTCTGATCATACCAACGTTTCATCTCCTCCTGGCTGGCTACCAGATTCACTTGAGCGAGTTGTCTGAAGCGCTTAGTCTGGTTTCTGAAGGCCAGCATGTAGCTATATACATCCTGGGGAGGTTTACTGGGAGCTTTCTCCCAGCCTTCTTTCATCAGACTTAGAGGTCCTCTTACAGGATGCCCATACAGGAGCTCAAAGGGACTGAACCCTAAGGGCTTCTGTGGTACCTCTCTGTAAGCAAACAAAAGGCATGGTAAGAGGATGTCCCACTTACGCCTCATGGGTTCACCAAGACCCATAATCATGCCCTTCAGGGTCCGGTTGAATCTCTCAACCAGCCCATTACCTTGGGTGTGGTAAGGAGTGGTGAACTTGTATGTAACTGCACTCCTGCCACAGGGACTTCATATACTTAGATATGAAGTTGGTACCACAGTCGGACACCGCCTCTCTGGGGAACCCCACACGGGAGAAAATCCCCATCAATGCATGACCCACCATGGGGGCCATCACAGTCCGGAGAGGGATGGCTTCCGGGTACCGGGTGGCATGGTCCACCAAGACCAGGATAAACCTGTTGCGCATGGCTGTCTTGGGATCCAGAGGCCCCACAATGTCAATACCCACCCTCTCAAAGGGGGTTCTTACTACAGGGACAGTTTGGAGAGGAACCGTACACTTCCTCCCACTCTTACGACTTGCCTGGCAAGTCTGGCAAGACCTACAATGAGTATCAGAACTCTTACGCATTTGGGGCCAGTAAAAGTGGGTGACAAGCCTCTCAAAGGTCTTGTCTTGCCCCAAATGCCCTGCCAAAGGCACATCATGAGCCAGACCCAGTAGGAAGGCTCTGAAGCACTGGGGTACCACCAGCACACCGGCTGACCCAGGCTCAGCAACCTTAGGCTCGCTATACAGGAGACCATTCTCATAGTATATCAAATGTGATCCAGACTGATCACCTGCTGCCTGGTTTGCAGCCTGTTGCCGCAAACCAACAAGAGAAGGGCACTTCTGCTGCTCCTGGCAGAATTCCTCCCTGGTGGGACCTCCTTCCTGCTGCCAATGGGTCAGCTCAGGCAGGTCCCCCAGTTCAGCCACTTGTTCCCCTGTAGGCTCCAGGGCATCCCCCTCAAGGTTTGCCTCCTCCTGGACCGTGGGAACTTTGGGGGCCGGTTTCCAGCACCCCCTGCCACTTCTCTTTCTGGCAGGCACCTGGGCCACTCTTTCAGGCTCCGGGTCCTCTTGAATACCCTTACCGGCTGCCATTGACCGAGTGGTCACACACGCCCACTCAGGCAGACCCAACATCTCTAAATGAGACCTCCGCTCTACCTTCATCCAAGGGGAGCTCTCGAAATCATTGCCTAGCAGACAGTCAACAGGCATGGCCGGCCTCACAGCTACTTTCAAGGTACCTGAGACCCCCCCACTCAAAGGGAACCAGTGCCACTTTGCAGAGGCACTCTGAATTGTCAGCGGCAACTACCGGGTAGAATGCGTTGGGGACCACCTGCTCTTCAGACACCAGCCGACAACTGACAGCTGTCACACTGGCTCCGGTGTCTCTCAGAGCCTCCACACTATGGCCATTGATGGTCACCCACTGCCTTACCTTTTAGTGTTATCAGGCAGATGAGCTCTTGGGACCATCTCACTGTCTCCTAAAGAGACCAGGGACATCTCTGCGGGACCCCACCCCTCTTGGGGACCCGACTCTTCCCCCAAGGCTAGCTACACTAGCCATTTCCCGGGGTGGTGCACCAGTGGGTGCGGTGGTAACCTTTTTGGGACACCTAGGATCCCCTTGGAAGTGGCCCACCTGACCAAAACATGCCTTGGAACCCCTATGAACAGGCTTACCTGTCGGGATCCATGGCTTCTTCTGAGTGGGAGGCTAGGAAGCCTTACCTTGGTTCCCTTGGGGATTACTTTGGGGCCCTTTTTGGAACTCCTTCTGTTTACCCTTGCCCCCCCCTCTTCTGCTGGGGACCCTGCCCACCTTTGGCGGAGTCTCCCACACAACCTTTTTGGACCCTGTTGCTGACCCAGCGGTCCGCCTCCACAGCAAGCTTCCTGGGGTCAGTCAGCTTACTGTCAATCAAGTACTGGCGTAGCTCTGAAAAACAATTATCTGACAAGTGCCCCCAAGCAACCAAATCATAGAGCCCCTGCAAATTATTCACCTTGCTACCCTTCACCCAACCATCCAGGGCTCTGCAAAATAGGACACATACTCCACCCAAGTACTTGACTCCAGCTTCTTGCAGTTTCTAAATTTCTGCCTACACAGCTCTTGGGTCAACCCATACCTGGCTATCAAGGCTTCCTTCATTGGGGCATAGGACATCTGATCCTCAGTGGGCAAATTTAGCAATGTTTCCCTTTCTTCACTGACAACGCGGCCCCACACCCCGCTCCCCAATCTTCTCAGGGACTTGGTGGGACCTCATTGCTACCTCATAGGCCTTGAACCACTGACCAATATCCTCATGCTTCATGAAATCCTTAATAACATCTTTGGGAATGTATACCTTTCCTTCTCCAGGGACTGATGGTGCACTGCCACCAGAGGGATTGATCTCTAAACTTTTTGCTTTCTGATCCAACTCCCTCAACCCTCTCTCATGCTCTAAAAGCATCTTTTTCTCCTCCATGGCCAATTTCTTGCTCTCCAACTCCAATTTCTTACTCTCCATGTCACACTCCTTACCCAGAATGAACTTTGCAAGCTCCATCTCATGAACTCTGCTTCTCTCCCTGTCCTCCAACTCCTCTGGAGACAGACCCTTTGAAGATACACTGCTGCCCACCCTGGAAGACAACTTCCCTCCAGTCAGGCCCAATAGCCCCTCCTGCTGCCCATCTAAATTCTCTCCCTCCACCATAGGCTCTTCGGTATGCTCACTGGCATTCCTTGATTCCAACCAGGCCCACAGCGCCTTTTGGTATTCCTCCTTTCTGGTGAGGCCTCTTACTGAGATTTTAATTTTTTTGCAGACAGCTTTAAGTTGTGGCACAGTGTAGGTATCAACCCTCTCCTCTTCAAATTCAATATCCACAGATGCAAGTGATGCTGGTTTACTCATGGTGAAAATTGGCAGTTCTCAAGTTGCAAAACATTCCAAGGAAAAAGTTATACCAAATGTATGTGGTCGCGTAATGGTCTGCACTCTACTAGCAGTGTACACCAATAACTGTATGTAAGACGCAAATGCAAGTCCAGATCCTCACCGCTGACCAGCAGTGTTAGAAATGCAGGTCCCTAGTTGGCAGAGGTAAGTACCTTTGTCCAAATAGGGACCCTTGCTTCTAGTCAGGGTAAGGGGGATACACTTCTAAAATAACCCCTGCTCACCCCCTTGGTAGCTTGGCACGAGCAGACAGGCTTATCTCAGAGGCAGTGTGTAAAGCATTTGTGAACACATACAGTAATAACACTACAAATGGACACCACAATATTTTAGAAAAATAAGTAATCTTTATCTAAACCAAAACAAGCCCAAACGACTAAAATCCACAATACAGTTATCAAGATATCCTCAAAAATAGGTTATTCACTCAATTAAAGTTTGTAGCAACAAATAACTCCACCTGGAGTTATAACGACGTCATGACAGGTGAAAATCCCAAAGAACGGCGCCGGGAAGTGCGCGGTGTCATGCGCGGAGTCAAGCAGACTTCCAAAGAACAGTACCTTGGAATTTATGAAAGCAAAGATGGTGCACGGCGTCGGGGAGGTGATGCTTTGTTGGCGCCGAGCTGCATCGGTTCCTTACGACCCCAGGGAGGTGAAGCCTCGGTTCCTTACTGCAGTGCAGGGGAGGTGAGACGCTGGTTCCTTACTGTGTTGGGGAGGTGACGTCATGGTGGCGGCGAGGCGGCGGTTCCTTATGACGGTGTGGTGTCGATGGATTCAGGAGTCACCCACGTCGAGTATCGGCTCCGCGTTGAAGAAGCACCGGCGTCGGTGAAGTCGGGGCTGCGGTGCGACTCGGGACGTTGCTTCGTGGACGTCATGAGCGGTGCCCTCGCCTCCGGTGCAGACAGCGGCCTCAGTGACAGCTTCGGATTCGATGCGGCACAGCGTCAGCAGATGTCGGGCCTATGGTGCAAGTTGGGGTGGTGCGTCGTGCTCTTCACGAGCGGTGCCCACGGCTTCGGTGCAGGTTACGCCTTCGCTCGCCGGCGTCGGTGTTGCAATTTCCTTCTGTGGCAGCTGAAACAGCAGTTCCAGATGCAGAAAGACAGAAGAAATGAAGTCTTTGTGTCCCTGAAACTTCAGAACAGGAAGTAAGCTCTATTTCAAGCCCTTGGAGATCTTCCTCAAGCAGGGGACACAGCAAACAGCAAAGTCATTTCTCCTTTCCTTGGCAGCAAGTAGCGACTGCAGGCCAACCCCAGACAGCAAACAGCACAGGGGCAGTATTCCTCCTCAGCTTCTCCGGCTCTTCTCCTTGGCAAAGGTTCCTCTTGATTCCCAGAAGTGATCTAAAAGGGGTCTGGGCCCCTCTTTTTATACACAAAAATCCTTTGTTCTCTGAAGGTAGAGAGTGTCTGTACCCAGCCAAAACCAGTTCTGTCCTCACTGGTGCAGCTTCCTAGCTGGAGCTGGAGACAGCATTGTTGAAGGTAGACCAGGTCCATTCAGGTGAAAGGAAATCTCCTCCCCCTACTCTAAATGCAGCCCAGTTCTATTTAGCCCAGCCCTGACTCATCAGGCTCTCAGGAGCCACTGCCCCTCTCCAGCCCATGTCATCCAAAAGCCAGACATGCAATACACAAACCTAGCAGAGGCACACTGGACGGTTAAGCAAGAAAATACCTACTTTCTAAACGTGGTATTTTCAAACACAGAATGTAAAAATCACCCTCACTAAAAGATGCATCTTAACATTCTGAGTTCAAGCATACTAAACTTTATTTCCCTACCTTGTTCCCAGGGGTAGTTATGTTTATAAGATGTTATAAACAAACTCCCCATTCTGCCCTAAGGGAACAGGTAGCCTTGCAATAGTGAAAAACGAAATTGGCAGTAATTTACTATCAGGACATGCCACACGCACCAGGGCATGTCCTAACTTTCACATACACTGCACCCTGCCCACAGGGGTACCTTGTGCCTACCTTAGGGGTGCCTGACATGTAAGAAAAGGGAAGGATAGGGCCTGGCAAGTGGGCGCACTTGCCAAGTCGACATGGCAGTACTATACTGCCCACAGGCTCTGCAATGGAAGGCCAGAGTTACATTTTACAGGTTGCTTCTGTGGGTGGCACAATCAGTGCTGCAGCCCACTAGCAGCATTTGATTTACAGGCCCTGGGCACACACAGTGCACTGTACTAGGGTCTGACTGGTACATCAAATATGCCAATCATGGGATCACTAATCCATAACAACAATTTACAAAGGGAGCACTTGCACTTTGGCACTGAACAGCAGTGGCAAAGTGCCCAAAACATCTAGACCAGCAAAACGGAGTCTAACACACAGCAAAAATACAGGAGGCAAGGCAAAAAATGCAGGGGAGACCCACTGCAATGGTGCCAGGTCTAACAAGGAGAAATGAGAAGTCATCAATCAAATCCTTCTTCTGCCCAGTGGGCCTGTAGATGAGATGGAAGGTGGAAGTCTGAGTTGCAGAGAGTGGGAAATGGCATGTCAGCAGCTCCATGGAGCTGAGTGTTACCTGCTTGTCTAGTGTGCAGGATTAGAACGACTTATGAATGACAGTGAGGTCTCCTTCTTTCTCATATGCATGGCTCACATGGTGTTTATTGTCACCTGTGGCAAGAATGATGTCTATGACATGCAAACCTGTGGTCATGAACAGTGTTTCTGTGATGAACAGCCTGTCAAGTCTGTGATAGGTGATGAGGTCTGCGATGGCTGGTGAATAGAGTACAGCGGAGCATGCATTAATGAGCATGAGTTGGAACATGTGTTCTGTAGTTTGAGCATGTGCGGTAGTTAGTGGGATGCATACGAGGTTGGGTCTATGTGTACTGCAAATGCTATGTGAGTGTCTGGGTCGTCTACATCTGGGTATGATTGGGGTGCTGTATGATGCACATCTTACCTTTATCTTACCTTGTAAGTTTCAGTGGATCAGGGTTTTGGCACCAAGGCCCTTCCTGGCCCTACAAGTTCCAAACAAGCAGTTTCCTTGTCTGTGTCCATCTTTTGATAGGGTCGGACACCCTGAAGAGTTGAGTGATTTGGAGAGAAGGCAAGAAGTCATGTTGCTTCATGTGCAGATGTATGATGGGAAATCCAATGATGTCACTTTCAGTGAACTTGCTTATGTTTACAGGACCTCTTGTGAAGCCTCCTATAAATCACTTTCCAGCTTTCATGACAGTTCTGAGCACTCTATTTTTGGGTTCAGTCCTATTTCATGTTTCGTGCAGTGAGTTTGTGGCTCAAGGACACTAACAGTAGCTCAAACCCACTGATCTTTTCCTGTGATCTTGTCTGTTGTTTGAAATATGATAGAGGTTAGGCAAGTGAAACATACTTTTTGCAAGATTTGTCTCGTTGTTTGGGTCACTGACTGGTCCCGCTTTGTAATAAATCATGACCAACACATACTTGGATATCCTCAAGGGTGAATACTATGGTAACATTGGTCACAGAACCTCCTCCGAACCTGTTTGGGGATGTATATTTGTCTTCTGGTTCTCTTAGTGATTCATCATTTTAACTGTTCTCTACTGTAAAAAAATATTATTTTCACATGATATATCTCCGATTGAACATTAAAATTGAGTGATTATTTTATCAAAATGTGGCCAGTTTCTAAACCCCATGCCATGTGCATGCTACCCTTGGACAGTCACCTATAATAGGGGTGCATTGGCTAACCCAACTGCAGTGGAATATCACATAAACACATGAGGCAGTAGTGGTAAATGACAGTAACCACGAGGATATTGCTGTGTAACAACTAGCTGTCCCTAGACCTGGAGAAAAAGCCTGGCACATGTTTTTTCAAAAACATTCCTTCAACTAATAGGGAATGATAAATTCTTTTAACGGTTGTACTATACAGCTCATGGTTTGTGTTAATTGTAAATAAAAACACCTCTCATCATTTTATTGACTTGGCTTGTTTTATAGAATGCTAAATACAGCCCAGCTGCCATTTCATCCAGTTCATGGTACTCACTTTACTCACCTCAGAAGGATGGAAGGCTGAGTCTGCCTCGTCAGGTTTCGAACTCATGACCTCCAAATATAGCATTTTGTGACTGCCAAGGTTGAGCTTCTTCAGCCATCACTGAGTAATTCAGCCTGCTTAAACCAAATTTTTATTTTTAAAAATGCACAAATCCGCCTACAAATACATAAATATTCATACGGCTAATATCAATCAATGCAACCAAGCAACATACAAATACTTCATACAAAAAATACAAAAATTACAACTACTTGCAACAGAAACACATTCGCTTGAAAACCTAGACTTAGGGGCCGATTCCGATCTCGGCCGGTAGGGCTCCGAATCGGATTCGGCTTAACCGGATCCGATTCGGAGTCTTATTGCCCGACCGATTCGTACGCGCGTCTGGGAGAGCGAGTACGATGCGAAATCGCCGACCGACTCGTCCGGGCGTCCCGACCGCTCCGACCGACTCGTACCCGGGTCTAACCGCACCGACCGACTCGCTCGGACTCGACTCGCACCGCGCAATGGAGACGTTCCCCGGCCGGGTAAGTACGATGCGCGCCGCGAGCTGTCCGACTGAGCCGCGCACTCCGGCTCGAAAGAGCAGTCGGAGCCGTACTTTGGGGGTCCGTGTCGGACCCCCCTGTACGCGTAGCCGCACGAGTCGCACACAGGGGGGACCCATGGGTCCCCCCTACCTGTGCGTGTACGGCGCGAGTCGCTTCGCCGCGTACACGCTGTAGGGGGCGCCCTTGTCCGCCTCGCACCCAATGAGTCAATGGGAGCCCGGGTACGCGTTGTACGACAGGCTCCCATTGACTTCAATGGGAGTCCGACCGACTCGAGTCCGATGGCATACGTGCGCATCGTACTCGTTCGGTCGGGCTGCACGGGTCCGATTCGGTCGGAAATCTCTCCGGGTCCGGCTCAGTCGGAGAGATTTCCGGCCCGAATCGGAATCGGCCCCTTAGTCTTTATCAGTGATTGTTTACTAATAATTATGTAAAAGAGATCTTGCGGCGCATGCTGATTTAATAACGTGAGCGACTTTTGTAAATGTACACTAGTTATTAAATGCTCTGATTTGTCTACAGCAGCTTAGCTTAAATTACTTCTGATGGGAGGTCTTTGGGTTTTTTTGTATTTACAAATCGTTATTACAATTCATGTTGCATATTGTCTAGTTACCTTACCTTATCTAAACGTATATCTGCATTCTAAAGCTTTAAAAAAAAAATAACGAGGCTAAAAATATATGTATTTGTCTGTTCTGTAGGAGTTTAAAGGCTTAAAAGGAATTGCACCCCAGGGAAAACACTAGTCAAAGCATCATTCTGATTGTTCTCACATAGATACTATCAGGTTTGACCGTCTTCACATTGTCTGGTTTTCATGTTAGAACACTGCGTTGACATTCCATTAAAAGGAAGATCAGTTAACGCTGCAAGTATTTCTTGAAGAAGGGATGAAAGACATTACCCTAGGTTTAAAAACATTTTGCACCTTACAAGTGCCAAAACGTTTTCAAAGTTATCTTATACTGTGCAAAACAAACCTATTTTAGGAAGCAAACCAAGCTGTAAAACACCAATTATTTAGCATCGTCTGAAAAGTTGGTAATCTACCTCTATTAGTGAATACATGTTGAGTATATTTCTGACTTTTATGAAATTCACAAAGAATCTCTAGAGTACTACTGGAAATGTACGACAGTTGTTAATCTCCCAGAATACCTCAAATATGCTAAACATGAAGATTTTCAGTAGGTTGGACATTTTCAGGAGCCAATCATATCAAATTGAACATTTCCGCATTTAACTTTCTTTCTTCTAAACAGGAGAATATTATTCCAGTTCAGCGGAGAACTCCTTTCTCCTTCATGCATATCCCTTTCCCATTATCGAAAGGTTCGTACTCCTGCCTTTATTTCCAGCATGTGAAATGACCTTCAAAAGCTAGTATATGTACAGAAACATGCACATTTTTGATGATCATTGCCTTTTGTTTTCCAACCTCCCCATAACAGTCCCCTTTCCACCCCTGTCCCTAGCCCTTTTGCTAGCCCTAATACTAATTTTATGATGGAGGAAAATGTGCTATTGCGGCAGACTTTTCACTATTCTAAGTGCCATTTACGAGTTTACGTTCATAAAATTCCATAAATCCTGATTCTGGCAATAAGGATGTGGAATTGCTTTTGGGGCACCTAAGGGGTACTTAAGTGTTAAAAAAAAAGCAAAACATTTGTGGCTCAGGCCTAAGTTATGATGAATTGCAAAATAGTACTCCATAAAGGAAAGTGTCTCATAATGCCAGGTTGCTGTGCTGTAGTCTGCCTGTATTTATTATTCGATGCAGTCTTATCTGAAACTGTAAGTCATGAGGACGGATAAATATGCGGTCATTTGTAGGTTTGGACTTAGGGACAGCTTTAGTTGTCTCCGCAACATACTTATAAACCAAAACCCTTTACATGTATTTTCTGTATACATGTATACAGAATAACAATAAATATATATAATACAGAATAAATATGTACAGAATATACATGTAGAGGGATTTGGGGCCAGATGTATCAAGCCTTTTTCCCGTTCACAAACGGGCCGATTCTCAGAATCGGCCCGTTTGCGACTGGAAAGCCTTTTGGGATGTATCATCCCAAAGGCCATCGCAGAAATAGGGAATCGCAAAATTTGCGATTCCCTATTTTATGAATCGCATTTAAGGAATCGCAAATTGCGATTCCTTAAATGCAATTCTGGAAGCACACAAAAGTTGCAATTTGGTCGTAGGAATCGCGAAATTACCACCAACTTCAAGTTGGTGGTAATTTGCATTTCCTAGAAAAATGCACTTTTTGCATTTTTCAAAGTGCCATGTGGCGCACATACATGCCCTGGGCATGTATGTGCACCACATGTCCACACATGCATATTTCAGGGGTGCAACAGGGTGTCCTTTTGGCACCTTGCACCCTTGAAATTGCATTCGCAATTTGCGAGTACCTATTGGGTACTCGCAAATTGCACATGCAATTCCCATTCATTCCTATGGGCCTCTAAGCCCGTAGAAATGAATGGGAAGGTATTCCTTAATTGCGAATCGCAATTTGCGATTCGCAATTAAGGAATATGTAGGAATCGCAATTATTATTGCAAAACCTACATACATTGCATTTTGCGAATCCTTAATAGCGAATCGGTAAAATTTGCTATTAAGGCCTCGCAAAATACAATGATGATACATCTGGCCCTAGGTTCAGTCATTGCACACAAGAAAAGTGTGAGTCACATTTTGGCTCAGCACAAGAACAGCATAGACAGAGTGGAGCAGCGATTTAGTCCTCTTCAGCTGTTGCAACTATCATTCACATTTTGGATCACCCATAAGACAACAGTTAGGTGTTTCCATTCTCAGCCGCTGTGATTGATGGTGATGGCGCTTTTCTGCTTCACATTTGTGCCGGTGTTGGGAAGGGCAGCACCCCCAGGGAAAGAAGTCTGGTGCTTAATTTAAGCAAGTAGTTGCAGGTGAGGACCACGCGCACTCAGTTTTGGGAACCTGCACTTATTTTTCTTCATCAGACATTTCCTGAGAGCAAAAGAAGGGAAAACATAAAGTGGAAAGAAAGAGAAATACAGATAAACTGACACAAAGGGAGAAAGCAGGAAGTGCAAGAGTGAGATAAAGGCGTGGGGAGTGGCTGGAAGTGTATTAAAGAGGCATGAGGTGGATTTAAGACTGTGCAACTTTGGTATTTGGAGTGTTGACATTTAATGTTGCCGGCTGTGGGTTTCTGAGCAGAGCTTTGGACACCGGCACTCATTATTTCACAAATTAGCCCTGACTGCACCCAACTAACCTTAGCATTTGCGTGTCATGGCCCTTGCACCTACTTTACACCATGAGTGGAACGTTTCCTCCTTTAAGTAAACATAATATAGTTGAAAAATAGTAAAACTACAAACCCTATTCGCCCCATGCGCTTCTTACACACTGGTGCAGTGGAATAAGATGCTTTCATTGGGGCGGAGCCGTCCGTATGGTACAATATAGGGAAAAGTAAAAACCTTTAATAAACTTGGAAAACGTTAGTAAAAATATTTTTATGTTAAATATTATTGTAAATACCTTTTATATATTTATTTATTTATTTTATTTTATTTCGAGAGTTTTATATAGCGCTGGCAGGACCCAAGGGTATCAGAGTGCTTTACAGGCAGAGACACAGGCAAAAGAACAATAAACAATAGGCAAGGTCGTATTGGGGAGCATAGGTTATGCATAAAAGACTGGGTGGGGGTCAGGATTATAGTAGTTAGTGGAGGGGAAAACAGGATAAAGGCGTAAAGGAATCCCGTGGTGGGCTAGGAATTGGAATCCACGGGGTGGAAATGTCAGGGGAGGAAAAAATCATTTAATTGTCTCTTAAAGCTCCAAAAGGCGGGGTTGTTCCTGATATGTACTGGGAGGGAGTTCCAGATCCTGGGTGCATTTCCCTAAAAGGAGTGTGTGAGGGCTTTTTCTTTGTGTTTTTTTTGGAGGGATGAGAAGCAGAGTGTTGGTGCCTCTAAGATTTCTTGTCTGGCCTGCCTTTGAGAGTTTGGACCCAAGGAAAGCTGGTTTCCGGTGTGGAGGACTTTCTGGGTGAGATAGGCCGCTTTAAAGCAGCAACAGGCTTCAATTGGGAGCCATGTGAGACTTTTCAGGGAGGAGGAGATGTGGTTGTATCTTTTCGCTCAGGTAATCATCCTTGCTGCTGTGTTTAGTGTGGCTCCTAGAGGGGCTAGGTGCAATTTAGTGGAGCCAGAGGGTGGCAATCCCATAGTCCAATCTAAACAGTACCATCGCTTGCGCAGCGGTTTTTAGATCTTTCGGGGGAGGAAGGGCTTGATTTTGTGTAGGAGTTTCAGGTTATAGAATGCACTCTTAGTTATATTCTCTATGTGTTGACTCATGCTCAAGTTTGGGTCAAGGGAGATCCCCACAGAGTTGATGGATTCGGAGAGTGTCAGTTTGCAGTTCAGATTGTTGATGGAATTTATCCATTCTTAGTCCTGGGGGATCCGGGGGGCTTTCTAGGTAGATCTGGGTGTTGTCTGCATAGAGGTGGTAGAGGACGTTTGCTTGTTTGAGAATGGTGGTGAGAGGTTCCATGTATATATTGAAGAGTGTAGGTGAGAGGACTGAGCCTTGTCGGACACCCCTTGATATGGTGAAAGTGTCAGAGGTCGAGTTGATGATTTTTATTAGTTGGGAACGGTTATGGAGATAGTAGGTGAGCCATTTCAGGGCCAGGCCGTCGACTCCGATCCATGGAGGGATTCAAGAAGCAGCTTGATAGGTCTAGGATGAGTAGGGAGCATCTATCAGTGTCCAGCTACTACGGATCCGAGGTAAGTTTCAAGTACTTTATTGGTAGTCAGCAGGACGACACCTACACCGACACAACACCTCCTCAACGCCCTCCTCAACAGTTACAACTCCCCGATCTCGAACCCCTCACTCCCAACCTTCCATGCATTCTCTTGGCGCGCGGAGCCTCCAGACTTCCAGAGAATGTATGGAAGACCCAACACATCTTTCCCCTTTACATTACAAAATGATAAGATAACTGTGCAACATAAGGAAAATGACTACAATACATTTGAATGAGAAGAAACTACTCAAAATGATACAATAACAAAACACATTATTAAAAAACAAATAGCATCACAAAACATTGTCTTGGAACTTGGAAGGCAGTTTGATAGGTCTGGATGACGGGGAACGACCCATGTCATTGGGTTCCTGGCAGTCATCCACCTGAATCTGGTTCCTAGAACGGACACCCAAACCCATTCTCGACACAGCAATCTTCCCTTTGTTCCACCACTTGCCATCCTCTAATTTAACCGCACTTTTATTGACACTCACAACCTTTTTCAGGGCAGAAAACTTGGATTCCCCTTTGGGTAAGATCCTGGAACACTTCATTCTAACTGTATCACCCACATTGACCTTCAACTGTTTGGGCACTTGAGCAACATGCATTCAATCGTATCTGTTCTGTGTCTCAACTCACCTTTTACCAACCTCATTAATTTTCTTCCTAGGCAACATGAACCCACTCTCACCCATCCATCTTCTCAACAACTTGGAAGCAGGCACACACCCTCTTAGCAGAATGAATGGAGCCACACCGGTGTCGGAATTGGCAGTCGTGCGGACATCCCACAGTAGTTTACCCAGTTCTGCCTTACAATTCAGACCACTCGCTTTTGCCAACTGCGCATTCTGTTTAATGACCCTGTTGAAGCGCTCAACAAGGCCATTGCTTCCTGGATGATAAAGGAAAGTTTAACATGACTAACACCCAAAGAACTTTGGAATTTCTCAAATTGGATAGAAATGAATTGGGGGCTATTGTCGGTGAGTAGTTCCTCAGGCACGCCCTCCCTCGCAAATAATGACTCAAGGAACTTAATAACAGAGGTGGAATCAGATGTTTTTACCCATTTAATTTCCGGCCAGCGACTATGATAATGCACGAGGACTATGCCATACTCAGGTACGCTGCCAGACATAAGCATGGGACCAATTATGTCAATGGCTAATTTGACCCAAGGTGTGTCGGGAACCTCAATGGCCTCTACCGGACAGGGAGTGGTTACTTCTGACTTATCACTAACCGCACATTCCATACAATCCCTTACAAAATGCTCTACCTGCCTGTCCAAAGCCAGCCACCAGAAATGTTCCCTTACCCTCCTTTTCATGGCACGCATGCCTATGTGGCCCTTGTGTGCAAGGGTAAGTACCTTGTTCCTCATAGCATAAGGCACTACTAACAGTGATGACCTATACAGCAAACCGTTCACCACTGATAATTCGTCAAAGACATGCTTGTACTTGCTGACACAACTCTGCTCGTTGATCTATGCAACCATCCTTTGCTTAACGTCTTTAAAACTTCCTTAAATTCATGATCACTCTCCGAAGCTTCTCTCCATTCTTGTTCAGATATGGCATCTTCAGAAGGACCAAATACACTGCATACCAGTTCAAGGTCATCACACTCATCCTTCGCCTCCACGACATCATTGCAACAAGGAGTTAAATGAGACAATCTGCTATAAGATTCCTTTAGCCTGGCACATACTCAACGCTGAAATTGTGTTCCATGAGTCTATACTGCCATTTCGCGATTCTGGGGATTGCTTTTCCACCACCCCTTGTGGTGAATAACTCTACCAAGGGTTTGTGGTCAACAGGTGCCACGAATTTTGAGCCATACAGATAGTGTTTAAAATGAGTGATACCCCACCACGCTTAATCACGGAATACAAGGCCTCGGAACCATGCAAACCCCTAGAAGCGAATGCAATTACCTCGTCCTTGCCATCTCTATGCTGCATGAGCACAGCACCCAAACCCTTTTGACTGGCATCAGTCATTATTATGGTTTGATCTTCCGTACTGAACGCCTTAAGGGGAATGGCACAAGCTACTTCCTGTTTGATTGCTTCAAACTCCTTAATGCATGCATCATCCCAGCAAAACCGGACATTTTTCGTGAGAAGACACCTGATATTGTAAGTCTTGGATGCACAGTTGGGTATAAATCGGGCACAAAACTCGATGAGCCCCATAAGTGATCTCAACTGATCCTTGTCACTAGGAGTGCTGAAATCCTCAATAGCCTTAACCAGACTGTGTTTAGGCTTCACCCCTTCAGAAGACAACATATACCCTAAATAGTCTACAGTGTTCTCATTTAATCTACATTTGTCTATACGTAGAGTTACACCTTTCTGTCTTAATAAGGACAACACACGACACAATCTTTTGTTGTGTTGACTCTGATCCTCCCCATACACCAACACGTCATCCAGGAAGGCCACTACCACAGGCATACCTTTGAACATGCTCTCTACCACTCTCTGAAAAACAGCAGAGGCGAGACCAAAGGGCGTGCGTTTAAATTGGAAGAGACCCTCCAGAGTAATGAATGCGGTAAGATGCCTTGACTCTGTGTGCAATTCGGTTTGATGATATGCAGATGACATATCCAACAAACTGAACCACTTGGCTCCTTTGAGGGCGGTCATCTGAGTAATGTTGGTTAGGTAATGCTGGTCTATCCATATGTTCCTGTTAAGGTTGCGCAAGTTCACACACATGTGTAGGTTACCATTGGCCTTCTTGGCCAGAACTACCGGGGACACCCAATCAGAGGACTCAATAGGCTCTATGACATCACATGAGCACAATTTGTCCAATTCTTTTTTTAAATCTGATTGCAATGCCAAAGGCACTCTCCTGGCCTTGTGCACCACAGGCTGAGCCCCTTCTGTTAATTTGATCATATGCTTAAAACCTTTAAAGAGACCTAATTCCTTTTTAAGTACTTCTGGGCACAACAATTTCCATGAGTTTTCCTTGACGGCCTGCACTTTGAAGAAATCTTTCTTCAACATTACTTGTTGAGCATTATTGGGATCAAGTATGATACCAAGGTTGCCTTGGTCTTTCCACCCAAGAAAGCACGCCTCATCCCGGGCTACGTATATAATGCCTTTAGATCTGCTGCCTTTGAATTCAAAATCGGCGTTGAATTCACCGACAACATCAATGACTTTCCCACCATAACCAATGGAATGTATATTAGACTGCTTTGAAACTTGCTTAGGAAATGACTCCCTCCAAACAGATTCACTTATCAGAGTGAAAGGAGATCCAGAATCGGCTAACACCTTGAGACATACATCATTCACATTTATAAAACATAGGGATCTTCCCAGTGCTTGTGAATTAACGCCCCAAATGCCATTAGAACAGTCTATGTCCAAAATGGTGAGAATTTGATCTTCCTCACTGGATGAAGATGCTTCTTCTGCTGCTGACTCTACATTGTGCACCTTTCTAGATGGTCCGCTTGTGCTGGACCTGCAAACCTTGGCGAAATGTCCATTCTTAGAACACTTAGCGCATATTTTGTCCGCATCAAGGGCACGATCAGGCATGAGTTAGGTGACTGGTACTACCACATCTGTAGCACTCAAGTTTTTTCCTTGATGTGCGGTTTCTGTCTCTTTTATCTGACTTTTCCTTTAATTCTTTCATTTTCTTATATTTCACTGCTAGGACTCTGAGACTTTTGCTATCCGTTAAAGACATTTGCTCCATGTACGAACTAGCGCTTTCTATCCTTGTGGCAATGTCTAATGCATTTTGCAGGGTGAAATCCGGTTTGGATACACGCGCTTCCTGAATTTTTTCGTTGTTTGTTTTTTCAACTAAGTGGTCCTTTATCATTTCCTCTTCGAATGCCTTATATTCACAAGAGGCAGCGAGAATGCACAAAGCGCCAATGTAACTTGAGGCAGATTCACTTTGCAACTGGACTCTCTTGTAAAATTTGTGTCTCTCCAAGGTTACAAGCCTTGAAACGAGTGTTAAGAGCCTTAATGGCTGTGGCATACTCGTCTTCTACACCATCACCTTCACCATCACCAATGATGACCAGTTCTTTAGGAATATGTTTAAGAATGTTGCGGCCTTCAGTACCTAAACATAGTCTAAGAATGGCATATATCTTTTTGCAAGTGAATGACTCTCCGTCAAGAGCCTCCAGATACGCTTCGAACCCTTCCTTCCATTTTTCCCAATAAATTTCCAGGGAAGCTGGAGTGGGCACAAATGGTGCAGGTGGGGTAATAGCCTGGTGCATGACATGATGGATCAGAGATAACAAGGAAAAATGCTTGTAAGGAGTGGAGAAAATGCAGTGCTCTTTAAATAGTTACAACTGTGGTATGATGAGCCAAACCAAATGAGCGAAAAGAGTGTGGAGTGAAATAGGTGTGCGTGTCACCGTAGAAATGCACACAAACACGCAAAATGTGTCAATGACTTGTTGAGTGATGCTATCAAATGTGGAATATTTGCACATAGAGTATGGTGGGCCTGATTCACAGAACTAACTTACGTCAAAAACGTAAAGTTAGTACTTTTGATATTCACAGAATACACGTACTCATTTTGGTATTCACAGAATGAACTTACTCATTTCGGTATTCACAGAAGTTAGTAGTCCTAACTTTAGGACTCCTAAATGCCTTCTGTGAATACCGAAAGTCTTAAAGTTAGGATTTTTCTCAGTTTAGGAGTAGTAAAGTTAGGACTCCTAACTTTAGGACTCCTAAACTGAGAAAAATCCTAACTTTAAGACTTTCGGTATTCACAGAAGGCATTTAGGAGTCCTAAAGTTAGGACTACTAACTTCTGTGAATACCGAAATGAGTAAGTTCACTCTGTGAATACCAAAATGAGTAAGTGTATTCTGTGAATACCAAAAAGTACTAACTTTACGTTTTTGACGTAAGTTAGTTCTGTGAATCAGGCCCGGTGTGCGTATCACCGTGGTCAGCACAGAAATGCTAGGGTTTAGCCCAAGACTTGTTTGCCATAAAGTGTGAAACTGCAAAATTGTATGTGAATTGTGGTGTGCGAATCACCGGACACAACACTTGGAATGTTGGAAGGCGACTCGCATTTGCCAATGAAGTCGACTTGAAGAAAAGTTTACACAGTGTGCAGATCACGAACAAAATGGTATGCAGAGGTGTGCAGATCACCAAGATCGGCACTTTCAGAAGAAACGGCCTGATTCCAAAATGGTTGCTACGCTTCTGGCTTGTGCGTGCTGAGGTAAGACAAAGAAATGGTGTGCAGATCACTGAGATCGGCACATCTATGACAAAATGCCTGGTTTAAAGATGGCCACCACGCTTTGCACGCAAGCGTGGTGACGTAGGACGGTGTTGGTGTGCGGATCACCGTGAACTGCACAGACGAGAGACGCTGGGTAGCTAAACATCGTTAGGAATGACACAGTGAAGACGTGAGTAGCAGCGGCGTTGGGAGTAGCTCACGCGAGCAGTTCCCAAAATCAAGAAAAGTGCGGTACCTTTAGTTGGTGCCCTTGGTTGCACAATTACCCAGGAGACGGCGGTCTCAAAAGTTCAGGAGCCGCTATGCAGACCGGAAAGCTGGATCGTGGTAGTGGGGCTGGATGTAGGAACTCACACACGTGTGGAAGTCCCGCTGACTGGCAACTCGTCACCAGTGTAAGGAAGTACGGATCCGAGGTGAGTTTCAAGTACTTTATTGGTAGGCAGTAGGACAACACCTACACTGACACAACACCTCCTGAACGCCCTCCTTAACAGTTACAACTCCCCGATCTCGAATCCCGCACTCCCAACCTTTCATGCATTCTCTTGGTACGCAAAGCCTCCAGACGCCTAGAGAATGTACGGAAGACCCAACAGGAACAGTTATGGAGACAGTAGGTGAGCCATTTCAGGACCAGGCCGTCGACTCCGCTCCTGGAGGGATTCAAGAAGCAGCTTGAAAGGTCTAGGATGAGTAGGGAGCATCTATTAGTGTCCAGCTACTTGTGTAGGTTGTCCACTATGTGTAGTAGGGCTGTTTCAGTGCTACATGTTTTTCTAAAGCCTGATCGGTGTAAGTCGAGAAGATTGTGGGAGTCAATGTGTTGGGTGAGTTGGAAAAGGACGCATTTTTCAAGTATTTTTGCCAGGAAGTGTAGGTTGGGTATGGGTCTGATGTTGTTGAGGTCATCTGGTCTGCACCTGGTTTCTTTAGCAAGGATGGGACTTGTCCTAGTTTGAGGCAGTTAGGCATCAGTCCATTGTTCAGGGAGCTGTTTATTATTTTGGTCCAGAGGGGTGCTAGGGCATGGTTGAGGTTTATTGCCAGGGAGGCAAGAAGAGAATCTGCTATGGTTCAAAAAGGGCTTGGAATTCAGGATCAACTTAGAGATATCATCCTCCGTGAATGAGTTGAAAGTCATCACCTCTTGTGAGTTGAGTGGGATCCTGGGTTTAGTTTATATCCGGACGGCTCAGGATGGATAGCAGCCTTTAGTGAGTTCCACGAGGTCGGAGGTGCATTTGTCTCCTCTATTTTAAGGAGCGGGTTTCCGGAGGACATTAGAGTGTGGTGTTCTAAGGAGAATTCGATCTTCGTGATTTTTCTCTCATTGAAGAATTTTGCGAAGTTGTCACAGTGTTCTTTGGAGACATGGGGAGTTGGCCTGGCTGGTTTAGAGGTCTGTTGTTTAATGATGTTGCAAAAGACACACAATTGCTCACTTTGCCACTGGAATCAAGCTAGCCTGGCTGATGAGGGCTGTTAGCCCGAAACCGGTCCCAAGATGCTTGATTCCGGTCCAGGGAAGACATGGCTTGGCAATTCGGTCTGGACTGTTCCCATGAGGCACAGGGTCAAGACTGATTTGCATATGGCTGTGTCTGATCTGGGGTGGCAAAGTGAGCTAAAGAATGATGATGGATTCAACCCAGATCTGTGACTGGGGGTGAGTGTTTGAAAAGTTTCAGCACTCCGTCCATCATCTCCTTGTGATTGCTTTGTTCGCCCTAAGTTGGCAGGGTATGCCCAGACGTGGGTCCCTTGCTCACTTTCCCACTGGAATCAAGCTAGCCTGGCTGATGAGGGCTGTTAGCCCGCAATCGGTCCCAGGATGCTTGATTCCGGTCAAGGGAAGACATGGCTTGGCAGTTCGGTCTGGACAGTTCCCATGAGGCACAGGGTCAAGACTGATTTGCATATGGCTGTGTCTGATCTGGGGTGGCAAAGTGAGCTAAAGAATGATGATGGATTCAACCCAGATCTGTGACTGGGGGTGAGTGTTTGAAAAGTTTCAGCACTCCGTCCATCATCTCCTTGTGATTGCTTTGTTCGCCCTAAGTTGGCAGGGTATGCCCAGACGTGGGTCCCTTGCTCACTTTGCCACTGGAATCAAGCTAGCCTGGCTGATGAGGGCTGTTAGCCCGAAACCGGTCCCAGAATACTTGATTCCGGTCCAGGGAAGACATGGCTTGGCAGTTCGGTCTGGACTGTTCCCATGAGGCACAGGGTCAAGACTGATTTGCATGTGGCTGTGTCTGATCTGGGGTGGCAAAGTGAGCTAAAGATTGATGATGGATTCAACCCAGATCTGTGACTGGGGGTGAGTGTTTGAAAAGTTTCAGCACTCCGTCCATCATCTCCTTGTGATTGCTTTGTTCGCCCTAAATTGGCAGGGTATGCCCAGACGTGGGTCCCTTGCTCACTTTGCCACTGGAATCAAGCTAGCCTGGCTGATGAGGGCTGTTAGCTGAAACCGGTCCCAGGATGCTTGATTCTGGTCCAGGGAAGACATGGCTTGGCAGTTCCGTCTGGACTGTTCCCATGAGGCACAGGGTCAAGACTGATTTGCATATGGCTGTGTCCAATCTGGGGTGGCAAAGTGAGCTAAAGAATGATGATGGATTCAACCCAGATCTGTGACTGGGGGTGAGTGTTTGAAAAGTTTCAGCACTCCGTCCATCATCTCGTTGTGATTGCTTTGTTCGCCCTAAGTTGGCAGGGTATGCCCAGACGTGGGTCCCTTGCTCACTTTGCCACTGGAATCAAGCTAGCCTGGCTGATGAGGGCTGTTAGCCCGAAACCGGTCCCAGGATGCTTGATTCCGGTCCAGGGAAGACATGGCTTGGCAGTTCGGTCTGGACTGTTCCCATGAGGCACAGGGTCAAGACTGATTTGCATATGGGTGTGTCTGATCTGGGGTGGCAAAGTGAGCTAAAGAATGATGATGGATTCAACCCAGATCTGTGACTGGGGGTGAGTGTTTGAAAAGTTTCAGCACTCCGTCCATCATCTCCTTGTGATTGCTTTGTTTGCCCTAAGTTGGCAGGGTATGCCCAGACGTGGGTCCCTTGCTCACTTTGCCACTGGAATCAAGCTAGCCTGGCTGATGAGGGCTGTTAGCCCGAAACCGGTCACAGGATGCTTGATTCCGGTCCAGGGAAGACATGGCTTGGCAGTTCGGTCTGGACTGTTCCCATGAGGCACAGGGTCAAGACTGATTTGCATATGGCTGTGTCTGATCTGGGGTGGCAAAGTGAGCTAAAGAATGATGATGGATTCAACCCAGATCTGTGACTGGGGGTGAGTGTTTGAAAAGTTTCAGCACTCGGTCCATCATCTCCTTGTGATTGCTTTGTTCGCCCTAAGTTGGCAGGGTATGCCCAGACGTGGGTCCCTTGCTCACTTTGCCACTGGAATCAAGCTAGCCTGGCTGATGAGGGCTGTTAGCCCGAAACCGGTCCCAGGATGCTTGATTCTGGTCCAGGGAAGACATGGCTTGGCAGTTCGGTCTGGACTGTTCCCATGAGGCACAGGGTCAAGACTGATTTGCATATGGCTGTGTCTGATCTGGGGTGGCAAAGTGAGCTAAAGAATGATGATGGATTCAACCCAGATCTGTGACTGGGGGTGAGTGTTTGAAAAGTTTCAGCACTCCGTCCATCATCTCCTTGTGATTGTTTAATGATATTGAACAATTCTTTTGTGCGGTGTTTTGCTTTGTCTAGAACTTCGCGAAAGAATGTGGCTTTTTCTTTTAAGATGTGGTTGTTATATTTTCCGAGTTAGATTCTGAGCTGTTGAAGGTGGGATGGGAAGGGTTTGGTTCTTCAGAGTCTTTCTGCCACTCTCAGTTGTCTTCTTTCTGCCTTGAGGTCTTTGTTGAACCAGGATCTTGAGGGAGTCTCTCTGATTTTCTTCAGTTTATGTGGAACTAGTTGGTCCAGGATGGATTACATTGTTCAGTTATAGTGGGAAGTAAGCTCATCTTTTGAGAGGTTGACTGCTTGAGGGTAAGAGAGGGGGTTGGGACATCATTTTACTTCTATATCCTCCAGGGGAATCTGACTTACGTTGCTGGGCCACTGAAAGGATTTCTGAGTTTGGGAGGAGGGTACTTAAGATTGGCACATGTGAAACATAATAATGTGGTGATCCGACCAGTCAACAGGGAGGATGAGGTCAATAGTTATCTCTTTGTTTCGCACTATGATATCATCCAGGGTTGCGCCTCTGGCATGTGTTTGTCGTTTTCAATACTGGGTAAGGTTTTTGCTGAGAAGGAGCTCATTTAGGGATTGTATGAGAGTGTCTGCCTCATCATTTCAGTGTAGGTTGAAGTCCCCTAGGAATAGGTTATTGTCATTAGAGAACGAGCAGTGCATTATCAGTTCTGAGAGGTATTCTCCAAAGAAGGGCAAGTTGCCTGGTGGGTGAAAGAGGTGGTGGCATTTTGTTGATTTGTTGTTCTTTGTTGTTAAGTTAGATCTGATATGTTCAAAAGTGGGATATGGGCGTGGCCGGGCAAGATGGCCGAACGGACGTAATCCGTTTCGGCTCCCGTGCTCCGCCGCTGTTCCGGACCCGCTGCAGCTGCAAATCGCCGGCCTCCCTGCACACAAAGTGGCCCAGGGATGTCTGAAAGTCAGGAGCATCGGACGAGCCACTGACCGACTGGAGAGATTATCTGTGGGAGCCGTGTGAGGCTCTGACGAGGAGACCGGGCGCGGACCTAAGATGGCAGCCGCCAGTTCCCAAGACGCGGCGCGCAGTGAAGAGCGCAGCCGGTGGGGACCCCCCAAGCGGCCGGGGTGACTGAGCCCGAACTTCTGACGCGCCGCTCCGGGTGTTGAGGTGAGCGACTCCCCTGGAAGCCCACTAGCAGAACTACGGCCCCGCTGGGCTCTCGCCGCCCGGGGAGACACAGGAGCAGAGCGGCGCTGGCGGACGGGGGGCCCCCTCATTGGGAAGAAGCACGCCTGCGTGGGAGCCATAAACTGCAGAACCAGCCCAAGCGGGGGGGGAAGAATCAGCCGGCTGACGGGTGAGGCACCATACCACGCCATGCCTGACCTCAAGATGGCGGAATGCGGGCTCACGGACTCCATTTTCCTACGCTGCCATTAACAGACACCGGCTTCACCGCGGACAGATGTCCACACTTCTGCCCTACGGCTCCGGGAGGGGATCCTGAGACGGCGGGCAGACGGGGCCTATGCGGCAATCCCCTCAATGTGGGCCATCAACGCTGATTTCCTGGCTCTCTCGCAACCTGATCCCAACCACTCTGGAAAGCGTATTACTTCCTTCGCTCCGTGCTAGGCGACGCAAGTGTCTCGGCCCCCCCGCATCTAATCTGTCCACTGAGCCATAATGGTCACGGAGAGGCCTTCAGCCACACAGTACCCCCAGTCCAGCAAAACCTAATCGGGACCGACTGCTGCGCTTCCTGGGGTCACGGTGCTGGTGGGCCGGGCTGAGCCGCTCGCACACGCCCAGACAGAGGATACCCAGCAGGGCCAGCCTCTATGCCGCCAAAGAAGACAACGTCCAGGGCAACAACTAAAGTCTCAAGCTTCTTTCCGCCAGCAGACAAGCACCGAGCTGCGGATCCCGACGGGGAGAGGTCCGAGATGGCGCTCACTAAAGAGGACTTGATGTCCTCCTTGCAGTACTTTAAAGCAGAACTGCGCAGAGAATTAAGTCAAGATATCCAAACCTCAATTGACCAACTGAAATCTGATCTTACTACACGAATGACGGATCTTCAACGAGATGTGGACTCTGTGGGCACCAGGGTGATCGACCTGGAAATGCGAGCCACGGACGCAGACAAACACACCTCCGAGCTCCATGATACTGTACTCTCTCTTCAGGAGCAACTCCAGCACACCCAGTTGAAAGCAGAGGACTTGGAAAACAGAGCTCGGCGGGACAACGTGCGGATTCGCGACCTAAAAGAGGGAGCGGAGGGGCCAGATCTAGAGGCCTTCTTGGAGGGCCTATTTGCAGAGATCCTCAGCCCACAGACACTCAAGATCAAACTAGAGAGAGTACACCGGGTCGGCAACCTGGCGGCGGGAGGCCGACCGAGGCCCCGAGATGTGCTCGCGAAGTTCCACTCTTATAAGGTAAAGGAGGCGGTACTACTGGTGGCCCGTAAGAAAGGCACGATCTCCTTTCAGGAACACTCCTGCGCTATATACCAGGATCTGGCCCCCGCAACGTTGCTCAGGCGACAACAATTCCGGCCCATCACCTCAAAACTACACGAGGATGGGATCAGATACCGCTGGACTTACCCCTTTGGTTTAAGCTTCGAATATCAGAATAAACAAAGACATGTGGTGGACCTGCAGGAAGTTCTGGGCCTGCTGGGTCTTCCGACAGATGACATTGATACACCGCAGAGCAGACCACGAAGAGCACCGACAGCCAGCTTTACTAACTCGCAGTGGTCCACTAGCTCCCGAGGTAATCATAAGTAATCTGGTCTTCCGGGGCATGCTCTCTGCATTTACAACTTGAGACACACAGCCGGTAGCAGGACGTTGACCGCAATATAGAAATCCTGCCGCTGAACGGCGCCCCTCAGTCTCAGATTGGCGGCGCTTCTGTTCCCTGCGCACCACCCTTGAGTTATATACCGTTCCAGAACACTGCCTCTTTAGCATCTTAAGGTGAACGCTTGCTCTCTACCAGCCGTTGTACAGGGCAGAACTGGACCATTTAGCAGCCGAGACTGGGGGATACCTGGACCCCTACTACACTATGCCGCAGGGCTGGAGATATAACCTCAAGCGTAAGTGATACCCTCCCCCACACCGTCAGGACAGACTTGAACATTGGGCCCAGACGAGGCCACCAGAATGAGCGAACGGGGAGGCCGTCACTTATTAACATGTCCGGAGGCGGGGCGGACCGGCACCTCGGTCCTACTGTACCTCCACCCATACACGCGGGTTTCCTAACCCGCCATCGGAGTTTTTACATCGACCCGACATTTGGGACGTTAATACTGTTATGTTTGGGGTTTGGGGGTTTTGGGGTTTTGGGTAAGGGGGGGAGGGAGACTGGTGGCGGATTTTTAACGGTTCTTTACCCAGATACGCTTTGACTGGATTGGAGGCTCTACATTGGGTCCATCCATGTTCCTTCACGGGTGGGAGCTTTCTTGCGGTCCATAGGGGGCTGCTATATGGTGTTTTGCCGAGACGGAGTGGGGAGACATCAATCCAATGATACTCACGGTGGGCTCTTGGAATGTTAAAGGCCTCAATTCGCCCCAAAAACGACAAAAGGTCTGGAAATATATTTCTGACCACCACCTTGACATCGTAGCCCTACAGGAGACGCATCTGCCACGAGCGGAGGAGTCTCGTCTTCGCCACAAGAATTACCCCTTAATATATAGGGCCTCTGCCCTCACTAAGCACCGGGGGACCGCGATTCTCTTTCACACTTCCACAAAGTTTCAACCCACCGAGACCAAAGCAGACAAGGAGGGTCGTTGGATCATGGTTAAGGGCGTCCTGAAGGGTAGACTGTGCACATTCATTTCCACGTATGCACCCAACACAGGACAGGCAGCGTTTCTCCAGCTACTCCTAGGGAAAATTCGGAGTTTCGCGGAGGGACCGACACTCCTACTGGGGGATTTTAATCTTACTTGGCAGGCCGACATAGATAGTACCTAAACCCAGCGGCCAGACTCTAGTGTCTTCTCAGCGGAGGCCAAACAACAGATGCAAGATATGGGCCTTAGAGACACATGGCGGACCCTCTACCCCCAGACGCGAGACTACACCTTCTATTCGCACGTGCACCACACCTACTCCCGCCTCGATTATATCTTTATTAGCCAAAATCTTCTGGGAGCCCTGCGGGAGGCTAAAATCTTCCCGCTCTCTATATCCGATCACTGCCTTGTGTCGGTCGGTCTCTCATGGGGTAATCCACTGCCCACATCCCCCAAATGGTACTTTCCGGCCTCCCTCACGAGGGACAAGGTACTGTGTTCGGCACTGCGTGATGCAATCACGGATTTCTTTACCAGGAACGTGCCGGAGGACACGTCCATGTTTAATAATTGGGATGCTTTTAAGGCGGTCTTTAGGGGACGTTGCATTGCCCTTAAATAAGCGCCGGACCAAGGAACGATTAGACTTAGAGGCCGAATTATCCACGGTAGAAAGAGCCCACAAAAGTAAGCCCACTAGATCGACTCTACGCTCACTCACTGCGCTACGGGGAAAACTCAAAGCCATATATAATAATCGGGCAGAATACACCCTCCTCAAACTCCGACAACTCTCCTATTCACAAGGCAACAAGATAGGTCGACACTTGGCTCGCCAACTGAAGGAAAAACGGGAGCGGGAATATATAGGGGGCATAGCCGCTACACAGGGGGAGTTGACACACAACGACACAGCCAAAGCTGAGGCCTTCGGCGCCTTTTATGGTCACCTATATACAGGGGAAACACAAGACCTCGACGCACAACATAATTATCTTCGATCACTACAGCTTCCCCAGGTCTCTCAAGATTGGAATGACAGACTTGTGGCCCCTATAACGACTGATGAGGTAGCTACTGCCATCACATCCCTCAAACCCCAGAAAGCTCCCGGCCCCGATGGGTACACAGCCCAATTCTACAAAACGTTCGCTCCCGATCTTATCCCCCATCTTAAGCGTCTTTTTAATGCCATAGCAGAGGCGGGCTCGGTCACCCCCTCCATGGCGGAGGCGGTGATCACGGTTATTCCAAAACCAGGGAAAAATCTGCACCTGTGTGCGTCGTACCGTCCCATTGCCCTTCTTAATTTGGATGCAAAAATGTACTCCTCTATTCTCGCGGCACGCCTAAATGACCTCATGCCAGCGCTCGTTCACCCAGACCAGTCTGGATCTATTAAAGGCCGCCAGACCCATGATAACACCAGACGTATTGTTCATCTTATCGAGAAAGCTAATCGGAAACATATCCCGGCTGTACTGGTGGGATTAGACGCTGAGAAAGCATTCGATCGGGTGGACTGGGCGTTTTTATTTACCACCCTTGCCTCCTTTGGGTTTGCGGACAAATTTATCAATATTATCAGGGCTAACTACACCGAGCCCCGCTCGAGAGTGCAGGTGAATGGGATTCTGTCGGCTCCCTTCTCCCTGACTAGGGGTACCCGCCAGGGGTGCCCTCTGTCACCTCTTTTGTTCGCGCTCAGTATCGAACCCCTGGCCATGGCCATCCGCGCCGCTCCTGAGATAAAAGGCATCCCCTTTAGTGGAGAAACGCACAAGATATCCCTTTTTGCAGATGATGTGCTCCTGTCTCTTACAGACCCGGCCACTTCTCTGCCCGCACTCCAAACGGAACTCACGCGATTCGAAACAGTGGCGGGCTTCAAGGTGAACCTTGATAAATCTTACATACTCAACCTCACAGTCCCCGCTGCCGAGGCTGAGAGACTCCAAACGTGCACTCGCCTAATCTGGACCTCCCGACCACTCCAATACCTGGGAGTGCAGTTAACGCCCCGAGTGGAGGAGCTCTACATGGTTAACTTTCCACCTTCGCTTGTGAAACTCCAGGCAGATCTCATACGGTGGAAGCCACTTTTTATCTCCTGGCTCGGCCGCATTCATGCCGTCAAAATGACTGTCCTTCCTAAACTGTTGCTCCCGGTCGAACTGGAAAAAGACTTTCTCCCTAAACTGAAATCCATGGTGCTACGGTTCATATGGCAGGGTGGCAGAGCGCGGTTCTCCTTCTCCATTCTGAGAAAGCCACGGGGTGAGGGGGGGGGGTGGGCTTCCCGGATTTTGGCCTTTATTATAAGGCAGCTCAGCTCCGAGTGGTGACCGAGTGGACCAAGAGGGAATCAGAGAAGCATTGGCTTCATATGGATAGGGCGGTGGCAGGGAGATCGATTTGGGATCTCATATGGCGACCTAAAAAGGACAGACCAGACAATGTGTATATCAGCACTCCCACTCGAACTACCCTAAAAGTGTGGGACTCTATCTCACACAATACCCGGTGGACTACATTTCCCTCACCCTACACGCCAATACACTTCAACGCGGCCTTCCACCCGGCCTTGCAAGACGGGCCTTTTGATCAATGGAGGGAGGGAGTTTGTAGAGCATTGACACACCTCTATCATAATTACGATATACTCACCTTCGATAGTTGCAGGAGGGAATATGGACTGGGTCCTGCTGAATACTACCACTATCTCCAGCTGAAACACTGGGCGCTTACACCTCACATCCATGCAGCAGCCACTCGCCCTCTCACGAAGTTTGAAATATATTTCCAAGCTGTAGACTCCATGAAGGGTGTGATCTCCTTTTTGTATAATTACCTTTTAGCTTCTATTCATGCCCCGAGACCACGCTACATGTGCATGTGGGAAGGTGTCTTACAGAGGGACATACAGGAACGAGAATGGGCGGGACTCTGGTCGGATATCACGAAATTTAACAACTCCATAGATTTGAGGGAGGCTCACCTAAAAATAATGATGGACTGGTATCTCTACCCCACCAAACTCAAACGGATATTCCCTGAATCGTCTGACATGTGTTGGAGGGGGTGCGGGCTATTAGGTGACTTCCAACATATTTGGTGGGATTGCCCGAAGATACGGCCCTTCTGGGAGGAAATTCTCGCGCAAATTAAAGAAATGCTGGGGTACCCTATTCCGACCTCCATGGCCAATACTCTCCTGGGCCTCCGCGATCCCTCCCTTAAGCACCAAACTAAAGCAGATAAGGCCATTATGTGGACCTGCATTGGGGCTGCGAAGGTAGCAATAGCAGCCGCATGGAAGAAAAAAGAGGCTCCTGCCATCTCCCTATGGCATTCCAGACTCTGGAAACTCCTGTGTCTTGAAAGGATGGCCGACATCTGCAGAGATGATTACAAGAACTTTGAATATAGATGGGGCCCATTTGTAGCCTTCCTTACAAAGGGATTACCGTCCGCCGTTTGCCCTGCTTCTGTCAGAGCTATGCACCTGTTTCAATTCTAACCGATTAGATGCACCTATATTGTGTAACCTAGCTGCCTTTGGGTAGCCGCCACCAGTAGTGGGTGGGGGGAGGTTGAGGGAGGGGGGGGGAGTTCCTTATTCCTTATGTTCTCAGGGAGTTCTGTTTTCGACCGCTCCCGACACACGATGCCCTCCCTGTTGGAGGGGTGAAGTTATCAATATCGCAAAGGAAGACAGGCGAATACTGCAGTTAGCCGTGCAACAGACTCACTCTCCGTCCTGCTAATGGAGAGACTGTGTTATTCCTTTAGGCTATCTGGGATATGGCGGGGGTACTCACCTCTTGATGTATGTTGCTCCTGGCTTTCTAATTTGTTACGTCCTCTGAGGCCACTCAGATGTCCATTATGCCAATCTCCTTTGTAATACATGACAAAATGTTAATAAACATATCTTTGACAAAAGTGGGATATGTGTAAGTGTCTGTTTCTGCCATGTGGATGTTTGTCTTGTGGATGATAGCTACGCCACCCTCAATGCAATTTTCCCTGTCTTTCTTGATGTTGGAGAAGCCAGGAAGGACTAGCAGGCCAAGGATAGGATATGAGGCGTCATTTAGCCATGTTTCAGTAATAAATCCAATGTCAATGTCATTATTCATGATGGCTTCTGCTGAATCCGTAGCATGTTTAGTTGCTGGGGGAGGAGCCAGAGGGATTACGATGTGGTTGGTTGGTGGTCTGGCAGTTCATGGAAGGTTGATGTCCCTCCCGATTCCGTTAATCATGTGTATCTTGGAGGGGGGGTTGCTATGGGTTTGGCTCAAGTCATAGGTTTTGGCTAAGGCCACTGCTTCAGCTAGAGACAGCCCATTGGTTGATCTTTTTGGCCTGTGCACTAGGCTATCGAGAGGGGTTGCGAGCCAGCTGTGGGACTGGATCTTGCTCTTTGGTGGAAGTTGACTTGGGGAGTGGGAAGAGGGGAGGTGTGGGCTCAGGGCTAGTTCAAGATAGGATTTGAGGATCGTTAGGATATTGTTAATTCCCTGCGGTACTTCATTGAGTTGATTTTATATGTGAGTTAGCCTTATCTTTAGATCATTCTCAGGCATGGGGTTAGGTGAGGGGATAGAGGAGTAGTTGAGGGGGAATTTATCATGTGTGAGGCATTTTGGATATGGAGGGCCTAGTTTAAAGAGGCTGAAGGTAGGGTTACCATGAGTTTCTGCTCTGGAATGGGCAGAGGGTTTGGGTGGTGGTGCCTTTGTTGTTTAGCTTCAGCAAGTCAAAAGGAGTCAGGGGCCATTTAGGGTTGTCAGGTGCCTCTGGGTCTACAGTATTTAAAGGGGTGTTGATGTGTTGGGGACAGGGGTTGTTTTTGTTACTCGGATTCTGGTCTGATCTCTGTAAATGGTCTAGCTGGAAGGGCTGCCAATAGAGGGTGAAGGGATGTGGAGTAAACTAGAGGGGTGGCAGAGGCAGGTTCAATAGGGGCTGTGGCATGGGCAGGGAGTGTTGTTGTGGGGGAGCTAGAGTTTGGATGGCTAGCAGATCTCTGTAGTTTTCCGTTCTGCGTGCTAGCCTGACGAGGAGGTTGGGTCGGGAGGAGTGGTTGGTCTTGAGGTGAACGGCGTTACTAAGAGTCGGAAAGATGGAGTCAAAGGTATGGAGGTTGATGTCATTGTCCTGGATCATAATACTTCAGTTTCTGCAGATGGTTATGGTGGCATTGACCCTGAAGGTGACATTTTAAATGTAGAACAAAAGAAAAAATGCTAGAGTACTAGCAACTTAATTTTGAATTCATTCTTTAATACATTTTAATATATTATATTAAATTAGGATTCTTTTTCTGAGATTTAAATGAAAAATAAAATCCCACTTATACAGAAAAAATATTTTGTGTAATTTGGTTTTGTGTATTTGCATGAGATTTCTGCAAAGTTATGTGTAATTATGTAAAATGCAAGTCTGTCATTCCGTGCTATGTTTTAGCACCAAATGCATCGTTGAATCAATTTTTGACACAAGGAGCCACGTAGCACTAAAAAATAGAGGTACAAAACAGAAGCACCATGAATAGCTGCTCACGTTCTTTTGTTTCTGTGCGTTCACTGTAAAATTTTACAGTGAATGGCATGTTCACATTAAGTTTTTACAGAGCATTGTGCATAATTATGCGAAGTGGCCTGATGGTATAATTTTGGGAATTTTACATAACAAGTGTAACACTATATTCCCAAAATTACGCAAATTACACTGGCATAATTTAAATTTCACCAAGGCCTACCCATAATGTCACCTCTTCTCCTTGCATCCTGTAATGTTCATCATTGAAATCCCTGTCTTTTGCAGACCTAGCCTACACCCTCAGCTCCCTCAAAACCAACTTTTATGAAGATGATGTTTTACCCTTGTCCTTTATCAAAGCTCTCTCTGGGGTAGCTCCCAATCCTGATTCATCATTTTCAATCCTCCCCTCACTCTAGGCATTTTCCCAGGAGCTCTCAAGACAGGCCAGATCCTCGCTTCAAGTCCTGACAAAACCCACAATAAACCCTGATGATCTCACCAACTGCTGGTCCATCACTCACCTATTCTTCATCAGGAGGATCATTGAAAACACTGTATTTGGCCAATTCCAAGATTTTATCAATGCCTCCTATCTTTTTCATGGCTACTAATCTGGCTTTAAATCCTGGCAGCATGGAGACATCATCATACAGATCAAAGCTGATTCTTTCCTGACCACAGATAAAGTTGATCGCTTCCTCCTGATATTGGTGAACACTGTCTGCCACCTCCAGCCCCATCATCCACACACTGAGGTCTCAGTTGGGATTCATTGGCAACATCCTTCACTAGTTTCCCTCCTACATATCGAATGGGTATCAGTTTTTTTCACGTGGGCACCTCGAAGTCCCAGAAGCTCTCATTGGCCTACAGAGTTTCTCAGTGTTGCATCTTACTTCTGCCATCTCCAACATCTATGTAGAGTAGTATCAGATACTAAACACCAAATGTTATCAATGCACTGATGACACAGAACTTTCCTTGAATAGCTCATCCTCTCCAGACAGCCAGTGCCTTAAACATTGCCTTCACCTCAATCAGATCTTCCTATCCAATGGCTAGCACATGTTATGTTTAACTGCACCAAAATAAAATTTCTATTATTTGTCAAGAACAACAATCGAAGTCAAGACTAGATTATTGTTATAAACCTGGATGTATTTGAACCTCGAATTTCACCCATAGTCAAGTTACTCAGATTCACTTTCGAGATTGTCCTTACCCTCTACGAACAAATTACCAATAAAAACAAGACTGCACGCTACCAGCTCTCTCTAATAAACAAAGTAAAACTGTTCCATCTAGAAAGCAGTTTCAGGTCAAGCCCGCTCACTCTTTCATATGGATTATGACAATGCCCTGGTACAAGGTCCTCCAGATGCCACACAAGTGTCTCATAAGGCAATCCTAGATGAAACAGAATGTCTGCTCATGGATCTAAAAATTAGTGTCAGCAATCTCCCATAAAGCCTGTATTCTGTGCAAGTAAGATTAAATAGGGAGAGGGTTGGTTGTAGATTAAGTTACAATAGATCCTAGAGTGTTAAGACCGGGTGTGCGGAATTGAGTTGTTGGATGAGTGGCGTGCAAACTCTTCTCAAGCAACAGCCATAATACCTGTCAGGGTGAACCCCTAAAGTCACTAAATAAACCATTGCTTTACCCTCTGGTAGCTTGGCACAAAAGCAGTCAGGCTTAAATGTGTAAAGTATTTATGTAATACACAAACAGTATAAAACTGAAAACACAACAGAAGAAAAATCCCTCATCAATTTGGAAAAATGAAGTAAATAATAATTATTTGACACCAAACACAACAAAAACCCAATCAGTAGAACCGGAGTTATGAATTTTTAAAGTTAAAGGTAAAATCTAGCACCTAAAAGATCAAAGTGCAAATAGCGAACATCTAGTTGCACGAGACCGGGGCAAAATCAAAAGTTACGGCAGACAGCGATGGAGCGTGGGTCGAGCACAGGAAGTAGATTAGGCCCGGTCTGTGCTTACCTTCGGACTTAGACGAATTTTTGTGGTAAAATGGCTGAGAATGTAAATTTCAATGGGGCAAGGTTGCAGGCAGTGTCAAAGGAGGAGGCATCATCACCGGAGAGCCGCTGGTTGAAGTCACTGTGAAGAATACTTTGTTCAGACTAAGTCTCTTTTTTGGAAGTCAAAAATCTCCAGCGGGACGAAGCTGCAGGCTGCAGCCGATGAGGGCTCCATGAGGTTGGATATCCCATCTGCAAAGAGCATCTGATAAGGATTTGTTGCTGCCTAGAAGAATGTAGTGAGAGCTGCTGCGAAGTCAGGCCAACCGGCGATGCACCTTGGGTGGAGTGACAAGCAGATAGGTCCTGGTCTCCTCTCGATTCTCAGATCACATTTTAGCCAAAAATCTTTTAGGTCCCAACTTTTGGATTTTGGCTATCTGGGCACCTTTAGCACCACTTCCAAGGGTCTCATTAGCCGGGTACAGCTTGGTTCTAGTGAGATTCATTCAAGCATTCCACCCATCACTTTTCTTTATACTTTATTGTGTCGCCCTAAGTGGGACGGGTAAGCCCAGACGTGGGTACAGTACACACTGTGTCATGACCAAGCTGTACTTGGGTGGTGGGCCCATAACTAGGGTGAAACTGGTCCTGGGTTGCTTGTGTTATGGTTCAGGGAGAATCTGGCTTGGCAGTTCGGGCTAGACTGTTCTGATTGGAACAGGCTCAAGACTGATTTGCATTTAGCTGGGTCCAAACTGAGGTGACATGGTGTGCAAAATAACGATGGATTGGGATGTGGCCTGAGTAATTACCAGTGACTGAGATTGATTCAAACATTTAACCCATCACTTTTTTGAATACTTTAACTTTCTAAAAATGGCATTTTCACAATGTTGACTTAAAATCCAACTTTACCATTAATTAGGAATTTAAATTACAATTTCTCATGCACCAAACATGAATGTCCTACCTGCTCCCAATCAAAAGTTAGCACTTATTAAATTTAATAAGGCAACTGAATGCTATCCTTTGGGAGAGGTAGGCCTCATAGTAGGAAAAAACAAATTTGTGAGTTTTTCATTACCTGGAGACGTAAAACTTAATAGTATATGTCTAACCTTTTAACTATAATGCACCCTGCCCAAGGGCTATCTAAGGCAAAAAGGTGGATGTTAAGAAACTTGTTACAGGAACAATTTGGGCATATCACTCTTCTCCCAATTTACTTACTGGGTTTTCCCTTTTACAATGCTTACGAGTGTTGGATTCCTTGCAAGTCTCTTAATCCTTTTTGGATAAAGCAGTAGTTATATGTCCTGGACCTTAAAAAGATGTATCACAAAACTAACATTATTTTTGGTCTAAAAAGGAGTTCAGAGTGTGTAAAGTCTGCAAGTTCAAATTTGTAGTTGGGTGATTGTATCAAAATTAAGTTGCCTTACCATGTTAAAAAAGGTGAATCTAAGTTCTCTAGAATCTTTAAGATTGCCAAGTTGGGGAAATCTTCTGCCAAACTTACGGGCGATTCATGGTGGCACAGGAGCAGATTAGCCAAAGTAAATGATTATATGCTGGATAGTGAGGTTACTAATGGTGTTGATGTAAAAAAAATTATGGGGTTCTCTCATTTTGCTTCACAATTTTCTTCTTCTGCAGAGTCCAGTGTCAATTTCCCACTTGACACTTTGGATGCATGTTATTCCTCTCTTTTTTTCAAATACTTTTTGTTTGATTTTACCAAGAGTTAGAACAACTATTACAATAAATTGTAGCAATATCAAAACAATTCTGCGGTTTACCATGCTGGTAAATAAGCTTGAGAAAGAAAAAACTGGGGGGGGGAGAAAAAGAAAGGGAAAAAGGAGAAACAAGGGTTAAAGCTATAAAAACCCTTATTATCGCAGTATCAGTCCATATAGAGAGCAGCAAGCTAAACCCAGTGACGATGAGACCAAATCCTTTCAACTTTTTTGATTGATCGAGGACCCCTGGCCTTGGCAACTGCAATTTCACATTCATAGATTTGGTGCAGCATTGCCAAAAATTCAATTACTTTTGGTGGTATAGAGTGGATCCATGCTTTGGCAATACATAAACGAGCACTGACAATTATAATTGTAATTAATGATCTAAGGCTGGCATTAGTCCTGGGCTTGTGACCCAACATGATTTCCTTATTGCTCAAATGGATTTCAAACCCCAGATGTGCTGAGATCAATTGGAATAAGCTTTCCCAGTACTCTTTAAGCTCAGGACATTTAGCGAACATATGAACTATATCCTGTATTTCGGTAGCCGTGACTGCAATTGCAAGGCACTGACTCCATCTTGACACTAATTGTATACTGTCATCCTGGGCATAAGACATGTATTTCAGATACATCGTACTTATGTTTGTTAGAGCTGTCTCCCTAGAAGGCTGGTAGAAACAAGTGGGGAGTTCAGGTGTTTCTTGATAATTACTATACTCAAACTTATGTAGGAGATAATCCCTCACCTGTAAGTACTTGAAGAAATAACATTGTGGAAGCCCATATATATCCTGAAGTGAAGCAAAAGTCCAGAACCCCTGTATGTCATACAGATGCCCCAAGTTGTGTACGCCCAATTGACCCCAGGAATGCCCAATATTGTCATGGAGTATGGCTGGGAATGATGAGCTACCCCATAATAGAATGTAAGGATGAACTGCTGGTATCGAAAATTTGATGCAGATCTCACGCCAGATCCAAACCACATCCCTGATTACTTTGAATCTAACCCTTTTAAAGTAATTAGTGTCCAATAGCTTAATCAACGAGTACCTGATACCCAAGCCTAAAGCTAATTGATACCCAAATGCAGTCAGACCAGGTTTCCTCGCAGTTAGTAAACTTTGGATCCTGCCAGTGAATGATGCCAGAAGTATAATTTAAAATCCAGTAACTTGAATCCTCCCTGTATGTAAGATAGTTTCATAAAGCGGATAGCTCGCCTAGCCCTCCTATACCCCCATATAAAACGACTAATTACCACCTCCAAGCTTTTAAAAAAAGAATCGGGAAACCGCAGTTGGATAGATCGAAATAAATAAAGAAACTTTGGCAGTATATTCATTTTGATAATGTTACATCGGCCCAAGATGCTCAAAGGAAGCCGATACCATTGCCAAAGTTTAGCAGTTACTGTTTTCAGAAGGGGCTCATAATTAAGCATGATAACATTTTCCACATGGCTACTCAATCGCATACCAAGATATATTGCTGTGTCTATAGCTCCTACTATCGGTGAAGGTGATTTGAAATTAAGAATTACCTGTGTCTTTGACAAGCTCGATTTGTCCCCAGAGGAGGCGCCAAATTGTTCAGCCTCCTTTGATATGAGATTGACAGCCAGACTTGGATTAGTAGCAAAAACTGCTATATCATCGGCATACGCCATTATTTTAAGCTCGATACCATTCAGTCTAACAGGCTGTATGCCCTTATTCAGTATGAGATGTCTTAAATAGGGTTCTATATAGAGGGCAAACAAAAGAGGGGAGAGTGGGCACCCCTGACGTTTGCCTCTGCGTATTGTAAATATAGTGGAGGAACTCCCTCCCAATAAGACCTTAGCCACCGAGTTCTTACAGAGCATCTGCACCAGTGTTATAAACTGACTACCTAGCCCATATGCACCCATAGTCAGCCAGAGTGTCTCCCAGGTGACCCAGTCAAATGCCTTCTCTGCGTCCAACATTATCATGCCGATATTGTAATTAGTTATCCCAGCAACGTCAAACACTGCAATAGCAATATTTATATGTGCCGTAGTATCTCTACCGGGAACGAAGCTGTGCTGTTGTTCTGAGACTAATTCATGCATAAGTGGAGCAAGACGTGTGGCTAGAGTATTAGAGAAGACCTTAGCACCAGCATTTATCAAGGAGATTGGACGATAAGAGCTCAATCAATCAATCATTTATTTGTAGAGCGCACTAATCACCCGTGAGGGTCTCTAGGCGCTGAGCGGGGGTGGGGGTGCATCTACTGCTCGAACAGCCAGGTCTTGAGAAGTCTCCTGAAGGTCAGCAGGTCCTGGGTCTGTCGCAGCTGTGTGGGGAGGGTATTCCATGTCTTGGCAGCGAGGTAGGAGAAGGATCTGCCACCGGTGGAGGTCCTGTGGATGCGTGGGACGGTGGCAAGGACGAGGTCGGCGGAGCGAAGCTGGCGGTTCGGGGTGTAGAAAGTGAGACGCTTGTTGAGGTATGCTGGTCCGGTGTTGTGTAGTGCTTTGTGGGCATGGGTGAGGAGCTTGAAGGTGATCCTCTTGTTGACTGGGAGCCAGTGCAGGTCTTTCAGGTGGGCAGTGATGTGAGTGTGGCGGGGGATGTCGAGGATGAGGCGTGCGGAGGCGTTCTGTATGCGTTGAAGTCTTTTCTGGAGTTTGGCCGTGGTTCCTGCGTAGAGGGAGTTGCCGTAGTCCAGTCTGCTGCTGACGAGGGCCTGTGTGACCGTCCTTCTGGTTCCGGAGGGGATCCATCTGTAGATCTTGTGGAGCATGCGGAGGGTGTTGAAGCAGGAGGATGAGACGGCGTTGACTTGCTGGGTCATTGAGAGCGATGAGTCCAGGATGAACCCCAGGTTGCGTGCGTGGTCGGTGGGTGTGGGTGCGGATCCCAAGGCGGCTGGCCACCAAGAGTCGTCCCAGGCGGAGGGAGTGGGTCCGAGGATGAGGACCTCTGTCTTGTCTGAGTTGAGTTTCAGGCGGCTGGTCTGCATCCAGCTGGCGACGGCCTTCATTCCTTCGTGGAGGTTGGTTTTGGTGGTGGCGGGGTTTTTGGTGAGTGAGAGGATCAGTTGAGTGTCGTCGGCGTAGGAGATGATGTTGAGGTTGTGCGAGCGGACGATGGTGGCGAGCGGTGCCATGTAGACGTTGAAGAGGGTAGGGCTGAGGGATGATCCTTGGGGCACGCCGCAGATGATCTTGGTGGCTTCAGAACGGAAAGGGGGAGGCAGACCCTCTGGGTTCTGTCGGTGAGGAAGGAGGTGATCCAGACCAGGGCTTTGACGCGTATTCCTGTGCCGTGTAGGCGTGTGCGAAGGGTGTGGTGGCAGACGGTATCGAAAGCGGCCGAGAGGTCCAGGAGGATGAGGGCCGTGGTTTCGCAATTGTCCAGTAGGGTCCTGATGTCGTCTGTGGCAGCGATGAGGGCGGTTTCGATGCTGTGATTGCTGCGGAATCCGGATTGAGACGGGTCCAGGATGTTGTTCTCCTCGAGGAAGTGGGTCAGTTGCCTGTTGACGATCTTTTCGATGACTTTCGCCGGGAACGGCAGAAGGGAGATGGGCGGGAAGTTCTTGAGGTCCTTTGGGTCCGCTGTGGGTTTCTTGAGCTCCTTTCCTCCGATAATTTATCTTTTTTAAGAAAAAACACTATATTGGTCAGCCCCCACGATGCTGGGGGGGCTCCACCATTGTTTATAGATGTAGAATTAACAACGATACTTTGACGGCGGACTGCTGTTTCTGCACCTCACACTAGTTTCAGTTAAATCAGGTTCCTTGCGCAACTAGCCCTTGCACCAGCCGTCGGGTGATGCCTCTGTACGTCAGATCCTAAGCAATTGAGGGGTTGGGCGTGCGCAGGCAATGAAGTCCAAGAAGTCAATGTTTAGTTTTTCAAATGAGTCTTTATTTTCACTTAATTAGTTCTCACAGGATTGAAGATTTTATGGACAGCCAACGCGTTTCGTTCTCATGACGAGAACTTCGTCAGGGCTGAAAGTAACATAAACATACATTTAAAAAGAGAAATATCTCACAACACAGAAGGGAAAACAGACAAAACAATAAAGAAAGACATGAGTTCCCCATGTCCGAGAAGTAGAAAATATAATTGTGTCACAATCTAAAAACAATTTCAACCTAAAGACAGAAGAGCAATCAATCGGTATTTCAAATGCTCTGTAGGCTATATAATGGAGTGTTACAGAGATGGAGCAAGAGTATTAAAAGACATAAAACATAAAATGAAGTGTTGCAGAGACGGAGCAAAAGTAATGAAAAACATAAAACATAATTACATCACATTTTAAAAAACGTCAACATGAAAAACAAGACGTATTTGTTAGGAACCTCATTCAGTACGGACGTTTGCAGACTGGGTGGTTACCAAGATGTAAAAAGAGATTTCTAATTTGAGTTATAACAGATAAAAGCACATGTATCTAACATGTGACTGAAAACATGTTTAATCACTGAATAATACATATATAAAGAGGGAGAAACGTACGCTCAAGGAGAATAAGGCAAGAAAGCCGTGCATTTTACCTAATATTCTAAGTTGCGTGTTAGATGAGTTTATCAAGTGATTAATATATACAGAAAAAGAGAGAGACAAAAACGGACTGAAGTATAATGAAGCTAGCGGGCCGTGCACCTCACCTAACTGGCTGTGAGGGGGAAAGTTGTGGATTTATAAAAAGACGGATTAGTGGTTAGGTCTCACCTCAGTAGGCGAATGTCATTCCTTTGATGTATACTAGGTAAGTTTGGCCTGGTTCCAACGTGACCTGTAAACCATAAACCGTAAAAGCTAAAAGGTAGTATATAATATCACAGCAGTTTGTAAAGGAGGTGAGTAATATAACTGCAGTATGGACTGGATTATCTCACCTTTCGTGTAGGATTCGAATACGCGATCCCTTAACCAAGTCGGTGTTCCAGGTAAGTAATCTGGAAACACTCAGGATATCGCAAGGCCTCAGTTGGCCTAAGTAGCAAATCTAAAATCAATTAAATCGGAATGCTTAGTTATAATAAAGAAAAAGACGCTCTTGCTATATTAGTACTTTGTACAATTCAAAGGAAAACGGGCGACTATGTCTGTCCTGTTAATGTTGCTAGATCAGCGTTATTATATACTAAAAAGGGAAAGTTTCCCCATAAATGCCCCGATAATTGGTATGAACGAGGTGGTTTCGCCTCCTCGGTATTGTGTTCATTTAAAGACAAATTGTGCCCCCAAGTGGTATAAACTGGTGGCACCAGGTTGGTGAAGCTAATTTCGGGAAATCAATAGCGTAATTTTAACAAAGGAACGGTTTTAATAAGTGTAACAGGATTCTCGTCGTTTCTGAGCTCAAAATTTCAAGGAAATCTAAAAGGACCACAAGAAAATGAAATTAGAATAAAAGGTTTGGGCGTAAAATCGTTATAAATAGGGCTGCTATCCCTCGACCAACCCAGCACCCTAATGATTCCATCTGTGCAATATGCAAGGTTCTAATGCTCAGTTAAACATTTACGAACCCACAACAGAAAAAGCCCGTGGTGATAGTAACAGCGTACTTCCTCCCCAAAGTCCTTACCTCAAATTGCGAGTTCTCCTGCCAGAATGAGCGAGGACCGGTTTTGGCGCCAAGTTTGACTTTTAAAGGGAAAGTCTACGCACCGATGCTGTCACTGACGCTGTTAATTGGCATCGTCATCACGTAATGGTATGTGATGGAATTGATGAGACGCAGATTTGGTTGTTCTAAAAACCAGGAAGTGGACAGGGTGATTAACCCATACGTGGTGGCCATATCAAGCGACGCCGGGGGGGATGTGTTTGAACCTGGGATATGACAGGGCTGATTGGGTCGTATGGAAAATCAACCAGTAAGCTTAAAAATGTTTCTGTCTTTCGCTTATCAACAGATATAACTGGTCTTCTGATTCAGTTATGTTTCACTTCGATGTATGATAACATGCTTTAGGTACATGGATTATCTTATGTGTTATTAAACTAGGGAAAGGGGATGCCTTAGTATTGTATCCTTTGTATCCTACAGTATTGTACAGAAATGTATTAAATGAAAAACGAGAATAATACTAACTGGTTGTATCCGGACATGGTGGTCTTTCGTAAATTGAATTGTCTATAACCATCATTGATGCACCTAAAATCCCAAATGTGAATTAAACTATAATCGTGGTTGCACCCAGACGTAAAGTACTTTAAGACACCAACTTCTGGGTACTGGTGCCCTGAGGGGAAAATATATATGTATTTTTGAGCCCAGAAACGACGAGAATCCTGTTACACTTATTAAAACCGTTCCTTTGTTAAAATTACGCTATTGATTTCCCGAAATTAGCTTCACTCAACCTGGTGCCACCAGTTTATACCACTTGGGGGCACAATTTGTCTTTAAATGAACACAATACCGAGGAGGCGAAACCACCTCGTTCATACCAATTATCGAGGCATTTATGGGGAAACTTTCCCTTTTAGTATATAATAACGCTGATCTAGCAACATTAACAGGACAGACATAGTCGCCCGTTTTCCTTTGAATTGTACAAAGTACTAATATAGCAAGAGCGTCTTTTTCTTTATTATAACTAAGCATTCCGATTTAATTGATTTTAGATTTGCTACTTAGGCCAACTGAGGCCTTGCGATATCCTGAGTGTTTCCAGATTACTTACCTGGAACACCGACTTGGTTAAGGGATCGCGTATTCGAATCCTACACGAAAGGTGAGATAATCCAGTCCATACTGCAGTTATATTACTCACCTCCTTTACAAACTGCTGTGATATTATATACTACCTTTTAGCTTTTACGGTTTATGGTTTACAGGTCACGTTGGAACCAGGCCAAACTTACCTAGTATACATCAAAGGAATGACATTCGCCTACTGAGGTGAGACCTAACCACTAATCCGTCTTTTTATAAATCCACAACTTTCCCCCTCACAGCCAGTTAGGTGAGGTGCACGGCCCGCTAGCTTCATTATACTTCAGTCCGTTTTTGTCTCTCTCTTTTTCTGTATATATTAATCACTTGATAAACTCATCTAACACGCAACTTAGAATATTAGGTAAAATGCACGGCTTTCTTGCCTTATTCTCCTTGAGCGTACGTTTCTCCCTCTTTATATATGTATTATTCAGTGATTAAACATGTTTTCAGTCACATGTTAGATACATGTGCTTTTATCTGTTATAACTCAAATTAGAAATCTCTTTTTACATCTTGGTAACCACCCAGTCTGCAAACGTCCGTACTGAATGAGGTTCCTAACAAATACGTCTTGTTTTTCATGTTGACGTTTTTTTAAAATGTGATGTAATTATGTTTTATGTTTTTCATTACTTTTGCTCCGTCTCTGCAACACTTCATTTTATGTTTTATGTCTTTTAATACTCTTGCTCCATCTCTGTAACACTCCATTATATAGCCTACAGAGCATTTGAAATACCGATTGATTGCTCTTCTGTCTTTAGGTTGAAATTGTTTTTAGATTGTGACACAATTATATTTTCTACTTCTCGGACATGGGGAACTCATGTCTTTCTTTATTGTTTTGTCTGTTTTCCCTTCTGTGTTGTGAGATATTTCTCTTTTAAATGTATGTTTATGTTACTTTCAGCCCTGACGAAGTTCTCGTCATGAGAACGAAACGCGTTGGCTGTCCATAAAATCTTCAATCCTGTGAGAACTAATTAAGTGAAAATAAAGACTCATTTGAAAAACTAAACATTGACTTCTTGGACTTCATTGCCTGCGCACGCCCAACCCCTCAATTGTTTATAGATGTAATCAGATCGAAACATTCTGGTGCCAGAATATCCATGAATAGCTTATAAAATTCAAGAGGTATTGTATCCTCTCCGGGGGTCCTCCCCGAAGGTAGAGCAGTAATTGCTACTTCGACCTCCCCAACACCAAAATTCTTTTGTAGCGTAGATTGCTGCTTGGGCTCGAGTCGGGGCAACCCACTCTCGTGAAGATAGTTTACAACTGTCTGATGGTTGTTACTATCAGGCTTGTTATACACTTTTTGATAGAAAAGGGTGAATTGCTCAGCTATCGAATGAGGATGGGTGTATACAACCCCATCGTCCCCCAAACTACGTTTTATAGTACATCTTGCCCTTTTGTCAGAAATCTGATGTGCCAATAGGCGACCCACTTTCTCCCTATATTCGTAGAAACGCCTTTTTATTCTGGTAGCTGGCTGCCACCTTCTCAGTAAGTCCCCTCTTAAGCATTTGTTGCCTCTCAATCTACCTTAAATATATGGGCTGCTCACGTGGGTCCTTGAAAAGAATAATCTGCGCGTGTTGCATTTCTAGGTCAAAACAGTCCTGTCAACCTTGGGCCACTTCATGCTGCCTGCGTTTGTTTTGATTTGCAATAAACCAGAGTGAAACCCCCCAATGTATGCCTTCATACAATCCCACACAATTGCAGCTGCAGCGGAACCTTTATTAATTTGTATGTATTCTACAAGTAAGCTTTTATATACCCCCGGTATTCAATATTAGCAAGAAGGTGACGAGGGAATGAGAATGGGCGTCAACTTTCTCCCCCATTTGTACTATCTTCATGGTAAATATAATAGGATTGTGATCTGATGTAATCTTAGGACAAATCTCCATAATCACCCCCTCCAACATCTGCCCTGGCGCTAGTATCATGTCAATTCAAGAGTATTGCCTATGAGGGGAAGAATAATAGGTATAACCTGGTGCCAGAAAGAATAGTGTTCGCCATAAGTCCACTAACCCGTGCAGCGGCATGATTTCAAAAAAGCATGAGTTCTGGTCGTCCTAATGTTTGCTTGGTGATTAGTAGAATCCATGCCATAATCAAGCACACAGATGAAGTCCCCCTTAAAAATCATTCCAAAAGGTCTATGTTTAAATAGTTGAAGACTAGCTGATCATCCACATTAGGGCAATACACAACACAAATGGTCTATGTTCGCCCATTGATCGCTAACTGAGCTATAGCCCACCTCCCTCTACTATCTGCGCAGGTTCTGAGAATCCTGGCCACCAAGTTCTTAGATTTCATTATAGCATTCCCGTATAGATACTGTTTGGGACGTGAAAGTAACATTGTCATACCCCAGTTGTTTTAAACATTGCCGGTCTTTATATGCCAAGTGAGTCTTGGTTATTCCCAGTATATGTGGTTTATAGGCCACCAACTCCTCCTGAATTAACCACCGCTTTTTATTTTGATTTAGCCCAGCCACATTCCAGCACTTAAATTTTAAACTAAAGATTATGTTATTCTCAAATTGATACGCTGTTCCCTGTCTTCAAACTTATGTTGATTCCTTTCCTCCCTACTTATGTTGCATTTTAGATACCATTCCTGATCGTTCTGACTCTTGAAACTGCCCCAAACCCACCACCCAGGACCCTCCCCTTCCCACCCGATGCCCAGAGTAGGAATCATCCACCCCCTTTGCTGTCAGCTGGGTTGACAACCCACTGGGGACATCACCCGAAACCTACCCACCCCTATCCTCACCACACCCCTAAAGAAAAATAAATTTACAGTCCCTCTGTTTCTAACGTACATAAATCTCATAACTTATTGTCCAAGACATGTTCCCCTAAAAGTAATTCATGAAAGAAAGCTGAGCAGCAGCCAGCCATGTTTGGCCATACCAACAGAGCAGGGGTGCTTATCGCCACTGATTCAGGGCATGAGAAATATCCAACTCAGTATAGAAGAACTGCGATCGTCCATCCTTAATGACCTTAAGTTGTACTGGTTCTTGTAGGAACACTTGTGCCCCTACAGCCTTTAACGGATCTATTAGCTGACACATCTTCCAGGGCCTGTCCATCGTAGCCTTACACAGATCAGATCAAACAAAAACAGACATGGTGCTAGAGGAGCTGCCAGGCGAGCTTTAAAATAAATCGCTTGCCTCAGAAGGATATTTCCAACGAAGATAAGGATAGGACGAGGGTGCAGGTATTTTGACTGAGCTGCTTGCTTGGTGAATATAGGCAGTCTATGAGCCCGCTGGATTTGAGAGTCCATATCCCAATCTGCTAAATCCGGGAATGCTTTCTGAAGCAGATTAAAAACATAAGATCTGGGGTCACTGCCTTCTTTCCCTTCTGGTATACCAAAAAGCCTTAAGTTGTTTCGACATTGTCTATTTTCCAATTCTTCAACTTTGCTTTGAACGAACGTTAGTCTGCTCTCCTGCTCTTTGATTGTTTTAACTGCTGCTTAGCCGACTTCTTCTGCCCCAGCCACCCGTTGTTGAAGCACTGCTACTGTCGTGTAGTTCCTATAAAAGCTATACAGGATCTGCGCGTTCGGACAGCATACACTGTAGGATTGGTGTCAGACTGATTCTGAACACCCCCACCGGGTATGTTGGCCTTTGGCACCAGCTAGCTCACAGTGCCACTAGAATCTCCTCTTACCAAGGAGAGAATAGTTCTTGGCAACCATCGAACATGACAACCCGGATCCCTCAGGACCGTGGAAACAATATACTACTTTTCGCTCAGTCACTCGTGCTTACTTAGTCTGTCTTAGAGAGATACACAGAATAAACAGGCTGGGCGTTTTCAATAAGTATTTATTGAACGGTTGTTATTCTGGTGTAAAATAGATGAGCTGCAACAACCGTTAGACAGTAGCAGATATATAGGATTAGAAGCACTATGAAAGTAAACGGATGGTAAAGCTCTACCATCTTGCAGTAATCATGAATACATACAAGTATATAAAATACATGATAATAAAAACATTCATACTCCTACGATGCCTCCCTAACTAGATGTACCTAAGTGTACCTAGCATGTGTGTAGGTGTTAAGCCAAGAATCCCTCCAGGATAAAGTCAACCCCATTACCTGAAGTGAGAGACTGTGGGACCTTGTCCTGGTCTCGGGTTGGACACCCCGCAAGGGATGTTTTTAGACCAATGCGAGATGGAGTGTCTGCATGCAAGAACCTCAGCGTCTCTGGTCAGTGTGTCAGCCGGGAAGTCCTGGTCTCCTCTGTCTATCTTAGCAAGATGTGATGTATATATACCCATAGGTCTCCCCAGGGGTCCTACATCGCTGTATTACTGTGTCGGACTTAGGATGACGTTGGGAATTAATTTTGTACATAGATATTATACAGGAGATGTTAGTCCTGCTGCGCTTCCAAGAATCCTCATGCATAATGTATGAGTATGAGATTTCGAACTAGGGAAAACCCGCGTTCTGAATGCAGTGTCGTATCTAGGTAAAAGGTGACAAAGCCCTGGACTGGATCACCTCCTTCCTCACCGACAGAACCCAGAGGGTCCGCCTCCCCCCTTTCCGGTCCGAAGCCACCAAGATCATCTGCGGCGTGCCACAAGGATCATCCCTCAGCCCTACCCTTTTCAACGTCTACATGGCACCGCTCGCCAACATCGTCCGCTCGCACAACCTCAACATCGTCTCCTACGCCGACCACACCCAACTGATCCTCTAACTCACTAAAAACCCCACCACCACCAAAACCAACCTCCATGAAGGAATGAAGGCTGTCACCAGCTGGATGGAGACCAGCCGCCTGAAACTTAACTCAGATAAGACTGAGGTCCTCATCCTCGGATCCAAGCCCTCCGCCTGGGGCGACTCGTGGTGGCCGACCACCCTGGGAGCCGCTCCCACACCCACCGACCACGCACGCAACCTGGGTTTCATCCTGGACTCATCGCTCTCAATGACCCAGCAAGTCAACGCCGTCTCTTCCTCCTGCTTCAGCACCCTCCGCATTCTCCGTAAGATCTACAGATGGATCCCCACCGGAACCAGAAAGACGGTCACACAGGCTCTCGTCAGCAGCAGACTGGATTACGGCAACGCCCTCTACGCAGGAACCACGGCCAAACTCCAGAAAAGGCTCCAACGCATACAAAACGCAACCGCACGCCTCATCCTCGACACATTACTGCCCACCTGAAAGACCTGCACTGGCTCCCGGTCAAGAAGACAATCACCTTCAAGTTCCTCACCCACGCCCACAAAGCACTGCACAACACCGGACCAGCATACCTCAACAAGCGTCTCACCTTCTACACCCCTAACCGCCAGCTTCGCTCTGCCGACCTCGCCCTCGCCACCATCCCACGCATCCACAGAACCTCCACCGGCGGCAGATCCTTCTCCTACCTCGCTGCCAAGACATGGAACACCCTCCCCACACAGCTGCGACAGACCCAGGACCTGCTGACCTTCAGGAGACTTCTCAAGACCTGGCTGTTCGAGCAGTAGCTGCACCCCCACCCCCCGCTCAGCGCCTTGAGACCCTCATGGGTGATTAGCGCGCTCTACAAATAAGTGGTTGATTGATTGATTGATTGAAAGTTCAGTCCCTGTAAACCGTTATAAGTGTAATATAGGTGAAGGGTTACGAAGTTACCTGGGCCTATATCAGGGTACCTATATGGAATATAACACCCACTCCTCTTACGAATGGACGCCATAGTTAAATTCTAAACGTACTACTAGGCAGACTAGAAACTGGTACGCAAATAACTACAAAAACATTCGTTTTTGCTTAAAATGATTAAAAGTTCTAAAAAATCTTTAAAAAGTTTAAAAAGGAAATTGTCACTCAAGCCATAGCTTCTAATGTGTCCGTAGGTATAGTTTAAACTACTACAAGCATTTGAAAGCCATGCATGCTCAAAAGAATGTCAATTTTGTTTTGGAGTTCCAATTTTATTTTTTTATTTTTTTTTAAATCGAATTTCTCCCAGCACTCGACGGGCCAAATGAGTCAAATGTTTATGTGTCCTGGCTGGTAGATGCAACATTATCGTTGCCTGCCTCCGCAGACGACGGTCCTTGTAAAACCTAGCAGATTATGTCAATTGAGCACAGATGATCTTCCGTACTGTCCACAGCCGATGCTGGGGCAGCCTGTGTGCCATCCAAGGCCTGGGTGTCAGAGGAGGATCCGATGTCCATAGCAATAGGAGCTTATACTACCCGTGGTGGCTCTAGGAATGCCACCATCAACATTGAAATATGCTGGGGACACTGCAGAACATGGTCCGTTATCGTGTCCAGTAAAGCATCAACGTCCGGTTGCGCACATGATGGGAGTGTCAGACAGAGATCCAACACGCATTCTTCTCCGCAAAACAGTCATCGGATGCAGGTAAGATGCAGTCCATCCAGATTGGTCTAAATGACAGGAACAAAGACGCACTTAGGGGGTCATTAGGATGGCGGAAGGACCGCCACCGCCGGGCCGGCGGTGGCAGTCCTTTCGCCATCACAAAGGAAATTCCCACCGCCGAATTAGGATGGCGGTGGGAATCCCAATGTGTCTGTGGTGGACGGAAAGTCCATCCGCCACGGTTCCACAAGGCGGTCCTTTTCCGCCCGCCTTGCGGAACCAGGACACAGGGCAGCATTGCGGCAGTGCCTTGCAGGCACCGCCATAGGGATTACGAAATCCCTTTCCGCCTGTCTTTTGGCAGCGGTCATCCCACCGCAAAAAGACAGGCGGAGGCTGGATTCGGGGGCCCGTTGCGGGCCCCCTCTGTAGGGGGGGCTGTACCCCCCTGCATTTCCATGCACCAAGTGGCAGGCACCGCGTGGTGCCTGCCACATAGTGCAGGGAAATGCAGTGCAAGCACTTTTAACATTGCGTACGGTGCTGCAGCCAGCAGCACCGCCCGCAATGTTAAAAGCCCTGAATGCGCCCGCCAGTATGGCGGGCACATCCTAATCACAGTGGTGCGACCGCCGCATGTCTGGCGGGCGGTCCCAAACACCGCTACAATGGCGGGCGGACCTAGTCTGCACTCCATCGTAATCAGCCCCTTAGTTCTCTCAGGCGAGGTGTGCCTAGATGTTGTACCATGCGATCATGGTATTTACGCTCCTGGAGTGCCTTTTCCATCTCCTTGATGACTGGGACGTCCATTGGGTAGCAGAAAAATAACAATCAGGATACCTGCTATTAGAAACAGGATCAGCGGCAGTCCTCCAAAAATGCTTCCAAATACGGAGTGTATGAAGTTTGGTATAACTCCGAGGACCGTCTGAAAGGTGCTTAATAGTCCAGAACCTATAGTCTTAAATAGGTGGACGATGCCTGTTGTATGAGACATGTTAAAGATACGATTTACCATTTCTGCAAAATGGAAGGGGCAGTTCGTACGTATGAGCGCCTGTATCTCTGCTGAAGACCTTGCGATCTGGAGATCAAAAGTCTCTTGAGCAGAGGTTAAGGGCACGGACTTCTGTAAAAGCATGGCTTTCATTCTGCTCAAAGCATCAAACTGTATTAATGAAACATTTAGCGAAGGCCATAACGGCGCCTCCCTGACTGTATGTGTTGGTGGAAACAATACTTGCATACAGCAAGTAACCCTGGAACTGACGGTCACCAGATATGCAATGCCTGGAAGCATCCCACAGCAACCTTGATTGTTCAGCATCAAGTAACTCCCATTGGAAAGTAGCCTGAACACTGGAGTGATCACGGCAGCTGGGGCACCCCTCAAGTGACAGGATAAGTTCGCTACTGAACCGTTACAGGCCCCGTGCAGCATTATATCCTAACATATGAGTGATCCGCTTAAAGTGTTCTCACAGTTTGTTCTGCTCAAAAACACTTCTCTATCCCCACTCCGGTATCGAAATCTGTACGGTAATTTCCAAGATTCCTTGATGAATTCCTACCCATTTCTTCATATCTGCCTGCCTGCTTTTGTTCAAGGCAATATTGAAATTGAAAAGTAGTGACCGGTAGAGCTATGTGGCCATGGATTAACCATTCTGTGGACGGTGATTCTGCCACTGTAGAGGCTAATCTATCCAGTTTTTCAATACGCAGCATTGTATATTTTGCTCCCCTTTGTGCCATTTCTATCTGCTTTTCTGTTAGATTGTATGTAGAAAACAGAGATGTACTGTTAATGAAACGCCAAGGCACATAGCCTGCGTGCAAAGATTGCAGTGTCCAGCTTAATAATATAATAGAATGCAATTGTGATTGCCCGTCTTGTAATATGGATAAATCCTGTTCTAATATATCTATTGCAGAAGATACAATGTTGCCCAGTGAATATATCCTGGAGGTTAGTGTAGTTAAGCCATTATCAACCACGGCTAGAGCTTTCTCTAGGTTTATACGATCTATTTCACATAATCTCTCCGCTGCCTCTTGTTGTGATATTTTCCAGATTTCATTCTAGACAGCATAATAGAAACGTTTGTGACGTGGCTTTCTAGGACCTAATAAAAAATCCCGTAGATCCACATCCTTTGTAAGTAAGGATAAGTGTTGTTTCACCTGTGACAGTGTCGAGGTTTTTAGCCAATCGAGGCTTAACTTCCCAACATTGTATGATGTCACTACCCCTGGATGTTCTCTCTGTACATAGCATGGATCTGGCCTGTGGATACTAAACCCTTTGGTTTTACCCATGAATCTTTCCTGACATCTATTGGTGTCTGTGGGCCAAATCAACCATCCCTTCCAATCGGGGTCTGATCTATTGTATTGCATGATCTCTTCTAACGTAATCCCTTCTGGTGATGTTATGTTATCCTCGGTGAGTGATGGTGTGGGCATCCGAGGTGTATTCAAGTCTTTGTTCTTGGCTATTCCAAGACAAGATGTCTGTTGCACGGTGTCATTCAAAAACATAATTTGCTGAGGAATGAGGCATGCTCTAAATAGTGCCTCTGTTCCCTGGACCTGCCAGTCTCTAGTACCCCAGACAGATTTTAAGTCTATAGTGTCTTTCCATAAGTCAAACCTTTGTTCAGACAACTGGGCAATAAAGGAAACAGAATAAATCTGTTTGGTGTTTGTCAACATATTTTTCTGTGCTGTTGTTTGTGCAACCTTATAATAATATGAGGCTGGGTCTGATGTGTTAAACCCTGAAAAATAAGGACATTTCTGTGCAAATGTCTTTGAACTGCTTTTTGGCGGTGTTGGGCAATGTTCCCATTGGTGGTATGTGAAAACATTTCTGGGATTAGCAGATTTATGCAGAAAATGATGACCATAATGTTGATAGCAATACATTGTTTCAAAATCTAACGTGTCCTCCAATATTTCACTATTAGAAAACGCAGCAGATTTTTCTAAATCAGACAACATATAATTCACAGTTTCATAATCCCAATCATCGGAAAATGTACTGGTGGTAATGATATCACTCAATGATATTTTAAATAAATGTGGAATTTTTAAAAGTTCTGTCGGACCAAATATATCATAATCAATCTTGTCCCATACTATACCATCAGGTATAGGAATTGCTGTAATGTTCACTGATGATTAGTCTCTTTGTTCTCGATGTGATGATAGGTGAGGTTTCAGAATCAGATTCACTTTTTGAGCTGCAGAGCTTTGTCGAAGGTAAGTTCCATTAATAAGCATGCTAAAAACAGTTACTAAGCCTATCCAGAAAAGAAAGAAAAGTATCCCGGTAATTACCCAGAGTTATATCCAAGGTGCCAGGTAAGTCTTTTAAGAAAGTTCATAAAGTCTTTAATTTGCGGGTTGCGTGTTTCTTGGGCTGGCATCGTTTCAGGTTCACTTGGATCCAAAGAAAATGTTTCAAAATCGATGAAATAGCCAGCTGCAGTTCTGTCAATTTTTGGTATTTCCGCAGGTCTTGTGGAAACTGTAGCTTGCTCTTGTTGAGGCATGTTGATATAGACATCTGTGTTTGGTCGGATAGAAATTTGTCTTTCATTTTGGTTTTGATTCTGATTATGAACTTCAGTTTCAAGAGGAACGAGTTCCATGGCATTATTGCATAGTCCATCATTCCGTGCAGGGGACTCTTCAAACGTGATGAGTCTTTCTGTTTGAACTTCTCGTATAGTAGCGAGAGGAGGGCATCGGCTACTCCGGAGTCCACGAGGCCTACTATTCACTATCGGCCACATAGTGTGGTTTGATTAGGTCAATGGAGACGAATCTTTTCTCCTTTTTTCTGGCAAGAGGTGGCAGAAGTACAGTTCTTGTTCCTTCCACTGCCAGGACAGGTACAGGCTTTCTGTGTGATGACCCAAATTCTTTTTTGTCCGCTATTTTCTCTCTGACCAGATCCCCGACTTTTGGGATCCAGACAGGTCTTGCCGTGACTGATTTGACTTCCCCAGTGGCGGTCCTCTTTACTTGGACATTGCTTTGTAGTGCCCTGGATTCGTTTAGATCCTGTAAAACAGCCAAACATTTATGGATGTCAAAAGGTTTTTCATCCAACACTGTGCCTTCACAATCAAGATCAGGCACCCACATTCTCGTCCCAAATAGGACCTCATAAGGAGTGACACCCCCTAGAGAACTTCTTGGCATATTATTCAATGCTCGTTGAACTCCATACAAATGTTTTACCCAACTCTCACCCGAGCCTAATACTGTAGCTGTTAAGACTGCTTTAAGTCCCGGTTTTTCCTTTTCACTACTGAATTTCCCTTGGGATGGTACGGAGAGGAGTACCGCAATGCTACACCCAAATCTTCCATGGCTTCCTTGTAAGCCCGAGAGCTAAACACGGGGCCACGGTCAGAATGTAATGTGCCAATTGCATATGTCCCTATAAAGACTCGCAAATCTTTTATAACAGTTCGAGCGTCAGCCGAGCACTGGGGCCACACCCATAGAAATATAGAACAGGAATCCACTGCAACCATGATATACCTGTAAGCCCCATCTGTTTGTAAGGGGTTGCAGTGGTCCAAACAAACAGACGCAAGTGGTTTGTCTGATATCAATAGTGGTGTCTGCGCTGGACGTTTTATGGTGGAGCCTTTCATCTGCTGGCAGATGTCGCATTTCAAGACATAGTCCTTAGTCTGCTTTGTTAATCCTGGCCACCAGTAGCATTGTTTCAGTAAGGAAACAGTCACCGTAACTCCTGCGTGTGCAGAACCTATACCCTCGTGTGCTGCAAGAATTAAACCTAACCTGCGATCCATATTTGGTATTACTCTATCCCCCACTCCAGGAATCTGAGCAAATGGAACATTATTTGCATCTAACTTGTAGGAGTACTTGAGTGGAAATCTTTTCGGTAGTGCCGATTTATTGCGTGTAGCAATAATTGCAACCATAATCTCACTGTCTATTCTCGTTTTTGAATGAGTGATTGCAGCTACGGAAGCCATGCGTACAGCCCCCTTTGCGGCTTCGTCAGCCAATGAATTCCCTTCAACGTGAACGCCATCACGTTGATGACTCAGTGTGTGTATCACGTGAGCCCTTGGTAGTTCGTTTTTCAACTCCACTGCCTGTTCCCATAGCGTTTTGTGCTTAATTGTGCCACCTTTCGCATCTTTGAACCCATTTTGTCCCCAGTGGTGTAAGTATTCATTGTATGACTGTACACAGTAAAAGGAATCACACACGATTAGTGTGGGGAATTCTTGATCCATATTTACCAGTGCCAGTAACAGGGCTTTTAATTCTGCCAGCTGCGCCATGCAGTCTCCTAGAGACTGGGTTTTTGTACAACTCGGATGAAACTTTCCATCCTTCATGTTTCCTTTAACGATTGCGCAAACGGCGCTGTATTGCTGTTTACTCCCAATGGCCGGCTGAGCAGACCCATCAGTGTAAATTATATATTCATACTGATCTAGAGGCAAAATTTCATTAGGGAGAGGATATTCTTGTTCGTATTGCAGGAATGCTTGTGTTTTTAGACTTGGGTCGTACCTATATTCTATATCTGTTGCAGTGAGAGAATTAGCCCATTGTATCCATCTCGGATGTAAGGCTTTAGCATTAGGAACGCTAGCCTTTGTAGCAGCCTCTAAGGCCGGTACCAGGGTTATGACAATTATTCGTTTCCCCTGAGCCAGTGCTCTTTCTCTTACTACAGCAGACTGTACCGCTGTCAGAATCTTTTCTGTTGATGCAAAGCGCATGTTAGCATTCGTGTACAAATGTGAATTGTATGCTATTGGTACTGTTTCACCTTCATTATATGTTAGGTAGGTGTATCCTGATTGACCCCCAACTATACGGATCACCAGGTTGCGTACGTTTACGCATGTCTGTAAGTGCTTTGAAGCTATCATGTCAGCTTGTAGGGAACTAAGAATATCTGTGTGTTCCTGTGCCCATTGTCTTACTGAAAAATCAGGTTTTATCAAATCGTAGAAAGGTATAACCCTTTCTGCGTAATCCAAAATGTATGTTCTACCAAAGTTCAGGAATCCCAGTATTGATTGTAAATTTTTTAATGATTTCGGAGGTTGTAGCAGTGCACACTTTTCTAAAAAGTTAGCTGCTAGGCTTTTCCCTTCACTTGAAAGTTCATATCCCAGAAAAAGGACATTGAGGTGGGCTATCTTTGATTTTTTTAAATTAAATTTGTAGCCCTCAGAGGCAAATCCCAATATTATGGTATTTACTCTGTTAAAGTGTTGCTCCAGGTCATCATCTGTTAGATAAATATCATCCACGTAGGACAATACCTCTTCATCCAGATTTTGAAGTAATTCAGTTACTCTGGCCGAAAATAACCCCGGGCTGTTCTTATCCCCCTGGGGGAGTCTACAAAATTGCCGCTGGGAGCCTAACGCGGAGAATGCAGTTAAATACCTCCTTTCAGGCGCTATATTTTGGCAAACAAATCCATTTGAGATATTGTTAGAAATGGGATCTCTGGTTGGCTAAGGCTTGCGTCAAAGCCAGGCAGAGACCACCACTCTAGTCAGGGCGAGGGAGTTACACACCCAAGATAACCCCTGCTCACCCCCTTGGTTGCTTGGCACGAGCAGTCAGGCCTATCCCGGAGGCAATGTGTAAAGCGTTTGCGCAGCACACTCACACAGCAGCAACACACTAGGCACACCACAAAAGGAACTCCACACAAGGTTATATAAAAAATAGCCTTTGTATTGTCATAAATACATTAGAAACATAACCACGTAATATACAGTGTGCCAACTGGCACTAGGCAATATTCACAGGGGACTATTTACACACGACAGGGCCAATGGGGCCACTGTCATAACCATCACAAATCACCAATTGTAAATGTAGCACAAATAATAAATGTAGCGCACAACCAGTAATTACTGGTACAGTTAGGAACTAAGCCTGGGAACCTGCAATGTAAAACATAGGATGCATAAATCACCTTAGGCATAAAACGACATTAGGCCCAAACCTCCTTAGCATAAACACATTACGCAGTAGGCCTCACCAGCGTAAACACATTATGCAATAACCTCATAACCATATCTGTAGGCATAAAACCTCATAAGTATAAACATCTTACGCAATGGGCCTCACCAGCATAAATACATTACGCAAGTAGGTACTCCCCCTAAACATCATAACATGACATCGGGCATGAACACCTTAGGAAATAATTGGCATAAATACAGTGTGCCCCAATCGGGGGCACAACGCACTAAACTGGCCCCAGGCCAACTGGCCTCTCACAGGGCTCAAATACCCAACGTCCAGAATGTCAGGCCGGGCTGCAACAGCAGCAAAGCAAAGTGCACCGGTGCACAACCTAAACGTGGCAGCTGCCCACTACTTGCTGGGCAGCTGTAAAAATGAGCACGGGCACCAGCGTGCCCCCTGAGCCCCTCTCTGGGACTCGCAATAAAACTGACCCCAACGTTGCAGCTGCCCGCTCTCTAGCGGTACAGCTGAGAAAGACAACCCAGCACGGGTACTAACAGTGCCTTTTAAAGCCCCTACTTCGGAGCTAAGGAACCAAACACTGCTCTCCACCGTCGCAGCTGCCCGCTCTCTCTCGCGGTGCAGCTGGGGAATTAGGCTGTTGAGCCCCACTCCGGGACTCTGACAAGACTTTGCCCAAGAAGAAATCGGCCCAGGCGCCCCGGTGCCTCCGGGAGCGCCGACACCGCTTCACTATTGAGCCCCACTCACCGGGACTCGTCACTCACGGGGGAAGTCTCTGCCCTGGGGGCCCTCAAGGCTCCGGTCGAACTCCTCCCCTCGGCCTCACTCACCGGGCTCCCCTTCTGGACTCCTCCGGTCTCGGCAATGCGACGCGGGTCTCGCAACAGTCTCTGGCCATACGCGCGGCTTCCACTGGCAAGGGAGCCCCGCCCACGATCAGGCAGCCGGTCTGCCTGACTTCCCCTTACGGCGTCTTCCTCCTGCTTCGCCCGCAAGGCCCCGCCCACGTCCAGGCGGTCCGCCTGACTTCCGGCTCGGGCCGCGGCGGTTCTCGGTCTCCGGACTCTGGTGCAAATGCGGGGTGGGCTCCCGCTTTCGAATAAGCACAATTGCGGGGTGGGCTCCTGCTTCCAACAGGAGCACAAAATAGCGGGGTGGGCTCCCGCAGGAAGCCAGCAATGCGGGGGAATCCCTACGTCGGGATTCCCTCGAAATTGATCGCAGCTCAGCGCTGCAGGCCAACACGGATGCGCTCCTCTCAGCAACAAAGAGCAACGCGCTCTTCTAAATAAAAATACAGCGCTCACCAGGCGTTAGAAGCAGCACAAGCTCCAGCAGTGGCCCCAAAAAGGCCAACAATAAAGAGTCCTTGGTGCTGGTGTGACCCCAGCACAGCGCAGCCAGGCAGGCCAGCACGCAGGGACCCCCAGGAAACAGCAGCTGGGTCCCGCGGCGGTTCCTCCTGGCAGAGTGTCCCCTGCAAGTCAGCACAACAGAACATTTTCATGGGGTCACAGCCCCTTCTTTTATACACCTTTTCCTTTGTCTAAAGGGGCAGGGTTTAGGGAAAACCAGATGCAACTGGTTTGGGGGAGCTTTGGAGCACTTTGTTTTGCTCAGCTCCTCTCTCCTTTCACAGGACAGGCTAGGGACATCAGACGCACCACAGGGGTGGAGCCAGCATTGTGGAGGGAAGGCCCAGCCCTATTCAGGTCCCAGGTGCAACTCCTCCCTCCCATCTAGATGCAGATCTCCCTATTCACCACTGCGCTGACTCACCCTGCCCCTCCTGGAGCCGCACACACCTCCCAGCCCCTGTCACTCACAAAGCCAGACATGCAATTCACATCAGGCAGGCAGACCCAGAGCACACATAAATGCCAACTTCTAAAAGTGGCACTTCTCCACTAGTCACAATAAATCTGCGCACACCATTGCGCAGCATTTATTCTCACGAGTTCGCACATACTAAACTCGCCCCTGCCCTCCTCTCACACCAGGAATTACCATGGACACACATATCCCCCATGCATTCCTATGGGAGGGCAGGCCAATCTCACCACACGCACTCAGAGTGCGCCCGCACTTTACACTGGGACACAGTGCTAAAGTGCGCAGAGGCCTAAAACCACCAACACTACACAGGGAAAAGGCTAGGAGACAGGCAAAAAGTTTAGGGGTGAACCTGCCAAAAAGGGCCAAGTCCAACACATATCTAGTGTTGTTTTGTATTTTTTCCGCACAATGTTATTCATTAGTGCGGTACTGTGTGCATTTTGTACTGCAAATGTCTTAGTGCAAGTGTTTAAATGTCTGTAATCCAAAACTAGACAATATGAGTTGTCAGGTTTCATCACGGGAAACAAAGGATTATTCATTTGAGAGGTGCAAGTTTTAATCACCCCTTGGTATTCAAGTTGATCTAAGATCTCCCTGACCTGTTTTTTAGCTTCTTGTTTTATTGGATACTGCCTCTGTGGAGTCTGAGTATTTTTTAATGGAATAATGTGGTGGGTTGAATCCTCATCCCATCCAACATGGTTTTTATATAATGACGGGGCTAGGGCTACCGCCCACTCCCGTGCATATGTGTATTTTAGATATTTGGGAACAGGGTCGGAAAAGGCTGGTAATATTACTGTCTCTCCCCGAGGGCAGTCCATGACAAATGCTGGCGGCCAATCTTGTTCAGCTAATAGAATGTCATAACCAAACGTCCAGTTCTCCCAAAAGAGACCTCTAACTTTCCTGGGCTTGTCCCCCTCCATTTGGAGTGTTATTTCATACAATTTATGTGGGACACTTACCCTAGTATCAGGTGTTTCCACCGTGATATAATCATTCAAGTCCGCTGTCACCAGAAATTCCATCAGGTTCTGGCGAGCTATTGTTACTTCTGCCGCACTGTCTAGCATCGTCAGAGCCCATTCCCCGTTCATTAGTTGAGTCCTCAGAATTCCGGGCATGTCTGATCTTTAGACCTGCAACCTTCTTCTTTTTGAACTGAGGTTTTGGTTTGGTTTTATCTTCTTTTTTGGAAGTATAGTCTTGAGCGTGCTGCTTGTCTCTGGACTTTGTACGTTCCTCTTGTCTGTCTGACCGTCCTTCCCTCTCGGAGTTTTTCGTTGAACCCTGAAAGGAATGAGAGGAACGTGTATCAGTATCCTGATACTTGTCAGGTTTCCTAATATTGTCAATATTCCTAAGGTTGTACCTCCTTTCGGAGGGCTCCTGTGGAGGAGATCTACCTCTGGATTGAGATCTGTTTTCTTTATTTTTCTGTTTTTTGTTACTGTCCCACTTCTTCTTAGAAGAAGCAGGTGCCTGCTTAAAGGTGTCCTTCTTGGGACTACTCATCAGTTGTGGTTTTAATGCTTTCCCACCCAAACTGTCTCTGCCTAACTCTGCATACGCAGTCTCAATTATTTTAGGTAATTCATGCTTCTGTTGTAAAGGACTGAACTCCCTTAGGCGTTGACGGATTGCCACTGATGCTGCTTCCCCTTTAATATTTGCTAATATTATAGCTGATACCTGGGATAATTACCTAGTAATTTCATCCCTAAGTTCAGAGCAGGTACTGCTCCGTACTCATTTTGTATTTGTCTTAATACATCTGGTATTACGCTAATGACGGGATACCATGTGTTCTGTTATATATGGCAGCAAAAACTGTACCCCAAGAGGTACAATCCTCTATCTGTGGTGTTATCCCCATGGGCAAGCAGATTGTCAGCATTCTGTGTTTTTCATAAGGGCTAGTATTTGGGAATACTGGTTCTAGCTGTGTTATTTTTTGAGCTACCCAGAATGGCATTTGTTCATGTTTTGCGGGCATTTTACCCATTACTGCGTGTAAAGTTTGTGGTGTGATTTTAGTTGCTGTATTTTGAACTGTATTTGTGTTTGTTGTAGCCGTTGCTGGCTGGACCGTAAGTGTGCTCATGACGAACTGTGTCATGTTTCTGTAAAGTTTTATCAGTTCTTTGTGAATTATAAGTAAGTCTCCTCCTGGCATTGTTTCAATGTCAGTATGTGGGGTGTAGGCCGCAAATACTGGCCATGTCGCTCCTTCTCTTATGAGCGGACCGAGTCTTACTTTATTTCTTGTATGGGGGAGGGTGCCTTTAAACCAGTATAAATGTTCCTGGTAAGTTAGTGGAACTTCAATGTCCTCATAGGGTCAATATTCGTCTGGTATTCCACTTTCTGTGTAGAAATTAAATGTTTTTGTTCTTGCATTTGCAACCAGGAATGTAACCCATGAATAGAATACCTCTGTTCTATGTGATTCATGTGCCTCAATCACGAAAGCTACCGGTCCACCCCTGGATGTTAGATCATGTGCACCTAGTTTTATGGTAACAGCATTCCTAACATTTTCTGCAATGTGAATTGCATCTGCATCTTCTTCGTCATCTGAGAGGTGCAGATTTTGCACAACTCTAGCCACGTTTTCTGTTTCTTCAGTCATTGTTTTAGAGAAGTAGAGCTTTTCAAGGGAACTAAGATAAGGTGTTTTGCACAGTTTAGGAACAAAGTGTCCTTCAAGCTTGATTAACCAACAGCCAATAAATAGGATTTTTGCCTACTCAGCTGTGGCGGCGTTCGTGCCCACCCACTCCAGACGTCTCTGGGGAATTGTGAGTAGGGGTCTCTGAGACTAGCACGACTGAACTACTCAGATTCTACTGTTAAATAAGTACCCAACCAACGTTGGAGGCGCCATGTCTTGTAGTTCCTATAAAACCTATACAGGATCTGCGTGTTCGGACAGCAAACACTGTAGGATTGGTGTCAGACTGATTCTGAACACCCCCACCGGGTATGTTGCCCTTTTGTACCAGCTAGCCCACAGTGCCACTAGAATCTCCTCTAACCAAGGAGAGAATAGTTCTTGGCAAACATCGAACATGACAACCCTGATCCCTCAGGACCGTGGAAACAATATACTACTTTTTGCTTAGTCACTCGTGCTTACTTAGTCTGTCTTAGAGAGATACACAGAATAAACAGGCTGGGCGTTTTCAATAAGTATTTATTAAAGAGTTGTTATTCTGGTGTAAAATAGATGAGCTGCAACAACCGTTAGACAGTAGCAAATATATAGGATTAGAAGCACTATGAAAGTAAACGGATAGTAAAGCTCTACCATCTTGCAGTAATCATGAATACATAAAAGTATATAAAATACATGATAATGAAAAGATGCGCCCTCCTACGATGCCTCCCTAACTAGATGTACCTAGCATATGTGTAGGTAGTAAGCCAAGAATCCCTCTAGGATAAAGTCAACCCCATTACCTGAAGTGAGAGACTGTGGGACCCCGTCCTGGTCTCGGGTTGGACACCCCGCGAGGGATGTTTTTAGACCACTGCGAGCTGGAGTGTCTGCATGCAGGAACCTCAGCGTCTCTGGTCAGTGTGTCGGCCGGGAAGTTCTGGTCTCCTCTGTCTATCTTAGCAAGATGTGATGTATATATACCCATAGATCTCCCATGGGGTCCTACCTCGCTGTATTATTGTGTCGGATTTAGGATGATGTCGGGAATTAACTTTGTACATAGGTATTATACAGCAGATGTTAGTCCTGCTGCGCTTCCAAGAATCCTCATGCATAATCTATGAGATTTCGAACTAGGGAAAACCCGCATTCTGAATGCAGTGTTGTATCTAGGTAAAAAGTCAGACGCTGTAAACAGTTATAAGTGTAATGTAGGGAAGAATATAGGTGAAGGGTTACGAAGTTACCTGGGCCTATATAAGAGTACCTATATGGAATATAACACTACCTCCGATTAAAGTGTTGCCACCTTGCAAGTAACATCTGATAGCAACTGATGCATTGCCAGATTATCCTCTTTGACTTGGGCGTAATGCTCCAGTGCCTCTGCTCATTGTATCTGTAGACACTGGAGGATTGTAGATACAGAGGGCTCTTTAGCACTGGTATATCAGCCAGATCACCCTGATCGGTAATTCCCGCCCCTGACATTGCAAGAGGAGTCCCACAAAAGGATGAACTGCCTGGGAGTCCAGCACTCCACCTAGACCATTGCCTATAAAATTGCCTAGCTCAGGGATAAGAGTAGCACTGGCGTTGGAGCTGAAATCTGTTGCTGTCTGTACATCCTCCACTGGTATTGATGAGTGGGATTGGAGGGCAGAGCCTATGTTGGATAGCTGCGAGATCAAGGCTTTAACATCTCCCTTGGAGGTGACTCACTTACTCAGAGGGCTATCCTTAGACCCTCCTTTGGATTGCATTGAGACCGAGTTATTAAGATCACTGGCATGGTTACTATGAGCTTTTTTAAGACCACCACGAGCCCTCACAGTCTTTGCTTTAGCTTGTTTCTGTTATAAGGATTCTGCACATATACAGAGCTATGCACAGGATAATAGGACCTCGGAATATAGTGGTGAGCCAACTATAAACCTTAGCACCTAAAACCCTAATCCGACTAGCTGTAGCGTCTCATTAGCAACAATGCTACCAATGATTAGACAACCCAGAACACGGTATCTCTCTCTCTCTCAGGACTCGCAGTAGCAAGAACACCCTTTCATAACTCACTCATAAATGTCCACAACGCGCGTAAGAAGAGACACTGTATAGTTTAAAATATTTATTTCCACTAACGTGCTCTAAGATACAGTACACGTGCCAGTACTATCAGTATAATGCATAATGATAACATAAGCAGCATAGTTACAACTCCATAGAATACAAACGGGGGGAAAGCATTTCATAAAGCAGTGTATATAAGGCTAAATGACCTTACCACCCTCCCCGTGCTAGTAGCTCGTTTATTATAAAAATAGAAGACCTCTGGGCTTTGACTAGCGAACCCCCATACCTCAATATCTAGATGCAAAGTTTACATCATCAGATACAAACAGCTCTTCTCTCTGGAAAGGTTGTTCTCCAAGTGATTCTAACAGTGAAAAAACACAATATTAAAAGCACACAAATTTCTCCAAGGCAGCTGTAAATAGAGTGTTATGTCTAAGTTCGAGGGACTGGCCAAATCAGCAGGAACAAGGAACGTTGTTTATCGACCTTGTACATGGTGTGCAGACAGTAGCCCAAAAGGGAACAGGAGACAAGGTGAAAGTCAGAAATGCAGACAGTGCTAAGATAGCCGGGCAGCATCAGAGGCTCGAAAAACAACGGCACAAAGGAACGTGCGCAAAAAAGGGCCTCAAGGCAGCCAGGCCCAGGCCAACGTAGCAGGGTAGACCAGGAGGCCACAAACCACACGACACCCTCCCCTGGGCAGTCCAACGTTCAAGAAGACGACAGAGTCCAACTAAACTGAGCAGAACAGAACGAATGTTGTGAGGCGTGGACAATAAAGCAAAAATAAAAAAGGGACACACATCCAGTGAGACAGGTCACAGAAAATGAAAAAACCCTCTCAATCCAAAAGAGTGTACGTGCAAAAAAACGCCACACTTTCCAAGAGGACATCATTGGAACCATCGGAAAAAAGCGATGCCATCCAGGTGCGGGTGAAATTTTCGTCACCGTATCGGCCTGAGGGCAATTCGATTGTTGAACGAATGAACCGTGACTTAAAGGAATCCTTGACAGCTAGAGTCTTAGGTACTGGCAGGAACTGGCTGGCCCACTTGTATACGGTACAACGTGCACTTAATAATCTCCCGAGAAGACCTCTGGGTGGGCGGACCCCATACGAAATGCTCTTTGGCATAAGAATGTTTGTGCCTGACCTTGATGGTCTAGACATGGCGGCACAATCCGCCATCTTTGATGTAGATAACCATTCTACTATGTTACAGGACTTACAAGAAGCCCGAGACAAACTTGCGATTGCACATTTACCTTCAGCCACGGACGCTGCATTGCAGATTCCGGTTGCCGGCTGGCTTCCGAAGATTGGAGATCTGGTTCGAGAGAAGGAGGAGAACAAAAAAGAATTCGGCCCCTCTTATCGTGCACCGGTTCCAGTCCTTGGCTTGAAGGGAACTCGTACAGTCATCTTACCACCGCTTCCTGGTCGCAAGGAGAACAGATACATATCAGTGGAAAATGTCAAGCTACAACATCTGGCCGATCCTGAATAGTGTTACACCAACGGTCTCTTGTTCTGTCATTTCCCGGACGAATGTTCGTGGCCCTCTTGCCCGAACGGTCACTGATGTTGCCATCGAGATGGTAGATTTGCCTGAACGTTTACTCGACTACCCGGACTCCCCCTGCAATGAGGAGAACGAGTATACCTACCCCGCAACCGAGTCCGTGGCTCATCTACCAACAACTAACCCTGGGCAAAGCACTACGCTACGCTCGCGTAGTTTGCGAAGTTTGCGCTACTTCGCACAACGCGAATTGCATGTAGCACAGTGCAAACACACGTAGCGTAGCGTAGCATAGTGCAGCGGTAATTTTTTGCTTGCTCGCGGTCCTCAACGTCAAGTTGGCGACCGCGAGCAAGCAAAATGACATCCCGGCGAGATTCTCAATGCGGGGAGGTCAGGTTTCTCATTGCGAGTGGTCGCGTATGCTCGCGACCGCTCGCGATGAGAAACTACCAGTCCGCGTTGAGAAAGCTGCCGCTCGAGTAAAAATCTACTCGAGCGGCAGTAAAGACAGCTCGCACTGTGCAAGATGCCGTTTTCAATGATTGCACAGTGCGGACAAGCATCCGGCACTGTGCAATCATTGCGAACAGTGCACTACGCAGTTCGCGTAGTGCTACGCGTAGCTCGCGTAGTGCGAACTGCACTTTGCGTAGCTTCGCGTAGCGCTACTTCGCGAACTACGCCCAGGCTTAACGCCACTGAGCCCAACACGTTATTCCTTTGACTCAGATTCCATTTCATCACTTGTCCCATCCAAATTCAGTATTTTTGTATCCTGGTTCAGAGACAATTTTTTGATCCCCCCATGGACATACATTTGGTTGGTACTTTTCCTGATTTTTTTGTTCATGTCTATTCAATGGACACTATTTGCCAGAACGCTCTGCGGTGAACTCTGTCGCTGGAACTTTGGCTCCACATTCTTCATCACACATCATGAAGCGAGACCACACATTTGTGGACATTTCAGCGTTTCCAGTTGCTGATGGCATTGTTTGGGATGCGGTGAACTTCCAAATTCATGGTCCAACCGAAATTATTAATGTACCAAATGTCCTTCGTGTTTCAATGGGTGATGTCGTAAAAAGTAATATTCATTCTGATGATTGGGATGTGCATGCAGTTGAAGCATTATTTACTGATTTGAAATATTATGCTGCTTTTCATGCTGAAGATCTGTACATGAATTCTGCAAATTATGCTGATTTGTATTGTTACCAGCATTGGGGCAACCATTTTCACCATAAACCTAGTACCCTTCGGGGTCTTTTTAATTACACCCAATGGGAACATTGTCCGACCCCTTTGACAGGTAGCTCCCAGACTCTGAGAAATAAGTTCACTTATTTTACAGATTTTAATAGATCGAACCCTGGGTCCTATTTCTTTAAATTAAACACTTCCTTTACTGAAAAAATCATGTTGACCCATACCAAATTACTATATTCCGGCTCCTTTTTAAACGCCTTAGCTGTGGGTGGGTATGAACATTGGCGTGACACCATTGATTTGAAGTCTATTTGGGGCTCCAAAGCATGGCAGGTGCAGGGCACAGAAGCCTTGCACCGTGCTTGCCTCATCCCGGCCCAAATTCTATTTTTAAATCAGACCATATATCAGACGACATGTTGGGGTTTGGCTACGTCCAAACAATTGAATGCACCATCCTTTCCTGTCTTATCTTCCACTCCCAACGAAAGCTTGTACTTTAATATGTCCCTTACCGAATTGCAGGTTTTATTTCAGAACAATTCGTTTAATTTCTCTGCGTTTGTTCAGTCGCCCTGGTTGGCTTGGCCTATTGCATCCAATGCCTGCCAACTGCGTTTTCATAACACGGATACTGGCTACAAACAGGATAGGCCAGATCCAAGGTTTTCTGGCTCTCGTACTGTTACAACATATTCTGTTGGTAAATTGTGTATACAGTGGTTGCAGCACTCGTCCTTAGATTCTGTAAAACAACATTTATCCCTCCTATCAGGCAACATTGATCTGTCCGACTTTGTTCTAGGGCCTCGTGGTCCTCGACCAAAGAGATTCATATATGAGACTTACAATGAACTCTGGAAGCTTTCGCAAATTGAAGCTGCTTCCCGTCTTCGGGAAATCAATCAAGCTAATTTAGAAAAAGTGCTTGCTGTTGTTGACAATAGTATTAATACCCTGTCTTCCCGCATTTACACGTTAGAGAATATTATTTCCTCTGTTGTTGATATTGTACAAGATGATGTTTCTATGTTGTATCATGGTCAGAATCAATTACGTTCGGTAATGCAGTTTGCATGGACTTTGCAAACACTTAAGATGGGGAAGGTTCCTTGGCAATTTTTAAACACCACTGCCTTATTCTTACCTTTTAATTTGACTGAGAAACAGCGGTTTATGTCCATGAAGGATGCAGCATACACTCTATTACATATCGAAAAAATAGAGCCCTTACCATTCTCTGTCGCAGAATTGGATTCTGCTGTGGGGCTAGTACACGGGGTTATCGCTTTGCCTTTTTCATTGTTTGAATTTAGTTTGTGTATGAAGCATTATCCTGTAGGCCGTTTTCAGCCTTTGGGCAGTGCCTTCCCTCATGAACTTTGGTCCCTGCCTTTCATGTTTAGATGCCTTAAAGACGGGAGGGAGGTTTTTCTCACGGGGGAGTCATGCGATTCAACTCAATCAATCAATCAATCACAGAATTTGTAAAGTGCACTACTTACCCGTGAGGGTCTCAAGGCGCTAGGGGAAAAAGAAAAGGGGGGGTGCTGCTACTGGTCGAACAACCAGGTCTTGAGTAGCCTCCTGAAGGTCAACAGGTCTTGGGTCTGTCGTAGGCTTAGTGGAAGGGTGTTCCAGGTCTTGGCGGCGAGGTGGGAGAAGGATCTGCCGCCGGTGGTAGTTCTTCGAATGCGAGGGACGGTGGCGAGGGAGAGGTCGGCGGAGCGGAGTTGGCGGTTGGGGACGTAGAAGAGGAGTCGTCTGTTGAGGTAGGCTGGGCCAGTCTTGTGGAGTGCCTTGTGTGCGTGGATGAGGAGTTTGAAGGAGATTCTCCTGTCGACGGGGAGCCAGTGCAGGTTCCTCAGGTGGGGGGTGCTGTGGCGTGGTACATCGAGGATCAGGCGTGCAGAGGCGTTTTGTATGCGTTGCAGCCGCTTGATGAGCTTGGCCGGGGCTCCCGCGTAGAGGGCGTTCCCATAGTCAAGTCTGCTACTGACGAGGGCCTGGGTGACTGTTCTTCTTGTGTCTGTCGGGATCCACCTGTAGATCTTGCGAAGCATGCGGAGGGTGTTGAAGCAGGAGGATGAGACTGCGTTGACTTGCTTGTCCATGGAGAGCGTTGAGTCGAGGATGACTCCCAGGTTGCGTGCGTGGTCGGTGGGTGTCGGGGCTGCTCCCAGCGTCGTTGGCCACCAGGAGTCGTCCCAGGCTGAGGGGTTGGAGCCGAGGATGAGGACCTCTGTCTTCTCCGTGTTCAGTTTTAGTCGGCTGATCTTCATCCAATCGGCGACGGCCTTCATTCCTTCATGGAGGTTGGATTTGGCGGCGAGGGGTCCTTGGTGAGGGAGAGGATCAGTTGAGTGTCGTCGGCGTAGGAGATTATGTTGAGGTCATGTTGTCTGGCGATGCGTGCGAGCGGGGTCATGTAGATGTTGAACAGTGTTGGGCTGAGGGACGATCCCTGGGGTACGCCGCAGATGATCTCGGAGGCTTCGGATCGGAATGGTGGGATGCGGACTCTCTGGGTTCTGCCGGCGAGGAAGGAGGTGGCCCATTCCAGGGCCTTGTCTCGGATCCCTGCGTCGTGGAGGCGTGTGCGTAGAGTGCGGTGGCAGACAGTGTCGAAGGCGGCGGAGAGGTCCAGCAGGATGAGGGCTGCGGTCTCACCATTGTCCAGTAGGATCCTGATGTCGTCGGTGGCGGCGATGAGGGCAGTCTCAGTGCTGTGGTTGCTGCGGAACCCCGATTGGGATGGGTCCAGGATGCTGTTTTCTTCGAGGTATTGGGTTAGCTGTTTGTTGACGATCTTCTCGATGACCTTGGCTGGGAACGGAAGCAGGGAGATGGGCCGGAAGTTCTTGAGGTCTCTCGGGTCCGCCTTGGGTTTTTTGAGTAGGGCGTTGATCTCTGCGTGTTTCCAGCTCTCTGGGAAGGTCGCGGTCTCGAAGGAGAGATTGATGACGTTGCACAGGTGGGGTGCGATGGAGCTGCTGGCTTTGTTGAAGATGTGGTGCGGGAAAGGGTCTGACGGGGAGCCGGAGTGTATTGTGCTCATGGTCTTGATGGTGTCCTCGATGTTCACGCTGGCCCAGGATGGCAGGGGGTCGTGGTCGATGGTGTGCGGCGGGTCTGGTGCATCGATCTTAGTTGGGGCTGTCTGGGTGTTGAAGCTGTCGTGGATGGTCATTCCCTCATTTGCAAACACATTAAGTTGCACGGAGCTTGTAACGTTTTGGCTCCGAATCTTGCTTGTGTGTTGAAGGGTATTCCAGCTCCTGCTATTTCTCCTACTTTCACTGTGCTTGCTAATGGTAGCTATTTGCTTTTGAATAACCAAGACTGCTGTGGCCTGCTGGCCGGCATACCAAATATTGTTACTGTTTCCCACAGGGTTGTCTGCTGCAAAAATGTGCTTTTTCCTCCCCCGCACAACATCATAGTTAGTTCTGTGTGGCCTTCCATTCCTACTCTGAAGGCGGATTTCAATAAATTGAGCAGAATAAAGGCACTATTATTGAACCAGGAGGTTATGCTCACATCTGCCCGGGAGACGTTCATTCTCCAGGTGGCAAGTACCCACAGTGAAATACAAGCCCTTTTGAACACTAACCTCCCACAACATTTCGGTGAACTGATTCACCGTGTTTTTAATGCGTCCCGCACTGAAGGTCTAGTGCACTTTTTTAAAGTTGTGGGCTCTGGCCTTGTGACCTCTTTTCAAACTATTTTTGGTGTAATACCGGCTTTTATTCATTCCATCTTTTCCAGCGTCTTTGGTGGCTTTCCACTGATCCTCGCCTTGGTGGCTGGTGTCCTGCTGTTGGTCTGTTTCCTACGCAATAGCTGCACCTCCATGGGCCCTTCTCGAGCCAGGTCGGCTCCAGATGCTCCGTGAACGCCTCCTCGCTGGCTTCGGCGTCCTGCCATTGGCGACAATGAGTGTGTCATATACACTTTCTTTTCGCTTTGCGTATTTCACTTGCGTGCAACATGTGATGTCTTGCATCAGATGTCCATTCTCGTGGGCCATGGATTATTGTCTCTCCAATACGTCTTTGTCTGTTCCGGATTTTGTTCAGTTGGTGGGTCCTCTAGAGGCCCATGAACGGGACTGTTCCACTGCAGGCTACATGGCACGTGCGGCTGCACTGGGGATTTTGGCACAATGGGATATCTGGGCGGCTGCTCAGAATCTCCTACAACAGAGTTATATTGAGTATCACGCAAGTTGTCCCGCATTGCTGTTTGCTGCTCCATCTTGCGCGGATCATGCCTGCAGTTTTGATTTACTTGACTGGATGGCATCGCTTTTTTCCGATGGTTCCAATGATGTCCTCTTGGAAAGTGTGGCGTTTTTTTGCACGTACACTCTTTTGGATTGAGAGGGTTTTTTGTTCTCCTCCTTCTCTCGAACCAGATCTCCAATCTTCGGAAGCCAGCCGGCAACCGGAATCTGCAATGCAGCATCTGTGGCTGAAGGTAAATGTGCAATCGCAAGTTTGTCTCGGGCTTCTTGTAAGTCCTGTAACATAGTAGAATAGTTATCTACATCAAAGATGGCGGATTGTGCCGCCATGTCAAGACCATCAAGGTCAGGCACAAACATTCTTATGCCAAAGAGCATTTCGTATGGGGTCCGCCCACCCAGAGGTCTTCTCGGGAGATTATTAAGTGCACGTTGTACCGTATACAAGTGGGCCAGCCAGTTCCTGCCAGTACCTAAGACTCTAGCTGTCAAGGATTGCTTTAAGTCACGGTTCATTCGTTCAACAATCGAATTGCCCTCAGGCCGATACGGTGACGAAAATTTCACCCGCACCCCCAGTGAACCCATTGCGTCCTTGTAAGCCTTAGAGGCAAACGCTGGACCTTGGTCAGAATGGAAGGTGCCGCAGGCGAAAATTCCCACAAAGACACGCAAATCCCTTATGACATTTCGAGCGTCAGCACTCCGTTCTGGCCAGTCCCAGATGAAACGTGTGCACGAGTCCACTGCAACTAAGATATATTTATATGCAGTGTCTGATGAGAATGGACCGCAGTGATCCAGGTAAACACACCCAAAAGGTCTGTTAGAAATGCAGAGCGAGGTCTGTGGTGGCCGTGCAACCGTGGAAGGCTTAATCTGTTGACAAACGTCACAAGAAAGCACATAAGTACGGGTTTGTTTGTATAACCCACGCCACCAGTAACGCTGCTGCAAGATGGAAACCGTCGCAGACACTCCAGCATGAGCCGATGCCATGCCTTCGTGTGCCGCCTTTATCAAGGAAAGTCTGCGATCCGCGTTGGGAATCAGCCGATCACCAACGTTTGGAATTCTTACATAAGGAGCCTGTTCGGGACCTAATTGATAAGAGTATTTGGAAGGGAAACCCCTAGGGTAATTAGCACCTTCCTTTGTTGCAGCAATAGCCGCTGGAATATCAGAATCTATTTTAGACATGGATCTGGTAACTGCTGCGACTGAGCACGTGGCTACTGCTGATTTGGCAGCTTCGTCTGCCAAACCGTTACCGACAGCATGTGCGCCCACACGCTGATGGCCAAGAGTGTGTACCACCTGTGTGAGAAGCAGACGTTGTTGTAAATCTGCCACTCGAACCCAAAGCATTTTATGCTTGAATGTGCTGCCTTTTGCATCTCTATAGTCATTTTGTGACCAAAAGAATAGATTGTCATTGTATGACTGGACACAGTAAATAGAGTCACATACAATAAGAGTGGTCACATCAGGATTAGCGAACTCAAGTGCGAGCACCAAAGCACGCAGCTCGGCCAATTGTGCAGTACTGTCTCCTAGTGCTTGAGTATGCACTACAGTTGATCTGAACTTTCCGTTCACAAAGGATCCTGCAACAATAGCACATGCTGCTGAATAAGCAAGCTTGGAACCCGTGGCCGGCTGCGCCGAACCATCGGTATAGATAATACATTCGTAATCCTCAAGCGGTAGCAAAGACAGAGGAGGAGGATGAACAAATTCATACTGCAAAAACTCCTGAGTCTGTAGTGAAGAATCAAAGATAAAAGTGACATCCGGAGACGTCAAAGATGTTGCCCATTGTATCCAACGGGGGTGCAAAGCTTTAGAGTTCGGCACACTTCCTTTCGTCACTGCCTCAAGGGCAGGATAGGGTGTTACCACCAAAATGCGTTTTCCCTGGGCCAGTGCGCGTTCCTTTAGAATCGCCATTTGCACTGCGGTCAAAACTTTTTCCACCGAGGAAAAGCGCATTTCTGCAGAGGTGTATAGATGTGACTTGTATGCTATTGGTACTGTGTCACCTTCGTTAAAGGTCAAGTACGTGAAACCCACTGCCCCTGGAATGATTCTAACCACCAGGTTGGTGTGGTTATCATGAGTCAACAAGTATTTAGACTCAAGTAAGTCTGTCTGCAAAGACTGCAGAGTGAAGGAATGCTCCGGAAGCCAGCAAGACTTCGAAAAGTTAGGTTGTATCAAGGAATACAGTGGCTTGATACGCTGGTCATATTCGGGAATGGAAGTACGCCCGAAGTTCAGAAAACCCAGCAAAGACTGAAGTTTCTTCAGTGTAGTAGGAGGGCACAGAAGTGCACATTTCTCCAGGAAATGGGGGGCTAAGCCCTTACCTTCATTGTTGAGCTCATAGCCCAAAAACAAAACGGTAAATTCAGCAATGTGAGATTTGGCAAAGTTAAACTTGTAGCCTAGAACCGCAAATTCTAGAATAATGCGGTCCACTCGGGAAAGATGCTGGAACAATTCGTCGTCTGTCAGATAAATATCATCGACGTACGAACATGAATCCGGGTCTATGCCGTCTAATAAAGAGACAACACGGGCAGCGAATACACCTGGACTGTTTTTGTAGCCCATAGGTAGACGCCGGAATTTGAATAATTTACCACCGGAGGTAAAAGCGCCCCATTGGCTACTCTCCGGGGCTAAGTTGTGCGTGTAGAATCCATTGGATAGGTCAAGTGTCGTTTTATATTTTTTACGAACAAGACTGTCTACTAGCGCAGAACTATGTGTGTTTTGCACCGCAAAGGTCCGACAATGAGAGTTCAAATGCCGGTAATCCAAAACTAAACGGTACGATCCATCGGGTATGGAAACCGCAAAAAGGGGATTATTCATCGGTGACTCGCATGTTTCAATCACTCCCTGATATTCCAACTGAGTCAGAATTTCGGAAACGGGACCTTTAGCTTCCCGTTTGATGGGATATTGGGGTTGTGGCTGAGGTTGAGACCGCAGAGGTATTTCATGGGGTGGTGATTCTTCATCCCAGCCCACATGGTTGCGGTATAATGCTGGAGCCAGGGACACAGCCCATTCAGCTGCAAGAGCCTCTGCTTTGTCTTTAGGGACGTGTCGAGAAAAGCTCGGAAGGATTACCTCCTCCCCTTTACGCGCAGCAAGTACGAATGGGGGCGGCCAATCCGCCTCCGCTAACAGAATGTCATACGAAGAGGTCAGATTTTCCCAAAAAATCCCTTTTATTACACGCTGTATATCACCTTCGATTTGAATTACAATATTATATAGTCTGTCAGGGGAGCCACTCTGGTGTCTGCTGTCTCGACAGTAATGAATGTTTCAGTTGCTGTCACCTCCACATGAGGACGTAGCGCCTCCCGCACTATGGTAACTTCCGCGGCGCTGTCTAGGAGGGTCACTGCCCACGTCCAATCCAGGAGTCTCGTTCTCACCGTCTGTGGCATATTTTGCTGTACAGCGGCAACTTTTTTCTTCTGAAATTGGGGCGAGAACGTTGAAAATCGTCTGGTTTCCCTCTGACCTGTTGTCGAGGTTGGTCTCGTCCCTGTGGATCCTCTCGACCCCTTCCTCTATCCTGGCGATCTCCTCCACCAGCCTGCGAAGATGTTGGTGCCTGTGAAGAACGAGGAGAACGCGAATCAGGGACTTGAAATCTCTCTGGAGATTTAATTCTCGCCCTATCACGCAAATCATAAGTGCGTTCAGAAGAGACGGAAACCGGGGATGCACCTCGCGACCCCGGCTTCTTCTGTTGCTTACCCTGTTTTTTCAACCTCCAGCTCTTTTTAGTAAAAACTGGTTTCTCATCTTTCTCAGACTGAGTTTTTGGTTGTTGTTGCGATTGTGTTTGCGTTTTGGCAAAAGGCTTAACTCCCAGGCTATTGCAACCAATGGTTTTGTAAGCCTGAGCAATTATTTTCGGTAATTCGCGAGGCCTGTCCAATTCTGGGACTAAAGCCAAAGCATTAGCTACTTGAAAGTTCACTGCATCGCCCTTGACATTCGCAAGGATCAACTCAGCTACTACGTCGAACACTCCCACCAGTCTCATCCCTAATTCCACAGCTGCTTCAGGGCCATGTTCATCCTGTACTCGTTTAATCACAGAGGGGAGAACTGTCATGGAAGGAGTGCCGAAACACTTTGAATACACTGCAGCGAATACCCTACCCCAGTTGTTGCATTCTGCCAACTCGGGTACTAAGTCTTTTGGCAAACTAATCGTCAAAATCCTATGTTTTTCCACGGGAGAAGTATTTGGAAAAACTGCCTCCAGCTGGTCAAATTTTTCTGCAAGCCAATAAGGAAAATCATCCTTATGCTGTGGGCGCTTGCCCATCACCGAATTCACCATGACAGGACTTATGGTTACACCGCCTGCACCACCTGGATGGGCCGCAACTCCAGGTGGGGCTCCCTGGATGTTGCCTGTAACATAGTGTACTAAAGCTCTATGTACTCGTATCAAAGACGAATGCATATGTCGCAGTTCAGCAACTGTCACCGTCATATAACGCGGATGTGGTGTATACCCGGCCAAGACTGGCCAAATGGCCCCATCAATTGATAATGGGCCTAAACGAACCATGGTAACCGGTTGGGGGAGGGCGCCATCAAACCAAACAGGGTGTTGCCAAGCCGTGAGCGGTACTTCAAGATTCATATATGGTCTATAGAGCATAGGAACAACGGTGGCTTTGTATTCATGGAACAAATTATCAGCCCCATCCACCGCCGGAAAGGTGATCCATGAGTAAAAAACCTCAAAGTGGTAAGCTGGATCTGCTTGTACCACAAAGATCAAGTCGACACCCGCGTCAGGCACTCCATACACTGTTAAGTGTGCCCGGAGCACTGCGCGGCTATGTGCCGCAATTTGAACAGCCATTTCAGGCTAAAAGTTCTGGACAACCTATGTGTGGCAGCACAATAGAGGGTATTGTTTAAGAAACCTTTTAACAACTTCAAGCTTGAAAGAACCTATAAAAATGTCAATATAGGAGGTATCACCATCACACACGCTTCCGGAAGCGCCTGTGAAGGGAGTTGTGGACAAGCACAAATATTACTCAAGCGTCTCGCAGATAAGCGGCCCCACTCGTTGGTTGCGCCATGTTATAAGGATTCTGCACATATACAGAGCTATGCACAGGATAATAGGACCTCGGAATATAGTGGTGAGCCAACTATAAACCTTAGCACCTAAAACCCTAATCCGGCTAGCTGTAGCGTCTCATTAGCAACAATGCTACCAATGGTTAGACAACCCAGAACACGGTATCTCTCTCTCTCTCAGGACTTGCAGTAGCAAGAACACCCTTTCATAACTCACTCATAAATGTCCACAACGCGCGTAAGAAGAGACACTGTATAGTTTAAAATGTTTATTTCCACTAACGTGCTCTAAGATACAGTACACGTGCCAGTACTATCAGCATAATGCATAATGATAACATAAGCAGCATAGTTACAACTCCATAGAATACAAACGGGGAAAGCATTTCATAAAGCAGTGTATATAAGGCTAAATGACCTTACCACCCTCCCCGTGCTAGTAGCTAGTTTATTATAAAAATAGAAGACCTCTGGGCTTTGACTAGCGAACCCCCATACCTCAATATCTAGATGCAAAGTTTACATCATCAGATACAAACAGCTCTTAACTCTGGAAAGGTTGTTCTCCAAGTGATTCTAACAGTGAAAAAACACAATATTAAAAGCACACAAATTTCTCCAAGGCAGCTGTAAATAGAGTGTTATGTCTAAGTTCGAGGGACTGGCCAAATCAGCAGGAACAAGGAACGTTGTTTATCGACCTTGTACATGGTGTGCAGACAGTAGCCCAAAAGGGAACAGGAGACAAGGTGAAAGTCAGAAATGCAGACAGTGCTAAGATAGCCGGGCAGCATCAGAGGCTCGAAAAACAACGGCACAAAGGAACGTGCGCAAAAAAGGGCCTCAAGGCAGCCAGGCCCAGGCCAACGTAGCAGGGTAGACCAGGAGGCCACAAACCACACGACATTTCTTCTCTGCAAGTTCTCCTGCCCTGGTGTTTTCGTCCTCTAGGCGAGCAGTAACCTGAAGCAGTTCCTTAGTTGACCCTTGCCCTGAGCTTGAACAGCTGAGGCCACTGTGCACAATGATGCATGATCTGACGTTCCCTCCAAATCTCCAAAGTGACTCTGTGTTCTTCCAACAACCTCTGCAGCTCTGCTAATATCGAGTGGAGTAGCAGACATGTTGACTCCCAAGCCTTCTGCGCCTGCTTCCACCTGTGAGTTTATATCTGTTGTATCCCTTGGGTCAGTATCCATTCTGTCTGCTCCCCCCGGACCTTGTGCCCTCCGCGCACCACTATCTTCTTGATCAAAGGAGCCTGACAAGTCTTCACCAGAAACACAGTAGAAGGGACTGAAGGACTGTCATAGATGCTTGAGGCGGATGTCAAATTCGCAAGGGTAGTCTGGTTGAGACTTTTACCTTGTATTAGACTAGAGCCACTTCAGCTGAACTTGCCAGTTGTGGAGAAGAGAGCGGCTCCGCTCCTGCTGCTCCATTTACACTCTGCACCACACTTAGTAACACACCCACCATTGCTGTTTTGATATTATCTTCATTGCAAGCGTGCAGCAGACTATTCGCATTGCCTAATTGTAATAACTTGAGAATGGGTCATCCGACCCGAAAGCCGGGAGCTGAGCCGTCAGTTACACCAGCTGTCACTACCGAAGCCGGAGGGTTGCTGATTGCGGATGCCGTCACCGCTGCGGTGCGACCCCCTCGGCCTCCATGCTGAACGTTTGTGCGAGGTGGAGCCATGGCTGGGCTTGGATTTCGCCGGTCAGCATCAGTACGAGAGTGGCTGTAACAGAAGCAGCTCTGCCACCTCACCACTCGAGCCTGCAGCAAACAGCCTCGCACAGTTCTGAGAAGCTGCCACTGCATCTGTAAGAAGGGTTCCAGCCGAGAGGTATTTATCCGCCAGTAAGTAAGAGATATGAAAAAAAAAGAAAATGGGACTAAGCCGGCTCTGAAGTTGGATGAGTGAGGCGGTATTGTGGGAACAGTCCCAGGAGTGTGTTCACCAGCGCAAGTTCAGACCACCATTTTCCCTCTGTCATGATTCCTTTCAAGCTTTGGGTAATGAAGCGTCCGATTTAGAGGTACAAGGTTTTACAAACAAAGATTTGGAGGGTGATTTAAATCCCTAATCAGATCAAGGAAATATCTCTCAACAAGCAGAGGAGTACCTTGTAATTGGCATCTGTCCTAAGAGAAAGATAGTGGCACCTAAAATAAATAGTTTATTTTGTTTTGGGGAATTTTATAGAGGAAAGAGATGTGTTGTATTTTTGTTTAATATTGTAAAGGAGGAGATGTGTTGTATCTTCAGTTTTTCTTGTGTTTTTTATACTTGTTCTTTGGTGTACATTTTTAGCAGCAGTGTTTTCATTCAACTCTTTTTCCTTTTCCCCATTTCTGTTATGCCTCGTGTTTCTTCCACGAGGTCATGATCAAGAATTGGTTTTATTCACCTTCTGTCTGTTCAGTTGGAAGTTAGCTGCTCTCCTGGGCGGTTCGCTCTCCACTGCTGGGGACACTTACCTTTGAATAAACTCACTTTTATTCAACTCGTGCCTCCTTCATCGTTAACTACAGCTACCATTTTTTTGTTATTGAATTGAATCATATGCCTAATGCAATATGGTATTTAGGACCACATTATGTGTTGCATAATGAGGGCTATTACATGTTGCCCGGTGTCTCCAGGCCCAATAATTCTGCATCTGGAGACTCCATATTCAGGTTCACTGGGTGTAGATCTGCAACCTGTGAAACTGTTGTAGGGATAGGGGCAGGGGCTGTGGGCTTGAGCACAGTTTAGCCCCTGCCTGCCCATTGCAGCACCACTGGGGGTGCAGACAAACTCTCCCAGCCTACAGCATCCTGCCTGCCTCTTGCAGCACCACCTGGGGAACAGACAATGCTCTCCCAGCCTACAGCATTCTGGCTGTTGCCTGTTCTGTGCCCTTCTACCCCAATCCACTTTGTCCCTCTTACAGACATCTTCCACCTGGACTGAGCAGGGGGAACATGTCAGCAGATTGGTTTCTTTAATTGGATGAGAAACGAACAGAAAAGGGCCAGGTATTCTGAAGTCGAGCTTGTTATTGCCTGTTCTAGTGACAAAACTCCTAATTACAGTATTTCTGAGCAGTGATACCTGGCGGAAACAGGGATTCCAGCCCCCTAGTATTCCTTTACTAAAATCTGACAAACTGGTAATGAGTGCCTTCATACTTAACTTAGGTTTAGCTCTTTCAGACATGTGTAAGAAACATATAAGGACTATAGTTTGTGGTTTTGGGATATCATGTTGCACCATGTGTGCATCTACCAATCAGAAGAAATCTTTAAGTGCACCTTGCATATTTGAGCCAGACAAAAGATTGTATGTGATGCAGCTCCATTTTGTCTATGTCCAAGTTAATGAATCTAAAATTATCTGTGTACTAGACAAGGACCACTCCCAGCCCAGCACAGAACTTTCACCACCACCACTGCCCAACAATTTTGGGGCACTACATAACTGTGCTACCACCCCACTGACTGCACTGCCACATCAGAGCATTACTTGCCCACCATACAACTACCACTAGACTACCACTCCTACCAATGAGCTACCAACACACAAACAGCTTTATCTTTATTTCCATCCACCACACTAGTACCCCATCACTGCATTTTGAAAGATATAACCACAGTGTCTCACCAATCACCACATTACCCCCCCACATCCCCCCAAGCACAGATCATCGCCTCCCAATACCAAAAACACTACCTGGGAAGAAATTAAAAGACTAAGCACCACAAAAACACTGTCATCCAACTGTGATCTCAGACCAGATTTACCATTGCACAACACAGGTTCTCTTCAGCACGGAACTACCACCTCACAGCAACACACATCCACTCTAGGCAATGAACTCCATACACCACCACCAGCTAAATGGTCCATCACCATTACTCACTTCCAGTGGTGGCTTACCTTAGTTTGTGTTGGAGCTCCGCCCTCCTTGTTTCTGCCCTTGATTTATTATACCAGTAGTGAATAATAACGTGTTATTCACTACAAGTATAATAAAAAATGACAAGCATTGCTGTAGCATGTAGCAGTAAATTTGTTTGATGGCTGGTGCAGGTAGATAGAGGAACCTGCACCAGCAATTAAACAGATTGCCCGCAAGCTGGTGAAGTCCCACACCTAGCCTTAGATGCTTGCCGCGTCTCAAGTCCTCCACATTAGTGAAACACTTGAGTGTCATCATTGCAGATATCGTATGGCACTTTTGCCTTATGCCCCACAGTGCTGAGGCTGGATATCAATCCTCTCCCATCGTGTCCCAAGATAGGGTGGGATCAGGAGCTTCACTCACAATGAAATGGGAGAGGATTAGGTGAAAAAGGAAGAAACTGAAAGCTGGAGCCTACTCATTATACGTCATGTCATGTTTCTATTTTTTTCGTGCATATATCACCCAGGTGGGTATCCTGGCTATCCTAGAGAAAGAGGGTGCCTCCCTGCCAGGGGCTAATTGACAGAGCCAAGTTTTGAGTTTTTTTTAATGAAATTCTGGGATTGAGCTGATGGCTCTGATGGGCAGGGGGAGGTTGTTCCAGGCTTTGGGAGCCAGGTATGAGAAAACACACCTGTCGGCTCTAGCTCTATAGATGCAGAGAATGTGAACAAGCAGGAGGTCAGGTCAGCGTAGGTTTCTGGTCAGTTGTGTAAGCTGATGCAGCTGATCAGATATGCAAGGTCTAGATTGGGCAAAGCTTTGCAAGCTATGCGTGGAACTTGAAGAGTGCATGTTTGTGAACTGGGAGCCAGTGGAGGTCTTTGAGATTCGTGGACATATGAGTACGGGATGGGAGATTGAGCGTGAGTCTGGCTGCGGCATGTTGAATGACTTGAAGTCTCTTGGTGAATTGTGGGGTGATGCCAACGTAGAGTGCATTCCCATAGTCCAGCTTACTGAAGATCATGGCTTGTCAGATGGGCATTCGGGTGTTGAACAGGAGCCAGCTGAAGACTTTTTCTGAGGAGTTTAAGTCTAGGGTGCAGAAGCAGGAGTCATCGAATGAGTTGATCTGGCTGGTCAGTGAAATTTGATTGTCAATTACTATCCCCATGTTCCTGGCTTGTTTAGACATGCTGAGTGTCGGTACTAGTTTGGAGGGCCTCCAGGCAACACTCCAGGTCCGAGGTGTTTTTCCCGAAGAGCCCCACCTCCATCTTGTCTGAGTTGAGCTTCACCGAGTTGGTCATCACCCAGTTGGTGACTTCGGACAATCAGGTGGTAAACTTTAGCTGTGTGTTGGAGGTGTCATCAGAGAGGGAGAGGATGAGCTGGGTGTCATCGGTGTATGAGAAGATGTTAAGTGTTATGCCATGGATGATGTTGGTGAATAGTGCCATGTAGACATTAAAGAGCATGGGGCTGAGCCAGGATTCTTGGGGACTCCAAAGATCAAGTTGAAAGCGGAAGAGGGGAATGTATCCAGGCTGATGGACTGGGTGTGTCTGGCAAGAATAGAGCTGGTCAAGTGGAAAGTCGGTCCATGTATGCCAGTTTCATAAAGGCGTTAGATGAGGATGGGGTGAGAGACAATGTTGAACATGGCAGAGAGGTCGAGGAAGATAAGTGCTGCTGTTCCTCCATTGTCTATGATATGGAGAATGCCGTCGGTGGCACCAATAAGGATAATTTTGTGCTGTGATTGGGCCTAAATTCGGATTCTGAGGGGTCCAGGAGGGGGTTGTTGCTGAGGTAATCGGCCAGTTTTTTATGGATGAATTTTACCAGGACTTTAGCCAGGTAAAGTAGCAAGGACATCTGTCTGTAATTGGATGGGTCTGCTATGTGTTTCTTCTGTAGTGGTAGCATAGTGGCATGTTTCCAGGCATCCAGGAAAGTAGCAGTGATGAGTGAGTCATTGAATATTGGTGTGCGGGCAGCGCAGATGGGGTCGGTGTAGTGGAATTGGACTTCGTAGTGGTCAGTCCAATGAGGAGGGTGGTCTTATCCACAGTGATTAGAGGGAAGCAGGAGAAAATAGGGTGGAGGAGATGTCCGGTGGTGTGGGAGGGGTCCTTTACTCATTGGGTGGGTCTGAAGGTATACAGGTCTTCCAGAAAGTTGTTGGTGTTCTGGTGAGTGAGGTCGTTAAGGTGAAAGTTAAGGTTGCTGGGAAGGAAGAAAGAGCTGGAGTTGGGCACCAGTGGTGCAATGAGGTCTACAATGGTGTTTCCAAGGATTAATCTCAGTGTGAGAGGTAGGTGGACTAGAGCCCCTCTTAGGGTTGTGTTGCTGAAAACTTTCTTTTGGAAGTGGAGATTGGTCACGCCCACTGACGTCAAAAGTCAGTGCGAGGTCAGAGGAGCGAGGCAATGCAGCTCTGAAGTTCGAGGTCTCTGAGGCAGGGATGAGCGAGTCCTGTGAACCCCCACGTTAGCCCGTGGCTGTCATAGGCTTTAGTAGAGGGGAGCCACCATCAGCAGCCACTGTCTGAGGTTTTGCCATGGTCTGTCTTGGTCTGCTTGGACTTGGCAGCAGATTTAGCAGCGCAACTTATCGGTAGAAGAGCTCCACACTGTCCTGCCCTCCCAATTACTCTTTCTGATGGCAGCCGGAGTAGGATTTCGTTGGTCAACTTCCTCACTTTGTAAGACAGCGGCAGGAGTTCAGCAGGAGTTCGGGGGACACAGAGACAAGGAGTCTTGGTCGAATAAGAAAGGGGCACGGCGGTGAGGAAGCAGTGCAATAGGGTGCTTGCAGTCTGCTGTTCTCTGCCCTGTACTGCCAGCACTGCCCCAGGATTGCCCTAGGGCTGCCCATGGAGGCCATTAAAATCAATAAAAAATATCAATCCCCCAGCAATCCAAGAGCCTGCTGATTGTTGTGCCAGCTTCAGAGTCTGTGGACATGAGCAAGTGGTGAGTATCAGGGGGTTCTCCATACAGTTGGCTTTCCCTCATCAGCGCCAGCAGCTCAGCCCTCAGCCTTCAGTACTCAGTTCACAGCTCATAACCTCCAGCTTCTAGATCCAGCCTACCTCCCTAGAGCTAGTGGGGGCCAGCAGGAACCAGTAGGGGCCAAAGGAACAAAAGGAAGCATATAGCAGTGCAGAATAAAGCATGGTTGAAGTGCAGAAAGTGCATAAAAAGCACTAAAGTGAGAGGCTAACAAGAAGGACATACTACTCAGAGTGGTTTCAGGTGGCATGGCGCAGCTTTAGACGCTATAGTCAAGGCTAGAGTTGGGACTGGTGTGGAAGCGGTCGGACTAGGTTTGGGTGCGGCTTGCGCCTCCTGAGAAGCCCCCCACCTAGATTTCAGCTGCACACCTCTCTCATTTATCTTTAACTCAATAAATTAGGGCTGCTGAACTTTGACTAACTAGACCAACTCACTGCCAAACAGCAGATTTCAGCTTCATTCCTCTATCACTCATCCTTAGCTCTACAAATTAGGGCTGCTGAACTTCGACTAACTAGTCCAACTCGCTGCCAAACAGCATGAGATCAGGAAAGGTACGCGGGTTACCTAAGCCCCGAAGAACAGAGCACTCTGGGCCACTAGCTCCAACAATGCCAGATTGCCAAGAAGCCTTGAACCATACTGTGGCTACTGCCCCAAGCAGTTACTGTGGATCGCAAGCCACATAAATGCCTGAATTACAAATCCACACTCAGTTCTCCTCTGTCGACATCATAGGTCTACTAGCACCATATAGGGGCCTCAAAGGCACCCCGGATAGACCACTCCCAATCACCAATTTACGGACCAGAAATTATGACAGACCAAAATCACATTACAGGTAGCCCTCTTCAGTAGGGGGTAACAATGTACCAAGATGGATCACTGTAGTGGATTCTTACACAGAAACTAAAAGAGAGACCCAGTCGCACCCTTTCACTATTCACGCTTTCCAACCCTGGGTGCGACCACCAGTGGAACCTGAGGCAATCTCCACAATTGAGGAATAGTGTCAGGGGCGAGGCATTTCTAACCAAGAAAGCACGAAGACTGAGTTGTTGCCACAATATAAATCAAGGGGCTTCCATGGCATTTTAAATCTGAGCGCAGTGCTAGGGTTGCTCAAAGCAGTACAAGGTCTGCATCACATTAGGTCTATTCAATCAATCAGGATTTATAAAGCGCAGCTAATCACCCGATAGGGTATCCAGGCGCTTGCAGGCCCCAGAGGCTTATTCGAACAGCCAGGTCTTAGGGCCATTTGAAATTCCGGAAGTGGGGTGATGGTCCGGAGGTGTGTGGGGAGGCTGGTCCAGGCCTTTGCTACAAAGTGGGAGAAGGAGTGTCCTCCACTTCTACTTCGGTAGATGCGGGGTGTATGGGCAAGTGAAAGGGAGGTGGAACATAGTCTTCTCGATGGTTGGAAAAAGTCCAGGCGGTGGTTATTGTAGGCGGATCCTTGGTTGTGTAGAGCCTTGTGTGCGCGGGTCAGCAGCTTGAATTGGCATCTCTTCTGTACCCGGAGCCAGTGCAGTTTCCTAAAGTGGGGTGTGATGTGGGTTCATCGGGGAAGGCCGAGGATGAGTCTGGCTATAGCGTTCTGTATGGTTTGAAGTCTTTGTAGAAGATTTGTGACGATTCCTACGTAGAGGGCACTGCTGTAGTCCAGTCGGCTGGTGATGATGACTTGTGTCACAGTGCGTCTCGTGTGTAGGGATAGCCACTTGAAGATCTTACGTGGCATGCGCAGAGTGATGAAGCAAGCTGAGCAGATGACTTTGATCAGTGATTTCATGGTAATCTGGTTGTCAATGATAATTCCAAGGTTTCTGGCGTGGTTGGAGGGAGTGGGTGAGGGTCCTATGTCTGATGGCCACCAGGAATCGTTCCATGTGTTGCTGCTGTTGCCAAAGATCAGTAATTCTGTCTTGACTGTGTTCAGCTTCAGGCAGTTGTTCTTCATCCAGCTGCCGACATTCGTTGTGCATCTGTGGAAGTTGGTTCTGGTGGTCGTGGGGTCATCGGTGTGTGAGAGGATGTATTGGGTGTCATCTGCGTAGGAAATTATATTGAGGCCGTGGGATCTGACGGTGTTGGCCAGTGGAGTCATATATGCATTGAAAAGTGTGGGCCTGAGGGATGAGCCCTAGGGAATACCGCAGGTGATCTCCATGGGTTCAGAGGTGAAAGGTGGGAAGTGGATCCTCTGGCTTCTTCTGGTGAGGAAAGAGGTGATCCATCTGAGTACGTCGCCTTGAATGCCGATGTGGTGGAGTCTTTCGATCAGTGTGTGGTGGGATGTGGTGTTGAAGGCTGCTGAGAGGTGGAGGAGGCTCAAACTGCTGTTTCTCCTCAGTTGAGGAGGGTTCGGATATCATTGGTGGCTGCGATCAGGGCGGTTCCAGTGCTGTGACTGCTGCAGAAGCCAGATTGGGAGGCGTCGAGCAGCTGGTTGTGCTCCAGGTGTGTCATGAGTGTATTGTTGATGATCTTTTCCAGTACCTTAGCTGCGAATGGGAGCAGGGAGATTGGCCGGTAGTTTTTGAGTTCGCTGGAGGTCGGTGGAGGAGTTTTTAACTAGTGGTAGGACTTTGGCGTGTTTCCAGGCATCAGGAAATGTTGCGGTGGTGATAGAGGTGTTGAGTAGGGTGGTGAGTTCCTGGCCAATTGGTCTGTGGGAGCTCCCGAGTGGATGGATTTCATGGTGGAGGTGCTGTCCAGGGTGGAGAGGATTTTCCAGGTGGTCAGTGTATGGTTCTTGTTGGTTACGGTGATGGCATATCTGTCGAGGAGATCCGTAGGTGTGGGTTGGGGTTCAGAGTTTCTGTATATGGTTGCAATCTTGTCATGGAAGAAGTGGGCGAGGTTGTCGCAGAGCTCCTGTGAGGGTGTTATATTGTTTTTGCTGGCAGCCGGGTTGAAGAATTCATTAACAATGTTGAAAAGTTTCTTGGTGTTGTTGGCGCTGGTTTCGATGCATGCGGCAAGGGCTGTCTTCTTTGTTGCCCTCAGCAGGCAGTGGTAGAGGGTGAGGGAGGTCTTGAAGGCTGCCCTGTCAGAGCTGTCCTTGCTGGTGAGCCATCTCCTCTCCAACTGTTTGCTGTCTTGTTTCGCTGTTCTCAGTTCTTGGGTGTACCAGCTGACATTTTTAGAGGATTTTCTCTGGATGTTGCTATTGATGGGGACGATGCTGTCTGAGTAATTGGTGGCCCAGTCATTGAAGTTTTTCACTCCCCGTTTGAGGTTGGTGGCGGTAGCAGGGTTGGAGGTGTTGAGGGCATTCGCCCAGCTGGTCTCTGAGATTTTGTTCCACCTCCGGTGGGGGGGCATTGGTCATCCCGTGGGTGGTGGTGTGGGGGATGGAGATGCTGAAGTGAATGATGGAGTGATCAGTCCATGTGAGTTCTGTAACATGGCTGTGTGATGCCATTGCTGGAAGTGAAAATTGGGTCCAGCATGTATGTATGTAGGGTCGTGGACGATCTGGGTCATTCCGAGGCTGCTCACACTGTCGAGTAGGTGTGCCGTGTTTTTGTTGTTGGGGTCATCAATTTGGAAATTTAGGTTCCTGAGGAAGATGTAGATCTTGGAGTCTAAGGCTAGGGGAGTAGTGAAGTCTGCGATGGTGTTGCAGAAGCTGGAGCACATGCCTGGGGGTCGGTATGTGAGGGTGCCTCTGATGGTTGTCTTGTCATCTATATGGAGCTTAAAGTTGAAATGTTCCATTGGGGTTGGTGGTATTGTCAGTGGTGGTGGTACACTGTATGGTCTCTTTGTGGATGTTGGATGTTCCTACTCCCGGCTTGTTGGTGCGGTCCTGGTGAGTAATTTTATATCCATCAGGGATCGCTGTGGCAATGTCTGGGGCGAATGTGGGTTTGAGCTAGGTCTCAGTGAGGAAGATGATGTCAGGTGCAAGATAAGCCTGGGCTGCAAACTCCACTCCGTTTGCGAAGTTTGCAGAGTTTTCCGCACTCCGCTGGGTTTCTTCCTCGCTCGCCAATGTCAAATCCACCTCCCGGAGAGATTTCTCAATGCGGGAGGTCAGATTTCTCAACCCGGGCAGTCATGGATGGTTGTGAGCGCTCGCGTTGAGAAACCAGTTCAGCAGCAGATCAATCCTAATGGTCATGATCACAAATAGACGACATTTCAGAATCGCATGAGGGATGCCCCAAACACCCTACCCCCCACCCCCCCCCAGGCCTACACTTGTAGAATCTGCCTTTGGAACATGACAGCCTTGGCGCAAAGGTGGGGGGGTGATTTCCTATTATTTCTACGTGACCATGAGACTCTACTTCTGCAAGAAACATGGCAGCTGTCATCTAAACCAAACGTGGGATTCAAGGAATATTGTAATGTCGCAACAAAAGAGGCGAAGTCGGGAAGGGCCAAAGGGGACATGGTGATTTACATCTCAAATGATATCTTGTGGATACATGAGGAATTGGACGTGGGTTTCTCATGGATGCAGTGTGTTTAGGTCGTAATGGAGCCGCATACCACACTATTAATTGTAACCCTTTACATTCACCCAGCCCATAAGCACAAACTCAATAAGATCCAGACCCTGATTAGTCTACTTAAAGCCTTGAATGCCATGTAGCCCCAAGCTTTCATATTAGTATCGGGTGATTTTAATATGAATCTTTTGCAAGCCTCAGCTGTCAAATCTCCACATTATATTCCGGAAATCGTTGGAGATCAAACTAGAAGGGATCTTCAAGGCAAGTCATGCATAACAGCCATAGAAACCTTGGGTTTCTATACACTCAATGGGTGAAGTCCATGGGATAACCCAGCAGCCTTCAAGTCAGGCTCTACTTTAGACTATACTCTGATTGACCAAGATCTATTCAAGGGACTTACTAATTTAGCTATAAAAGTAAGATCAGATAGCGATCATTTTGTACAAACTTTCACTCTGGAGCTTACACCACCTTGAGCCCCAGAAGCAAAATGCCTGTCAACATCATCCCAGACGTTCAACTTAAGGCACTTCATATGAAAGGGCACAACAACAGGGACCATCATGGACTTCATCACCAACCATCTCATACAGGAAACGCCGAGTTCCAATTCTGGTTTGTCTACTGAATTTTGTCGAAACTCTTATTGTGAACTTTCCCACAAAACCTCCAAGACATCAAGGTATTAGCCAGAGTGGGGATGAATGGTTCACACCACAATAACGAACTATGAAGAAATAACTCAACAGAGAGCTCAGGAGCGCCCATTTGTTGGGTGGTCAACCCAATCAGGTTGTACTGTCCAAAATAACCAAAATTAAACAAACCTACAAAAAAGCAATCTGGGAGGTGAAATGTAATTGCAGTATGGGCCTTTGGATTAAACTACTACATGCAAGCAAGCAAATTAGTTCCAAATTATTCTGGGCCAAAATAAACAAACTGATCAATGGGTGGAGTCGGCACCCCAACGCCAAAATTACATAAGCAGCCTGGTAAACACACATCGCCACAGCCTATAATTTAGCGGACCAGGACACTCCTCTCCGTTACCACACACAGAGTTTGGCTTGTTTAGCCGGGAGAGGCACAAAGTCTGTTCCCGCCAGAGGCGGATTACCTACCAATCAGTGATAAACAGGTAGCCCAAATGTTAAAAAGGCTCCGATCAGAGGGGGCCCCAGGGCCCAACTGCCATCCAAATGCCTTATTTAAAAAGGATGTCTTCTTCTGGTCCTCACACCTAACTGCTCTTTTCAATTATGGCATGGTATCAAGCACTACCCCAGAATTCTTGCATGGCAGTATCTTTGAGTCTATCTACATATCAGGGAACGCTCAAATCCGTCCAACTATAAGTTAATCGCCTTAACAGATTTAGAAGCCAAGATCTATGCCTCAAATTTTCTCATTGATTTGGAGGACCGGGTCTACCACTCAAACATAATCCCGAAAACCAAGACTGTCTTCAGGGTAGGAATGAGCACTCTAACAAACTTGACTCTTGACTGAACAAGCAACTGCCAAATCCAGCAAGCTGTTTTCCTGTTTCGTTGATCTCAAACCGCCTTCAACAAAGTCCTGAGAGCCCAGCTGTGGAAAAAAATTGTAAGGTGGGGTGTACCGGCAAAACTGCTGGATGCAATAATCAACTTATATTCCAACACATGGGTTCAAATTAAGAAAGGGACGGCAGAAAAACCACCCAAAAAATCTATACGAACATGGGCTTAAAACAGGGGTGCGTACTTGCACCCTGTTAATTTAATGTCTTCATGGCCGACCTCATCAGCCACCTGGCCCTAGTGCAGGGGATTTCACCTAGGTTGGGCACGGCACCAATTAGAAGTCTGCAATATGTGGACAATATTGTCCTCCTTAGTAAAACCCCATTTGGGCTCCAGCAGTCGATAGATCAATTATTGGGGTATACCAAAAACCTGTGACTGAGCCTGAACTACAGCGAAAAGAAGCTTCTTTGCGTTAGATGTCAAGAAAGGAACAAGCAGCCCAAATTCACCTGGAGGGCTGACGGCACGTTTTAGAATTGGTCAAGACCTATAAGTATCTCAGTGTCCATCTAGATTCCAATTTAACATACAAACTGAATCTACAATCCAGATAAGCCATTGTTAATAAGCTGCTGTTTGCATTTAAAACCTTGAAACACAAGACACAAAATGCCCTGATGTTTCATCTTCTTCAGGTCGTGGGAGCCAAATTCATGCCTTCAATATCTTACGGCTCGGAATTGCTTGAAGGGAAAAAGGCTGCAATCGTAAACTTCTTACAATCGAGCCTCTTTAAAAAACTCTTTGCAATTCCACTGTATGCCTTGCAAGCCCAAATCAGCATTGAGTTTGGTCTGCTCCACCAGGGCCCAACCAGGAAGGGCGCTCTGGTAAAATGATGCTGGAGTACGAAGGCAGCCAAAGTTAATTTGCTGTCATACCAGTGTTGGGTTGAAATAGAAAGGCAGGCCCACATAAAGAACTCTGTGTTTCCAGCACTACAGTACTTAATTGCAGCACTCCGATTAGAAGATACTTGGCTCACCCAAATTGACTATGCCGCTTTTAAACGTATCACAAATAAAGCTCTCAAACTTTCATCATTTGTCATTGATAATGTTAGTGTAGCCAGCAAAGGGCAAGCATGGGCGATCATGCCATCATGCTCAGCTTGGAGTTCCCAGCCATATCTATCTGCGCACGTCTCAGAGGCCAAGAAACACAATCTCATGCTATGTCTTGGCGAGTTCAAGTCAAAAGATCTTATGCCCCCCTGGAAACATCACTGGACCATTTCAGAGTGCCAGCTCTGTGGCCAAAATAATGAATCTTTGCTTTATCTACTGTGTGTTCGCCTGGTCTTGTTAACACACAGAGAAAGACTCTTGCGTCCATCTCTAAGAGTTCTGCAAATCAGGTCATGTCAACTAGCTGTTGTTTCTGTATTGGGGGGAGCTTCAGTGCAACTGGCATGCAAGACAGTGAGATTCTTTAAACTTGCTGCTGAGGAGCTGGAAAAATCTAGCACCTGACTCTTTGACTTGTGATTCCAGTCGAGGTTAGATCAATGGTTTTCCTTGGAGGTAGTAGGCACATAGCACTTGTACACTTTGGAACTTGACACTATTTTAACCGTTTAGTAGAGCTACGCTAACAGGCTGGGGATTGTAGCACCCTACAAACATTAAGCCTCTTCATTTCTCCCATCAGGAAATTAGCACTTTACTCAGTACACCATAAAGTAGCGCAAAAGCACCTTATGGCAATATGTTTTCACAGCATGTTTGCACTTTTACTATTACTTGACAGTGGGGTTTCCCACTTGAAGCAGGCATTGATCTATTCTTATTATACTGCATGTAGTATTTTAATTAATTGTACTAAATTATTATTGTGTGTGCCTCGATGGCTCAAAGTCCAACTTGATAAAATACTTCTTTGCTGTTTTTCTTATTTAAGATGTTTTAATGGCTATATTGTATTATCATTGTAATATTTGAATATGTTTTATATGAACATGTAATGGTTTTAATTATTTATGCATGAAAAAAAAACTTTGAAAATGTTGAGTTTGAAAGCCAGGTGTTTCAGGTGGAGCTGGTGCATGTGATGGAGCAGCGGATACTCTTTTGGAGGAGGATGGCTAGTCCTCCTCCAGGTGTGAGGTTTCTGTCCTGTCTTGTGATCTTGAAGCCAGTGAAATAGCCGACTTATATCAGGAGCTGACATAGGCTTGAGCCAAGTCTCAGTAAGAAAGAGAAGGTCTGGAGGAAGGTTGTGCAGGAGGATCCAGATTTCTATGGCATGGTATGTGGGGGTGTGTTGCGGAGTTCGAACGTGTGCGATGGGTGAGGGGGCAGAGGTTGTGGGCAGGGAGATGTGCAGTAGAAGTGGTAAGGGACTCAGTAAAATGCACCTTCCATGCAGATGGGAAAAGCTTGGGTGCAGTTCCTATGCGGTCATCCAGTGTTCTGGGTGTAGAAGTCTAAGGCCTGACAGCATCTGGGGATGCAGTGGGGGTGAAGAGAACCAGGAGTCCTGGGAGTCCTGGTGCTGGGCATGGGTGGGACACAAACAAGCAAAGATGGACTTACCTATGGGGCCAGTGATGCACCCACTGCACACGTTTGCACTGCTGTTGCCATTAAATAGATACAGGAGGGGGGAGGAGAAGTGGGGGCACAGGGCGAAGCTGGGAGGGGCAGGGGCGAGTGGCAGGAGAATGCAAGAGGAGCAGGTAAGAAAGGGCATGAAGGCCATAGTGGGCGCAAGGGCGCAAAAGGGGGCAGCAAAAGAGAAGGAGAAGGCTGCAGAAAGCAGAGAAGAGTGGAAAAAATGAGGAAATAGAGGAAAGAGCTGGAGAATTGAACCGAGACAGAAAGAACTAAAAGGTGCAAAGGAGGAAGTGAAAAAAGAGGCAAAGAGATGGAAAGGAGATAAAGATAAAGAGGCAAAAGAGATGGTGAAAAAGGCAGAAGATGCAGAAGAGATGGTGAAAGAAATAGGCAAAAGGTGCAAAAGAGATAGAGCAAGAGTGGTGAGAAAAGAGGCAAGAGGTACCAAAGTGATAGTGTAAGAGAAATAAGAGAGGCCAAGAGGCCAGAGAAATCAAGGGTGGTAGAGCGAACGAAAAGAGGCAAAGGGATGAAAATCAGCAGGATAAAGCAAGAGTTGATGGAGAGAAAGTGGAGAGAGTCAGAAGGAAACAGAAGGCAGAATCAAGAGTGAGAGGCAGTGAGGCCTCAGTTCAGTCACATCAGAGCGGGGACCGAAAGTACCAGGCCTAGTCGGAGGCAGGGGTGGGGGGGCAGGGCCAGGCAGCTCCTTCTTAATGGCTGGTCTGTGCTGGAGCCACCATCAAGTATGTCAGGTAGATGGAGAGAAGATCTGGGGGCAAAGGGCAAGGCTGGGAGAGGAAGTAGCGGGACAATGCAGGAGCGGCAGGAAGGCTACAGCAGGGGGCAAGGGTGGAAATGGGGGAAGATGAGAAGGAGACGGTTGCAGAGAGAGTGGAGAAGAGCAGGACAAATGAGGAAAAAGAGGAAAAATTAGACAAATTGAAAAACAGGTAAAAGGTGCAAAGGAGGCAATTGAATAGAGACAAACTAATGCAATTGAGATTGTGAACAAGAGGCAAAAGATGCAAAGAGATGGTGAAAAATGAGGCAAAAGATGCAGCAGCGATGGAGGAAAAAAGAAGCAAAAGAGATAGTGTAAGAGTGGTGAGAAAAGAGTCAAGAGGTACCAAAGAGAGAGTGTGAGAGTGATAAGAAAGACAGGCCAAGAGTCCAGAGGAAGCAAGAGTGACAGAGTGAATGGAAAGAGGCAGAGGTGAGAAGCAGCAGAGGAAAGCAAGAGTTGGAGAGAGAGTGGAGAGGGAAGTAAAAAGGAGGCAGACACAGGACTGAGGCAGTGAGGCCTCAGTTCAGCCACATCGGAGCCAGGTCTCAAAGGGCAAGGCCTGGTCGAAGGACCCGGCACAGGAAAGATGGAAGGCTGGGCAGGGCCAGGCAGGATCTTCTTCTTTAACTTTTCTGATTTAGTGATTGAAGCGGTAGAAACCTCGGGTGCCCTAATAGTCTTTCCAGCACAGGCACTTTTAACAGACCAGTGCAGGCAGCTGAAGGTAAGTTAAAAGAAATTGCGTGTGTGTGTGTATTTGTGTGTGTATATGTGTGAGAGAGACAGGGGAGTAAGTGAGTATAAGTGACAGCGAGTGACATGGTAACTGTAAGTGAGAGATAGAGTGAGAATAAGTGAAACTAAGTTAGATTGAGAAAGTGAGTGTGAAAGTGAGTAAGAATGAGTGCAAGTGTGTGTAAGTGTGTGAAAGTGAGTGAGTCACGTGGGAGGGAGAATAAGCAAGACTAAGTGTAACTGCGACTTTGAACTAGTGAGTGAGAAGAAGTGAGACTGAGAGAGGATGAGAGATTGAGTGAGACTGAGTGGGAGAAAAAGTGAGTGATTAGTGACAGATGAGTGGAATGAGTGTGAGCTAGTGTGGAAGAGTGTAGAGTATTGGGAGTGAGTGAGTCATGTAAGTGACGATGAGTAATTAACTCATTTGTCAATTAATGAGTTATTAGTCTGCTTCTTGCCCTGACATACTGGAGTTAATTGTTGGCTTCTTAAGGCACCCATATCAAAATGCTGGCCTTTGGGGGTATTTCTTGGCTTAAGGGATACTAGTGGCAAGATGTTGGTAGTGGCATGTTGGAGGTAATTCTTGAGTATGGGGTACCCTTGGTAAAATACTGGTGCTGGCATACTGGAGGTAATTCTTGGCATATGGGGCACCTGTGTTAATTGCTGGCGCTGACATTCTGGAAATAATGTTTGGCATAAAAGGCACCCATGGCAAAATGATGGATCTGGAATACTGGACATAATTCTTGAACTAAGAGACACCTATGGCATATTTTGGTGCTGGAACACTAGAGGTAATTAATGGCATATGGGACGCCCATAGGAAAATGCTGGTGCTAATATATTGTGGATAACTTTTGGTGCTATGGAGGACAACCAGGGTATATAGGAGGGTGAGCAGGCAAACATGACAAAATGCTGGCCTTGACATACTAGAAGCCAATTTTGACATGGGGTCAAATTTTTGCACTGGCATACTGTATATAATTCTTGGCATATGGGGGCACCCATGGCATACTCAGGGCATCCAAGATAAAATGCTGAACGTGGCACTATGGGGGTAGTAATTCGCATATGGGGAAGCACATTTTGGAAAAAATGGAGTCAAATGCTACCGAGTGTGAAGCTTCATCGGCAAGCTTCATCGGCATGACACATCATAAAAGTATTTCAATATTTAATGAGTGCTCTTTCGGAGCGCGTAGTTTTTACCACACTTATATGAAAATTAAGCTTTAAAATGCACAATTTTATCCTTTTTATTTTTAAAATTTGCTTGGGTGGAGAATTTCCCCCAGTAGTTCTAGAAGAGATTCTTCACTGGAAATCAGGCAAGTATTATGCCCCAACATCTTCAAACATCACCAGCCCCTACTGCCCACCACTATAAAATTGAAACCCTGCCCATGCACTACCATCTCTCACCCTACGCTGTCAGCCTGATCGCCAAATGACCAACTCAGTATACCAAAATATTATCCCACAATTGAATTTTCATTACAGAAACCATACTATAACCCAAAACATGCACTAACACCACAAACATCACAGAAATTCTGCCCATCCCCACACTACCATACCCAGCATCGCACTTCCGACCCCACCAGCCAGTACCATACTACCCCACCAACACAATCCTATTCTACCACCTTCAGCATGGCAATATATCCTCAAGATCTACAGTTGCTAGCACGTTCTTGCCCACAAAGCACTAAACTACAACGGCCATTGCCTAATCATCAGCTTCCCTTCACCCAACATCAGACCTTCACCATTGTGGCATACTTGCACATCCCACCACCGCACTACCACTCTCAGCCTTCCCACACTACCACTCTACTTTGCTACCATGCCCACTCCACTTAACTATAAACCATGAGCACTACAATAGTACCAGTGCAGCACTGCAACCCAAAAGCAGTTCTCGACTATCACAAACAATACTGCACTAAAATCTCATGGCAACAATCACTTCACTCTCTACAGCTATATGCTAAGCACATCTTCATGTCCAACACACAAAAACATTTAAATGTAAAACCGCTTAGGATACTGACTTTGTCGATACTTGTTGGCTATTGAGATTGATAAACAATGTACAGGTGGTTTTGCACAGTAAAATGTATATATGGTGCGATGTCACATCGCCTTCCTTGATAGGGAATTCACGTTATCAAATCGCTATAGTAAATTACTTTAAAAAAAAACGAATTTGGAAATTATTTTTCGCTTTTGAAATACAAAATGTTATGTATTATTTCCCTCCTTGCTTCAAGATAAACCTGCAAACAAACCATATTTATGACATAAGTCCTTGTTTTTTGGGTACTATTTACTAACACTGATTAAAATACGACCACCCCCTTGTTCCTAGGACCTAGGGTGATTTCAAAACTTACTATTATAGTGGAAAATACATACGGACAAGTGAAAAGTCCATGTCTTGTGACGGTCTGTATTTTAGTCAGTTTAAACTTCAAAAACTCAAATGTGCTTTTCCTAACATAGCACTCGCAGAGAGTAAGATAATGGCAGATGAACGAGTTTAGGAAATTCCTTTTGTTTACATTTTGATAAACGCCCTTTTCTTTGGAACTTTCAGCCGAAGTAAAAATAGTTTGGCGATTGATCCAATCTCCAGAGACAAGCACAGACAGGTTACTATGTTCCAACAATATGGGAAAAACAGTTTTCCATTTCACAGGTTTTGACTTTCTTAACTAACAAGACAATTTTAAATGCCTTACAATCAAGAGCAGATGCAGTTATTTTTGGGAATCATTAATTTCAACCAGTGTTGTACAGGTAAACAAATAAAAAACTTAGGCAGAAATATTTTGTCATACAGACACAAGCGGGCGGAAAAGTGATAAGTATTTTGAAACAGCAGCAATCAAATGACATGCCCAGACCGACACTTACCTCAAATTTCCACAAGTTAGACAAGAATACAGGAACAAATGAATCACTGTTTCCACGGGGGTGCAAAAAAATAAGTATAACCTGCCTAACAGTTGTTATGTACCTGACCTTAAGAGGGAAGCCTGCTGTCTCCGGCAGGCCTCTACCCGGGCCTTGACAGAAGATTCACTAAATGTGCAGGAACCTGGGGGCTTATTTACAAGCCCCTTGCGCCGCCCCTGCGTCTCTTTACATATGGGAAAAAGTGACGTACGTTGGCACAGGGGGCTTGTAAATAAGCTCCCTGGTGTGCTCCAGCTCCTACATTTTCATTAGTGGGCTGCAGTGCGGTTGAATGTGGACCACAGGCAACTCCATCACAATTAGCAGGGCTCATTTCTGAATTTGGTGTCATGTGGCCACATTTATGCCCAGGCAGGAACACCACAATTTTACATTCTCAGGTTCGAACTTGACATCTTTTCTTGAATTTGACACAACAGATAATGTTCCATGCAATAGCTTTGCTTACATTTACACATCTTTGTAGGCACATTTATCAGAGCCTTGAACATTCTGTAAGAAAGCTGAAGTTCACTGCGTAAAATGATGTTGTTTATTATTGTTCTCTCAGTGACAGCTTTGTAAGGGTAGAATCAATAATGGCAGCCTGACTGGGACTTCGGCATGGCAACAGGGTGATGTTTATTACATAAACAACATCACTCCTTTGTTTAGTTAGATGAGCATTTCGCTGGCACTGTGAGGTCGCCCCATACCAGACTTCCAGCCCTGTTTATCTCCTGCGAGGGATGAAGCCCAGCTCTCCACCAAGACGGGCTCCCTGATGACACTTACCCACAGGTAACTGGGAAGTTAGATCACCCTACAGGGATTCTGCCAGATTCAGCCACCCTAGGCACACTAGGATAGGCAGCGCTAGGTAGGAGTACAAAATATAACAGTACTTATATGCGAGCATATATTCTCGGTAACAGCACAATGGTTTAAATGTTTATCTTCTTCACCAATCTCATAATGCTGATGACCCTAGTCTGTTTCCTTCTATTGATTATTGCAGCGCACTAATTTTACAGAAGAATCATAATGCTACAATAAATATTGAAACGCCATGTTGTGTATTTCTTGTATATCTCTTTGGGTATACATGAGTAACGAAACGAAAAGGTTCTAGATCTGTTACCACAATTTCCTTGGGGAGTCAGAGTTGTCATGTTCTGAGGTTGCACATTCCACCTGTTACCCTACCTGGTTAGGAGTACAGTTGGTGCACTGTGAGCTAGCAGGACTAATGCCAACATATCCTGATAGTGTGCGTAGACTTAGTCTTGCATAGTTTTGATGTTTATGTTGTCCAACAAACACACAGTTTTACTGAGAAGGTATAAGCCGTATGACATAGTGACTTGCGTACTGAGCTCAGTCTTGGGTAAGACTAGGTGTTCGCCTAGGAGATCATGAAAGGTGCCAAATTGCCCACTTACGCAGTACATGTCTTAAATTAGTGAAAACTGCTAGTTTTCTGGATCCATTTTTGGCACAATGCGCTTTATATTCCTATTGAGTTACTGTTTCACTGCTTCCTGACTGGTGCACTATCAACTTTGCTGCTCGCTATGCTGAAAGGGGTCATGGTGGAGCCTGTGTTGGCCAAAAGATGCTCGCCTGATTAAAATTTACCTGCCCACCTGCCTTGTGTGTCCGTGGGTCTCAACCCAGGTTCATCTCTTCTTACTCATTGATGTTATACTTGTCTTTGACTGTGTACAGCTCTCCGTTGCCTTTTGCATAGGTTTGCGCTATAGAAATACCATATACATACTTAAATATGCACAGGGAGCTGGTGTTTCAGTCAAAGGCTCTAAAGATGAAGTTAAAAGACATGCTAATGATAAAAAGAATGAGTGAACTTCGCTTATCCTTCTGTATCCTTTTGACCTTATCTCACACAAGGTTCAGATCAAAACAAAGTTGCATTGTGTCGTCAAGTTGTCATATCCCTTTGGCAGACAGAGTTAGCTCTATTGGGATGGCGGAGGAGAATACCTCTGCTGTCCTCAAGGACCTCCGCCCAACAAATTTGGAGTTGTCCAACGGCCCTGAGAACAACTTTCTACATTGACAGGAATAGCTGTCATGGCAGTTTCGTGTCACTGTTGGAAAAGTTTGATGAATGGTATAGTCAACCATGATGGCCACACATAAAACTTTCTAAAGTTTTTTGTTTTTCTAAAACAAACTCCCAAAAGTGGGAATTTGTTTCTGAAAAAAATTAAGGTTCTCACACCCTGAGAATTTTCTCTGAAGGTGTGGGGGTCATTTTGTTTTCTTTTCTTGTTCCTTACCTCTAGGTTTTTCCTAGCAGTGACAGACAGGAAGAAAAAGCCTTCATACGGTCCACCCTAAATATGGTGGGAAGCGTTAATTCCTTCTTCCCATAGCCCCTAGTCCTTTGGGTCCTCGGGAGACGTATTCCATTGAAGGAGCTAATTGGGACTCCATCTACACAATACTTAAGGTCCACCCGACTCTAAATGAGGCTGGCGGGCCGTCAGTTTGGTGGACAGGGTACTTTGTTGCATTTGTGATGGAGTACCCTATCTGCCAAACTCTAAATCAGGCACATAGTCTTGTAATAGATGCTAAAGACTCTTAGGGCTTGATTTAGCATTTGGCGGATGGGATACTCTGTCATAATTGTGACGGATATCCTGTCCACAGCATTACATCCTATAGCACTTGTGATATGGCAGATGTGATATCTGTCACGTTACAGTCAGTGTGGCATAGGTAGTGCACCCTCCTTGCTGGCAGGCAGAATACCGACTGGTGAAATTCTGCATTAGCCTGCCCACTTCTCCTCAAATCCACTGGTATTTAAATTGTGTACACAAGTGAGCCAATCTGTGCCTTTGTAATTATTAAGCACTTTGCTTTGTGAAGCTAATGCATCACTACTGTGGAGAAAGGGTCTTAACTCAGCCACCACTGCAATTACATGTATCCCTAGGTCCAAGAGCAAGGGAACAAGGGCTATTCACTTCCCTAAGCCAGTAAGGACTTTAAGGAAGTTGTTTTCCGCCACACTAAGGGGCTCTACATTGGAATAGCCCCAGAGTTCAGCACCATAAAGTGCAGCCCCTCTAGCTTAAGCCTTATAAATCTCTACTGCTGGCTGTTTCGGAGTCCAGTTCATCTTCTTTGCAAATTTACAAATTGCCCCTGCCCTGTGTTTCACCATTAGGGTGCTTTTTAAAATATGTGGTTCCGATGAACCAGTTTCTGCTAATGTAATCCCTAAATAGTCAAACTCATGCACGCTTTCTAAGGGTTCGCAGTTTTTGATCAGATGTCTGGCTCTCACCCGTGCGAGCCTGTTCCCTTCCCTTACCTCCCTCGTTCCCCTTTAATCCATCAGCTGCGTTTAGGGGCTGCAATCTATTTTCCTCTGGCCTGCTCATGGGTACATTGGTTTTTAGCACACTGGGAGGGGACAGAGTTCTTACTGTCTTACCCGGGTTGGGCACTTCCAGAGAGAAATTAGCCTTATTGGTTTGGAAGGGATGTGGTGCTCAGCCTCCTGGCATTTAGTAGCTGGTGGGGCGTCAATCTTCCGTAACTCAGTTTCTATGCTGACCAGACGCTCATAGATTGAGTCCAGTTTGCCCATCACAGCTGTGATCAAGTTAAAGTTGACAAGTCCTTTACTGCTTCATATAACTTGTCCTTTTCCCCTGTCTCCGGGTCCTCATACACAACAGGTGCAGAAACAAGCAGACTGTTAGATTTGATGCCTTAATCTGTTCTCTTCCTTTTGCCCGCTGTACCCTTTGTCCCACCTTTTGCTGCCCCACTACATAGCTCCAATTTTGATATTGGGCCTCTAGATTCCTGGTCTAATGTTGGGTCATCATCCTTTTTGATTTTCTGTAAAATCCACCAAGCTCTGGCTAACACAGGTACTTCCCGCATCTATAATTTCGAAATCTGGTGTTCCTGAAAGAGACCCGTGGGCACATGGAGGCCGAGGGGGTGCGAGGGACGAAAGTGATAATCGGCACTCAGCTAATTTTAATTTAATTCCTAATTATACCTACTGCTCTCTGTAAGAAGACGTCGAGCGTAGAACCAGATGGAGGTTTTGGGCCACTCTCCAGTACCTTTCGTAAATCCAACAAACAGGGGTATAGCCACACAAATTGAGGTCACAAACGGACACAGTACCTGCAGCAGCCAATATGTAAGAGGGGTTGCCCAGCCTCCTCTGGGCAATGTCGGGCACAAGATGGGCCCGCCCTTGCCCCGGGCGCGACCCGTGAGCATTACATGCCACTGACGTGATGAAATCGCTTTATAGCACGATGACAGCAGTGGGAGAAACAATGCTGTCGGCCACACCTCCTCCTTCTGAGGCAATGCTTGGGACTTTGAGTCCCCTGCTGGATAGTGCTTCCAAAAGCGTCCTGCGCCGCGGGAGTGATGAAAGTGCTTTATAGCGCAACAGTGGCAGCGATAACAAGCATTTGCAATGCAATAGGTCTCATATTACTGAAAATTAGAGCTATTGCGGTTGCATTATTATTTGCAATGTCAATAGCCAAACAGGGCTATAGCCACACAAATGGAGGTCACAAACGAACACAGTACCTGCGGTAGCCAAGATGTAAGAGGGGTTGCCCAGCCTCCTCCGGGCGATGTCGGACACAAGATGGGTCGGCCCTTGAGCATTACATGCTGCGGGCGTGATGAAAGCGCTTTATAGCGCGATGACAGCAGTGGGGAAAACGATGCTATCAGAAACTCCTCCTCCTTCTGGGGCAATGCTTGGTGGGACTTCGAGTCCCCTCCTGGATAGTGCAATGACAGCATTGGGAAAAATGATGCTGTCAGTCAATCCTCCTCCTTCTGGGGCAATGCTTGGGACTTCGAATCCCCTGCTGGATAGTGCTTCCAAAAGCATCCTGCACCGCGGGAGTGATGAAAGCGCTTTATAGCGCGACGGTGGCAGCCAGAACAAGCATTTGCAATGCAATAGGTCTCGCATTACTGAAAGTTTGAGCTATTGATGTTGCATTGTTATTTGCAACGCCAATAGCTCAAACTTTCAGTAATGCAAGACCTATTGCATTGGAAATGCTTGTTTCTTTAAGTGATCTTGCAAGCGGCAGCACATGCACTGTCTCAGGCAAAACCTAAAAGGTGCTACAGTTAGGATGCTAAAGGGTTTGATACAGCATAACGTGTAAAGTGGTTGCAAACCAGTGTTAAACAAAGGGCTTAGGATATAGGCTCAAGCCAGTAGCAAGGAATCTGTGAGGAGCTGGCAACAGATGAGCTTGCGAGTGCAGTGATGAGACCCTGATAAATGTGTAGGGGCCATTCCTGAGTGACAAAGATGTGCCCCAACTGAGTTGATTATAGGTGGGAAGGGTAATATCATGGTACATCCTGGGAGTGAATATCAAAAAAGAGAGGGGGGACCAGGAGCTAGTTAAAGGTCCAGTGCCCGTGCTCCAAACTAACCATGAAGTCAACAACAAAGGGGGGGCACTGTTCCATAGTGAGTGGTGCAAAGAACGTACACACTCCTGAGAGATTAGAGAAAGGAAAGTACTAGGTCAAGGACTCAGTGGAAAAGGGGGTAGGAGAGACACAAATTGTCTCTTGTAGCCCTCACACATCCCTGGGGATGTCATGCTTCATCATTGGGCAGTTGCTCCTTGTCGGGCCGGCGGTGCAATGCCCTACGGGTCCCCGAAGGGTCACTTTGGCGGAGATCTTTTGAGAACTGCCGTATGGTGCATGTGGGTGTGTGACCAGAGTCCTAAGTGAAGGGTGATAATGTGCGTGCAGTGTGATTAAAACTGTCTAAGGGTTACCAACCAGCAAAAAATTTAATAGAAAGGGTACCCTTGGCAGACTAAAAAACCCGTAGGTTTAGGAGTTACCCAAAGAGGCGTAATGTGCCCAGGTAACTACCAGGTTGACATGTTTCACGCCCTAGTGGTCATAACGATCCCTGGCGTTTCATCAGGACCGGAAAAACTGTGGAGGTGATATAGTGCACGAAACAAATATATATAAATATATATATAATAATTAGAAGAGGGGTAACATTAGCCCTCTAAACGGTCAGTAGGGGCAATAGCATAAGAAATTATGGGCTAAAGTATGAGTACAATAGTCGAATATGCCCTCTTGACCGTGACCTAGAATAACAAGAAAGAAAGAGAAAAGAAAAGAAGAAAAACAAAACAAAAAGATATGACTACGAGGCAAGTACAAATGTTAAACTTGCAGATATGCCCCCAGAGGTAGGTATCCTAGAGGCACATCACGCGTCACTCATGTAAAGTGCATCATAACTGGTCAGATGACACCAACCTCCAAATCATACACCCAGCGTTATGGCATCCAACAGTGGAGACGGGGGAGAGCCGTTGGCACGCCGCATAGGAAAAACGGCCATCCATAGGGCTCCCCGCCCACCCCCCGGAAAAATGTCAGTAATAGCATGGGGGCATGTAGAAGATAGGAGATCCTTTTAATGAACACATAAGGAGGCAAAGATGACCAGCTGAGAATTAAGCTAACACCAAACGCTGTATGTTCACGGAACACGTGGAGGTAGCAAACACTAGCCCGTCATATGCGTACCGGCGCATCTCAACTGTCAGGTGTATGAGATTACTGTATCTCTTACCTAAGAATTAGGAGAGCAGTGCTCCATAGGCTAAAGGCGTAGGGTGCCCGCACCTTACTTAGCTGTTAAGAGAAACAATGAGACAGTGCAATAGAGAAAAATCAGTGAGTAGGCACGTATAACACTAATAGTTTGTCACATGAACTTACTTCAACAGGCGATCACCATCAACAGCGCTGCGGTATTGGTACTCACATATTTACTCGGGTGTCAGCTCCATTAGACCTGCCCCGTCCTGACGCCTGCCTGAAGGTCAGGAACTGCGGTCTAGACCCGCGTATAAGTACTGACAACAAATGGCATGAGGGAGGTACCTGTTTCCGGTATTCCCCATCATTGGCCCCTTCAGCGCGCATGCGTGTGTAAGGTGGAGCTGTCTCAGTATGGCGCATGCGTGCCGACCAGAGTTCTACGGCGGCTGCGCATGTGTGTAGTTAGGTGTGGAGTGCGTCTCAGGAAGCTGGCAGTGTAATCTATGCCAGGGCGGTGCAATCTAGATAATACTAGCCAAGTCCCAGACCAAAATACAGTCTGGAAACGTGCCACTATACTTCAAATGAGATACAGAAAGTAAAAAACAAAAAGATTATGTTCAAAAACAATTATGTTCAAAAAACAAACGAGGAGTTTGTACACCACACCCCCAGGGGGAGCGAGAGACAGGGCGCCAAGTGTAATGCCCCGTAAATGTTAAATGGGGTACAAGGTGTGCTATACTCGAAAAAGTAAAGATGACACAACAACCGCAAGGGTCAGTGACAGCGGGTGGCAAGAACAATCAGACCTAAAAAGGGTGTTAAGTATGGGTCGTAGTTATAATGGTAATTACAGCTCATGGCAGGGACATCATGTAGCACTAAGGCCAGTGTGTTTCCTATGATCGATTAGTGATAGCAGGAATTACAGTTCAGACCACGGAATTTCCTCATTGAGGCCTAGTCTATGGGTGCGAAGACGATGGACCCACCGTTGCTCTCGTCGCAGTAGTGAGGAGCTGTTCCATCCTGGCTTAGCTTCTAGGATGGTCCAGTGTATGGATTCACATGGATGTCCTTTTTCAATGAAATGGTTCGTCAGCTTGGTAGCAGTACGTCCCCGTCTCACGGTACTCTTGTGCTCACTAATCCTAACTTTCACTGCCCGGGTTGTCATCCCTACATATCGAAGCAGGCAGGGGCAGGTAATGAGATATACACAGTTGGTGGTGTTACAATTAGTATGTCTCCGCTGTTCCCACACAAAATCGCCCAGTTGTAGTGATTTAGTGTGTTTTGTGGCAGAGCAGGCCCCACACGTCCCGCAGGGATAGTGTCCTGTAACTGCCGGAAGGTTCCAGAGTGTGGTTTCCTTAGGTGTCTTGTGTATTCGTGGGCGTGTATTGACCAACTGGTCTCTGAGATTCGCCGTTCTTTTGAATGCGAAACGGGGGGTTTTAAATCCAATGAGTCAATATTAAGGATCCTCCAATTACGATTGATAATTTTCTTGACTTGATTGGATAGAGGAGTGAAGGTAGTGACACAAGTGATTAATTCATTTTTTCTTGGTTCCCTCGTTTCCAAAAGGCCCTGACGGGTGTTGTTTCTTGCACGTTGTTTTGCTTTTGAGATCACATCTCTGGGATAGTGCCTCTCCTGTAAGTTGTTTGCCAGTGTAGTCGCCTGGGACTCGAATTCATGTATCCTGCTACAGTTCCGTCGAATCCTCAGGAATTGGCCATATGGTAGATTTTCTCTGAGGGCTTTTGGATGGTAGCTTTTGAAACTCAAAAGACTATTACAATCGGTGGACTTCCTATAGGTAGTAGTATGTAGGAGACCATCCTCAAGGCTTATCAGTAGATCTAGAAATGATATTTCTTTGTCACTAACTGTCATCGTGAAACGTAGATGGGGATCCTGGTTGTTAATCCACTCATGGAACGTATGGGCCGCCATCTCAGTACCCCTCCACAGGATGAGGATGTCATCAATGTACCTCTTCCAGGTCAAAAGGTTCCTATGGAAGGGATTGGTATCTGTAAAAATGTTCTTGGCTTCAAAATGGGACATGTACAGACCTGCCAGACTGGGAGCAAAGGTGCTCCCCATGCTGGTGCCCTGTACTTGATGATAGGTCGTGGTCTTGTACATAAAGAAATTGTTGGTTAAGGCCATAGATATTATGGCTGTGATGAAATCAGGTGGAGTGTTAGTTGATAGATCTGCCTCCCTCAGAAGATTCCCAACAACCTCGATGGTAATGTCCTGGGGAATGTTAGTGTATAGTGCCTCTACATCAAGTGTGAGGAGCAAGTTGATCTCCTCAGTGTTATCGTCGTTGAGCTCTTGAATCAAATTCAGGACATCCCGGGTGTCCTTGAGGTAGGCAGGGGTCGATTGGACCAGGGGACGTAAAAAATGGTCACTGAATTGACTCAATGGCTCCAGTAGGGAGCCTATGCCCGATACAATGGGGCGGCCGGGAGGTGGGATAACTCCCTTATGAATCTTAGGAAGGAGATAGAAATAGGGCATCCTAGGGTTTTGATTCACTAGGAAAGCCGCTTCTTTGGGTGTAATCCATCCTTCCGTAGATGCTTCGTTTACCATAATGCGGATCTGTCCTAGTAAACGTTCCGTCGGATCTGTGTCAAGTGCTTCATAGTATTGGGTGTTATTCAACTGTCGTGAACATTCATTTTCATAATCCTTAAGGTCAAGTATGACCGTGGCGCCCCCTTTATCCGCAGGTTTGATTATTATGGTAGCATCATTTTTCAAAGAGTTGATGGCATCCCGATGTTTATTGGACATATTGTTGTAGGTAGGTGGCGTTTCTAGAAGATTAGCCTCTTTAAGAACCACCTTTTCGAAGGTTAGGACCTCATTCGGGACCATGCCTGCTGTCGGGGTAAATCTCGAAGGTGGTCTAAGTCCTGTATCCTCCGATTCCGGTATATTGATCTCTTTGAAGAAGGATCTAAGTCTGATTTTACGGAATAGTTGGTGTAATTCTGCGTTCAGCCTGAAGTTGTCTTCCTTAGGGGTGGGCACAAAACCTAGGCCCATTTCCAGTACTGTAGTCTCATCGGTGTTCAGCTCCCTTGTGGACAGGTTAACGATCAGTTTTTTTGGTGCGTCATGCTTCTTGTTGTCCTTGGCTGGTTTTCTGTGTCCTGCCATTGCACCTGTTTGTTCCCTCTTCTTCTTCCTCTGCCTCTGCCCCTGCCTCTGTACTGAAAAGGAGGGGAGGGTTATGGAAGAATGGTTGTTGGAACCCTGGCTGTGGTCCAGGATAAGGAGGGTACCACATTGGACCCGGTTGCGGGTATGGCTGAGGAGGATATCCGTACATGGGAGGCATCAGAGGAGGAGGGAGGAGTCCCTGTTGATTAGAACGCCTGCTCCAGCTCCGGTCGCTGGAGTTGCTGTTGGATGAGCGTCCTGATTGCTGGGACGTGGATGAACCATCATCTGACACTACATCACTGTCAGTTTGTTTGAAGTCCTCTCTGGTGTAAGGATAGATTTTAGCCCTATCAAATCTTTTGATATCTTTCTGCAGCTTTGTGATCTTTTGATTTAGGAGATAGTCACGGTTATCGGTCATTTCTGCATTGATCTCTGCCAGTCGTGTTTTATACGCCGATATACTGATGCCAGTTTTTAGACCGTTTTCAGCTATATTGATTCTTATTATTAACGCCTCCGAGAGACGTTTTGCTGTACTGATAATGAGGATAATCCAGTCGCGGGTACATTTCCACGCGATCTGACTCCATTCTCGCCTAAAGATTAAGTCCTCAAGGAAAATCCTGGGTGCGGTCCGAACCAATAAGCCATTCGGTGCCATGTTAGCTCTCAAGTACTCTGTCATTACAGAGCCATGAAGAGCGATTTTCACTTGTAATTTTTTCAGAGAAGCTATAGAATTCCAGTCTCCTTGAATGCTTGCCGTTGCTGTATTACCCTCGCTGTCCAGTAATGAAGGTGTTCTCAATATTTCTGCCACGATGTCTTCACCGAAGCTTAGGCCTAGATTGTCCCCCATAGTAGAGGTAATCATGGCTCAGAGAGTATGGTAGACAGAGTAGAAGAAAGATTATGATAGTAGTAAGGTCCCTCGGCTGAGCCGCCGTGCTAATGCAATATCAAAAAGAGAGGGGGACCAGGAGCTAGTTAAAGGTCCAGTGCCCGTGCTCCAAACTAACCATGAAGTCAACAACAAAGGGGGGCACTGTTCCACAGTGAGTGGTGCAAAGAACGTACACACTCCTGAGAGATTAGAGAAAGGAAAGTACTAGGTCAAGGACTCAGTGGAAAAGGGGTAGGAGAGACACAAATTGTCTCTTGTAGCCCTCACACATCCCTGGGGATGTCATGCTTCATCATTGGGCAGTTGCTCCTCGTCGGGCCGGCGGTGCAATGCCCTACGGGTCCCCGAAGGGTCACTTTGGCGGAGATCTTTTGAGAACTGCCGTATGGTGCATGTGGGTGTGTGACCAGAGTCCTAAGTGAAGGGTGATAATGTGCGTGCAGTGTGATTAAAACTGTCTAAGGGTTACCAACCAGCAAAAAATTTAATAGAAAGGGTACCCTTGGCAGACTAAAAAAACGTAGGTTTAGGAGTTACCCAAAGAGGCGTAATGTGCCCAGGTAACTACCAGGTCGACATGTTTCACGCCCTAGTGGTCATAACGATCCCTGGCGTTTCATCAGGACCGGAAAAACTGTGGAGGTGATATAGTGCACGAAACAAATATATATAAATATATATATAATAATTAGAAGAGGGGTAACATTAGCCCTCTAAACGGTCAGTAGGGGCAATAGCATAAGAAATTATGGGCTAAAGTATGAGTACAATAGTCGAATATGCCCTCTTGACCGTGACCTAGAATAACAAGAAAGAAAGAGAAAAGAAAAGAAGAAAAACAAAACAAAAAGATATGACTACGAGGCAAGTACAAATGTTAAACTTGCAGATATGCCCCCAGAGGTAGGTATCCTAGAGGCACATCACGCGTCACTCATGTAAAGTGCATCATAACTGGTCAGTTGACACCAACCTCTCGGAGGTGTTAATAATAAGAATCAATATAGCTGAAAACGGTCTAAAAACTGGCATCAGTATATCGGCGTATAAAACACGACTGGCAGAGATCAATGCAGAAATGACCGATAACCGTGACTATCTCCTAAATCAAAAGATCACAAAGCTGCAGAAAGATATCAAAAGGTTTGATAGGGCTAAAATCTACCCTTACACCAGAGAGGACTTCAAACAAACTGACAGTGATGTAGTGTCAGATGATGGTTCATCCACGTCCCAGCAATCAGGACGCTCATCCAACAGCAACTCCAGCGACCGGAGCTGGAGCAGGCGTTCTAATCAACAGGGACTCCTCCCTCCTCCTCTGATGCCTCCCATGTACGGATATCCTCCTCAGCCATACCCGCAACCGGGTCCAATGTGGTACCCTCCTTATCCTGGACCACAGCCAGGGTTCCAACAACCATTCTTCCATAACCCTCCCCCTCCTTTTCAGTACAGAGGCAGGGGCAGAGGCAGAGGAAGAAGAAGAGGGAACAAACAGGTGCAATGGCAGGACACAGAAAACCAGCCAAGGACAACAAGAAGCATGACGCACCAAAAAAACTGATCGTTAACCTGTCCACAAGGGAGCTGAACACCGATGAGACTACAGTACTGGAAATGGGCCTAGGTTTTGTGCCCACCCCTAAGGAAGACAACTTCAGGCTGAACGCAGAATTACACCAACTATTCCGTAAAATCAGACTTAGATCCTTCTTCAAAGAGATCAATATACCGGAATCGGAGGATACAGGACTTAGACCACCTTCGAGATTTACCCCGACAGCAGGCATGGTCCCGAATGAGGTCCTAACCTTCGAAAAGGTGGTTCTTAAAGAGGCTAATCTTCTAGAAACGCCACCTACCTACAACAATATGTCCAATAAACATCGGGATGCCATCAACTCTTTGAAAAATGATGCTACCATAATAATCAAACCTGCGGATAAAGGGGGCGCCACGGTCATACTTGACCTTAAGGATTATGAAAATGAATGTTCACGACAGTTGACTAACACCCAATACTATGAAGCACTTGACACAGATCCGACGGAACGTTTACTAGGACAGATCCGCATTATGGTAAACGAAGCATCTACGGAAGGATGGATTACACCCAAAGAAGCGGCTTTCCTAGTGAATCAAAACCCTAGGATGCCCTATTTCTATCTCCTTCCTAAGATTCATAAGGGAGTTATCCCACCTCCCGGCCGCCCCATTGTATCGGGCATAGGCTCCCTACTGGAGCCATTGAGTCAATTCAGTGACCATTTTTTACGTCCCCTGGTCCAATCGACCCCTGCCTACCTCAAGGACACCCGGGATGTCCTGAATTTGATTCAAGAGCTCAACGACGATAACACTGAGGAGATCAACTTGCTCCTCACACTTGATGTAGAGGCACTATACACTAACATTCCCCAGGACATTACCATCGAGGTTGTTGGGAATCTTCTGAGGGAGGCAGATCTATCAACTAACACTCCACCTGATTTCATCACAGCCATAATATCTATGGCCTTAACCAACAATTTCTTTATGTACAAGACCACGACCTATCATCAAGTACAGGGCACCAGCATGGGGAGCACCTTTGCTCCCAGTCTGGCAGGTCTGTACATGTCCCATTTTGAAGCCAAGAACATTTTTACAGATACCAATCCCTTCCATAGGAACCTTTTGACCTGGAAGAGGTACATTGATGACATCCTCATCCTGTGGAGGGGTACTGAGATGGCGGCCCATACGTTCCATGAGTGGATTAACAACCAGGATCCCCATCTACGTTTCACGATGACAGTTAGTGACAAAGAAATATCATTTCTAGATCTACTGATAAGCCTTGAGGATGGTCTCCTACATACTACTACCTATAGGAAGTCCACCGATTGTAATAGTCTTTTGAGTTTCAAAAGCTACCATCCAAAAGCCCTCAGAGAAAATCTACCATATGGCCAATTCCTGAGGATTCGACGGAACTGTAGCAGGATACATGAATTCGAGTCCCAGGCGACTACACTGGCAAACAACTTACAGGAGAGGCACTATCCCAGAGATGTGATCTCAAAAGCAAAACAACGTGCAAGAAACAACACCCGTCAGGGCCTTTTGGAAACGAGGGAACCAAGAAAAAATGAATTAATCACTTGTGTCACTACCTTCACTCCTCTATCCAATCAAGTCAAGAAAATTATCAATCGTAATTGGAGGATCCTTAATATTGACTCATTGGATTTAAAACCCCCCGTTTCGCATTCAAAAGAACGGCGAATCTCAGAGACCAGTTGGTCAATACACGCCCACGAATACACAAGACACCTAAGGAAACCACACTCTGGAACCTTCCGGCAGTTACAGGACACTATCCCTGCGGGACGTGTGGGGCCTGCTCTGCCACAAAACACACTAAATCACTACAACTGGGCGATTTTGTGTGGGAACAGCGGAGACATACTAATTGTAACACCACCAACTGTGTATATCTCATTACCTGCCCCTGCCTGCTTCGATATGTAGGGATGACAACCCGGGCAGTGAAAGTTAGGATTAGTGAGCACAAGAGTACCGTGAGACGGGGACGTACTGCTACCAAGCTGACGAACCATTTCATTGAAAAAGGACATCCATGTGAATCCATACACTGGACCATCCTAGAGGCTAACCCAGGATGGAACAGCTCCTCACTACTGCGACGAGAGCAACGGTGGGTCCATCGTCTTCGCACCCATAGACTAGGCCTCAATGAGGAAATTCCGTGGTCTGAACTGTAATTCCTGCTATCACTAATCGATCATAGGAAACACACTGGCCTTAGTGCTACATGATGTCCCTGCCATGAGCTGTAATTACCATTATAACTACGACCCATACTTAACACCCTTTTTAGGTCTGATTGTTCTTGCCACCCGCTGTCACTGACCCTTGCGGTTGTTGTGTCATCTTTACTTTTTCGAGTATAGCACACCTTGTACCCCATTTAACATTTACGGGGCATTACACTTGGCGCCCTGTCTCTCGCTCCCCCTGGGGGTGTGGTGTACAAACTCCTCGTTTGTTTTTTGAACATAATTGTTTTTGAACATAATCTTTTTGTTTTTTACTTTCTGTATCTCATTTGAAGTATAGTGGCACGTTTCCAGACTGTATTTTGGTCTGGGACTTGGCTAGTATTATCTAGATTGCACCGCCCTGGCATAGATTACACTGCCAGCTTCCTGAGACGCACTCCACACCTAACTACACACATGCGCAGCCGCCGTAGAACTCTGGTCGGCACGCATGCGCCATACTGAGACAGCTCCACCTTACACACGCATGCGCGCTGAAGGGGCCAATGATGGGGAATACCGGAAACAGGTACCTCCCTCATGCCATTTGTTGTCAGTACTTATACGCGGGTCTAGACCGCAGTTCCTGACCTTCAGGCAGGCGTCAGGACGGGGCAGGTCTAATGGAGCTGACACCCGAGTAAATATGTGAGTACCAATACCGCAGCGCTGTTGATGGTGATCGCCTGTTGAAGTAAGTTCATGTGACAAACTATTAGTGTTATACGTGCCTACTCACTGATTTTTCTCTATTGCACTGTCTCATTGTTTCTCTTAACAGCTAAGTAAGGTGCGGGCACCCTACGCCTTTAGCCTATGGAGCACTGCTCTCCTAATTCTTAGGTAAGAGATACAGTAATCTCATACACCTGACAGTTGAGATGCGCCGGTACGCATATGACGGGCTAGTGTTTGCTACCTCCACGTGTTCCGTGAACATACGGCGTTTGGTGTTAGCTTAATTCTCAGCTGGTCATCTTTGCCTCCTTATGTGTTCATTAAAAGGATCTCCTATCTTCTACATGCCCCCATGCTATTACTGACATTTTTCCGGGGGGTGGACGGGGAGCCCCTTGGATGGCCGTTTTTCCTATGCGGCGTGCCAACGGCTCTCCCCCGTCTCCACTGTTGGATGCCATAACGCTGGGTGTATGATTTGGAGGTTGGTGTCATCTGACCAGTTATGATGCACTTTACATGAGTGACGCGTGATGTGCCTCTAGGATACCTACCTCTGGGGGCATATCTGCAAGTTTAACATTTGTACTTGCCTCGTAGTCATATCTTTTTGTTTTGTTTTTCTTCTTTTCTTTTCTCTTTCTTTCTTGTTATTCTAGGTCACGGTCAAGAGGGCATATTCGACTATTGTACTCATACTTTAGCCCATAATTTCTTATGCTATTGCCCCTACTGACCGTTTAGAGGGCTAATGTTACCCCTCCTCTAATTATTATATATATATTTATATATATTTGTTTCGTGCACTATATCACCTTCACAGTTTTTCCGGTCCTGATGAAACGCCAGGGATCGTTATGACCACTAGGGCGTGAAACATGTCGACCTGGTAGTTACCTGGGCACATTACGCCTCTTTGGGTAACTCCTAAACCTACGGGTTTTTTAGTCTGCCAAGGGTACCCTTTCTATTAAATTTTTTTGCTGGTTGGTAACCCTTAGACAGTTTTAATCACACTGCACGCACATTATCACCCTTCACCTAGGACTCTGGTCACACACCCACATGCACCATACGGCAGTTCTCAAAAGATCTCCGCCAAAGTGACCCTTCGGGGGACCCGTAGGGCATTGCACCGCCGGCCCGACGAGGAGCAACTGCCCAATGATGAAGCATGACATCCCCAGGGATGTGTGAGGGCTACAAGAGACAATTTGTGTCTCTCCTACCCCCTTTTCCACTGAGTCCTTGACCTAGTACTTTCCTTTCTCTAATCTCTCAGGAGTGTGTACGTTCTTTGCACCACTCACTGTGGAACAGTGCCCCCCTTTGTTGTTGACTTCATGGTTAGTTTGGAGCACGGGCACTGGACCTTTAACTAGCTCCTGGTCCCCCTCTCTTTTTTGATATTGCATTAGCACGGCGGCTCAGCCGAGGGACCTTACTACTATCATAATCTTTCTTCTACTCTGTCTACCATACTCTCTGAGCCATGATTACCTCTACTATGGGGGACAATCTAGGCCTAAGCTTCGGTGAAGACATCGTGGCAGAAATATTGAGAACACCTTCATTACTGGACAGCGAGGGTAATACAGCAACGGCAAGCATTCAAGGAGACTGGAATTCTATAGCTTCTCTGAAAAAATTACAAGTGAAAATCGCTCTTCATGGCTCTGTAATGACAGAGTACTTGAGAGCTAACATGGCACCGAATGGCTTATTGGTTCGGACCGCACCCAGGATTTTCCTTGAGGACTTAATCTTTAGGCGAGAATGGAGTCAGATCGCGTGGAAATGTACCCGCGACTGGATTATCCTCATTATCAGTACAGCAAAACGTCTCTCGGAGGCGTTAATAATAAGAATCAATATAGCTGAAAACGGTCTAAAAACTGGCATCAGTATATCGGCGTATAAAACACGACTGGCAGAGATCAATGCAGAAATGACCGATAACCGTGACTATCTCCTAAATCAAAAGATCACAAAGCTGCAGAAAGATATCAAAAGGTTTGATAGGGCTAAAATCTACCCGTACACCAGAGAGGACTTCAAACAAACTGACAGTGATGTAGTGTCAGATGATGGTTCATCCACGTCCCAGCAATCAGGACGCTCATCCAACAGCAACTCCAGCGACCGGAGCTGGGGCAGGCGTTCTAATCAACAGGGACTCCTCCCTCCTCCTCTGATGCCTCCCATGTACGGATATCCTCCTCAGCCATACCCGCAACCGGGTCCAATGTGGTACCCTCCTTATCCTGGACCACAGCCAGGGTTCCAACAACCATTCTTCCATAACCCTCCCCCTCCTTTTCAGTACAGAGGCAGGGGCAGAGGCAGAGGAAGAAGAAGAGGGAACAAACAGGTGCAATGGCAGGACACAGAAAACCAGCCAAGGACAACAAGAAGCATGACGCACCAAAAAAACTGATCGTTAACCTGTCCACAAGGGAGCTGAACACCGATGAGACTACAGTACTGGAAATGGGCCTAGGTTTTGTGCCCACCCCTAAGGAAGACAACTTCAGGCTGAACGCAGAATTACACCAACTATTCCGTAAAATCAGACTTAGATCCTTCTTCAAAGAGATCAATATACCGGAATCGGAGGATACAGGACTTAGACCACCTTCGAGATTTACCCCGACAGCAGGCATGGTCCCGAATGAGGTCCTAACCTTCGAAAAGGTGGTTCTTAAAGAGGCTAATCTTCTAGAAACGCCACCTACCTACAACAATATGTCCAATAAACATCGGGATGCCATCAACTCTTTGAAAAATGATGCTACCATAATAATCAAACCTGCGGATAAAGGGGCGCCACGGTCATACTTGACCTTAAGGATTATGAAAATGAATGTTCACGACAGTTGAATAACACCCAATACTATGAAGCACTTGACACAGATCCGACGGAACGTTTACTAGGACAGATCCGCATTATGGTAAACGAAGCATCTACTGAAGGATGGATTACACCCAAAGAAGCGGCTTTCCTAGTGAATCTAAACCCTAGGATGCCCTATTTCTATCTCCTTCCTAAGATTCATAAGGGAGTTATCCCACCTCCCGGCCGCCCCATTGTATCGGGCATAGGCTCCCTACTGGAGCCATTGAGTCAATTCAGTGACCATTTTTTACGTCCCCTGGTCCAATCGACCCCTGCCTACCTCAAGGACACCCGGGATGTCCTGAATTTGATTCAAGAGCTCAACGACGATAACACTGAGGAGATCAACTTGCTCCTCACACTTGATGTAGAGGCACTATACACTAACATTCCCCAGGACATTACCATCGAGGTTGTTGGGAATCTTCTGAGGGAGGCAGATCTATCAACTAACACTCCACCTGATTTCATCACAGCCATAATATCTATGGCCTTAACCAACAATTTCTTTATGTACAAGACCACGACCTATCATCAAGTACAGGGCACCAGCATGGGGAGCACCTTTGCTCCCAGTCTGGCAGGTCTGTACATGTCCCATTTTGAAGCCAAGAACATTTTTACAGATACCAATCCCTTCCATAGGAACCTTTTGACCTGGAAGAGGTACATTGATGACATCCTCATCCTGTGGAGGGGTACTGAGATGGCGGCCCATACGTTCCATGAGTGGATTAACAACCAGGATCCCCATCTACGTTTCACGATGACAGTTAGTGACAAAGAAATATCATTTCTTGATCTACTGATAAGCCTTGAGGATGGTCTCCTACATACTACTACCTATAGGAAGTCCACCGATTGTAATAGTCTTTTGAGTTTCAAAAGCTACCATCCAAAAGCCCTCAGAGAAAATCTACCATATGGCCAATTCCTGAGGATTCGACGGAACTGTAGCAGGATACATGAATTCGAGTCCCAGGCGACTACACTGGCAAACAACTTACAGGAGAGGCACTATCCCAGAGATGTGATCTCAAAAGCAAAACAACGTGCAAGAAACAACACCCGTCAGGGCCTTTTGGAAACGAGGGAACCAAGAAAAAATGAATTAATCACTTGTGTCACTACCTTCACTCCTCTATCCAATCAAGTCAAGAAAATTATCAATCGTAATTGGAGGATCCTTAATATTGACTCATTGGATTTAAAACCCCCCGTTTCGCATTCAAAAGAACGGCGAATCTCAGAGACCAGTTGGTCAATACACGCCCACGAATACACAAGACACCTAAGGAAACCACACTCTGGAACCTTCCGGCAGTTACAGGACACTATCCCTGCGGGACGTGTGGGGCCTGCTCTGCCACAAAACACACTAAATCACTACAACTGGGCGATTTTGTGTGGGAACAGCGGAGACATACTAATTGTAACACCACCAACTGTGTATATCTCATTACCTGCCCCTGCCTGCTTCGATATGTAGGGATGACAACCCGGGCAGTGAAAGTTAGGATTAGTGAGCACAAGAGTACCGTGAGACGGGGACGTACTGCTACCAAGCTGACGAACCATTTCATTGAAAAAGGACATCCATGTGAATCCATACACTGGACCATCCTAGAGGCTAACCCAGGATGGAACAGCTCCTCACTACTGCGACGAGAGCAACGGTGGGTCCATCGTCTTCGCACCCATAGACTAGGCCTCAATGAGGAAATTCCGTGGTCTGAACTGTAATTCCTGCTATCACTAATCGATCATAGGAAACACACTGGCCTTAGTGCTACATGATGTCCCTGCCATGAGCTGTAATTACCATTATAACTACGACCCATACTTAACACCCTTTTTAGGTCTGATTGTTCTTGCCACCCGCTGTCACTGACCCTTGCGGTTGTTGTGTCATCTTTACTTTTTCGAGTATAGCACACCTTGTACCCCATTTAACATTTACGGGGCATTACACTTGGCGCCCTGTCTCTCGCTCCCCCTGGGGGGTGTGGTGTACAAACTCCTCGTTTGTTTTTTGAACATAATTGTTTTTGAACATAATCTTTTTGTTTTTTATTTTCTGTATCTCATTTGAAGTATAGTGGCACGTTTCCAGACTGTATTTTGGTCTGGGACTTGGCTAGTATTATCTAGATTGCACCGCCCTGGCATAGATTACACTGCCAGCTTCCTGAGACGCACTCCACACCTAACTACACACATGCGCAGCCGCCGTAGAACTCTGGTCGGCACGCATGCGCCATACTGAGACAGCTCCACCTTACACACGCATGCGCGCTGAAGGGGCCAATGATGGGGAATACCGGAAACAGGTACCTCCCTCATGCCATTTGTTGTCAGTACTTATACGCGGGTCTAGACCGCAGTTCCTGACCTTCAGGCAGGCGTCAGGACGGGGCAGGTCTAATGGAGCTGACACCCGAGTAAATATGTGAGTACCAATACCGCAGCGCTGTTGATGGTGATCGCCTGTTGAAGTAAGTTCATGTGACAAACTATTAGTGTTATACGTGCCTACTCACTGATTTTTCTCTATTGCACTGTCTCATTGTTTCTCTTAACAGCTAAGTAAGGTGCGGGCACCCTACGCCTTTAGCCTATGGAGCACTGCTCTCCTAATTCTTAGGTAAGAGATACAGTAATCTCATACACCTGACAGTTGAGATGCGCCGGTACGCATATGACGGGCTAGTGTTTGCTACCTCCACGTGTTCCGTGAACATACGGCGTTTGGTGTTAGCTTAATTCTCAGCTGGTCATCTTTGCCTCCTTATGTGTTCATTAAAAGGATCTCCTATCTTCTACATGCCCCCATGCTATTACTGACATTTTTCCGGGGGTGGGCGGGGAGCCCTATGGATGGCCGTTTTTCCTATGCGGCGTGCCAACGGCTCTCCCCCGTCTCCACTGTTGGATGCCATAACGCTGGGTGTATGATTTGGAGGTTGGTGTCATCTGACCAGTTATGATGCACTTTACATGAGTGACGCGTGATGTGCCTCTAGGATACCTACCTCTGGGGGCATATCTGCAAGTTTAACATTTGTACTTGCCTCGTAGTCATATCTTTTTGTTTTGTTTTTCTTCTTTTCTTTTCTTTTTCTTTCTTGTTATTCTAGGTCACGGTCAAGAGGGCATATTCGACTATTGTACTCATACTTTAGCCCATAATTTCTTATGCTATTGCCCCTACTGACCGTTTAGAGGGCTAATGTTACCCCTCCTCTAATTATTATATATATATTTATATATATTTGTTTCGTGCACTATATCACCTTCACAGTTTTTCCGGTCCTGATGAAACGCCAGGGATCGTTATGACCACTAGGGCGTGAAACATGTCGACCTGGTAGTTACCTGGGCACATTACGCCTCTTTGGGTAACTCCTAAACCTACGGGTTTTTTAGTCTGCCAAGGGTACCCTTTCTATTAAATTTTTTTGCTGGTTGGTAACCCTTAGACAGTTTTAATCACACTGCACGCACATTATCACCCTTCACTTAGGACTCTGGTCACACACCCACATGCACCATACGGCAGTTCTCAAAAGATCTCCGCCAAAGTGACCCTTCGGGGGACCCGTAGGGCATTGCACCGCCGGCCCGACGAGGAGCAACTGCCCAATGATGAAGCATGACATCCCCAGGGATGTGTGAGGGCTACAAGAGACAATTTGTGTCTCTCCTACCCCCTTTTCCACTGAGTCCTTGACCTAGTACTTTCCTTTCTCTAATCTCTCAGGAGTGTGTACGTTCTTTGCACCACTCACTGTGGAACAGTGCCCCCCCTTTGTTGTTGACATCCTGGGAGTGGGCACAGGTTTGTTGTGTGGAATGCGCAACTCACAAAGGAAGATTATCACTAGTTGTAGCGATCCATACTAGTCAGAGTGAGAAACATGTAAGCCAGTAAATGCAAACTCAAAACAATTCCTACATAGCAACAAGATGAAGATCATGTACCAAATTAACAATTCTTTTGTTGCACCATTATGTAAATTATAACAATTTTTTTTTTTCCATTTGTTTATTGGCATTTTGACATAAGCAAATATACAGCAACTAGCAAATATTGCCCAATATTACAGTACAAATACTCATGATTGAACAAAGGAACGTTAGAACCAAAACAGAGGCATCACAGTTGACAAGTACATGTGTAAGAAGCGTCATCGCAATCAAGAATCTAGGCATCATGCATTACGTACGGGTTATAGGACTGGAGTCACAGAAGAGAGTAGTGGAAGAGTGGCACAATGTACGGACACATAATGGCATTAGGAGGTCAAAAACATAATCAGTGGGAGTCTTTCAGTGGGAAGCAGTGGAAACCTCTGGATTTTGTGTAGTGTCTGTATTGCGAGAGGATAGCCAAGCTAGAAACGGGCTCCAAATATCATTGGGTCGAGCTGCCTGAGGCAGGAGTTCCCAATATGTATTTAGCTGTTCCTGACAGAATGTGATATCTAGTATCCAGGTTTTAGTGGCAGGTGGTTGGCGTTTACCCCAGTGCATCGCAATCCGGCGTTTAGCCAGGAGAAGCAGCATGGCTAGAAGTTTACGGTGCCCTGGTATGACATCCTGAACATATCCTGGAACACATAGTTTGGAGGAAGGGGTCAGGTGAGTTGCCAGGATCTCATTAATGGATTTAAGTATTGCGTTCCAAAAGCGCTCTATATCGGGGCAGCTCCAAGCCATGTGTAAAAAGGAGGCATCTGGTGATGCACATCTCCAGCAATTCGCCTCCAGGCGGAGATCCATACGTTTAAGTTGCAAAGGCGTTCTGTAAATACAATGAAAGTATTTAAAATGTATAAGGCGAAGCCTGTAATTAGGGGATAACATCTCTAATTGCCCGCAGCAGAATTGCCATTGAGCCTCTGTCAGTGGGTCGTCTAGATCTTCGTTTCAACCAGCAAAGGCCTTCGGGTGCGTAATCGGGAAAGAGCGTTGCCTGGTGCTATAAAGTCTGGTGATCAGCTTATCTGAGGATGAGTTTGTTAGCATTAATTCCAGGGCCGGGAGAGATGGAGGAGGAGCTGTAAATGTGTCATGTAATGTACTGCACACTCCTCTGACAGAGTAATATAGTAATAAACTAGAAAAGTTAATGGTGTCGCCAGGTGGAGGTGCAGGGGGAGGCAGGAAGGTGTCGCCGGGGTATAAGTCAGCAAATGTATCCCATCCTAAGCTATGAGCACGGGCAGAGTTGCCTTTATCTTCCAATATAGGAATTTGTGGATTGTGTGTGAGCGTGATAGAGGGCGCGTATAAGACTGAGTGACCTGCGCGGATACGAAATTTATCCCAAGCCCATCGCAATGTGTCTGATGTGTGTATGATAGTATGATGGCGTTTTAAAGGTTCATATAGGGCCACTGCCAGTGGTAATGGTGTGATGCTTTTGGCCTCTACTGCAACATGGGGTTGGAAGGGGGTTGGGAATATCCAATGGTGTAGGAATTGTGCCTGTGCGCAAAATGCATAGAGTGCCAAATCTGGAGCCCCAAGTCCACCTTGCGTCAGTGGTAGTGTGAGTACCTCCCACGCTATACGCGGTTGCTTTCCAGCCCAAACCAGGGAAATCATCGAGGATCTTAAGGATTTCAGGAATGATTGGGTAAGTTGCAAGGGGAGATTAATAAATAAATATAAAAGTTTAGGCAGCACAATCATTTTAGCTATGGCAATGCGACCAGCTAAGGATATAGGAAGTTTAGACCAGACCGTGTTTTTCCCTTCCAGCCACGCCATTGTGCGAGCAAAGTTCATGTCCCAGAGCTCCTGGATGTCTGTACTGAGCCAAATCCCCAGATATTGAACGGGGCCGGAAGCCCATTGAATAGGATAATCTGGTTCAAAAGTAGTAAAGTTAGGGGTGAGAGGAAGCAGGGTGGATTTGGTCCAATTGATATGTACACCAGAGAGACCACCAAATTTGGTAAGTTCCCGAAGAACCGGGTTTAGATTGTCTAGCGGGTCTCGGAGATAGAGGGTGATATCGTCAGCATACTGCGATATAATGATGTCTCTCATGGGGAAGTCAAGACCCCGCGTTTTATGGTGTTGCCTGATTCTGGCAGCCAGGGGTACCATTGCGATGGCAAACCGAAGGGGCAACAAAGGTCATCCCTGTCTGGTGCCGCGTGTGATTTCGAATGGGGTAGATATCAATCCATTGGCGCGTAGTCTGGCAACCGGTTGTGGATACAGTAGTTTGATCTGTGTGATGAATGAGGGACTGAGACCTAGTCTGGCCAGAATGGTAAAGAGGTATGGCCATTCTAGCGAGTCGAAGGCTTTGGTGGCATCGAGAAAAGCTGCCAGTGCTGGAGTGTGTGGGTCCAGGTGATGCAAGAGAGAAAAAATGGTTTGTAGGTTGTGGGACGTGGAGCGCCCCGGTATGAAGCCGTATTGGTCTGGTCGAGCAATTAAAGGTAAAAGGGGCTGCAATCGGTTTGCAAGGAGTTTAGCATATATTTTATTATCGATATTGATAAGGGAGAGAGGTCGGTATGAATCACATTTATTGGGGGGTTTACCAGGCTTAAGCAGAGTGGGAATAACTGCCTCTCTCGTTGTTGGAGGGAGTACACCATTCTCTAAGGAATCGGAATACATTCCTGCAAGATGGGGTGCTAGTATGGTAGCGTAAGTCTTATAGAACGTGGTTGTCAGGCCATCAAGGCCAGATGCTTTGTCCAAAGGAAGGTTTTTTATGACCCGCACTATGTCATCCTCCGTAAAGGGTTCGTCTAAGTATTCCCTATGGGCATTCCCGAGCCATAAGAGTTCTAGCGAGTCCAAATATGTAGTGAGCTCAGACTCTATTTGTGGTGTGGAGGAGGTGTATAGTGAGGAGTAGAAGTTGGTTAGGTGTTCGTGAATCTCCCTGGGACCCCTGATTAGTGTGTCACCGTTTCCCAGAAGTTCTGTAATATAGGGGGAACAACGAGAAGGTTTAAGAAGGTTAGCAAGTGTCTTCCCAGGGTGATCCCCTTCACCATATCTCGTGGCAGTGGCATACTTCCCGAGAAATTTTAGCTCCCTAGCGGCCTGTTCATTAAATTCGGAACGTTTTTCGCGTATAGTAGCTAACAGAGAGGGGTCGTTATGTTGAAAATATTGCAGTTCTAAGGCTTTGAGTTCGGCCTCTAGACTATGCAATGTGCCTCGTAATGCTTTCAAGACTCCTGACTGGCGTGCCATGCATTTCCCTCTTATAACAGCTTTGAACGCTTCCCAAAGTAACGATGGAGAAGGGATGGAGCCCATGTTTAATGTAAAGTACCCAATAATGTTGTTTCTGATTTCGGCCTGAAAGGCCGAATCAAGGAGGGCGTGGGGTGGCAATCTCCATGTGAATTCACGTCTTATAGAAGTAGGGAAGGCAATTTTGCAAGTGCAAGGGGAATGATTGGATAATGTTCTAGGGAGGACCTGCGTGTCCATTTCCCACGTCGCCACATCTCCGGACATCAGCCAGCGGTCTAGCCTGGACCAGGAGTTGTATTGAGTGGAAACATATGTGCCCTCACGATTCTGCGGGTTAAAGTGTCTCCATATGTCCACCAGATGACAATCTGAAATAAGCGAGTTGAGTGCTTGGCTAGATCTGGGGTGGAGCGCCCGGGAGGAGCCCAGTCTATCGAGTTTGTCACATAAAATAGCATTAAAATCGCCTCCCCAAATGACGGTATCACAGCCCATGGCAACAACCTTAGCCCATACATCATAGAAAAAATCTGGACTGTCAATATTTGATCCATAAATTGCAGCCAAGACCAGCTGAGTCCCGCCTTGAGATCCCTTTAACACAATATATCATCCTTCTGTGTGAATGTGTGACTGTGTTAACGTCCAATCTATGCCGTGTCGTATAAGTATGGCCACTCCCCTCGAATAACTGGAGTAGGTAGAAGAATAGTGTGCCCCCCAGCGTTTGTGCATCAGTCTATTAATGTCTGATGGTAGGAGGTGGGTTTCCTGGAGGAAACATATATCCACCTGTTGACGAACCAGGTAGGCATGCACCAGTCGCGCCTTTCTATAGGCCACGGATATTCCAGGTTAAAAAATGGTAAGAGGCTGGGGTGGAGCCTAGTGGCATATGGACAATAGGTGGCATGTAATCTTAAATTTCCCTACTAGAAGTAGAGGAGTGTAAATAGTGATCAGTCCGTGAAAGCAGCGTGTCGATGCCAGTTGTGTGCATAGATAGAAGGTGAAGCGAAGGTTTCTGTTCTGCATCAGATGGTGCTTTATGTGTGCCTCTGTAAAAACTGAACATTTACTGTACCCCAGTGTCCTCCTCCCTCCCACTCCAACCCCCCAATCAGGTGGTGAAAATCCCCCCACCCTCCACCCCAACAATCCCGTAAACAAAACAGACAGTTGAGACCATGGGAGTTCTCCCTGTGGGGGCATGAGTTACCGGCAAACAACCCTGTCCATGTGGCAGGGTGGCCGGGCTATACTGTAAGTGCAGAGATCGTGTATAGGATAGATGAATGAGCTGCGAAAACAGGTATAACATATCGCCGCGTCCAACTGCAAAGAAAAGGAATAAGGCAAAATAGTCAGCATAGACAGGAGGGGCGCGGTGCGCTGCACCGTGTTAGCATATTCTGTTCAGTCATTGTTGCCGAGGCCTGCTTCGTTTCCGGCAGTTTGTGACGAGCGAGGCAAACGCTGTCCGGCGCAGATATGTTTGGCATACTTAAAAGCTGATTTGGCGTCGGTGAAGAAATGGGCCTGTCCATCATACGAGATCTTGAGTTTGGCCGGATAAAGCATTGCGTACGGGATCTCCGCACGCTGTAAGAGGCGTTTGGTGGGAAGGAATTCCTTGCGTGCGGATTGTACCAGGGGGGTGAAATCAGGAAAAATAGAAATGTTATTGCCCTGGTGGGTAATAGGGCCATGTTCCCTGGCTGCTTTTAGAATAGAGCCCCTGTCGCGGTAGTTCAGGATACGCGCGATGATGGGTCTTGGTTTCCACCTACCGGCAGCTTGGGGCCCAATGTTCTGTGTGCTCTCTCCACCACGAATACAGTCGAAAGTGCCAAGGGGAATAAATCATGCAGTAGCACTTCAACATATGGCTCCATTTTAGGGATAGCGGTGGTTTCTGGAATTCCAGCTATGCGGAGGTTGTTGTGCCTAGAGCGCGCTTCCAAGTCCTCATTTTTCGCTTGTATGACGGACAGGACTTTTTCCATACTGAGGAAGTGTTGTTTGGACTCGACTTGGAATTCGTTGGCTTCGGTTGCACGATTATCTAGAGCGTCGAACCTGGATTTGTGCACATCTACTTGACGTTTCATTGAGTCTAACCTGGATGTGAGACCATCAAGTTTAGAGTCAATAGATTTAAGATTGGTGCGCACATCTAACATGATGGAACGCAGGTCTTCCTCTTGTGGTTTTCCGCTAGGCTGGGACTCCGGGTCAGGTTCAGAACCAGGGTCCATGGTGCGAGTGTGGCGTTTATTTTCGAATGTGATCTTAGGTTGCTTTGGGTCGTTCTTCCCCATGATGAACGCCAGTAGTATTAACCTCTGCAACACCGCCTATAGTAGAACGGCACCAGGCCGTTATACTAGTGCACGAGGGCCCTAGAAGCACCAGTCCCCAGGCAGCGTGGGACGCGCTCACGCACAGGCCCTGGTCTATATGAGGTATGGGAATGTGCAGGGTTCTGCCGCATCACGCACTCAGCGCCCCGAACTAGTACCCACCTCTGCCCCACCAAGATTCCCGGAGTAGCCCCGGGCATGCAGGCCCCGCAGCCCAACGCACAGCGCACCGCGCCCACCGCTCCCACACCCGGTGCAAGCTCGCACCCCAGGGGGGAAGTCAATGGGCCAATGCGCGCACACACCGGGCCACAAGAACCCGCAGGTTCAAATGGGTACTCACTGTGGGTGCAGGCAGCCTCGCGCACCATGTTTCGACAATCTCCGGTGGCAGCAATGTTCCTCCGAAGTCCACCTTGTTGCAGCGTGGAGTTGCAGCAGGTGTTCAGTAACTGGGTGGGTGGGTGGCCGATTCTCTACTTCTCCATGGTCGTAGCAGCAGGAATGGGAGTGTGGCTTACACGTTGGCCCGATGCCGCCGAGGCAGGCAGCCAGTGATAGAGCGAAATGTTCTTGTGAATTGTAGGGGTGCATCATAATCACTGATAGACCGCATCCATGTGTATTCAGACATATATTCGTTTATATTCCATTGTATACTCATGCATGTTTAGTAAAGAATGAATAGTTCACTGAGACAAAGTGAACTCAGCAGTATAATGGTGTTAGGATAATGATGTAATGTAATGCTTTTGAATTGTGTGAACATAATGCATAGAGGAATTAGTTCGTGTATGTAATGTAATTGCAGTAGTTTAAACGTGCACCATATTAAAGTTGCACATGTAATTCATTGTTTGCATAATGAATCGTAATGAATATGCTTATAGGGAAAAGTAAGATGTGTGTTTAAAAGTTATATGTAAGGGCCTGACTACATATATGCTTAAGGAAGGCCTGGTATATTCTTATGTTAGCTTATAAGGTAGGCCGAAAAGGGTTTCTCTTGGAAAGGCTCTCTGGGCACAAACGGTAGATTTAATTAGCACAGTAGAAGGTTTCTGTTGAACGTATCTTTTGTTGCAGGTGCAAGGACACATGTCTCGTTAGTAAAGACTAACTCTTTGTTTTCAAAAGTTAGAAAGATGGGAGGCATGGTACGGGGAGTGCAATGGAATTTAGGGATGATACTTTCAGCGGAGAAGGCGCCTGGGACTCAAGGTCAACGAAACCGTCCAGGATGAAGTCACCGTTTCAATGGAAAAGCACAAGAAAGAAGACCTGGCCAAGAAGGCGTAAACAAGGCGTGTACCTTTGTAGTATGGTTTTGTATTAGGGATAGTGCCCTGAGGGAGGAGGCCAGAGAAGCGGTAGGGGAGACCAGAGAGAAGGACAGAGCTGAGCTTAGGTATATGGTGATTGCACTTCTTAGGAAGTCTTCACAGCTGACACCTTTTATTCTTTCTTGCCTGGGAAAATCGTTATGCAGGGATGTCACTTAGCGTTAGTGTAGGGACAGCAATTGATTTTAAGCTTGTTTAGGCCCATGAAGAGCAACTTAGAAATAGGAGCAATCATATTCTGGTTGGTCCTCCTAGAACTGTGTATTCTTCTTATCCTGAGTCGGATGAGACTCCTGCGTAGATTATTATTTGTATTAGTGCCCATCTATTTCTTTAACCTCGTGTTGAGGTGCCTGCACGTTCAGTTATTTTTGGCGATAATAAATTCTCAAACTTGAATTTGGAGTCAGTGATCCTTTCAGACAAAATGAATGCTGATATCTAACCTGATGACATTCTCTCCTTTACACTATTCAACAGGTAAAAAGATCTTGGCGGCCAGAGGGTTCTTATAGATAATTAGATAAGAATCGGCGTTATCAGTTGGTAGCAGAGTAGGATGGTTACCTTTGATGGTAAGGGGAGATCTAGAGCAAGATAGGAGATTAAGTTGCCCCATAGAGCCCGAGTGACGCAGATCCAGAGAACCGCGAGAGACGGATGTCGGAGGTCGTGGAAAACTGACGGAGAGTGACGGTGCGGCGGAAGTAGCAGTTCGTAGTAGAGTGAGTATGAAAAGAGTGATGTTTGGTAGATTGCGGTGTTATATTGTTGTGTGATGTCTTGCGGAGTTGGAACGAAAGTTGTGTGATTGAGAAACGGACCGTGAGCGCGCGGGACCGGGAGATTTATTGTGGTGTAGAATACACCCAGAGTTGAGAACGTTGACCAGAGTTGTGGGGGTCACGAGACGTCATTGACAGACCCACAGAAGATAGGGACACATGTGTGAGTGTGTGAATAACCAACGCAGGTCGTAGGTTATTGTGTGCAGAACATCGAGTGATTGAATCCTATCGAGTGTATTAGAGGCGATTGTCCGGTCGTTCGTGGACAGACGGTTGCCAGATTGAGGTCAACAAGCTTAAGAGACTGATCGGTCATTGGTAAGACTGACGGTCAGAGAGGTAATTGTTCGGTAGGACGGACATTATTTCAGAGTATAATTGGGACGGATGCGAGTGAGAACAAGTGAATTAGAAAGGAGGGGAACTGCTGCGAGCGGAGGAAACGTGACGTCAGACAAGTGCCGCGCTGCGATAGGCCGGTTGGTGTGAGCCGCGCTGGGATTGGAGGATTGCAATCAGGAAGTAAAAGCGGACATTTTGAGTACGAATAACAAAGTTGATTCATCATGAAATGTTTTAAAGCTTTAAGGGAACTTTGCAGAGGTGATAGACATGTGGTTGTTCGGGAGGGAGAGGAAGCTCCTCCCGAGGACACACCAGCACATTATATGGCAAAGAATGTAGGATTGCATACTATAATTTGGCTCGAGAATTGGCATAAAATGACAGAAACAGAAGGAGATTTGTCGTTCCCTCGATATGGTACTTTCAGGTTAGAGGTGCTGTACCAGCTCAAGAGTGTAATGGCTTCATTACGACCACTACCTAGACCAACACAGTTTGAGGCACTACATGCGTGGATAAGGGCAGCGTATGATAGGAAGAAGGACAGATGCCAGGAAAGGGTGAAGAAATCGGTCAGGGCATTTCAAGATGCAAAATGGGATGCCTTGGAGAAAAGGTGGAGAGCAGACACGATCGAAGGAGATAAGTTATACCCACTGCTGATACAAAATGGAAAGATTACAAGAATTGATGAGGATGATAGTGATTTAGATGACAGTTTGTTGGATAGGATGTTGGCAGAGAGGCCACCACCATTTAACCCAGATTCAGAAGAGGGAAAGAGAACCCCAGCAGTGGCAATAGTTGATGAAAGCCAGAACCAGACTAGCATGAGAGTAGTGGGAAGAATTTCCACAGGAACGGAGGGGCTACGGCGTCTATGATAACACAGCCTCCTGCGGGGAACACAAGATTACCGGACTCCTTGACAGTACCGGTTACCATTGGCCCTATAGTACCGGTATATGACCCAGACCGAGTGAGAGAAGGGAGCTCCGTGCCGATGAGAAGGGAAGAAGGAAACAGTGAGAGTGGGAATGGGTTTGGAGTAAGGGTGGTTCATTTCCCAAGACCAATAGACACAAGTACGCCGTTACCGGCTACTGCGGACTCTTCATGTGGGCGAGAAGAGGAGAGACCGGAAAGACCAAGGTCTTTACGGGAATCTAAGTCAGCTTTGAGGAGTGGACACCAACAGTAACGAACCAAGAGGATAGGATGCAAAGAGATAGGGCACAAAATGTCTCGGAAGACAGACCAGGTTCCAGGAATATGGAAGGGAATAGGTCACAAGGACAGAATAGTGACTGTGATGAGCGGGACGGTTCAGGTTGTCGAGATGTACTGAGGAGTGCAGTACAGGCAAGGTTGCTAGATGTAGTGAGGCTGAAAGCAGAGGTAGACGAAATGATCAGTGGGGGTCTGCCTTTGGAAAGGATAGAAATCTATGGATCAGATGAGCTGCTGTTTGTAGCAAAAGATGTGACTCGAAAAGCTAGAATGGCACATGATAGATTGAGGGATTTGGCCAAAAGATATGAGGTGGACCTGAATAAAACTAAAGCGTTACAGGGACCACACAGATTGCATTACAGTGATCAGGAGTTGGAGGAGAAAAGAATCACAGGGTTAAAGACGCACACCAGAGACCTGATCATAGGAATGAGAATATGGATTTTGTTGGACAAATGGGAAGAAAGGTGGTCCAAAAAGAAACCAGTAAAGAGAGCAGAAGGGGAAACGCCGCCGCCAGGAGGGGGGGCGACGGGTGTAGGAAATTTTCCTTTACGGGAAGTACAGAATGGAGGGTACGTGCATGTGCCGTGGAATAGAGGTGATTTGGCTGCATTTACAAATGATTTTCCTCGGCTGAGGGAAAAACCGGTGGAGTGGTACAAGCAGGTTGAGCGGTTTGTGAAAATTTCAAAAGTATTGTGGATTGATTTGAACACTTTGTTTGACATAGTGGTACCAGGAGATTTGTGGACGGCATGTAAAGTCGCTATTGAGTGGCCGACTTCGGAACCGAAAAGAGAGGCGGTTACAAATGGTCCATCACCTGATGTCATGAAAAAATATGAGCAGGTGATTACATGGTTGAAGTCGAAGATTTCACCTCAGGATATAGATTGGGTTAAGATAGATCGGACTGTACAGGAACCCAAGGAAACGGTGCATGAGTATTACGAAAGACTTCTGCAAGTTTTTAAACAGTATAGTGGGTTGGATGTTTTGGACCCTAAGGATATGGGACAGTTTGTCTCAAAGTTTGTAACAGGTCTGAGAGGGAAATCAGCCTCATGATACAGCACCATTTGATCTGCTGGCAGAACAAGCCACTAGATGAAATTTTGCGGTACGCGAGGTACTGTAGTGATGAGGTGGATTCAAAACATCGAAAGCTAAAAGACAAATTGATGCTTGTCCAGATGCAGACAGCACAGAATCAGCCTAGTGGAGGGACCTTGGGGAGAAAGCAAGGAAATTTCCAGGGAAACCAGAATGGGCAGGTACAGGGAAAGGGAAAACCAGTAGACCCCAAGACAGGAGTGGACGTGGCCACACTAAAGAAGACCACTGCGTGTCATCTTTGTCGCCAGGTCGGACATTGGAAACGCGAGTGTCCTTTGAACCCAGCTAATCAGGTACAGGAAGAGGAAGAGGGGGCCCAGGCACCCGCGCAAGAGGTGGTTAACACAATAACGAGACCTAGAACGATGAAAGGGGGGTTTACAATTCTCAAGCTCAGATTCCCCAAGCTCCAAGGTTTTCACAAGGAACACGAACATATCAACAGATGCCCCTGTTCGAACGATATGCTGAGGATAGCTTAGACCCTTTATCCTGACGGTGCCTGAGAGGGGAGGAAGACTGCACACTTGGAGCGGTCTTGGAGGTAGACCAGAGAGGACCTTTTGTAGAGGCAGAGATTGAGGGCAATCCTGCAACACTTTTGGTTGATACTGGAGCTACCCGGTCTACTGTAAGATCTGCAGTGGTCCCTAACCTACCCCTCTCGGGACAATCGATCCAGGTTGTTGGAGTAGCGAACAAGAAGATGAGCAGCCCATTGACAGAACCGATCTTAGTAAAGATAGGTACTTTCCAAACTAGACATCAGTTTGTAGTGTGTGATACGAGTCCAGTTTGTCTTTTGGGAAGAGATCTGTTGTGCAAGTTGAACTGCACGATTTACTGTACACCACGAGGAGTGGAGGTCCAGACGAGAGATGATGATGCTGACTTTAAGATGGCCAATCAGCATCTGTGTATAGATCTGTACCCAATGGTGACTGTGGAAGAACTTCCACATGATCTGAGAGACGCAGTGTCGCCTGTGGTGTGGGATTTCGCAGGAGACGAAATAGGTTTAATCAGAGGGGTTGAACCAGTGCGGATTGAGGTGAAACAGAATGTTGATTTCCCTAGAACACCTCAATACAATTTATCGATAGAAACGATTGCAGGAATAAAACCTGTGATCGAGACTTTCATTGAGAAGGGTATTTTGAAGGAGATCAGAGGTAGTCCCTGTAATTCACCCATAATGGGACTACAGAAACCGAGCGGGAAATACAGGATCGTGCAAGACCTGCGAAAGGTCAACATGATAGTTGTCCCTTGTTGTCCAGTGGTACCGAATCCTTCAGTAATACTGTTCCAGATCCCATGTGAAGCCGAGTGGTTTACGGTTATCGATTTGTGTCAAGCCTTCTTTTCGATACCGCTCCACGAGGAAAGCCAATTTCTTTTTGCGTTCAGGCTAGAGAATCGCGTGTTAACATGGTGTCGTATCCCTCAAGGGTATACGGAAAGTCCATCGATCTTTAACCAGATCCTGAAGAAGAACCTTGAGAGTCTTGTGTTGCCGCAGAACTCAGTTCTCGTGCAGTACATAGATGACTTGCTCATTGCCTCAGAAACAGAAGATGCTTGCAGAATTGACACAGTAGCCTTGTTGAACCACTTAGCAGAGAATGGACATAAGGTGTCCCCGAACAAGCTGCAGTACTGTTTGAATGAGGTACAGTACTTGGGACACAGATTAGAAAAAGGCAAGAGGAAGGTGTCACCAGATCGAATTGAGGCAATAATGAGCATGGCGGTACCCACTACACAGAGGGAAGTTAGGATGTTTCTGGGAATGGTTGGCTATTGTCGACAGTGGATTCCTAGTTTCTCCTTGAGAGCAAAGCCTCTGCAGAGGCTTACACACAAGGATGTGAGTGATCCGGTACCATGGGACGAGGAGTGCTTGATGTCATTCCTGCAGTTGAGAGATGATTTGTGCAGGGCTCCCGCACTGGGAATGCCTGATTACAACAAGGCCTTTTCATTGTTTTGTTACGAGAGAGGAGGATGTGCATTAGCAGTGTTAGCTCAGAACCATGGAGGTGTCCGTAGACCAGTTGCTTATTTTTCAGCTACTTTAGATCCAGTAGCTTCTGCGTTGCCCGGATGTCTAAGATCCGTTGCTGCAACAGGTGTCAGCATTGAAAGATGTGAAAGCATTGTAATGGGACATCCATTGACTGTACATGTACCACATTCGGTTGAGTTATTAATGACCAGGACCAAGACCCAGCACCTAACGAACAATAGGTTAACAAGGTACGAGCAAGTCATACTTGCCGCAGAGAATGTGACTCTGAAAAGGTGCTCCATCTTGAACCCTGCGACATTGATGCCTATACCGAACACAGATGATGAAGATTGTGAGGACCATGACTGTCTCGATGTGACCGAACTTTGCACCAAACCGAGACCTGACATTGTCGATGAGCCATTGGATGACCCAGATGAAATTTTCTTTGTCGATGGTTCATGCTTAAGAGACAGTGTGGGGCAATTGAGAGCAGCGTTTGCTGTATGTACTATTTCAGGAGTGGTCGACGCCGCTTGCCTAGAAGGAGTACGCTCCGCGCAGGTAGCTGAGATCATTGCCTTGACCCGTGCCTGTTTGGCCGCTGATCGAATTCGAATCACGATTTATACAGACAGCCAATACGGCTTTGGCGTGGTGCATGACTTCGGGCAGTTATGGTCTCAGAGGGGATTTTTGACATCATCTGGCTCACCCATTCGTAATGGAGAATATGTAAGACAATTGTTAGAAGCATTACAGCATCCGAAAGAAATTGCTGTTGTAAAGTGTTCAGCCCATGGGAAGGGGGAGGACTTTGTATCCTTGGGTAATAACTACGCAGATGAGGTAGCCCGCTTCTGCGCAGAACAAGGATGCATATACACAGGCAGGGAGATAGAAGAGAGCCAAGAGGGAACCGATCTCAGCATAATGTTGACCATGGCAGACACTTGGGAAGAGCTTAAGCGATTGCAGGATGAAGTTTCTAACCAGGAGAGAGAGGGATGGATCAAAGCTGGGTGTGAGAAAGGAGACGTGGATGTTTGGGTATCAAACGATGGGAGAGCTGTGTTGCCGGAAGAATTGTTGAGTCCGATGGCTAGATTGATACATGGACAGGCGCACCTGGGTAGAGACGCAATGATGAGGGTGTTCAGACAGACGTGGTATAACCCACGGTTCCGAGCAATGGCTGAGACGGTATGTCAGAGGTGTGTTACATGTCAACAGATGAATGCTGGAAAGAAAACTGTAGTTACACTGAGTCATATTGGAAGGTCAGGAGGGCCCTTCAATAGACTACAGCTGGATTTCGTGGAGATGCCTAGGTGCAATGGCTTGAGGTACATTCTAGTGATAGTATGTATATTCTCACGGTGGGTGGAGGCTTACCCCACACGCAGGTGTGACACTCTGACAGTGGCTAAATTATTGTTGAGGAGCTTATCCCTAGATTCGGGATCCCGACCTCTTTGGAATCAGATAGAGGTGGGCACTTCCATAGCGAAATCATGAAGTTACTTTGTGCAGCATTGAACATTGACCAGAGACTCCACTGTAGCTACAGACCGGAGGCTTCTGGGATGGTGGAACAAGTTAATGGAATTTTGAAAGCCCGGATGGCAAAAATGTGTTCTTCGACATCCCTGAATTGGCCCGACGCCTTGCCACTGGTGCTCATGAGCATGCGAAGTGTCCCAGACAGAAGGACCGGGTTGTCTCCCCATGAAATAATAATGGGGAGGGCAATGAGACTGCCAGCAGTACCAGCTACAGCCTTGATAAGCATCACTGATGATTTGATTCTCGATTACTGTAAAGGACTCTCTGATGTGGTCCGTTCTGTATCCCAGCAGGTGCAAGCAGCTGTGGTTCCAGCCTCGAGTGATCTGTGCCACGACTTGTGTCCCGGTGACTGGGTGCTCGTCCGGAAGCACGTGAGGAAGAGTTGCTTGGATGCCCGTTGGCGTGGCCCGTATCAGGTGATACTTATCACGAACACAGCAGTAAAGTGTGGAGGATTGCCGAACTGGGTGCATGCTTCCCATACCCGCAGAGTTCCAGCACCCTTGGAAGAAACAGCTCCTCTCGTAAATGAAAACCCAGCTGACGTGGTAGGGCCACATGAGAGGACAAGTCAAGCTGTAAGGGTCGCTGACACAGCTGGTGGTGCACTAGAGCAAGCTGGAGGGGGTTTCCACAGTTCGAACCCTGATTCAGGCACTGAAGAAAGAGAAGGTGCAGTGGGCGGAGAAGAGTCAAATGCAGCAGAAAGAGGAAGTAGTGCACTGGGCATAGAAGGAGAAGGCAGACGAACGAACAGGAGTGCTGAAAGTTGGCCTGAAAGACAGAGGCGACTGAACCTGAGGTTAGCACCTGAGAGAGACCTTGCTCCAGTGTCCGAAGTATCTGAAACCGAAGCAAGCGACGAAGACCAAGCACAAGACAGTCGGCGAAGGTCCAAAAGAACAAGAGTGCCTTGTCGCAGATACTCTACCCCTGAGTGGACTTACACTGTGTTTGATGCAGGGGGTGGTGAATACAGGGAGACTGAAGTCAGTGGAAGTGTTCAGTCGGAGCCCGAAACTGGTGGTGAAGGTGGTGCTGCGGATGCCAGGGTTCGAGATAGACGGAACACTGACACTCACGATTCCGAATCCCCCACTTCTGAGTGAAGTCCGAAAATTGCTTTTGCATCGGGTCGAATTCCCGCCATTCGGAGCTGAGCCGTTTTCACACGAAGTGCTGCTTTTGCGTCTTGAACTTTTGTATCACGTTCTGGTCGTGCTTAATGAGGATCTCATTATGGATCAGTAATGAACTGTAAATAAAAGTCTAAAAGAAGAAGATAACCTAGGTCCGAGTGGAAGAAGAATAAACTTAGGGACTTTCCACAAGAAGAGGAACGAAAACTAGGGAAGTCTTTTTCTGGACTGTGTAAATAAGTTGTGATCGGAAAGGGAAAGCCCGGAGATTTCATGGTTGCTCGAGCTGGTTAAGCAAGTCATAAATAAAGGACAGAGACTTTTCTGAGTTCTTTGCGATAACCAAGACTTTGTGAGAACTTTCGGAATCATGGAGCCGGGAAATCCCAATCGTAGAGCAAAATGGATTATAGGCATTCTTATAAGTAGTGTGATAATTTCTATAATCATAGTAGTTGTAGTCTCATATACTGGTTCGCATGAGCCGGAAGTAGAGGCAGTGACAGGGACACCCACACCTATCACACCTAGTCAGAAGGGGGTAGACAGGGCAGCTGATAGAGCTATGATATTAGAAGAAAGTCGTAGATTACATGTCGATTTGTCTAAGGGTGATTTTAAGCTTAATGCATATGCTAAGTTGTTGTATGAGTATGTTGACGTGATGGATGCGAAAGATTGTTATGTGTGTATGCAGTTGCCTACTTCAGTGGATGAGGGCATTAGGTATCATCATCTTCCACTGACTTATGGTATTTCATGTAGTCTTTTGCTTAGTTTGTTTTATGAGAGAGAGCAGTTCGAGTATTTCTTTTCCAATTTCGACGCAGTGCTTCCTGAAGTCCCAGCTTACAAGCATTTGAATAAGTATGATTATTACAAAACCGAGGACAGACTGAGGAAGTACTTCATACCGAGTTTGGAATTGGATACAGCATTCGCACACAGGCACAATCTGACTTGTTTGATGTCGGATGTAGAGAGAAAGTTTGTAGATCAGGTTGAAGATAGGTATAGAAAGCTGACTGAATCCCGAGATTTAGGGCATCACAGGACAGATTGGACGGAGGAAGAACGGTTGCACAAGACCAGGGGAAGCTATGGTCCTATAGCGTTAGATAAGGAGCAGAGGGGTAAGTTGTGTATAAGGCGTTATCAGACTTACTACGAAAAGGTTCCAGTGGGACAGAGTACTTGTGATCACGTTTTCACCATGGCAGATGAGGCAAAAGATTTTCTCCAAGGTCCTGTACAAGTGATACCTACGGTGTATTACGTATGTGGGAAGAATGCTTATGTGAGGTTGCCTGCAAATTGGTATGGAACATGTTATTTGTCAATAATATTTCCAAAGATTTACCATACAGAAGACTTAAATCTTCTGGAGGGTGGAGAGCATTCAAGAACGAGAAGAGCTGCAAGTGCAGGAATCGTTGTGGGGGATATCTTTGGAGCTATGATACCTAGTCTAGGAGTAGTCTTGAATGATGTGAAGATCCGGAGGTTAGCGACGGTGGTGGATGAATTTTCGATGAACACAGCAAAATCGTTGGTGTTGGTGGAAGGAGAGATGTTGTCGATAAGGGGAATGGTTTTGCAGAATCGCCTTGCTTTAGATGTCCTATTGGCAAAAGAGGGCGGAGTCTGTAAAATGCTGAAGGTTCAAGAGTGCTGCACTTATATACCAGACCGTAGCAAGGATCTGGAGAAATATATAAGTAACATCACTATGATCCACACAAAGATAGCGGATTTGACCGAAGAAGGGGCCTGGGAAAAGGTCGGAAAGGGTTTTGGTCAAGTGGGAGGTTGGTTTGCAAACCTAGGAAAGGGATTCCTTGGGTACTTCCTGAGACCACTCCTTATCTTGGTGGTTTGTGTGGCTGGCTTGTGGATTATGATCAAGGCCTACAAATGGTATCGAGCAGGCAGAGTCAAGAGAGCTTTGAGGGAAAATGACATGAGATTGGCAAGACTGCAGGACAATCAGTATAAAAGGCTCAAGAGCATGGAGAACTTCAGATCAGGGAAGATGGGAACAAGTTCTGTTTAGGTCGGTTCCTTCTCCGAGGGAGTAGAATGAGATATGATGACAGGAGTCATCAAAGGGGGAACTGATAGAGCGAAATGTTCTTGTGAATTGTAGGGGTGCATCATAATCACTGATAGACCGCATCCATGTGTATTCAGACATATATTCGTTTATATTCCATTGTATACTCATGCATGTTTAGTAAAGAATGAATAGTTCACTGAGACAAAGTGAACTCAGCAGTATAATGGTGTTAGGATAATGATGTAATGTAATGCTTTTTGAATTGTGTGAACATAATGCATAGAGGAATTAGTTCGTGTATGTAATGTAATTGCAGTAGTTTAAACGTGCACCATATTAAAGTTGCACATGTAATTCATTGTTTGCATAATGAATCGTAATGAATATGCTTATAGGGAAAAGTAAGATGTGTGTTTAAAAGTTATATGTAAGGGCCTGACTACATATATGCTTAAGGAAGGCCTGGTATATTCTTATGTTAGCTTATAAGGTAGGCCGAAAAGGGTTTCTCTTGGAAAGGCTCTCTGGGCACAAACGGTAGATTTAATTAGCACAGTAGAAGGTTTCTGTTGAACGTATCTTTTGTTGCAGGTGCAAGGACACATGTCTCGTTAGTAAAGACTAACTCTTTGTTTTCAAAAGTTAGAAAGATGGGAGGCATGGTACGGGGAGTGCAATGGAATTTAGGGATGATACTTTCAGCGGAGAAGGCGCCTGGGACTCAAGGTCAACGAAACCGTCCAGGATGAAGTCACCGTTTCAATGGAAAAGCACAAGAAAGAAGACCTGGCCAAGAAGGCGTAAACAAGGCGTGTACCTTTGTAGTATGGTTTTGTATTAGGGATAGTGCCCTGAGGGAGGAGGCCAGAGAAGCGGTAGGGGAGACCAGAGAGAAGGACAGAGCTGAGCTTAGGTATATGGTGATTGCACTTCTTAGGAAGTCTTCACAGCTGACACCTTTTATTCTTTCTTGCCTGGGAAAATCGTTATGCAGGGATGTCACTTAGCGTTAGTGTAGGGACAGCAATTGATTTTAAGCTTGTTTAGGCCCATGAAGAGCAACTTAGAAATAGGAGCAATCATATTCTGGTTGGTCCTCCTAGAACTGTGTATTCTTCTTATCCTGAGTCGGATGAGACTCCTGCGTAGATTATTATTTGTATTAGTGCCCATCTATTTCTTTAACCTCGTGTTGAGGTGCCTGCACGTTCAGTTATTTTTGGCGATAATAAATTCTCAAACTTGAATTTGGAGTCAGTGATCCTTTCAGACAAAATGAATGCTGATATCTAACCTGATGACATTCTCTCCTTTACACTATTCAACAGGTAAAAAGATCTTGGCGGCCAGAGGGTTCTTATAGATAATTAGATAAGAATCGGCGTTATCACCAGTAGATTCACGTTGGAAGGCAAGTCTACCAGGCCCATAGTCTCCGCTTCAGAATTGGTGCCTTCTATTATAAACCTCCGCTGGCGCTCAGGCAGGTTACCGCACACATCGGGTAATCAGGCAGGCCGTAATTCAGGATCTCCAGGCAGGCCTCGGCCCCGCTGCACGATGACACCGTCCTCCCAGGCCCCAGGCAGTTAGGCCCGGGCCGCTGCCCCAGCGCCACACTGCACCTCCAGCCGATAGCTCCAGGCGCAGGTCCACAGTCCTCTCGAGTGCTCCATTGGCCTGTACTTACAAGCCTCAGTTAGGAGATGGCCTGTAGATAGGAACGGCTCAGGAAAAATCGGCGGCGCCGGCTTGAAGTCGTGGAGGACCCGGCCGGGCGACAAGGCCTCAGCTCTGCCGCGCTCGCTCCCGGTGAAATGCGACACCAAGCACAGTGCTCGCTACGGGTGTCTCCAGAGCTCCGGAGCAGGCTTGCGTTGTGCAGCACAATGTAAGGAATGCAGCTCTAAGTGATCTGGGGCACGATGACTCCGCTAGCGTCAGGATACTGCAGGATAGAGAGCCCAGCCGGCGGAGCTCGCTTAACAAGCGGCCATTTCGCTGCTCGGCTAAGCCACGCCCCCTAAATTATAACAATTATTGATAGCAATCAGGGTCCACTGTAAATAATAAAAGTAATAGGGAGCAGCAGGAGCTGAGTAACAAAGAGGCCGCGCCTAAATCCACTCTTAATGCAATGCAGAAGTAGCAGCCCAACACAAAATAAAATTGCAGGGAGCCGCGTAAAGAGATGTCAAGTAAAGAGTTCACATGCGGCGCCTGATTGTGGTAGGTTCTTTAACTAAGTTTGGGGCACTCACACTTTACTGTCCTACTAACATGATGGTTGTATATATATATGCTGTCATTGGTTTAGCATTGTTTTTACGTGTATGCTGCATTCTAAGTTCCACCGCACTGATGCAAAATAGAACATTTCCCAGATGGCAACGAAATGCTGTATAAAGGATGTAACGCCCCTGGGACTGTAGGAGAGCTGTGAGGAGAGCTGGGGCTCAATGGACCATAGTACCTGCAGATGGGATCAGGACGACTGAGGCTGAGAAAGGGTTTCAAAGTAGCACTGAGGCTGGGTGGGTCCATGGAGCGCTGGGAGGGTGCGGGAGAGAGACGAGGCAGCAGGGGGTGCAGTTAAAAGGGCCCTGAGGCTGTATGGAGGGGCAGTGAGGTCGGACCCTAGTGCTCAGAAAAACAAAGGGGGGAGTAAAGAGGTACTGCTTGACACAAGCAGTGGAGGTGGATACGCCCTCCTTCAGTCTATAGATACTAAACACAAAGATCCACCCTCAGATAGTTTCAAAAGCCATATCCTCCCAGATTAAGTATGCTTCCTACAGTGGTGGGAAAAACACACAATTTGTTTAAATACCCCTCACACACCAAAAGGGCCCTTGGTGTCATGCTTCATTAAGGGGTCTTCCCGCCCCTCTACGGGACGGGCGTGCTATGACCTACGATTACGCGGGAGCACTGTTGTTGTGAGACGATTATGTGTCATGTAGGAGTGTGAGTGGAAGGGTCAGGAGTGAATGGAAAGGTGAGGTTAAAAAATACCTGGCTCGTTGGTCAAAAAAACTTTAATATACCTTTGAGCTGGTATTGTTAAAATATGGGGAAAGAGGTGTATTGCCTCAATGAGCTATGCCTCCTATGTCAGTCAACATGTTTCGAAGCCCCCCCTGGCTTCTTCTTCAGGACCAAAAGGATCCCTTCTACACTCACTGTATATGTGGTGTGTTTATTTCACTAATCCTTCTTAGGAAATGTGTTTGTGTAAATAAATATACGGCGCATGTGAATTATCACTGCACATATACGATACCTAAATAGGTATCTGTCATCGTTATTTGATTTCAGATGCAAAAAAGCCCCATGAGCATGTAACGGGTGGGAGGGGTGCCTGTATTTGCAATTGCTCCTGGGACACTGCCCCGCCGTGTCTGGCCTCCCTCCGGGGAGGCCAGACACAACAACAGTGCTCCCGCGTAATCGTAGGTCGTAGCACGCCCCGTCCCGTAGAGGGGCGGGAAGACCCCTATGATGAAGCATGACACCAAGGGCCCTTTTGGTGTGTGAGGGGTATTTAAACAAATTGTGTGTTTTTCGGACCCTAGTGCTACCAGTTCATACAAGGACAAGAGGAACCCCAAGGCTGCTACTACCGAAGTTGTTGGCGAGGAGGCACATACAGGCACATAGGGGTGAGAGGCTAAAAGACAAGCAGATACTGACCAGAACGGGTGGCCGCAAAGTTTTTCCAATGTGCCCCAAGTGGCCGAAGCAATTGAAGGGAATCAGTCATGAACATCGAAAGAGGACACTTTCTTACCAAATGAAAGTGATTATTCCAAGATTAGCTGGCTCGGCTGTTGAAAGAAAAAAAGCCAATGAATTCAAAGTTAATTTAGGCAAGATTGGTTAATGCGCGGCATGGCGCTCGGTTGAAAAATTTCTTTATTTCAAATTTAATTTAGGTGAGCCGCGCAGCACAAAACAAAGGTACACGGCCGCCTTGTTAAATGTGAAGTGCTCTGTGGCGCATTGCACAAATAAACATAATTAAAGTTAAAGCGACGTTGAGGTGATCGCTTTTTGTAAATATAAAGCGGCCACACAAGAGGTGCTTGGCAAGTTACAGCGCTGCGTGGGGCGAGTGCTTTTTGTAAATATAAGGTGTGGCCTTCTAAGCAGCTGTAGCCAAGGTGGGGAGCAAGCGTCAAACAAAAAAAAGAGGGCTCAGACACTAATAAATAACATGACGAGTAACACCACATGTAAGAGGGGCAGTCGTCATGGGAGGTTACAAAAGTAAAAAAGGAGGGACTAGTGAGCATATTAACCAATGGAAAACAGACATTTATAAAGGACAGTTAAAGGAGCCAATTAGAAAGATGGGTGTTGCTTAATGCCCATAACCTGAATACAGCATGTCTCGCAGAGGCAATCAATCAATCAGTGGTTTATAGAGCGCGCTACTCACCCGTGAGGGTCTCAAGGCGCTGGGGGGGGGGGAAGCAGCTCCGGGTCAGTCGAAGAGCCAGGTCTTGAGGTCCTTCCTGAACGTGTGGAGGGTTGGGGAGCGTCTGATGTTGACCGGGAGCTCGTTCCAGGCTTTGGCTGCGATGTAGGAGAAAGCTCTCCCGCCGGTTCTTTTTCTGCGGATGCGGGGGACCTCTGCCAGGGCGAGGTCAGCGGAGCGGAGGTTCCTCTTGGGTACGTGGAAATATACTCGGTCGTTGAGGTATTTGGGTCCGATGTTGTTGAGGGATTTGTAAGCGTGGGTGAGGAGTTTGAAGGTGACCCTCTTCTCGATGGGGAGCCAGTGGAGGCTCCGTAGGTGTTGGGTCATATGTTCGTGGCGTGGTGTCCCTAGTACGAGCCTGGCTGCGGCATTCTGGATGGTTTGGAGCTTGTGTAAAAGAGTTTTGTTGATTCCGGCGTAGAGGGCGTTGCCGTAGTCTAGTCTGCTGGTTATGAGTGCGTGGGTGACGGTCTTTCTGCAGTCGGGGGGGATCCATTTGAAGGTCTTACGGAGGATGCGGAGGCAGTTGAAACTGGTGGACGCGACGGCGTTGATCTGGCGGTTCATGGAGAGGGAGGAGTCAAGGATTATGCCGAGGTTCCGAGCGTGGTCTGTTGGGGTGGGTGGGCTCCCGAGGGCGGAGGGCCACCAGGTGTTGTCCCAGGCAGAGGTGCAGGGTCCGAGGATGAGGACCTCGGTCTTCTCGGAGTTGAGCTTTAGGCAGCTGTCCTTCATCCAGGCTGCTACGTTTCTCATTCCTTCCTGGAAGCTGAGTCTGGTGATTTCAGGGTTCTTGGTGAGGGAGAGGATGAGTTGGGTGTTGTCGGCATAGGATATGATGCTGAGCCCATGCTGTTTGACGATGGCGGCGATGGGGGCCATGTAGATGTTGAAGAGCGTCGGGCTTAGTGAAGATCCCTGGGGTACTCCGCAGATGATATCAGTGGGGTCGGAGAGGAAGGGGGTAGTCTGATCCTCTGGGTTCTGCCGGAGAGGAAGGATTGGATCCAGTCGAGGGCGGATCCCTGTATTTCTGCGTTGTGGAGTCTGGCGGCTAGCGTGCGATGTGAGACGGTGTCGAAGGCTGCGGAGAGGTCTAGGAGGATGAGGGCTGCGGTGTGTCCCTGGTCTAGCAGCATGAGGATCTCGTCGGTGGCGGCGAGGAGGGCGGTCTCGGTGCTGTGGTTGCTGCGGAAGCCAGACTGGGATGCATCTAGGATGGAGTTTTCTTCGATGAAGGCGGTCAGCTGGGCGTTCACGAGTCTTTCGGTGACTTTGGCTGCGAAGGGGAGGAGAGAGATGGGCCTGTAGTTCTTCAGGTCAGTTGGGTCAGCCGTTTGTTTCTTGAGGAGGGGTTTCACCTCTGCACGCTTCCAGTCGTCTGGGCAGATGCCGGATATGAGGGAGGAGCTGATTGTTCATCCTAGTTCGGGTGCGATGACCGCGGCGGCCCTGTGGAAGATGTGAGGGGGCAGGGGTCCGTTGGGGCTCCTGAGTGCGTCTTCTTCATGGTTGAGGAGATGAGTTCGACGGACGCAGGGGCCCAGGAGGTGATGGTCGGCTTCTCGGCGGAGGTGGGTGGTGTGGCGCTGTTCTCTGCTGGCTCGCTGAAGTTGTCGTAGAGGGCCTTGATCTTCAGGTGGAAGTAGGAGCTGAGTTTGTCGCAGAGTTCCTGGGAGGGTGTGATGTCAGTGGCTTCGCAGGTGGGTTTTGCGAACTGCTGAATGACGTTGAACAGTTCCTTGACGTTGGATGCGTTGGTCTTGACTTTGTCTCTGATGAAGGTCCTTTTGGTGTCCCTTATACGCTGGTGGTAGTACTTCAGGGCGCTCTTGTGGTTGTTCCATGCTTCCGTGGTCTTCTGGTTCCTCCAGGTTTTCTCCAAGCGTCTGCAGGAGCGTCTGGCTTCTTGGAGTTCGGTGGTGAACCAGGCGGCCCTCAGTGGGCGTTGTTTGGCGGTGCAGCGGAGAGGTGCCAGCTTGTCGGCGCAGCAGGAGACCCAGCGGTGGAATTCCCTGGCTGCGGAGTTGGTGTCTGTCGTGGCCTTGGGGGGGTCTTGGAGGAGGGCGGAGTTCAGGTGTTCCTCGGTGACCTTACTCCAGTTCTGTCGCGGCGGGCGTGGGGCGGGCTTGGGTGCGGTAGTGGTGTTGAAAGTGAAATGGACGCAGTAGTGGTCTGTCCAGAGGGGCTGGGTGGTGTGGCTGAAGCGGATGTTTGATCCTCCCGCGAAGATGGGGTTGAGGGTGTGGCCCGCTCTGTGGGTGGGAGTACTGTGGAGCTGTTTCAGTCCTATGATGGCGAGGTTCTCGAGGAGTGTGGTGGAGTCGGGGTCCTGGCTGTTTTCGAGGTGGAAGTTCAGGTCCCCGAGCAGGATGTAGTCCGTGGAGGTGATGGCGTGGGGTGCGGCGAGCTCGGCGATGGTGGTTGCGGGCTGGGTGCGGGGTCCTGGCGGTCTGTAGATGAGGGTGCTGCGTAGCGTGGTCCTGGGGCTGGTCTGGATCTGGAAGTGGAGGTGTTCCGTGTTGGAGTGGGGGTCGCTCGTGCTGGAGGTGGAGAGTCGGAGGCGGGTCTTGTGCGCGATGGCGAGTCCTCCTCCCGGACGGTCTGGGCGGTCCTTTCTCTGGATCTTGTAGCCGTCCGGGATTGCTGTGGTGATGTCGGGGCCGGAGGTGGCGTTGGTCCAAGTTTCCGTGAAGAATGCGTCATCGGGCGAGAGGGTGTCGATCAGGTCCCAGATCTCTACGGTGTGTCGGTGTAGGGAGCGCACGTTGAGAAGGATGCAAGTCAGGGTTTCAGTGGGTTGTTCAGTCGGCGGCCCTTCGGCGGCTGTGGGCGTCTTGTCGACGGTGAAGGATCTTCGGCAGTGTCCGCACGAGAACTGCCCATGGGTCGTGTTGGGCGAGGATCTTACGCAGTCGGCGTGGCTTCCGGGGTTGTGAGCGTGGAGGGTGGCTGAGTCGTAGCAGTGGGGACCAGGAGAACCAGGGTCCCTGGCGCTGATCGCGGTCGGGTCGTGGACGGGCGCAGACGGGCTTGCCTTAGGCGCATCCGCTGCGCAACCGCGCAGCGGTCGCCATTATGTAGGGGAGGGGGGCGGGAGTAGAGGTGGAGGCGGGAGTGGGGCTGGGTCAGGGGGCGGGAACTGACTAGGAGCAGCAGCGGGGACAGCGGTGGACTGAGCAGGACACAGCGGGAAAACAAAAGACAACAGCGGGAAAAGGCTACAGTGGCAGAGCGCTAAATCAACAGTAAATACACAAGAAATACACAGCTCAATAAAAGTCACAAAAGGACCTGAAGCAGAGGCGTGCGCGAGGCTCAAACTCTGCTGGTGACGGACTGCGGGCGTGCGAACAACCGGCGGAGCTGCCGGGGAGAGTGCTGCCTGGACCGGAGGTCAAGGCTTTTTAGGCAAGACCTAAAAACGATGCTGTCGGACCCTCCACCTCCTTGTGAGACAATGCTTGTTCGGACTTTGACTCCCTTGCTGGATAGTGCTGCCAAAAATGTCCCCTGTTGTCTCTAAAACATCATGTAAATAAAGTTGTACTACATTAAAATAGTAGAACTACTAAGTATAAAAAATCTTTAGCACTTAGCAAGATAGTTTGATGGTCAGACTTAAGCAGAGAAAAGACAAGAGAAAATCAAAAGCTGCCATTTTGCCAAAGGAAATGAGGGCATGATTAGTCAAGCTTTTACACTAAATGGCATTGTGTGTGTTAATCGGAAACACGTAAGAGAAAGGGGGAAGCAGAAATTGGCCATTTTGAAATATGCAGCAGACACAAACGCACAGATGCCCAATGGAGAATTAAAAGTCTGAAAGACTTCACACAAGCCAAATTGTATTGTGACCTGATATAACATACAAAATAGTGTTAAACATTCCTTTGGAATTAATAACATAAATAAGCCCCTCCTTGTAGATAATTTTTTCCATTGTTCCCCTGAACAAGAGGAATATTTCCTGGAAATGCAATGGGAAAATTTCTAAAAATGTAAAGAAGTAAGAAATGAATGTTAAACCTAGACAGAAATACAAATATTAAATCTGAGGAGATTAAATGAAATGTAATAAATATGATAAAAGTGCGGTTACAAGGAATAGATAGTATTCACTAAGGTGTGCATGACTGTATTATGTCAGAAGACTACCCTAATCTTGGGATCTACTGGGACTAATATTGGGTTGCTTTTCTTTGTCCAGACTGTGTTTGAACTAGTGAATATTAAATGTTTCATGAACGTGTTTGTTGACTGTGCAGAATTAGTAATAATCAAATAAATACTTACTTGTGAGAATATTGTCCATTTAAAGTAATAAATACAGCTCTGTAGTTGTGGCACAAGTGTTTTAAAAGTTCACAAGAAGCTGTCTGCCAGTTAGGATCCCCCAGCTCTGCTGTGTATTTTAAAGTTTATTTGTCGTATTAGTTTGTACATGGCAAAATGACTATGATAGAGACAGTTTTAAATAGACCATGTTTTTTGCCACAAAAGCCGATAAAGAGCAAGGTTATGCGTCCCAGAATGCAATCTGTTATTGGCTAAACAAAACTCTAGTACTAGTTAAAAGAGATATAAAATTAGTTACCCTCCATCCATTTCAGGGGTGTGCCAGCAGTTTCAATGTCTTTTCAAGAGCTTCCATTCGCTTACAAGTGGGTAATTTCTGATAATTGATCTCTTTGAATGGGCTTCATTCCTCGGTTTTACTCGTGTTAGTGTTACTCAAAGTGTCACACATCTGTTAAGGGACTGACACTCATCATCAAATAACTTTATTCGGTTATTTGTTTCAAACCATCAAAGTGTGCAAAGATAAAACAATCATCAGTTTACAATCTAAAACAAAAATACATTTCAGATGCTTCAATTAAAATATACAATAAAAAAGTGATCAAAATGTAAGCCCATGTTAAAAGGCATAAAAGACAAGCTTCAATATAACAATCTTCCAGCTAATGACCACGCCGCTTACAAAGACATATTAAACAAGCATTGGCATAGCCAATAGGTCTCGCTTTTTTGGACCTTATAAGTATTTAGTTATGCAGCACAATATCCTTGGTGCAACAACACCAACCGTTGCATGGCTAAACACTTATAAGGTCCCAAAAGCGAGACCGCTATTGGCTATGCCAATGCTTGTTCTGCTTTGTGATGGTCAGTCCATTTGGGCCTGTGTATCGTGTATATGGACATTACCCTCTGTTGTCAACATGCGGTCTCAAATTGTGGACACGTTCCTCACTTCAGGAAATGCCCCCAGGTCCAGACATGGCCTCCACTTCAGGACATGCCGTTCCCCCCCCCTGGACTCACCTGTGCTCTGAGGGATACTCTGCCGTCTCACGCACCTCGCCATCTTTCTAGTTTCCTTTCACACCCACACAAGAGCTCTTCGGAGGTCCTCCCCACCCCCCCCCCACAACAGTTGCTCCTGTCCCAAAAATACGTTTAATTAACTCCGAGCTCTTATGCGCTCACTATCTGATTTCGTAAAAACGTTCTTTAAACACAAATGTTGCGGCTGACGTCTGACAATTAATTACCCCCCCCCTCCACCCAGAAGAAGAGAAGACCCGGATTTATGAGCAGATAAAAAAAGATGTTTCATGTGACAGAGGCGAAATAAGTTGCTCCAAAGTGGCATGAAAAACTGTCAGTCAGAGGGCGAGCGCCCACCCGTCAGCGCTGCAGTGAGAGCGCCTGGGGGCAGGCAGACGCCCATCTGCGCGCTCGGAGGACGCCTCAATGAGTTGCTAATGAGGTGCCTGGGATCGGATGGTCACCAAACACGGGCCTTATAAACATTGTCAAACTCCCCTTTGTGTTCCCCTCCTCACGCTCCCCCCCCCACACCTCTACACTCCATTTTGTGGTGACTGTGAGCCTCGAGTTGGTTTGCAGGAAATTCACAAAAGTGACCCCAAAACGTCACTGCATGACCATTATGTTCAGAAATGTTTTGTACATATTTTCTTTAAATCGGCTAATTACATCTTGGAACAAACAAAATACACACACAGCCCGAGGCACTGTGAAATACAGCGATTTGACCAAAACTACACAATCTCAGCAACAGCCAGGATTTGAACCCCAGACTCAGTTCAATTCCTGGATCCCACGTCTCTATTCTGTAAAGTGTTTAATTACTTCTAGAGACAATCACATTTACTGCAAACTCACTGCCTCGATATATATATAAATTCTTTAATTGAATTTTAATCTGTCCATTCCCGAGAGCCAATCAAGTGCCTGTGCTGCACCAACACAAAATCAGCATTGAAGGATCCCGTTTATTTCGAAAATTCAACAGTTTCTCAAAGTAATCGAAGGTGTGACCGGAGTTACATAAAATCATTAAATACATTCACAGTAAAACTTTAGAAATGCTTAATATTCACATACATGATTGTGACGCTGTACTGTTAGCGGGTCACATAGTCACTGATACATAAGAGAGGAGCGGGGGCGAGGGCGAGCGAGCGCGGCAGCCTGCAGAGCTGACTAGACGCTCGTGCGCTATGGCCTTTTGCCTGCGATTACCTGCACAACAGGCATGTGTTTCCAATTATCGCGCCCGCGTCTGGGCACGATAATTGGAAACACATGTCTGCCGCGTGCGTAACCGCAGGTAAAAGGCCATGACGCACGAGCGTCTGGTCAGCTTTTCAAACTCCCTAACTATAAGTCTCGCAGAGCAACGCTTGCGCGCTACTCGAGGCTCGACCTAAAAAGGAACTCGAATGCAATACACAATACATTAATTCCATTGGCTAACATGTCACAATCGGAAGCGTTTATTTTCGCAATGTAGCCTAAGGTAAAAGCTTCTGTCGAATTATCCAGAAGGCAATTAAAAAGTGGCTAACGGCAAAGACTATTGGCCCCAACACGTCCATTTTTAAGATTCTGTATGCAATCTGATATTGCCTGACTCCAAGGTTTAGGCAGATTTGTCTTACCCACCACCTGCGTATCTGTTGGTATTTAGGGCAAAAGAAAAGTACATGTTCTTCAGTCTCTTTTGCTCTAATGCAGGCAGGACAAAAATCTATTAATAAACCACAGCCTCATTTCCGGAAAACTTTAGGAGCAGGTTGCCATATCTGAATCTGACATATAAACTTTTAGCAAGGGGGGGGCGAGATTTGATCCAAAAAGGGTTCAAATCGCAGACATGATTTAACAATTAAAAATGTTGATGTTAGATGGCCATTAGCTGATTTAGTAGCATAATGCTCCCCCACCACCGCCCAATACCTGGCTTTTAGTCTCAGTAGATCACCTCTTGTTGCCTTATCTGGGCATTCCCATAAATCCAACATATTCATCGATTTGCACCAATCTGCGATGTGTTTAAACCACAGTAGTTTTTTAGCAGCACTGATCAATACCTCCCTCTTAGAGTTATGATAATCAGTGAGCTGGGGGGTTGTCCACAATCGTAGCCAATAGGTTAGGGGTTTCAAAGCGGCCATGTCACCTATTCTCTTCATCCCCAGGTCACAAAACAGGGGGATCAATAGGGTGGTGATGGGTACCGAAATAAGTGATCTGATAAAGATGTTTTCACAGATCATTAGTTTGTTTACATTAGTATGGCCCCAAATCTCTGCTCCGTACAGTGCTCCATTTTGGGCTTTGGCACGATAGACTTCAAGTGCTGGAGTTAGGGATTGAGTGTATGACTGTATATGGAATCTCAGTATTGATTTAGATCTATGACATAAGGCAAGGTAACTCTTGTCTAACTGTTATTCCCAACTAAGTGACTCACTCAGTCTTATGTAAAGGTAATCAAAATGCTTTACCCGCTCAAGAGGTTCACGCACAATCCTGATCTCACGTAGTCCCCCCGCACTTTCCCAAACACCATATATATTGTTTTAGCAGCGTTGAGTTTCAAACTCCTGTCCCTGCAGAAGTCTAAAAATGTATCCACTAAAATTTGCAGGCCCATAGGTGTTGTGGATATGAGTAAAGAATCATCTGCAAAGAGCAGGATTGGGACTTTCGCGCCGTTCATGGTGGGAGAATCATTCCTGCAGTCCAACAATCTGCTCGCCACGTTGTAAATACACAGAGAAAATAATGTGGGGGCAGGACGCACCCCTGGCGCACCCCTCGCTGTATTGGTATCCTCTCAGTTAATTCACCATTTTTCCCCCACCTGACCTGGGCATAATTATCCTTGTGTAATTTGGCTATCAATGTTACTAAATCTACTGGAGCACCTAAGTCAAGCATTGTTTTCCATAGCAAATCACGCGGTACTAAATCAAAAGCTGCTCTCAGATCAACGAATGCTACATAAAGTTTATTTTTTCTTAGTAGCACATATTTCCATATTAATAGGGTAAATCTGAAAACCTGGTCGCATGTGCTTATTTTTGAACGAAAACCTGCCTGATAAGGGGACAATATCACATTATCATCCATCCAGTCTTGAAGTTTGTCTAGAACTTGTCTGGCAAAAATCTTTTGCAAATTGTCAATCAGGCTGATGGGTCTATAGTTGGAGGGGATGGAGGCATCACCCTTTTTATATATAGTGATTATCTCAGCTCCCCTCCAAGTTGCCGGAATATCCCCACCAGCCGATATACAACTAGACAAAAGATTTATGTACGGGGCCCATATCGTGGGTTCTGATTTATACAGATCGCCTGGTATCTGATCGGGGCCAGGGGCTTTACCTGCCTTTAATCTATTGATTGCTGACAAAGTGTCATCTAAGCTGAAAACCAATGCAGTGCCAGTCGTAGTCACAACAGGGACAGTATTAACAATGTTCTGACCAGCTCTACGGGTGATTAAGCAGCCAGAGTCATCAACCCTAGTATATAGTTTGGAAAAATGTTCCACCCAAACCTCCGGCTGGATATGATAACTGAGAGCGGATACATTCTCCGAACTACCCTTTGCGATAATATGCCAAAACAAGCAGCTATCATTACATTTTGCGGCTAGTACCAAGTCTTGCCAGTTTTTGTCTGCGAAATCACGCTTAGCTTTGGTTAGCGCAGCTTTGTATCTATTACGGGCCAGAGCTACCTCGACTCTGCTATGCTCCTTAACTGCTAGTTGCAGTACCCCCTGTGCTAGCTTACATTCGCTGTTAAACCATTTGCTTTCCCCTGTACCAACGGGCCTTCTACCAGAGCTATTTTTGGTGAAAACAGTTTGGAGAGCTTCAAACAATTCTCTGTGCACCGATGTTATGGGAATTAATTCAAAGGAATGTGCACAGTCCAGACTGCTACTCAAACCAGTCATAAAATGTGTAAATAGCTCATAGATTCTAGTGTATAAGCCCTGGTCTGCTAAGACTTTGGGCCAGGTGACTCTTCTACGATTGTTGGTTACAGGGGTCTCTTCTATTCTGGAAATACAGCTTAGCGGGTTCCTGTCCAAGGCAGTACCCATCATTTTTAACAACAAAGGATTGTGATCACTGTCAGACCTCTGATCAATAGTCATATCCTGCACTAGGAACCAAATTCTTACATCGACTAAAATATAATCGATAACGCTGGTAATGGCACCCCGTTTAAAAGTGGCCTGCCTGTTTAAGTCAGATGCAGTTCTCCCATTGCATGCCCTCAAGCTCCTTCCTGTAATCAAAGAAGCAATCTGCAGGGAGACTGACGTTATACGGTGGCAATGTTCACTAGCTACCAAATTAGGTATGCCCCACGCCTCATCCTCTTCCTCAAGTAAGGTGCTTAATAAAAAAGAGGGTTCGAAGGAAGCGTTTAAGTCCCCGGCAACTATGATTTTAGAGTTGGTTTGATGGGCTCCTACCAAGTCATCTAGCAGCAAAAGTACAGGAGATTTGCTGCTATATGGTTCTGACCTAGCATAAACATTAAACAAAGTCACGTTTAGGCCCGTCGGGAAGGCAAGCTGGATCCCCAGGATATCTTGGGAATTTATTGATAGTTGCTTGTACTGACAGGCTAAAGTGTTGAAGGGGGGAGGAGCCAGCCCAACATGGCCGCTCGGAGCTGATGCTCCGTGCTGAACCCTCTTTCCAACTCCTTGAGCGGCTTCCCCACGTCTTGTTCTCCCGCCCAGAACATCAATTCCCATACCGGAATACAGGCTGGTTACCCGAAGCTCTTTTTCGCCCTTCTCCGATATAGCATCGGTGAGAAATGAGCCGTAACTTTCCCGACTTGGAACAAGCTAAGATGGCGCCTGAAGAGCTGAGAGGACGCGTCTGGTACTGAAAGAAGTGCACCGTGAGACCTCCGGCCATCGTTCGCACCCAGAAATCAACTCCCCTAACACTTTAACCGCATCGCGTTTTGAGGGCCAACCTCTGCGGGGATAATCATCTTGACGGACTGGGCGCCGATTATGAACGGCCTCTGAGAGCAAAGGTGAGTGTTCCGCCCGCGCCGGTGAGAAGTGGCGTGCTACATCTTCTCTTTGCTTCCTAAGCGCTGCCACGCTGAGCGGGGATCCATCTGACCCCTTACTTAGCTTTAGTACCGGTGGTATCTTAGTTCCCTTTCGCCCCCCCCCTTGGAATTGGGGAGGATCCCGGTGAGCTCATGGAAGCGGACGCCTGAACCTAAGATGGCTGCCGGAATAGGGTTGGCTCGAATCAGAGACACTGTGTCCAAATGTGGATCGGATAAGCAAGGAAGGAACTGTCCAAAGGGTGATAGGGGGCTGGGACTGAATCTCATGCTTGGCTTCCTAGAGCCCCCCCCCCTTTTTCAATGTGGCTACCCCCGGACTTTGTGATGCAGTAATCCTAATCTGGGCTGAGGTCTGGAAGCAGTGCCTGACCTAAAATGGCACCCGAGCCAGGGCTACTCGGCGATCCCAGATCCTTACGTCCGGCGATCCGGGAGTGGGATGGAGGACGAGGCAGTTGGCGCCTCCCAATTACACCGGGACTGATGCCTCTCTATGGAACTTCGACGATGCCCCACGGGCTGTAACTATATTTGTGTGTACTTACCGCGGAGACTGAGTGCCCTTGGCCGCTGCCCGGTGGAGCTGTCCTATGCAGCTAAAGCGGAGTCTGGCTCTGGTTCACCCCATTGGCCGTCACCTACCCAGCCGGACATCGGACATTGATTTTCACGGCTCTTCACGGCTCTATCTGTCTCTTCTCTTCAATCTACTTCTACGGCCTGTTTCCCCTGAGTACCTTCCCCCTTCTGATCTACCTGACCTTGTCCGCTTGCCTCTCTCCTGCTTACCTTTTCCCCTCTACCCTCCACCACTCCTATGACGTGTGTCTTGGTTATGCTATGCTCGAATATCTTACTATTCTGTTAAGCGTTTTTCTCCCTAGCATTTACTGTTAACTGTAACTATAACAGATGTAACTATGTAAAAATGTTCTTATGCAATGTCCTATCTCATGTAAAGCGCTCTGATACCTCCGGGTCTAGCCAGCGCTATATAAAACTTTTTAAATAAAATAAATAAATAAAGTGTTCTTTACAAGGATTATCTGCCCACCGCTAGTCCTGCCCATTGTTTTAGGTGGATTAGCTTCCATGCTATATGTAGTATAGCCATTTATGTACACCCTGTCCACAGCCCAGGTCTCTTGGAAAATACAGATGTCGTTTTTACCTATGTAAGAGTACCATTCGGGGTCTTGGAGTTTAGAATGAATCCCCGCCAAGTTCCAAGAGATTAAAGTTAATCTATTTTTTACCTCATTGTTAGATATGGGTGGGCATCCATAAGTATCTACATTACATAGCGGGACTTTGTCACTAGCCGAATAAGACAATCAGGTAGTTGAGTATAGTTGCAACGGGAGCATGGTCTTGGCTATACTAGTGGTGTTGTTAAGTAGTGCATCGGTATTTACTGCCAGATGCAAATTACTAGTGGACAGTTCAGCAATATAGCTATCTCCCAGGGGTTTAGGAATTTAATCACTTTCGTGAGCTAAATAGTCTGGGGAGGAGTGCAAAGAACCTCCATACTTCTCTATTTGGCCACACACTGGAATATTCAAGTTGGACTCACCCCTTGTACTACTACTGAATGACTGTATTTGGGTAATCTTATCTGGCTTTGCTATAGTTATACAACTATTTTTAGGCCAGAACGGTACTGGAGTATGACATGAAAAGCTGGTAAAGTTCCTGAGTCAATCTACCTCTTGTAGCTCGGATGCGGACCCCTGCCTTAGTTTAAGGCACTGTCGTGCATCCGCTCCAGGCCTACAGTACTTAAATCTAATGGATGAGTTACTTGAGGGATTTGTCCTGATATCTAGGGCCACTAGGTCATCTACCATCCTAGCATCTTTTAGTGTAAGATCTATCACATCAAAGACTGAGTTCTTAAAAGAGCTCCTTTGAGCGCAGACGATGTCGTCTAAAATAACCGAGCGACAGCCTTTAGTGTGCCTAATCCAATAGATAACTTTATTAATCAAAGAATCTTCAGATTCATACTTGATATAAGACTGTAGTTTTGGTACCTTGGTCATAACAACTTGATTTTTTGAGTTACAGGGCCTGTTTCTGGGACAGGGGGCGGAGATATAATTCCGCTCTCTATTAATTGTATCATATTGGGGGTTAAAAATCCTTGTTGGGTTCGGTCGCTGCAACTGCCAAGAATCAAATAAACTAGGGTTGGTCGAAATATTATTGTTCCATTGCTGATGAGAGTTAGCTCTAATACTTCGCTGGGTGTACTGGGGGTACTGAAAGAATGGTTGGAGGCATTGGGGTCTACTGTTCCTACTATCTGCCTCTTGTGGTTCATAAGACCCCCGTGAATGATTAAACTGCTGTACTTCTGGTAGTTTGGTAATCTGAGTGGTCTGAATAGTCTGAATGGTCTGGGTGGACTGGCTATACTGAATAGTTGGTTTGTCATTATCGTTTGAGCATTTAAGCTTATTTAATATAGAGGTCAGTCTAAGTATGGCACTTTTTAACTCACCCACTTCAGTTCTCAATTCATAGATCAAATCAGTGCACTCCTTACTTGTATGTGCTGGGGGTCCTGACAACATAGTCTCCACAGGGTGATTAGGAGGGGGATCAGAGACAGTAACATCATCGCCTAAATTAGACAATGGTAAAAAACGATTGCTACAATGAACAATGTCAGTTATGGCATGTGGATGAAATAAGTCCGGCGCATCTGGGCTAAGGGGCTTCCCCTGGATAGCAGCCATAACCATAGGTTGTGCGGTTGCCTTTCCAAACATGCTAGGTATGCGCGGCTGGACAGTGGGAGTGCTTACTGGGGTGGGTCCAGAGTAATTACAGTCTCTCGCGGTGCTGGTGCATCCGAATGTAACAGTTCCTCACATTCAACAATTAAATTGTCGATTCGATCGATCACACAGTTCCCACCAGCAGATTTGACTAGTCTTTTTGTTTTTTTTTGTTTTTGTGGCAACAGTGGACCCCTCAACTGCCTTCCTCTTCCCCAGGGGGCACTGATCTGGGGAACCACGTCCAGGCATTTTTGAATGAAGACAGACTGCACAGTGTAGAGAAAAAACATGCATGCATTTCTTTTTATTGAAGCAATTGGTTGGATCACACTGCAGTTCATGTATTTGGACAATGTTGGTGTAAAACCAGGTCAAGCTCAAGGCTATGAGTGTCTGTCAGATATGGGAATCTCAGGGTCTCGCACCCCATGCTACAAAGGGGCCCGTCATGTTTCGTTACATCACTGAGGCACGTGGGTCATAGGAAACGAAGGATAGGTTGTGCTCCTCGTCATCAAGATTTAAGAGGGCATTTCTAACAGAAAACATTATTTGCTGCTTAGTGTTGTTTTTCGTTCCTGTTAAAAAACGTAATTTTATGTTCAGAACGGAGCATCACAGTGTTAACTGGAAAGGGAGTTTCATGACTGGAAAACTGAAATCAGCTAGAGGTATTTGCGTTGCCTAGCAACATGGTACAGAACAGGGCTACACCTACGCTTATATGAGAGCTGCCTGAGTTGCATTCTCACACAGAAAGTATTTGAAGCACCAAAGGGTACTACACAACGGAGTAGTATCAACCTGTAAGATTAGCAATAGTCTTATGTGAAAGGAGGCCATATGCAGGTCACAGCGATCTGTATGCCATCAAGCTAATATCAAAGGTTCATGGTACAGGCATTTGTTTTCACAGGAATTCATGTGTTCGTGTAATTTGACAAAATGTAGCCCTTAAAAATACACTTACTTTTCATTTCTATTGCATGTAAGAGTGACAATAAGAGAGAGACAGTATAGGTGTTCCACCGTGTTATATATGCACGTGCTCGTCCATATGTTGAACAAGGAAGTATGTGCACTGACAGTATGGTGCAATGTGCATAGAGTCACGCTAGATTTCCAGGAGATTTATACTTCTAGATGTGTAGTATACACTAGGTCCCAGTAGGAGTGTGGAAGTTTGCCGATTCTAATGTGCAATGAAGACAGGTGTGTGGGCGTTTGTACAAATGATGTAGGTTGAAATGGGATGGATAGGGGTTGATCGGCCATTGCGAATGCACATGATGAGTTGAAAGACACTTGTAGCCAATCAAGAGACACCAGGCACCATATCATCAGATGAGCATGGGTGGAAAGACACCCTTTCCAAATGAAAGAGATGCCTTTGTCTTGGATGAGGCCTCTTTCCTGAGACTAATAAATGCTGAAAGATACCTGTTACTGTGTTTCAAGTGATTGTTTGGTAGTATGACTTCTGGTGGTAAATTGCTATAATCTTTTGTTCTACCATCGAATCATGCTTGCATGGCCAACACAATGTCGTTTGCAGTGGCATATATTCACAGTTTGCGGTGTATAAATGGAGTTTGTTCTGTTCCCCTCTGTGAAAGGTGGTCTAGAATGTTGTGGTCATGTTTATTTTGGTTGTTGGTGGTCAGAAGCATGTCTTTAAATTTGTTTTAGTTCTATGTCTGATGGACATTGATTTTACAAAATTGTTAGCTGTGGTGCGTTTATTTGAAGTGTGACTTATTTGATAAAAGAAGGTATGCGGTGTCCTCTTTGCATGCATGCGAGTACTGATGCTGTGCAATACTATTTAACCTGGTGCTGTATGGGTGTCAATTGAGAAAGAGACCTGGGGTGAGCATGAAACACCATTCACTCGCGTCACCACCCACTGTTCCTGGATTCCAGATATATTCATCCTTCGATGGGTGCTCATAAGCCGGACATGAGATGCTGACACATGGAAAGTAATCTTCCTTAGATGTGCAGGGATTTTGCCCCTCAACCAGACATTCAACATTTGGCCTGAGCAGCTGAGCTGGCAGCAGCCCGTGTGGGCCATTCTCACTTTGTTTGGACTCGGTTCATAGTAAAGGGCAAGAAGCTTCAGAATAAGAAACCAGAAGTTGGCAACCCCGAAATACAAAGGGCCCCAGGGCAGTGATATGGCATCATTATTCCGCTGCAAAAGTAGGAGATGTGATGTAGCTTTTGCTGCAGAATATTATCCCAAATGAAGCAATTTGCATTTTGTTTAATGGAAATAACAACAAGGACATTTAAGGCAAAGCTCAGATATGTTAGATAAAATAATTTTGAAACATAAGTACCTCCCTTCAAATTGTGTAATGCAGTAATAATAAAGCTCAGTACACATTGACAAATGTGACACGTATGTCTAACTTGAACTTGGAAAGAGGAGTCGAGGTGTCAATGTACAATTATTGCATACAACTCTGTAGCATGAACGTTCTTTCAGAATAAAGATTTATTCAGCTGAACAACACCTCAAATCAAGTGGCCACAGCAGGTCTCGCACGTAGGGCCTTATTACCAGTACGGTGGTCCTGGGACCAACCTAGTCAAGGCCCGATCGCCACTACCCTGCCGGTCCGACCACCGTATTATGATGGTGGCAGTGGGACCACCACCAGACCGCCGCCACCCCCAGGATCCCGTGACGGCTGCGGTGGGGAAAGCAGGCGAGAATTGTGGCGGTGCAGATGCCAGCACCCCCGAGCAGATTCCGACCTGCCTTTCCACCAAGCATTTAATTGCGGGGACCCCGCCATAAAATGCTTGGTGGAAAGGCATGGAAAGGGGCCCCCAACAGGGCCCTCGGGCAAATCTGCGCCTGAGAGTGTGTGTGTGGGGGCACATGATGTTCCCCCCCCCAAAAGTGCATGGTTATGCGTGCACTGTGTGGCATGCATGACATGGTGCATGCCAAAGCATGCATGGATGTGCTGGAGGCACTGTCTTGGCAGCAGCATACTGTTTAGGCTCTCCTATGAGTCAAACATCCCGGCCGCCATGACACCAGGGCACAAGTCCTAAAAAAAGAAGTGGGGGGACGCTCCAAGTTAGGTGGTGTCACCGGAAGTGACGTCACGACAGGAAGTGACGTCACGAAAGGTGATGGGGGCAGGCATCACATGTTTCGCTCAGCAATCTATGCCTCGACCTTCCTCGGGGGCCTTTATGTGCTTCTGAGTCTGAATGTAATGATAGAGAAATATCACGTTGTACTGTCTTAGCAAACGGGACGCCGCACATCACCATTGGATATGTGTTTTTATTGTATGCTGGCCTGAAAGCGAGGACGCACAGTTTTCTACAATGTAGGGGGGTAAGTAAGCCTAGCTGCTAGTAATTGAAGACACGAGGGTTATGCAGCGTTTGATGTTAATTGGTCTTGGATCTTGTCGGACAATAGTACACGCAGATTTGCCGGAATGGGTTACAGAGTCCTTGACTTCCAGAGGATAAAAAAGTTTACTTTATGTTAAAGAGTAGCTGGACGCACAATGAGCCCGGCTGCCTGGGGCCGCTTTGGGACGTGGAAGGGGGTGTCCGGGGCGGGGGGCTTCGCTGGCATCATTTCCCGATTGTTGTTCATGCCAATTGAAGCCCTCAATGCGGCCAGCTTTTGGGCAGGGGGGATGGCGTCCACCCGGTAAAATAAGTGGGGGGACGCCGTCCACCCGCGTGGTACCTCGACTCGAGCCCTGCATGACACCACCTCCGCAGCACTGCCAGTCCTGGATTTAACTTGGAATCCAGCAGCGGGTTCACCACGGGCTTGGCGGTCTTCCTGGGACCGCTGCTGTCCTACAGGAAGACCGCCAAATTCGTAATCAGGACTGTAATCTCTAAACATGGAATGATATATTCTTCTTCAGCATAGGAAAATTACCAGCCAGTTGGTTTTTCAGGCAAGAAAGACAGTGTACATTTGTTAAAATGCAAATCTCCCAGTACAGCAGATAACATTATTAAGCATTCTAACCGCCACTGAATCAGCCTTGATCTGTAGCTGCCAAGGTTGAGACAGAAACACTGTAATACACTCCCTCATCATCCCACGTCACCAAAAGCGGAGTTTCACCTGATACAAGCAAGATGGTGTCAGTCAGGATTCATGATTTAGCTGAAACACTCACGGAGGCTTCCAACTATATGACGGGAGATTGTTAAGACACCAAGACATTATCAATGTAGCCCATGTGAAAATAGAATTAGAGCCCTATTTAGAGTATGGAATCGTAACAAACACAGCAGATGTCCCATCCAACATACTGCAAGTACATTATAGTCTATGGCACTTGAAATACACGGACATGATGCCATCACGTTTTGAAGTAGTATCCTTATTGCCAAGTTCTAAATAAGGCCTTTGGGGCCTGATTTAGCTTTTGACTGACGGTATTCCATCCATTGGAGTGGTGGAGGACATTACTTATGCCATTCTGATGGACTACTGTCTGTCAGATCTAGAGATGACTGCCAGACGCCAGCAGCACCGGGGTGAGAGCCACGCGCAGCGGGTCCACTGGACTCCAATTCCCAGGCTCCCCTGCACCGCCTTGTTACGCCAGCAGCGCCCGGAGGCGCCCGGAGGCGCACTTAAGCACCGGCGGGCTCCCGCAGCGCGGGACGCTACCGCAGACGCCAGCAGCACCGGGGTGAGAGCCACGCGCAGTGGGTCCACAGGACTCCAATTCCCAGGCTCCCCTGCACTGCCTTGTTACGCCAGCAGCGCCCGGAGGCGCCCGGAGGCGCACTTAAGCACCGGCGGGCTCCCGAGGCGCGGGACGCGCCCGGGCAAAGCCCGGGCCAAGGGCGGGCCCGTCCTTGCCGTCATTGTCAGGAAGAGGCAGGGCAGGGCCACCCCCCTTTCATCTGCGGACGTGGGTTCTTGTGCAGTGTTTGGAGTCTGACTGCAGGTACTGTTGTTCCCTGATGCTACCGCCTTTCAAGCTCACCAGCAGTCTGGGTGTTACTTTATCACCAGTATAACCCCAATGTACTATGTTCTATTGGACCAGATGTGACTAAAACCTCCTATATTGAACTTGGCTCTAGAATTTGTTTTTTGACTCTGGGTCATGTACCGCACTTTGCACTTTATTGCTATCATATTGTTCTAATGTTTTTTAATTTCATTGCTGTTAAACAATGTATACGCACTTTGCACTTTTAGGGTAAAAATAAGGTCCTGTTGAGTTTTTGGTATCTTTGATGTATGTCTTAGTACTGTTTTGCATTTTCCACACTGTATATTGCACTAGTCACTTTGTCTTAAAAACGGTTTTAGCTTTTAACAGGGATTTGCGTAAACTTTTTAGTGTGTTCAGAGGTAACTAACATGAATATGCGGAGGCCAAATCAGGGGAAAAGTGTGGTGGGAACTTTAGATGCCTTTATACTGAGGGCAGAGTCAGCCCTCATTAACGAAATAAAGCTCACTGAACGCAGGCTATCTCTTGAGCCCCACCCCTCGCAAGATAGACTTTCTCTAACCCCCGCAATTTCTGACTCTATGGTGGTTTCCAACCAGGATGTATCTCCATCCCGGCTGAGTCAGTCCCCATTTGTTGTTCCAGTCACAGTGACAAATTCTGTTTCCTAAGATTCAACAATAGAGTAGGTAGTAGTGTTCCCCGATGGGGAAATAACCGCACATCCAAAGACTGTAACTGTATTCAAAGTATCTGTACTCATGCGTGACAAGTATCTAAGTTGCTATATTCGCAACCGGGTGCTTTATCAGCTTCAAACACCTAGTACCTAAAGGTGTTGCCTGCACATTACAAATATAACATGCATATATCAAAACACAGAAAAGTGAAGCTATTGCAGCACAACCATTCAGCCTAATATATTTAGTTAACCAAAAATAGTCTTGGTCCCGGATCAAAGTAATCGCTTGATATAGTTTTGAATCTCTTAAGCAACGAGGATGATAAGAAAACACCAGTCCATTCAAAGGAATCCAATCAGATCATCAGATAGAGTTTTCTTATATACTTTATTACGTCCAAAAGTTAAAATTCCCAGCACACGATTAGCCGACACGTGTTTCGTCTGATACACAGACTTTTTCAAGGCACAACTAGGGAATATTAGCGAACTGTAATATATACGCAATCCGTCACTGCAGTGCATCAGATGTAAGAGAAAACCATGGTCCAAATAAGGATACTGCAACCTGTTTGATAGAACGTTGATAAAAAATCGCACTGCTACCACTGGCCTCTCGCCACTCAGTAAAATCCCACAGAGCGCACAGCTCTAATAGGCCCAGATGTGGCCTAACACTAAAAAATGCCAATCCTTCACATGTAGAAAAGAGACACATATACCATATTAATGGTCACTGTAGCAATGATACGCTTAACAGTCACCCAATATTATTAGTCCAGAGTGATTCAATGTCACCTGGATACTGAGTTACAACCCTGAAAAGTTGACCCTCCAAATTCAAAACGTCTCCTCTGCAACCGGCAACCGGCCGTATGGGTAATGGCGAAAAGTAACCCATACGGACGGTTGCAGAGGAGGCGTTTTGAATTTGGAGGGTCAACTTTTCAGGGTTGTAACTCAGTATCCAGGTGACATTGAATCACACTGGACTAATAATATTGGGTGGCTGTTAACGTATCATTGCTACAGTGACCATTAACTATGGTATATATGTCTCTTTCTACATGTGAAGGATTGGCATTTTTAGTGTTAGGCCACATCTGAAGCCTATTAAACTGTGCGCATACTGTGGGATTTTACTGAGTGGCGAAGGCCAGTGGTGCAGTGCGATTTTTATCAGCGTTCTATCAAACAGGTTGCAGTATCCTTATTTGGACCATGGATTTCTCTTACATCTGATGCACTGCAGTGACGGATTCGTATATATTACAGTTCGCTAATATTCCCTAGTTGTGCCTTGAAAAAAGTCTGTGTATCAGGCGAAACACGTGTCAGCTAATCGTGTGCTGAGAATTTTAACTTTGGACGTAATAAAGTATATAAGAAAACTCTATCTAATGATCTGATTGGATTCCTTTGAATGGACTGGTGTTTTCTTATCATCCTCGTTGCTTAAGAATTCAAAACTATATCAAGCGATTACTTTGATCCGGGACCAAGACTATTTTTGGTTAACTAAATATATTAGGCTGAATGATTGTGCTGCAATAGCTTTACTTTTCTGTGTTTAAATTCTGTTTCCTGCTCATCTATGGAGCATGAACCCAGCCCTGTTAAATTTAAAGCCACAACTAGAGGGCAGAAAGCAAAGATGAAGTCAACTTGTACCAATGAATCGCCCTCTATAAAAAGGAAGACCCGAGGCCTACCGAAATCAATCAAATCTGCTCAGGGCACATCTGGGAGGAAATCATTAGTTGTCCCTATTACAAATGTTTGCAAAGAGGGTCCCCCTATTCCCACGAATCAGATATTGCTAGGGCAGTTCTCTGACAGTATACAGGAGGGGAACTTCTGGGGTAGGCTCGAAACTATGATGTCTACCCTATTGGAACCTATCCTTCAAAAAATAAGCTTAGTAGAAGCTAGGTTATTAAAACTAGAGGGGCTGGCTAGCTCCAATTCGTTGGTTACACCGATAGCTAGCATAACCACTAGTAAAGTCCATCCAATCACTGGGGGCAAAGGAGCAGGGGTAGGCTCCTCTGTGAGGCCTGCAGTAAATAGCGTGGTGCTAGATAAGAGCAGCTCCAACAGCACCATGCTCAGTAACGCAGATGCACCAGTAACCGTATGCCAGTCTCCTATAAGAGCGGGGCCTTCTGTGCCTCACAGGGCTTGTAGGTCAGAAGGAAGGGTCTTACAATCAATGAGTCTAACAACTATTGACCTTCCACCCGATTCCACCCCATATGTAGTAGTTTTGGGGAGTGTTCCTTCCCTCCCCAAAGGGGCTAACGAAGACTATGGGAAGCTGTTAAATAAATTAACTCACTGGTTTACACACAATACTACCCTGGGTGACCGGGTGTCTAGTAACATCCTTATGGCACGCAGGGTTAGCTGGATTGGGAGCTCGCCCAAAACGGGTTCTGGTGATTGTGTTATCGTAAATTTTGACAATCCTTACACTGCGGGCCGTATTTTATTCAGGGATATTAGCCTTACACCCTTATTGGGATCTGTTATTAGGGCTTTACCTCTGGGCTACTTTTACAAGCCAGCCCTTTATAGGGATAGGTCTGAAAATGTCCCCAGGGTAGCTCCTAGAGGTGGGTGGTCAAATAGTCTAGCATCTAGTCATCAGCCTACCTCTATGACCTACTTACCTTCAGAATCAGTCAGGCAGTTTGACACTGACGCCTCATTGGCGTTAAACAATAGATTTGCTGCTTTATCAGGCTTGGAGGATTGTGACTGACTGAGGGACCTCACACCCCCTGAGCCGGAGCCTGCTGTTTTTCTCCAGTCCCCAGTGGAGGTAGTTGAAAGGCCTCCAGATGTGAGGCCAAATAATTTCCTATCCTGGAATATTGCAGGGTTGGCCAACAAGTTTCAAGATCCACTATGGGTGAAATATGTGAAGCAATTCACGGGAATTAGCCTCCAAGAAACATGGTGAGTGGATTGTGATCTATTTTTGGAAGGATACAAGGCATTTTTTGTCCCGGCCACTCCATCGGTGAGTGGAAGACCAAAGGGTGGTCTTGTTGTATACATCTCTGTGGCTGTTGATTGTAAGTTCCAAATGATGCCAATTACATACCCCGGAATTTTGGCGTTGTCAGCCAAAAGGGGGGATACCAGATGGGGAATTGTTAACTTTTATAATTCGGTGGCTTACCCACACGAGGCCTGTAGTATTACTACCTTGGGAGCGACTATTAGACAATTTTTGGGCCACAGTCTACATAATCTTTTGGTTTCTGGGGATTTTAATATACACCCCTGTGGTAATCCCAGAACATCTTGTATTTCTGAGTTGGGTTGTCCGCGTATGAGGGGTTTTCATTTTGAGCATCATGTTCAGGGGGAACTCTTGAACAACATGATAAATGAACTGGATATGGTCGCCCTGATGTCTCTAGCTGACCCGTACATTAAGTTTCCTGTGCCAACTTTTAAAGGGCACGGTAGGGGGACATTTATTGACTTCATTTTAATTTCTTCTTCCTTGCAATCTTCCTTTCATGGTTTTAAGATTGTGGAGAGTGAATATAGTGACCACAATCCATTAACAGCTTATATGACGGGCCCACTAACAGTAAAGATTGGTGATGTTTCAACTAGGGGTGTTCTGAGAACGACGGACGGAAAGCGCAGATTGAAATGGTCCCAGGTGACTCCGGAAAAATTCTATAATAAAGTAAAAATATCTTGTGCTCATGAATTAATAATATTTACAACTGAGGGGTCCCCCTCTAATGAGATCCTTGGCGCATACGAGTTAATAGCGAGAAAAGTGGGTGAAATTTTAAGTGTTCCAGCCAGAAGAAATGCCTCAAATGGTCCCAGATGGTTTGATTCTTACTGCTCTAAAGCAGCTAAGAGGTTGAGGGTAGCGTTGTCTGCCAAACCAAAAATTCAATCAGAGGTATGTGCTTGTCGAAAGGAATATAAGTCAGCCCTTGCCAAACGGAAGGGTGCCCTGAAGGAAGAAGCTTGGAGGGAGCTGATCGACTCAAGCACTCTCAGGAACAGTTCGAGGTTCTGGAGTGTTGTGAATCGGCCCCTTTTTGATCAGGAAGGGGGGGGGCCTTAGATTCACACATTACAGAGGAGGAATGGGTTCTCCACTTTAAATCTATGTTTGATTGCCCTCTTGAGTTTAATTACAGAGAAAGCCAGGACACGAAGGACCCTGTAATAACTTTTCATAGGGGTGAAATTCTGGATGGTATTATAGGACTATCTGTTAACAAAGCACCAGGCCCAGATGGGATCCCCCCAGATTTATTCAAATCGGACGCCCCATTCTGGGCCCCGATACTGGAGACAGTATTTAATGCAGCTGCAAAGAATGGCTGTCCCCAGTCTTGGGCCTCTTCTACCATAGTCCCTGTTTTCAAGAAGGGTAACAGGAATAGCACCCACTGTTACAGACCGATTTCACTTATTGATTCAGTGGTTAAAGTGGTAGGACGCATCCTTTTACAGTGATTAACAACATGGGCATGGGCAGAGGAGCACAAGATTATGTCGGACGTCCAGTATGGATTCCGGCTGGGACGCTCTACTGTTGCTCAGTGTCTTAACTTATCTATGATACTGAGCAAATACACTGTTGCTCGCCCCGGAACTATCCATCTTGCCTTCATGGACTTGTCATCTGCGTTCGACTGTGTAAACAGGGTCAAACTATGGCAGTCCATGAGGGCAATGGGGGTGGAGAACAGCATTGATCATTTTCTTGAGGACCTGCATATGTCAACTAAAGCTAATGTTAGGTTCTCACAGGATTTGCAGGTAACCAAGGATTTTGAGATTAAGAGGGGAGTCCGGCAGGGATGCATTTTGGCACCCTTTTTATTAAATTTTTATATAAATGAACTGGATAGTGCACTAAGGGCAACTAGAGTTGATTACCCTTACGTGGGACGGCGTGGTATCCCCGTCCTGCTATATGTGGATGACGCCGTCCTCATATCCGGACCGAAATGGGTTTGCAATCCCTTTTATCCACATTCTCCAGATTCATGACGGATCGGGACTTGGCAATTAATAATTCCAAGTCCTACGTCATGAAAGTGGGGCATCATTCGAAAAAAAGTTTCCATTTTTTGGCGTTGGGCCCGCCAAGATCCCCTGCACAACTGTATTTTCCTACTTAGGGGTTCTCTTTGACGACCAACTTAAATGGGGTCCCCTAATTTTGAGGAAAAAAGGTGATCTGGCTCGGGTAAATACAGCAATTTTTAACTTTGCCTCTAAGATAGGGAAGAAACCAACAGGAGCTATGTTGCAAGTTTACCAAGCCAAGAGCTTGGCCATAGCCACCTATGGTAGTGAAATCTGGGAGTATATTGCTGCAGATTCCCTCCAGGTAGTGGAGAATGATTTTCTGAAACGCTTACTATGTGTTCCGCATGGAACCTCTAATTTTGCGGTCCACGAGGAACTAGGGGTCCCCTATTTAAGTGATGCTCTTGCTCTGCGACCCCTGACCTTCTGGCTAAAGTGTTGGCTGAACAAAGATCTAACTCTCAACCACTTGATTTTAAGAGAGTGTATGTCCCTTGATAACTCGGATCGTATTCCCTGGCTAAAGTATATCAAAAGAAGTTTTGAGGGGATAGGGCGGGGTGACCTATTTTCCAGACCTGATACTATCGTCAAGAAGGATGTGGAATTAACTAAGATAGCCTTCCTTACTCTAAGAAAAGCAGATAGGGAAGCTGAAGAGGTGCTGAAACCTAGTGTTCGGATGTATTTAACACTCAAGACGACTCCGTTGACGGAACCTTACCTTATGGGGTCTCTGTCAACACATGAGAAATTTTTGTTAACTAGGTTTCGGTTGAACATCTTCCACCTTTTGCTAGCCAGACCAAAGGGTTCTCATAGAGGTCAAGTGCTAGCTCCCTGCGGCTGCGACGGACAGTCTCCGCAGGATTTGCTGCACTTTTTGTTTTTATGCAAAATGTATGAAATCCCTCGTAGGCATTTTTTGGTTCCTATTTTAAAAGATTGAATTTTAGACAGGTTCGACCGGCCCTTGTGTATCTTCAATTGTTGAAAGAGGATTGTATCTTTTTTATAGTAGGGTTTTTAAAAGCCTCAATGAAATCTACGACCTGTATGGATGTGTAAAATTCGTCTATTTAGGCATGGTTTTTTTTAATTGAGCTGTTTTATATTGCGGTACAGGAAATCTTTTTAAATTATGTATTAATATATAATTGTCTTTATGTATTTTTATCTGTGTAACTTTTATGGTTTTGTGAACAAAAACCGAATAAAGTTTTTTTGATTTGATTTGATTTGACTGCCAGTCCAGTGATCATTTCTGTACATTGAAAGGAACCACCTTGGCAGTTCCTTTAAAGGTACAAAATGTTTGGAGGGCTGCCGTCATCGGTTTTGACGGCTATTCACCAAACATTTCAGGAGTTTACATTTTTCTGAAGCAAACTCCCAAGGATGGAGTTTGTTTCAGAAAAAAAACATGTGGATGAACCCCTACTCTCTGGGAGTTTTCTCCCAGGGTGTGGGGGGTCACTATTTATTTTGGTATTTGGACAAAATATTGAGTTGTAAATATCAGGAGCCATAAATATCGGAAAACAAATAGATTGTGATGCAGAAACATGCGTTGTCAAGAATATCGTTTTTTGAGGTAAGTAATATCGTTGTCAAGAATATTGTTGTTATTATTGTTTTCAATAATAAAGTTGTAAAGAATATCTTTTTATACGATTTTAATGTGTTTTAGTTCATATATTAATTTAATGTTACTATTGTTTGTATATTTGTTATTCATTCTTGTTAAATATAATTTACAATTTTAAGTGATTTAGAATTTTTTATTTAATTGCTAATAGTGAGTTATAGTGGCATAGCAGGTTGTGGAGTTTGTAAGGGGATACGGTTGGAAGTTAATTAAAAAATAATTAATTATGAATTAATTGTTTTATTTATATTAATTATCTATATAAGGTAATACAGATGTATTCTAGTTATAGTTTAGGTGCAGGTTGCTATGTTTGCAGGGGGATAGGGTGGGAAGTTAATTAGATCATAATTAACAATTCATTTTTAATTGATTATTAATTATTTAAATTGTGTAATAATCATGTATTCTACTTATATGTTAGATGTGGGCTGCTAGCTTTGTAGAAGTGTCAGATTGGAAGTTAATTAAGTAAAATGAATTAATAATTAATTATTCATGTATTATTAAATATTGAATTGCTTATTATTTATGTATATTATGTAATGCTTATTTATTTTTGTTATATATTAGTTGTCGATTGCTAGGTTTGTAGGGGTGTAGGGTTGGAAGTTAATAAGTATTAATGTATAATTACATATTTAATTGATTAATAGTTATGTAAGTTATGTAATAGTTATGTATTTTAGTTATATTTTAGGTGTGGGCTGCCCAGGTTGTAGGGTGGGAAGTTAATTAAGTAATAATTTATTAATTGTTAATTATGTAGTTGATTTTCAATTATGTAAATTGCGTTATACTTATTATTTTAGTTATATTTTAGGTTTGGGTTGCTAGGTTTGTAGTGGTATAGGGTGGCAAGTTAATTAAGTAATAATTAAATAACCATTATGTTTTATTGAAAATTATTACATTGTTTTTTATTTTTTTATATATATATATTTTATGTTAAGTAATAATGTTTATATTCAGAATTTTATATTCTTTCTAAATTAATGGGGTTATTCAAATATGTAATGTGTGTGAAGTGAATTAGCATATTTTTTTTTTAAACGGCTGAATTCGCGCTGGGTGCGCGAATCCAGCCGAGAAAATTTTTAAAAAATGAAGCGCGGTCTCCCGTGCTTCATTTTCTATAAGCCCCCGGGTGGGCCAGGTACCGGGGCAATATGCAATTATGTAGTGGGGGCCCGTGGGGGCTCCCGCAGCCCCGGGGACTGCAACCTCCCCGAGGCTTAAATAAAAAATGCGTGGGGGGCTCCAACCCCCCCATGCTGCCCCAGGGACCACCACCTCCCCGGGGCTTTAATAAATTAGCCCCTGGGGACCGCCACCTCCCCGGGGCTTTAATAAATTAGCCCCTGGGGACCGCCACCTCCCCGGGGCTTTTTAATTAATGGGGGGCCTCGTGGGCCCCCCAAGCCCCGGGGACCACCACTTCCCCGGGGCTTCCTTCTTTAATGAGGGGGGCCTCGCGGGCCCCCCCAAACCCCTGGAACACCGCCTCCCTGGGGCTTTCTTCTTTAATGAGGGGGGCCTCGCAGGCCCCACCACCTCCCCGGGGCTTTGTACTGGAAGGGAGGGGGGCCGCGCAGCCCCCCTCCTGGAGCCCTCGATGGCCCTGGGGACCACCACCCCCCAGGGCTGGCTCCAGCAATGTCCCAGGGTGCCCACCCCCGGGACATTGCAGTTTGCAATGACAGGGCGGGAGCCGTGCGGCTCCCGCCCTGTCATTGCAAACACTGCTTTGCTTGTTGGAAGCGAGAGCAGGAAACCTGCTCTCGCTTCCTACAAGCAAAGCAGAATTGCTTTTGGATAAGGGGAGCTGCATGTCAGCAGCTCCCCTTGTCCAAAAGCAATGCCTGCTCCCGCAGGAGGCGGGGAGCCGGCAGGGACCGTGGGGCATTGGGGCTCCCCCCGCGGTCCCCAAAGTGAGGGCCGGCCCCGGGGGATGGAGTCCCCAGGGCCAGAAGTGTCCCAGGGAAGGGGGGCCACTGGGCCCCCCTCCCTTTTGATATTTAAAATAAAAAATAAGGCCGGGCCCCGGGGGATGGGATCCCCGGGGCCATAACTGGCCTCAGGAGGGGGGCCATGCAGCCCCCCTCCCCCCCAAAAAAACCAGGCTGGCCAGGCCCCGGGGGAAGGGGTCCCCAGGGCCAATAGTGGCCCAGGGAAGGGGGGTCACGCGACCCCCTTCCCGTTTTTTTTTTTAATTAACAAAAAATAATGCTCAGGCCCTGGGGAATGGGGTCCCCAGGGCGCAAAAAATACTAAAAGAAGGGGGACCACACAGCCCCCCTTCTAAAAATATTTAAAAAAAGAAAAGCCGGCATCTCGCCAGAGGCCTTGCCCCCTCCCTGCACCACTAAGCAAATGCGCCTCCTGGCGCGTTCTGAATTGGGGGATTACATCCCCTTCAATCCTAAGGGTCCTTAAGGGCCAACTAGGCCATCAGGAACCTCCAGTAAGCCCAACACAGTGGGATTGCTGAGAGGTGGTCTGAGGCCACGCCCCTTTTTACACCACCCTGCAAACGCACCTCTTGGTGCATTGGTGGTGGGGTGATGAGGTCCCTTTGTGTCCTGAGGACCTCAGGACTGAAGTGGACTTCATCCCCCGAGCAGCAGTGCACCAGGCGGAGCGTTTGCAGAGTGGTGTAAAAAGGGGGAGTGGCCTCAGACCACTCTCAGCAATCCAGCTGTGTGGGGCTTACTGGAGGTAACAGGAGGGCTAGTTGGCCCCCAGGGACTCTCAGTAGGCAAAGGGACTTCACCCCCAACCAAGAGCGCGCCAGGAGGCGCGTTTACAGAGTGGTGGACAAAGGGAGCATGGCCTGTGTCCACCTCACAGCAATCCCACTGTGTGGGGCTTACTGGAGGTAACAGGTAGGCTAGTTGGCCCCTAAGGACCCCTAGCAGCATTGTGGACTTTAATCCCCATGCAAGAGCGCGCCAGGGAGCGAGTTTGCAGAGTGGTGGGGAAAGGGGGCGTGGCCTGCTATGAGAACTTAGCAATGCTGCTGTGTGGGACTTACTGGAGGTAATAGGAGGGGTAGTTGGCCCCCAAGGTTGTCCTTGGGGGCCAACTACCTCTCCTGTTACCTCCACTAAGTCCCACACAGTGGGATTGGCAAGACGTCTTCGGAGGCCACGTCCCCCTTTCTCCACCACTCTGCAAACGCGCCTCCTGGCACAGTACTGGTTGGCAGATGAAGTCCACTTTACTCCTGAGGGACTTTGGGGGCCAAGAAGCCCTCCTGGTACCTCCTGTAAGTCCTACACTGTGGAATTCCTGAGCGCTGGCTGGAGGCCCAGCCCCCTTTCTCCAACACTCTGCAAACGCGACTACCAGTTAAAGAAGCATTTGTAATGTAATAGGTCTCGCATTTGCAAGAGTTAGAGCTATTGGCGTTGTAAATCTAAACGTTTTTTACTAATGTTTTTGGAGTGGAGTGGATGTACTGTGTGTGTAGTGGAATTATGTGGTATGTTGTGCAGTGAAATTATGTGGATGGAAAGTATGTGGTATTTAGTGTATAGGAATTATGTAGAGTGGGATTATTTGTTATGGAGAGTAATTAGGTGGTATAGTAGTCTGTGTTGTGGAGTGGTAACCTCAGGTTTAGACTTCCTCGTTTCCATAGAAGCTAAATTATGAACTCTATGAGACAAAAAAGAAGGAATCACTGAGGAGCACTTCTGGACCTAGTCAGAGGTATGAGCAGGGCCACTGGAATTATGCGACTGTTTGGCTGCACCGACTTTTGCACAATTATACATTTTCCGCATTAGCCACATAATCCATCATCTGCTGCCTAATCTGCAGATTTGAACAAAAAAAACCTTGTTTCTAGCTCAAATGGCTCAAACGTTACCAAAAATGCAGCGACAAGTGTTACAGCGTGGTGGAAGGCCCTTTGCAAACCTATTGCTAAATGTGGGTGTTAAATTGGTACTAATGGTGTGCAAACCACTCTTGCTTCTTTCTGCGCCTCTCTTGCCACTTTCTGCATTTCTGTTGCTTATTTCTGCAACTTTCTTTTTTTCTGCACTTCTTTTGCCTCTTTCTGCTCATCTCTTCCACTTTCTGCACCTCTCTTGCCTCTTTCTGCACCTCTCTTGCCTCTTTCTGCACCTCTCTTTCCTCTTTCTGCACCTCTCTTGCCTCTGTCTGCACCCCTCTTGTGTCTTTCTGTACCTCTGTTCCTTCTTTCTGCACTTCTCTTGCTTCTTTCTGCACCCCTCTTGCCTCTTTCTGCACCTCTGCTGCTTCTTTCTGCATTTCTCTTGCTTCTCTCTGCACCTCTCTTGCAAATTTCTGCACCCCTCGTGCCTCTGTGTGCACCTCTCTTGCCTCTTTCTGCACCCCTCTTGCCTCTTTCTGCAACTCTTTTGCTTTTTTCTGCACTTCTCTTGCCTCTTTCTGCACTCCTCTTCCTCTTTCTGCACCTCTGTTGGTTCTTTCTGCACTGCTCTTGCTTCTATCTGCTACTCTCTTGCACATTTCTGCACCACTCTTGCCTCTTTCTGCACCTCTGTTGTTTCTTTCTGTACCCCTCTTGCCTCTTTGTGCACCTCTCCTAACCCTTTCTGCACCCTCTTGCCTCGTTTTGCACCTCTGTTGGTTCTTTCTGCACCTCTTTTGCTTCGTTATGCACTTCACTTGCCTCTTTCTGTACCCCTCTTGCCTCTTTCTGCACCTCTGTTGGTTCTTTCTGCACTGCTCTTGCTTCTTTCTGCACCTCTGTTCCAAATTTCTGCATCCCTCTTGCCTTTTTCTGCACCCCTCTTCCCATTTTCTGCAACCCTTTTCCCTCTTTCTGCACTCCTTTTGCCTGTTTCTGCAACTCTCTTGCCTCTTTCTGCAGTTCTCTTGCCTCCTTCTGCACCTCACTTGCCTCTTTTTGCACCTCTGTTGGTTCTTTTGCATTGCTCTTGCTTCTTTCTGCACCTCTCTTGCAAATTTCTGCTCCCCTCTTGCCTCTTTCTGCACCCCTCTTACCTGTTTCTGCACCTCTCTTGCCTATGTCTGCACCCCTGTTCCCTCTTTCTGGACCTCTTTTGCCTGTTTCTGCAACTCTCGTGCCTCTTTCTGCCATTCTCTTGCCTCCTTCTGCACCTCTGTTGCTTCATTCTGCACTTCCCATGCTTCTTTCTGCACCTGTATTGCTTCTTTCTGCACCCCTGTTGTCTCTTTCTGCATTCGTCTTCCCTCTTTCTGCATCTCTCTTGCCTTTTTCTGCATCTCTGTTGCTTCTTTTTTGCACTTCTCTTCCTCTTTGTGCACCCTCTTGCTTCTTTCTGCACCTCTTTTGCTTCTTTCTGCACTTCTCTTGCTTCTTTCTGCACCCCTCTTGCCTCTTTCTGGACCCTTCTTCCCTCTTTTTACATCCCTCTTCCCTCTTTCTGCACCTCTCTTGCCTGTTTCTGCAACTCTCTTGCCTCTTTCTACAGTTCTCTTGTCTCTTTTGGCACCTCTGTTGCTTCTTTCTGCACTTCTCTTGCCTCTTTCTTCACCCCTATGGCCTCTTTCTGCACCTCTCTTGGTTGTTTCTGTACTGCTCTTGTGTCTTTCTGCACCTGTCTTGCAAATTTCTGCACCCCTCTTGCCTCTTTCTGCACCTCTCTTTCCTCTTTCTGCACCTCTCTTGCCTCTGTCTGCACCCCTCTTGTGTCTTTCTGTACCTCTGTTCCTTCTTTCTGCACTTCTCTTGCTTCTTTCTGCACCCCTCTTGCCTCATTCTGTACCTCTGTTGCTTCTTTCTGCACTACTCTTGCTTCTTTCTGCACCTCTCTTGCAAATTTCTGCATCCCTCGTGCCTCTGTGTGCACCTCTCTTGCCTCTTTCTGCTCTTCTCTTGCCTCTTTCTGCACCTCTCTTGCCTCTTTCTGCACTCCTCTTCCTCTTTCTGCACCTCTGTTGTTTCTTTCTGCACTGCTCTTGCTTCTATCTGCTACTCTCTTGCACATTTCTGCACCCCTCTTGCCTCTTTCTGCACCTTTGTTGGTTCTTTCGGTACCTCTCTTGCCTCTGTGTGCACCCCTGTTCCCTCTTTCTGCACCTCTTTTGCCTGTTTCTGCAACTCTCTTGCCTCTTTCTACACTTGTCTTGCCTCTTTCTGCACCTCTGTTGCTTCGTTCTGCACTTATCTTGCCTCTTTCTGCACCCCTCTTGCCTCTTTCTGCACCTCTGTTGCTTCTTTCTGCACTTCTCTTGCTTCTTTCTGCACCTCTCTTGCTTCTTTCTACACCTCTCTTGCTTCTTTCTGCACCCCTCATGCCTCTTTCTGCACGCTTCTTCCCTTTTCCTGCACGTCTCTTGGTTCTTTCTGCATGTCTCCTGCCTCTTACTGCACCCCTCTTGCCTCTTTCTGCACCTCTTTTGCTTCTTTCTGCACTTCTCTTGCCTCTTTCTGCACTGCTCTTGCTTCTTTCTGCACCTCTGTTTTCTTTCTGCCCTTCTCTTGCTTCTTTCTACACCTCTCTTTCTGCACCCTTCTTCCCTCTTTGTGCACCTCTCTTCCCTCTGTGTGCACCTCTCTTCCCTCTGTGTGCACCTCTCTTGCCTCTTTCTGGACCCCTCTAGCCTTTTTCCGCATCTCTTTTGCTTGTTTCTGCTCTTCTTTTGCCTCTTTCTGTACCCCTCTTGCCTCCTTCTGCACCTCTGTTGTTTCTTACTGCACTGCTCTTGCTTCTTTCTGCACCTCTCTTGCAAATTTCTGCACCCCTGTTCCCTCTTTCTGCACCTCTTCTGCCTGTTTATGCACCTCTGCTGCCTCTTTCTGAACTTCTCTTGCCTCTTTCTGCACCTCTGTTGCTTCTTTCTGCACTTCTCTTGCCTCTTTCTGCACCCCTCATCCCTCTTTCTGCACCCCTCATCCCTCTTTCTGCACCTCTGTTGCTTCTTTCTGTACTTCTCTTGCTTCTTTCTGCATCTCTCTTGCTTCTTTCTGCACCTTTTTTGTCTCTTTCTGCACCCATCTTCCCTCTTTCTGTACCTCTCTTGCCTCTTTCTGCACCTCTCTTTCCTCTTTCTGCACACACAGGGCTACTTTTAAACTGACCTCAGCAGTGCACACATGCAAGTGCAGAAAAGAGCTGCTGGCCTCTAAACTGCCATGCCCTATTATATGCTAGGGACTTAGAGGTAGTTTTAATCCCCCTGCCCTATTATGTACTAGGGCTTTACAGGGGAGGTCATGCCAATCACAGGGGTACCCCAACCCATAGCGTACCCTAGTGTATGTAGGGATTTTCACTGTATTCTAAGTGTCTTTCAACAAAGCACTGGCTTCGGGCCTTCTTAGGCAGATCCCAGGGTCAGTCAGAGTCAGTTACCACCAGTACCAGTCAGCAAAAAGTTGGGGGGTGCCCAGGGCACAGGATGACTTTGCAACAAGGCCTCTTTTTGCACCTCTTTTGGTTCTTTCTGCATATCTCTTGCTTCTTTCTGCACTTTTCTTCCTCTTTCTAGACTTCTGTTGCTTCTTTCTGCATTTCTCTTGCTTCTTTCTGCGCCTTTCTTCCTCTTTCTGCACATGTCCTACCTCTGTAGGCATAGTTAGAAATTAGCATTTAAAAAACCTTAGAAATTCACTGAAAAAACCACAGGTTTCAGGGACGTTATAGTTCGAAATTTTCATTTAAAAAACCTTAGAAATTCACTGAAAAAACCATAGGTTTCAGGGACGTTATAGTTAGAAATGAGCATTTAAAAAACCTTAGAAATTCACTGAAAAAACCACAGGTTTCAGGGACGTTATAGTTAGAAATTTTCATTTAAAAAACCTTAGAAATTCACTGAAAAAACCATAGGTTTCAGAGACATTATAGTTAGAAATTAGCATTTAAAAAAACCTTAGAAATTCACTGAAAAAACCACAGGTTTCAGGGACGTTATAGTTAGTTCTACATTTTACTCGTACAAAACCAGAGAAATTCGGCCGTTATAGTTAGTTGAGCTAACTATAACTCGCGCCCCCGCAATGCACTGCTGATGACGTCACATATTACATCACTCATGACATGGCCAGTGACATCACTGATGACATCACTGATGACATCTCAAATGACATCACTGATGACATGATACACGTGATAATCTGATGCACCTCCTCACACCTCCTCACACCCTAATATAACCTTTGATACACCTTTGATACACCCACTCTAAAATACAGACTACCATTTTCAAACCCATAGACACACCAATACCTGTTACTACATACCCACTCACTGATTCCTAGGTCTACACACACATCCACTCATTCACCCATACAGTCACTCATACATGCAGTCACTCATCAATACAGTACTATCATATGCACTCATACACCTATACAGACACTCACACACCGGCACTCATCCATAGAGTTACACACCTAGTCAGTCATGCAAAGAATCAATCACACTCCCATTTACTCACCTATACAGTTATACACACACCACCTCACTTATTCATACAGTTACTAACACATACTTAGGGTCCGATTCCGATCCCGGCCGGTAGGGCACCAAATCGGATTCGGCTTTACCGGATCCGATTCGGAGGCCTAGTTCCCGACCGATTCGTACAGGCGTCCGCGCGAGCAAGTACGATGCGAGCGCACGGGAAATCGCCGACCGACTCGTTCCCGGGTCCGAACCGCTCCGACCGACTCGTACGGACACGGAACGCACTACGCAATGGAGACATTACCCGACCGAGCCAGTACGATGCGCGCCTCGAACAGCCCGACCGACTTGTAGCGTCCGGCTCAGAAGAGCTGTCAGAGCCGGACTTGGGGGGTCCGTGTCGGACCCCCCTGCACGGGTAGCCGCGCGAGTCGCACACAGAGGGGACCCAAGGGTCCCCCCTACACATGCATGTGCGGTGCGAGTCGCACCAACGCGTACCCACAGTAGGGGGCCCCCCTGTTCGCGACGTGCCCATTCAGTCAATGGGAGCCCGTGTACGCGTTGTACGACCGGCTCCCATTGACTTCAATGGGAGCCCGACCGAGTTGAGTCCGGCAGCATGCGGCCGCATCGTACTCGCTCGGTCGGACTGCTGGAGTCCGGCTCGGTCGGAAAACTCACCAGATCCGGCTCGGTCGGAGAGTTTTCCGGCCCAGATCGGAATCGGCCCCTAAGTCTCTTATACAATCACTGATACAAGCAAACACTCATCCATACAGCCACTCTCACAATCACTCACTCTCATATATAGTCATTTATATACTACAACACTCACATATACTGCCTTTCACATATGTAGTTACTCACACATGTACCACTGAGACATCCATTCACTCACCAACACACCCATACACTCACTCACCCACCCATACAGCCCTTCACAGATGCACTTTTGAACCCATACACCCAGTGAATCACCCACTCACACATCTATGTACGGGGTCACACACCCCCCACTCACCCACACAGACACTCAGGCACCCATACAGATATTCAGACAACCAATCAATAACCCATATAGATACTCATGTAGCTACTCACCAACCCATGCAGCCACTTAGACACCAACTGAGAGACTGATACAGACATTCACACAGTTTAGTCACTAACCCATGCATTCAGAAAGACACGTTTAATCACTCACTTATTCAGTCAGTCACGCACCTACTAAATCATCCATTCAGACACTCATACACCCACTCATTCTTCAATACACCTTGGCATATATATATATATATATATATATATATTCACTGAAAAAAACCATAGGTTTCAGGCACGTTATAGTTAGAAATTAGCATTTAAAAACCTTAGAAATTCACTGAAAAAAACATAAGGTTTTAGGGACAGTTATAGTTAGTTGGACATTGCACTCGTACAAAACCCGTGAAATTCCCCCGTTATAGTTAGTTCAGGTAACTATAACTCGCGCTCCCGCAATGCACTGCTGATGACGTCACATATTACATCACTCATGACATGGTCAGTGACATCACTGATGACATCACTGATGACATCTCAAATGACATCACTGATGACATCATCCAGTGACTGTGTGTTTCTGTAAAGTTTAAATATTTTTAATATATATAGGGAAAGGCGTATTGAAGAATGAGTGGGTGTATAAGTGTCTGTATGGATGATTTAGTAGGTGCGTGACTAACTCGATAAGTGAGTGATTAAACGTATCTTACTGAATGCATGGGTTAGTGAGTAAACTGGGTGAATGTCTGTATCCGTCTGTCTGTTGCTGTGTAAGTGGTGCATGGGTTTGTGAATAGCTACATGAGTGTCTATATGAGTTATTGATTGGTTGTCTGAGTATCTGTATGGGTGCCTGAGTGTTTGTGTGGGTGGGGTGTGTGCGACTCTGTGCATAGATGTGTGAGTGGGTGATTCACTGGGTGGATGGTTTCAAGAGTGCATCTGTGATAGACTGTATGGGTGGGTAAGTGTGTGTAAGAGTGTGTTAGTGAGTGAATGTATGTCCCAGTGGTACATGTGTGAGTAACTACATATGTGAAAGGCAGTATATATATATGTGTGTTGGAGTATATAAATAGCTATAAGTTTAGAGTGTGTGATTGTGAGAGTGACTGTATGGATGAGTGTGTGCTTGTATCAGTGATTGTATAAGAGCGTAATAATGTGCTAGTATTTGTATGAGTAAGTGAGCTGGTGTGTGTATAACTGTATAGGTGAGTAAATGGCAGTGTGTTTAATTATTTGCATGACTGACTAGGTGTGTGAGTACCTCTATGGATGAGTGGCGGTGTTTGAGTGTCTATATAGGAGTATGAGTGCATATGATAGTCCTGTACTGAGTGACCATAAGTATGAGTGACTGTACAGGTGAGTGAGTGGATGTGTGTGTGTAGACCTAAGAATCAGTGAGTGGGTATGTAGTTATTGGTGTTGGAGTGTCTATGGTTTTGAGAATGGCAGTCTGTAATTTAGAGTGGGTGTATAAAAGGTTATATTAGGGTGTGAGGAGGTGCATTAAATTCTCACATGGATGATGTCATCAGTGATGTCATTTGAGATGTCATCAGTGATGTCATCAGTGATGTCACTGACCATGTCATGAGTGATGTAATATGTGACGTCATCAGCAGTGCATTATGGGGCGCGAGTTATAGTTACCTGAACTAACTATAACGGGGGAATTTCACGGGTTTTGTACGAGTGCAATGTCCAACTAACTATAACTGTCCCTAAAACCTTGTGGTTTTTTCAGTGAATTTCTAAGGTTTTTAAATGCTAATTTCTAACTATAACGTGCCTGAAACCTATGGTTTTTTCAGTGAATTTCAAAGATTTTTTAAATGCTAATTCCTAACTATAACGTGTCTGAAACCTATGGTTTTTTCAGTGAATTTCAAAGGTTTTTTAAATGCTAATTCCTAACTATAACGTGTCTGAAACCTATGGTTTTTTCAGTAAATTTCAAAGGTTTTGTAAATGACAATTTTTAAATGTATTAATTGTTATATTTATTTTTTTGATACTGATTTACAACATTTTTTTAAACTATTTATTTTGAGATATTTTATTTTTTAAATTACATTGTAATTACATTATACATTACATTACAAAATATACTTTCTCAGAATGAATTACTTTAGTTTAAATACTTTGCAAATAGGCAATAGACTTTTAAGTACAGTAGTTACAGTTGTTGCAATGGGCAACACAATTTCAAAAACAAAGCAACATTGAGCTCAATGTGAATTTCTAGTTAAATGCAATTAGTTACTTTATGGATTACTTTTCTAACCACAGGACTGGATCCTAGATTCAGTCCTGGGACATCTCCTGTAAACAGTTGAGTAAAAGCGTTTTGGTTACAGTAGTGATTTTTAAGGAATATTATTGTATTTTAAAAGTTGACACTTAGAAACTTTTTCATATAGAATCACCAATGTTATCCTATGGGAGGAAATTCACTTAGCAGGTAAGTAGTGTTATCGTTACTTTTTCTTACTCAGTGGTGGATCCTGGAACCAGCACTGGTGCATCTCCTGTAAACAGTTGAAAGAATGCGTTTAAGTCACACATGCGATTTTTAAGGAATATTTGTAGTTTGTGAAAATCGACACTTTGAAACTTTTCTGCTGAAAACCAGACAATGGATTCCTATGGAAGGAAATTCAAGTTACTGGTAAGTACGGTTAGAATTACTTTTCAGGGTCAGTGCTGGGCTAAAAGATGCAGCACTGGGTTCTCTCCTGATAACAGGTGAGTAAATCGGAATTCATAGTTCGGCTGATTTTAGAGAAATATTATAAAGTTCCAAAACTCCACACTTAGAAGAATTTCCAAGTGAAACCAGTCAATGTTAGCCTATGGAAGGAAATTCAAGTTACTGTTAAGTACGGTTAGAATTACTTTTCAGGGTCAGTGCTGGGCTAAAAGATGCAGCACTGGGTTCTCTCCTGATAACAGGTGAGTAAATCGGAATTCGTATTTCGTCTGATTTTAGAGGAATATTTGTATGTTTCAAAAATCGACACTTAGAAACTTTTTCAGCAAAAAGCAGGCAATGATATCCTATGGAAGGAAATTCAAGTTACTGGTAAGTACGGTTAAAATTACTTTTCAGGATCAGTACTGGGCTGAAAGATGCAGCACTGAGGTCTCTCCTGATAACAGGTGAGTAAATCGGAATTCGTATTTCGGCTGATTTTAGAGGAATATTATAAAGTTCCAAAACTCCACACTTAGAAGAATTTCCAAGTGAAACCAGTCAATGTTAGCCTATGGAAGGAAATTCAAGTTACTGTTAAGTATGGTTAGAATTACTTTTCAGGGTCAGTGCTGGGCTAAAAGATGCAGCACTGGGTTCTCTCCTAATAACAGGTGAGTAAATCGGAATTCGTATTTCGTCTGATTTTAGAGGAATATTTGTATGTTTCAAAAATCGACACTTAGAAACTTTTTCAGCAAAAAGCAGGCAATGATATCCTATGGAAGGAAATTCAAGTTACTGGTAAGTACGGTTAAAATTACTTTTCAGGATCAGTACTGGGCTGAAAGATGCAGCACTGAGGTCTCTCCTGATAACAGGTGAGTAAATCGGAATTCGTAGTTCGGCTGATTTTAGAGGAATATTTGCACAATGGTGAAGGAAGGGGGTGGGGCCTAAGGTGACATGTCTGCAAACACGCCCTGTGGCGCGTTTTAAGTTGGACAATTAATTCCTCCTCAATCCCGAAGGTCCCTAGGGGCCAACTAGCCCACCAGGTACCTCCAGTAATCGCCAGGGGGCTGCGTTGCAGAGAGGTGTTCAGAGGCCACGCCCCTTTTACAACACTCTGCAACGCAGCTCCGTGGCGCTACTGGAGGTACCTGGTGGGCTAGTTGGCCCCAGGGACCCTCAGGATTGAAAAGGAATTTATTCCCCATCTTAAAACGCGCCACGGGGCCTGTTTGCACACATGTCACCTGATGCCCCGCCCCCTCCCTTCACCACTGTGCAAACGCGCCCCGTGGCGCATTTTAAGTTGGGGGATTAAGTCCCCTTGAATCCTGAGGGTCCCTGGAGTCCAACTAACCCACCATATACCTCCAAAAGCGCCACAGAGCTGCGTTGCAGAGAGGTGTAAAAAGGGCGTGGCCTCTGTACACGTCTCTGCAACGCAGCCCCTGGCGCATACTGGAGGTTCCTGGTGGGCTAGTTGGCCCCCAGGGACCCCCAGTATTCAAGGGGAATTGCTCTCCTCTGCAAACGCGCCAGGGGGCGCGTTTGCAGAGTACTGCAGGGAGGGGCGGAGCCTCCGGCACGATGCCGGTCGTTTTTTTTTCTATTTTTTTTTAATGGGAGGGGGCTGCGTGGCCCCCTTCCCTTGCCCACTTTTGGCCCCGGGGACCCCATCCCCCGGGGCCTGAGCATTTTTTTTTTTTAATAAAAAAACAAAAAGCGGCCTGTATTGGCCCCGGGGACCCCATCCCCGGGGCATGGCCTCGATTTTTTGATTTTTTATTTGGAGGGGGCTGCGTGGCCCCCTCCTCAGGCCATTTAAGGCCCCGGGGACCCCATCCCCGGGGCCGGCCTTGCACTTTTTTTTCTTTTTTTTTAAATTTGGGGAGGGGGGCTGCGTGGCCCCCTCCCTGGCCACTTATGGCCCTGGGGACACCATCCCCCGGGGCCTGGCCTCTGGTTGGGGACTGTGGGGGGTCCCCAATCCCCCCACAGTCCCAGCCGGCTCCCCGCCTCCTGCGCGAGCCGGCATGTGCTTCTCCACATGGGGAGCAGCTAACATGCTGCTCCCCATGTGGAAAGCAATCAGCTTTGTATATTGGAAGCGAGAGCAGGTTTCCTGCTCTCGCTTCCAATATCCAAAGCAAGTTTGCAATGACAGGACGGGAGCCGCGAGGCTCCCGTCCTGTCATTGCAAACAGCAGTGTCCCGGGGGTAGGCACCCCGGGACACTGCAGGAGCCGGCCATGGGGGGTGGCGGTCCCCAGGGCCATCACTGGCTCCAGGAGGGGGGCCGCGCGGCCCCCCTCCCCACATTTTCAAAGCCCCGGGGAGGTGGTGGTCCCCTGTGCTTCGGGGATCCAAAACGGACCCCCATTTTTAATTTTTTAGTGCCCCGGGGAGGTGGTGGTCCCCGGGGCGTGTGGGGGGGCTGGAGCCCCCCCACACAGGTTAAAAATAAATAAAACAGAAGCCCCAGGGAGGTGGCGGTCCCCGGGGCAGCGGGAGGGCAAAGAGCCCTCCCGCACCATTTTTTGTTAAAGCCCCGGGGGGTGGTGGTCCCCCGGGCGTGGGGGGCCCTTAGAGGCCCCCCTTACATAAATTTAACCCCCCCCACCATGCCCCCGAGACTTGGCCCACCCGGGGGCAAATTAACATCGAAGCGCGGAAGACCGCGCTTTGATTTTTTTTTTTTTCGGCAGGATCCGCGCACCCTGAGCGCATCCTGCCGATTTTGTTTAAAAAAATGCTTTTTTTGCCCAGGGGTCCTTGTGGGACCCCTGAGCAGGCCTAGGGGGTTAGGGTGTTTCTACCCTGCTCCCTTTGTGCGCTTTGCGCACTTGTTTCTGTCCCTCGGTTCTACCGAGGGACAAAATGGCTGCCAACACTTCCTGAATCGGAATGTTGACAGCCAGCTGACAGCCAATTAGCATGCAGCTCGTGATCGGGAGGGTACGCGGACCCTACTCGGCCATAGATATATATGTGACTTTACTTGTGAATTTCTCAGGAACTACTGAACGGATTTACACCATTTAAGCAAAAGGCACCAGTCTGAACCAAGGGCTACCTCTTTGCCAAATTTGGTGTAATTCCGTTCAGCAGTTCGGGCTGTAGCTGCGACTAAAGGTTCCTATGGAAAAATGAATGGGGAAAACGCGTTTTGGGACCCCCTTTTTCTCGGCCCTCGCTTGACGAATCAACCCGAGACTTTCAGGGTAGGAGCGGAGCGCCCCAACAAGTTGGAAACTTTCGCGAAGATTCGTCAACCGGCGCCAACGTTATTTCAAATAGAATGTCGCGGATTTCCTATGGATAATAGGTCCTAACTATAACTATCTACTGGCGACCGCCAGTAGATAATATATACATATATATATAATATATATATATAAAACATATTTAAACTTTACAGAAACACACAGTCACTGGATGATGTCATCAGTGATGTCATTTGAGATGTCATCAGTGATGTCATCCGTGATGTCACTGACCATGTCATGAGTGATGTAATATGTGACGTCATCAGCAGTGCATTGCGGGGGCGCGAGTTATAGTTAGCTCAACTAACTATAACGGCCAAATTTCTCTGGGTTTTGTATGAGTAAAATGTCCAACTAACTATAACGTCCCTGAAACCTGTGGTTTTTTCAGTGAATATATATATATATATATATATATATATATATATATATATATAGTGCTTTTTATAGTAGTAAATTAAAAAAAATTATTAAAATAATATAATGTAAAATATTTATTTTTAATAATTGTTACATTATATATATATATATATATATATATATATATATATATATATACATATTTAAACATATTTATGTGTGTGTGTGTATAAGTATATATTTCTATATAGCATTAAATATTAGTGAGTTTTATTTAATTAACAATATATTAAAGGTATATATTAAAATATTTAGGAAGTACTACTTTATACTATATCTAGATATATATGAAGAACAATATTTTTGTATGTTTTTTAATGATATTATTGTGAAACGATATATTTTTCTAATATTTTTATACTTAACATAATAAGGATAGGGACACAATATTTTTGTAAACTATATTTTTTACACAATATTTGTGTTACACAATATTGTTGGTGTCAATATTCGGTCAGTGATCCTTTTTTTTGTCCCTCATTTCCAGGTTTTCCTGGCGGTGACAGACAGGGAAAAAAAGCATTACACCATCCACACTAAACATGGCCGGCAGTATAATCTTCCTCCGATGGGCCCTACTTCATCGGTTTTTCGGAGGAAGTTGACTTAAGGTCTACCTGTCTCTAAATGGGGTGGCCAGAAAATATTTCAGACACTGAATAATAAATAATAAGCCCAGGTAAAGGAGCTCTTGGAGTTCTCTGAGATGGTGCACTATTTGATTTTTGGACTATGTCCCGAAGTGGACTGCTTTTCTTTTGATGATTGCCACTGCCTGCTGCAGACTTAGCATAAATAAACAAAATCTCATCACTCAATTTGAGTAAAACTGCAATTTTCAAATAGCTCCCTGGGGGCTGATCTAAAATGTGATTGACTCCATTAACAACGCAAATGGAGAAGAGCCCTGCTCTGTGCCAATCAATCAGTCAGCACTTGTATAGCGCAGCACTGTCACTCCTATGTGCTGTGGATGCGATGTTAGAGTAAAGGTCAGAGACAAGCAGAAAGAGGCAAAATAAGGATCAGAAACTAGCAGAAAGGGTCAGAATAAAGATCAGAAACAAGCAGAAAGCAGCAGAAGAAAGGTCCGAAACTAGCAGAAAGAGGAAAAATAAGGGTCAGAAACTAGCAGAAAAGGCAAAATAACTGGCAGAACGAGCAGCAAGAGGCAAAATAGAGGGCAGGAGCAATCAGAAAGAGGCAAAATAAAGGTCAGAATCAAGCAGAAAGAGGCAAAATACAGGTCCAAAATGAGCAGAAGGAGGCACAATAAAGGTCAGAAACGGGCAAAATAAACGTCAGAAATTAGCAGAAAAAGGCAGACTAAAGGGCAGGGGCGAGCAGAGAAGAGTCAGAAAAATGAGCAGAAAACGAGCAGAGGAGGAACAAAACTGAAGGCTGTATTGGGTGGCGGACTGCGGGCAAGCTGGATAGGAGGACCGTCGCCAGAGGTGCGGACCTGAGGACTTGCCAGCTGACCCAATGTATGTATGCTACTCTAAGGGCTGATCAGAAACTAGCACTCTAACAGAGCAATGGCTGAAGGTGGCTAACTCAAATCACCTCTATATATTATTCTAGCTTTTAAGCAAAGGCTGCAGAGGGATGACTCATTACACCACGTAATGTGTGGTGTCTTTTGGGCCAATCCAAAATGTGAATGACACTCAAAGATTCCAATGGCTGAAGGGGGCTGACCCAAAAGCACCTCTATGTATTATTATTATCTTTAGTACGAACATCCACAGACAGCAAAAAAAAACTGTCCATAGGCCAAACCAAATAAGCAATCCAGTGCTTGGGCCTTCATGGAGAAACAACTTTCTTCTCTACTAACACATTTGGCATTTGGCACTGTCAGAAGTTAGATGAAAGAAAAAAACTATCTGATAGGTTATGGATAAACTTATATCTTTGTTTGCAGGTTCATTTAACCACTGTTCACCAATAAATGCCATTGAATATGTGATTGAACATTTAGAGAGACCACATCATAGATAGGATTCTACCTATCGAAGGGAATATTGAAACTCTTTGTGATAAATAACAGACACAAAGCCAGTACTGGGAGTGACCTGGATATCTCCTAAACGCTCTTAGGGAACATATTTTAGTTTTGTGAGGAAGTTCTTACAAGTTGGTTCATCTGCTCTTGAGGAAATAACAACTTGTATTTCAACCAGTAACCTCAGTAACGGCTAGGGGAGTGTCAGACCTCAGCATTACCAGACCTAGCAAAGGATCAAATTTATATGTTTTTTCAAACTCGTACATCAAATTGCAGTGGGCAGAAGGCCCAGAAATAAATGTCTTCCCCTGAGTATAGAAGTACAAGGCATTAATAGGTTTGCACTGGTGCTATCGCTTAATGAGTGCAGTTCAATTATTTCAGACACCAGTCTTGTAGAATAAGAGTTATGTGAACCTCTCACAAAGTCCTTGCTTTAAAAATCTTTAAAAAGTAAATTTTGCTACAGGAGCACGAGGTCCTAGCACTAGAGTTCTATTACTGCTTACATCTTTATGGTAAAGAAAACAAGAAGATTACGACTATGAGCCTGATTTGGATGTTGACCACAGGTCAGAGGCTTTCCGACCGACATCTAAGGTTTAAACTCCCACCGCTGTATTACAAAGATGTCGGTAGGAGTTCAAACCAGCCAGTTAATCTGACTGGGTTCCGAAGGGCTCAAGGAGCCTGTCAGCCAGTCGGAAGAGCCTCATAATCCCCAACGGACGGCGTTTCCGCAGTCGGGATTATGATGGCATTTTCCGACAGCAGTTCCATGTCGGCCTTTCGGACATGAAACTGCTGTCGGAAAGTGCCTTTGGGGGTCCCTAGCAGGGCCCCCTTGCCCCCTGGCCCTCCGGTTGTGCTCCTGGGGGGCACCTATGGTGCCTCCCTTCACATCAAAATGTCCATTTTTCAATGGGAGCTTGTGCTGTGGGCAGTTTCGGCCCGCCGCACAAGCTCCCATTGAAAAATTGAAGTTTGCGACCGCACCATGTGCGGTCGCATCCTAATTCGGTGTGCGGAACCGCCGACCTGTGGTCGGGCCGTTCCCTCTCTGAAACGATGTCGGTTGGACACAAGTCCGCCGACATCATAATGAGAGCCTATGTATTAAATGCTTCCACTATGGGATGACCTCTGAAAAGAAGGCTATTTGACTGCTTTTTACACATTATATCTTATACTAAATCTTGAATTTCCAGTAGTTCTACCATGAATTTTAACTTTAAAAGCAATTTCACTCCTATGGTAGTGCCTGAAATTAATGTATCCAAGTAAGTTAAGTCAAAGAAGTGAGTCACTCATAATTGTGAAACTTTCTCTTTAATTGCATCTTCCCTACAAATACTTTTAAACCAGCATACATACTCCTTGGACCCAGTACTGCTTCTACAATGTCATAATTACCATTCAGGCTCAGTATTGTGGGCATTAGAACGCTAGCCAATAGTTGTGCATCAAATCTAAATGCTGATAACCTCGCTCAAAATGGGGCGCTTAACTTTCGGAACTTAATTTTGCAAAGGTTAACATTTCTATTTTAGATCTTTTATATCTCTCACAGGAGAAAATGTTAATAGTGCAAGTGGATACATGCTTAATTTGTTTAACGTAGCTATATCACCACTAAGTAGGTTTGAATAGTGGCCGAGCCACCACTTACCTTGAAACAGAATAGGTACAAATATGTATATAGATATGTATATGGATTTATATAGTGCATGTAGGAAAGTGCCCCTTTTTGCATGGTTACCCCCCACTTTTTGCCTGCTATCTGATGCACTTTGACTGAATGTGCACTGGGTCCCTGCTAATCAGGTTCCCAGTGCCTGTGTTCTTTCCCAAAACTGTACCTTTGTTTCCACAATTGACCCACCTCTGGCCCACCTATAAGTCCTTTGTAAAAGGTACCACTGGTACCAGGGGCCTAGTGGCCGGAAATGGTCTCTAAGGGCTGCAAAATGTATTGTGCCACCATCAGAGACCCCTCACCTAACACATACACCCTGCCATTGCAGACTGTGTGTTTTGGTGCAGGCAGGTACATCCCTGTGTGCCATGCTGACAAACACTGCCTGTGGCATAGGTAAGTCACCCCTCTAGCAGGCCTCACGGCTTTAAGGGAGGGTGCACTATAACACAGGTAAGGGCATAGTGCATAAGCAATATGCCCCTACAGTGTCTAAGTGCATTCTTAGACATTGTAAGTGCAGTGAAGTCATATGGTCTGGAAGTTTGTCATTACGAACTCCACAGCTACATGATGGCTTTACGGAATGCTTCTCAGTATAATAAACGCACACTGATGCCAGTGTTGGATTTATTACAAAATTTACTCCCTGAAAAATGGCCAACTCCCTCATGTCCTGCTGACTGGTCTGCACCAGCCTGCCACACACACACATGTTTCTGACCCCCTGAGGGGGGAGCCCTTGTACTCTAGTGGGTCAGGGACAGAGGCTGCTTGGGGTGGAGTTCTTCACACCTACCCCCAAGCAGGAACAGCATTCAGGGCGGTGAGCTTCAAAGGCTTCCTGCCTTTTGATATGATAGCCAGGGCCTCTTCAGCTAGTGGATATGCCCACCCGCCTGACCAAGCCCCACTTTTGGCGGCAAGGTCAGCAGGAAAATTAGTAGTCAGAAGAGGTGTGTCCCCCCTCTGCCAGGATCACCCCTAAGGTGTTTTGGACCAAGGTGACCCCCTCCTTAGAAAATCCTCCATCTTGAATGGAAGGATTCTAGCCAATCAGGCTAGGGGATGCCCCCTCCCCAAAGGAAGAGGACTTACAAAGGGTGTAGTCACCCTAAAGGCACGTAGCCTTGGCTACCATCTGCTAGTACCTGACTAAAATTCCTGCTGCGCAGGGCGGACCCCCCCAGCCCACCTTGCTACACCACTGGATTCCTGCAACCTACGAAAAAGAAGGAGGACGAAGACGCCGTGCAGCAAAGCCTGAAGACGCCCACTGACTTGGCCAAAGCCCTACCAGCCTGTCTCCAGCTTAAAGAACCTGTGAAGAAGACAATGCCTGTCCTGTGGCCAGCAACTTCCAGAAACCCAAGGAAGACTGCCACTCTTCAACAAAGACCATCTCCCAAGGACAGCAGCCCTGTCCAGAAGAATCCAACTACAGGGACTCTGGATCCAGCTGGAACTGCGATTCAAGCCCACTCTGCACCCGATGCCCATGGCCCGAGTCTGAGTGGCTCACCTGTCCAGTGAAGTCCCCCAGTTATCCTGACCTCGACTCCATTGGTGGCTGACCTCTCCTGGACTCCATGAAGACTCCTGCAGCCTCTTCTCGAAGGTCCCCCTAAATGCGACCGGCTCCGGTAAAGGAACTACAACCCCTAAAGGCACCTCTGCATCCTCAGCCCCCCAACTTAGGGGAGCCCAGCCTATGGTGCCCAGGCTTTCTCCAACATCTCAACTTACCTGCCCAGCTGGTGGTCACCTTTGTCCAGCCCTGGTCCGAGCCTACAGCCTCTTTGTGCGACTGAGATCCCCATTTACTTGCATTTGGTGCCTGTCGCTGACTTGCCCCCTGCACCCGGCTGCCCCTGTGCCGCTGGTGGCGTATGACTGGTGCTGCTTTGTGCCCCCCCCTGTGCTTGCTTTAACCCCCAGGGCCTGTGCCCTAAAACCATGGGTACTTACCTGCAAACTGTGCCTCTTGTGGGTGCCCCCAGTCTCCATTGACTAACATTGGGCCCAGTGACCTCTGCACAAGGCCGCCCCAGTGCCGCTGGTGGTGCAGTACCTACCTTGATCTGACCCTTGCCCAGTGTTGGTCCAAACCCCCGAAGACTGGATGTGTAAGTCGAGTACTTACATGTAACTGCATATAACTGTTTTCCTTCCAAAGGGTTGCACTGCATTTTTGCCTATTTCACTAAATGTCTATCTCTTACATTTGCTAAGCTTGCTACTGTTTGATGACATTGCCAAAATATTTTTAATACTCTTGTAAAGTACTTCTAGGCCTTTGCAACACAATACCTACTGCATTTGAAAAGTATTGCTATTCTTGAAGCTGTTACTTGCCTGCAACTGTGTTTGTTCTAAAATAAAATAACAAAGTGATAACTTTTTATACAAAACAATTGGTCTTGGATTCAGTCTTGGAGTTTGTGTAATCATTTCTTGCCTGAGTGTGTACAACAAATGCTTAACACAGCCCTCTGATAAGCCTAACTGCTCGACCACACTACCACAAATAGAGCTTTTAGTATTATGTACTTAAGCCTCTTTAAGCCTCTGGGGATCCACTATTCCTTGCTTTGGTATAGTATATACAGAGGCAGCTTCCTACAGTGCATACCTCGCTACACAGAAAAGAAATGCTAAACAGTAGTCCAGGGGATACAATAAAACAGGGCAAACCCATTACCTGCACCACCAAATGGATGTTGGAAGACATAAAAGAATGTGGAACAGGGGTGTTAGAGAGTGGAGGGTGCATGATTGCGCTATTCAGTACAAAAAGGAGGCGTGGTAACAGCAGGTGGATTCAGGGTGAACATTGCGGGTTGCTGAGGTCGGATGGGGGATGGTGTGGCACAACAGCAGGACAAGTAGAAGCGGTAGGAAGAGGTCATCGTGTTGGCAGTGGAAAGGGTTATGGGTAAGGAAATTAAAGAGATGGGGAGACAATGTTGATGAGGTGCAGTGTATAGCGACTGGGTTAAATGTTAGCGCCACAAGGGGAATTAGGACTGGGAGTTGGTGTGACTGAGGTTTCAATGGGACTCATGCAATATTTCAGTCACTTATAGGTTGCACATTAATTAGGTGCTGCTTACAGATGTGTGATAAGGTACGTGCTTTTTACTAAATTGCAATCAGGGTGCAGTTCTGATGATACAGTTAAAAGTATCCAAACACAAAGAAACCTATTGCCAGACTTTTTAGTTGAAGACAGTGGCCAGGGATCTCTGCTCAAAATTTAGGATTATAATTTTGTGTGTTGAAATGTAGCCCATTATTAGATTCATATATAGACTCCTTTACCAGTTATGTATCCTCTCTCTCTTTTTCTCTTTCTCTCTCTCACATCCGCCCTCTTTCTTTCACTTCTTTGCCAAAAATAGAAGATTAGGTACCTTTCTCATGGCTTCATCCTTCTTCATATAGGCCATGTCCAAGTTCCTCGGTGCATTTCCCATACTGTTGATGTGCTAAAGCTGCAAACAGCTTCAATATAGAATGGTCCTAATGCACCATGCTCTTCCCACTGTCATCAATTCCTTGGTCTCCTTCAAAGATTTATACAGGATTATGCTCCTATAACGTCGCCCTTTCTGCGCATTCAACAACATGCATCAGCATTGGCCAGATGACCACTTTGGACAGACACACACATGCCTGCCTGCCTCATCCTAAAAAAGCAGGTACACCTGGCATGAGCTTTATTATCACTGCACCATCTACGGCTTCTGTGTTAAAGAATATTGTTTATATTGGCAAAAAGATAGGATTGATTACATTGTGTTTAAAATTTATTTTTCCTCTATTGATACAGATTTGACTCAACTTCACCCCGTTTTACTCCCTTTCTTTTTCAAGCCATGTAAAGTTTCCTAGCAACAGGGCTCCACTTGGTAAACTTTTGTTTTGGGGGTTGAATTTGGCTTATCATTAGCCCTCCGAGTCTTTGACACCAAGGGCTTCAATTGGAGCCTGGGCACCTAATCATCAGGGTTAGGGCTCCCATTGGAATGAGGGCACTTGATTGTTAGGGTTAATGTTTCCATTGGACCACGTCATTGAAAACTAGAGTTCTCCCTCGTATTTAAGCCGAGAGCCAGACATTCTGCTTCTCCAACTCTAGACAAAGAGGTAAGTGCTACTCGCAGCTACAGGAGATAACTGTTATTGGGCTCAGGGGGTTAGCATACATGGGTACAAACCCATATATACAACAAACTGGGCAAGGACTAATGTTACTGGACTACAGGGAATAGTAAACAATGTCTGCCTTACCAGTTCACAACTTGATCCCTCATCTTCAACATGACAAGCAGATAATGTATGAAAGGTTCTGTCGAACCTTGCTCACAACTGGAGATCACAGATGCAGGCTATACCAGCTTGCCTAGTTAACAACTCAATAGTAACCATTCAGGTCTGTGAAGACCGGAGAGATCTGCCTCACATTGCTGGTAATCAGAGCGCTTTAGCATAGTCCACCATGCAGGTCCAAAATAGTCACATACCCAGGGCATCGACACTGTATTACGTATAAAGGATGTTTATAAAAGTGCATCTTGACAAATCTTGTTAACTAATGTCTCATAATCATACAAAGGAGGACTATAATGCAGTCTATCCAGGTAGATCTCCGAGTCCCACTCATTCCTACTCTCCATGTTACCTGCCCCAGATTTATAAGATTACAGAGTGGACCACCTCCTGTCACAGCCAGCATAAGAAATGAGATTGAGAACATAAAAGAAAAATTGTAAGTGCAATAAAGGAGCATGCAGAGCTAATCAGTGCCGCCAGGATGCCACAGACTATAATAAAAGCACGTCTGTCTCTCACACTTCCTCATCCATCATACCACCAAGCACCACGTCCCATAACAAAATAACTGCACCTCAGTGGTCATAATGCTTGACATGACAACACTTCTCCCATAGGCTCAATTCTAAGTAACACTCTCCCAACAATACACCCAACGTGGTGTAGCATACTTTCTGTGTAGGCAACTCTTCGGCAGCCTAACCAAAGGTAATAAGCACTACATAAATGCTATAATACTGTTCAGTATTGCAAAAGCTGATTGGACTAAAAATTTTACATGTATTTTTCATGATGATGGCAAGCAGATATAAAATGTTCTGTGACTGTAGTCTTTGCACACAATGATGTATTTACAACTTGCCACATAATTAGAAGATTTCACAAAATTTGTGTTTCAAGTTCAAATTGATGAAAATAATGTTGCCAGAGAATGTGCCACATAATTTGTCTTTTTGCGACATAATTTAGATTAATTTGCCGAATAATCCTAGTGGCCCTGACAATGGTACAACTCTGCAGAGTTGTTTTGGGGTTGCCATTATGACGTTAACATTATTTTTTTCACAGGGAAATGTGAGATATTTCCCACATTTCATGGTACTCTGCGAAACATTAATTTTTATATCACTGTACTTTTGCTGTAAAAGCACACAAAATCTTTTCTGCAGTATTTAACATTGTCACAATCACTGGGATTCTGCAGCACTGGAGGGCTAAATTATGCTGCAGGATTAGCAAAATTATGCAACAGGAAAAACCATATTAGGCCGCACATCTTCTGGCAGTATTATTTTAATCCATTTGAGCTAGAAACAGTGGGCCTGATTCACAGAACTAACTTACGTCAAAAACGTAAAGTTAGTACTTTTTGGTATTCACAGAATACACTTACTCATTTTGGTATTCACAGAATGAACTTACTCATTTCGGTATTCACAGAAGTTAGTAGTCCTAACTTTAGGACTCCTAAATGCCTTCTGTGAATACCGAAAGTCTTAAAGTTAGGATTTTCTCAGTTTAAGAGTAGTAAAGTTAGGACTCCTAACTTTAGGACTCCTAAATGCCTTCTGTGAATACCGAAAGTCTTAAAGTTAGGATTTTCTCAGTTAGGAGTAGTAAAGTGTCCTAACTTTACTACTCCTAACTGAGAAAAATCCTAACTTTAAGACTTTCGGTATTCACAGAAGGCATTTAGGAGTCCTAAAGTTAGGAGTCCTAACTTTACTACTCTTAAACTGAGAAAAATCCTAACTTTAAGACTTTCGGTATTCACAGAAGGCATTTAGGAGTCCGAAAGTTAGGACTACTAACTTCTGTGAATATCGAAATGAGTAAGTTCATTCTGTGAATACCAAAATGAGTAAGTGTATTCTGTGAATACCAAAAAGTACTAACTTTACGTTTTTGACGTAAGTTAGTTCTGTGAATCAGGGCCACCATGTTTTGTTAAAATCGGAAATTATTAGGAAGTGCAGTAAATCGATAATTATATGGTAATAGGCAGCTCTGCATAATTCCATTGATACTGACCATTGTCCTTAATATGATCAACAATCTACTCATGAAAGGCCAACAAAACATAATAATTCTATATCCAACCAGTGATCATTACCAGTTGCCCCTTTAAGTAAGGGTGGGCGGAATTTGCGTAGTCGCGTTACGCAAAGTTCCGCGAAACAGTAAAAAATCTCTGCGAGCACGCGGAAATTCCACGAATACGCGGAATTGCTTGTCCCGCCCGTTCGTGATGTGTTTTTGCGTGCTCGCGGGGAAATATCTCGCTAACTTGCCCATGTGGTCGCTAATGGGCGCGGCCATCTTGTTTTTCACTTGTCCCGCCCGTTCGCGATGCTTATTTCCTGTTCCGGGTCGCATATTGCGTGCTCCCGCCCGTTCGCGATGAGTATGTCCTGTTCGGGAACGCGTATTACGTGTTCGCGACGCTTTTTGCATGCTCGGGGGGAAATACCGCACGAACTTGCCCATGCACTGGGCGCGGCCATCTTGTTTTTCACTCTATTGCTATGGTTCTGGGCCTGTTTTTCTATCCTCCCTCTATCTTTGCAATCCTTTGTTTCTGTACACTTTTTTAAAAATCTTTTTTATTTATTATCTATCTCTCTATTTTCCTGATTCTATATTTTGACTATTTTCTACTTTTTGTGACTTTTTCTACTACTTTTTCACTCTTTTTCTATAACTTGCTTTTTTCATTTCTTTTACTTACTTTTCGAATTTCTCCCTTTTCTTTTCCGCCCCTCCCCCCCCCCGAGTCCCAGAACCATGGCCAAGGGTGTGGGCCGCAGCCGCAACCGCCTTCCCTGCGGAAGGCGGCGCCCACACGGGGTGCAGGCACGGGCCTTATTTAGTGAGGCGGAGGTGGCCGCACTTGTTTTTTTTGTCCAGCGCCACCTCCCCTTAACCCTGGCAGCAGGTGGCAGGCCTGGGTCCGGGTACGGGCTCCAGGAGCATCGCCAGCGGTGGGGAAAGGTGCGCCGGGCAGTGTTTCGCTGCTCTGGGGTCCGGCGCACCCCTAACCAGCTGTCGCACCGGTAGTCCGATATCCTGGACCGGGAGCAGGACCTGCTGGACCTGCTAGGAGTGGAGGTCCCGGGGCTTGGTGAGTAGCTATTTAATATTACTACTTGTGTTCTTCTGCTCTGTGTTATATATTGCAAATATATTTTTTTTCCCGAACAGCAAGAATGCTGCTGCTTACATTGCAGGTAAATTACGTTTAAAAATCTTCTGTGATTGTTATGACACAGGTGCTCGGCGCTACTAATCTTACTTGTTTGCAACTTTGCACTCGCTTGGCATGATTATGTAAGAGTTTACTTTAGAGAACTTAAGTTAGGTAATGCTAGAGAGACTCTAGTCCTTCCTTTGTCCTCCTGCCACTAAGAAGAGATAGTGGTGGATTGATAGGTTTAGTTACTTATTAGTAGGTAATTTTTTAGTGGTCTGCGTGACGCATCCTCTGTCACGTCACGTGTTGCTGAGTGCTGCTTACCCCAGTCCTTACTAGAACCTTTTGTAGTTTGTTTAGTGAGTGGTAATAGGCTTATCACTAGCAGAACATCAGCAGCAACCAACCAACAATTTGGTGTATGCAAAAAGTTATGCATGTGTCCTCCATCTATGCATTTTTGAGGACTAAAATAAATGGAAATGCAGACTTAGTGAACAATTGGCCCATCTGGAATAGGTGGGCTAGGTCAGGTGGTACTTAGGCTTAGTTAGTATTCTGGAATCAGAATGGAACACTGGATTAATGTTCATAAATAATAACAAGACGGACCGCGAATCCCGCAATACTAGTCGACCAGATTAGATAGGTCAATTTTATTGCAATTGTTGTTTCCATAAATGTTTTTTTGAGCGCTTTTTAAAATATTTTATTTGTTTCACACCAATCATCCATGTTTGTCTCTTTCTTTCTTACATCTTTCATGACCAGCACCCAGGGGCAAGAAGACGGGGTCGGAGTCGGCGGGACCTGGAGAAGATGCCTCCCAGGGCCAGGAACGCTCCTCTACCGAGGGCTCTGCTGCTGGCCCCAGTAAGACCTCCTGTTGCTAATATTAATAATTATACTTCCCTAACTTTTACTGCACCTTATTTTTTCCGAACTATTATTTTGATTTCCTAATTCTATTTTTTACAAAATCTTCTTCGATCTAGACAATCTGTTTCTAAATTCTTGTTATCCCTGCCTCTACCTGCCTCTGCTATGACTCTCTGTACTACTACTATTAGTCTGTCTGTAGCTAAGCTTGCCCAGGTGGCCACTCTTTATGTAAAAGGTTTTAAATAAAACTCAGATTCACCAATCGCTCTAGCCACTGAGTCCAGTCCTTTGGGTTGTCCTCTTCTAGTCTTCTTAATCTTGAGGCTTTTCGACAATTCCCACCAACAAAATTCCCAACCAGATATTTTACTATTTTTGATAGGATACATAGGATATACTACTACTGTTGTAGGGATTCTGCACATACAGAACTATGCACAAGAAAATAGGACGTTGGTGATAGGAGGTTGGACCTTCCTCACACCTCACCCACAATCCCCTGACCGACTAGCTATAGTGTCTCATTAGCTCCCCGAACCCCCGAAGATACCCAATGATTAGACAACCCAGAACATAACACTACACTCCCGACCTCTCAGAGTTGTGGAAGCAATGCACACCCTTTCGCTCACTCACTCGTTTAAGTCCACACCAAATACCACAGAGTCTATGTAAGTTCAAAAGGTTTATTTTCAACTAACAAGCTCTGTACGTTGTTCTATAATGCAGTATACGAGCCAGCACCAACAGCAAAATGCATAAGATTAAAACAATAAACATTGTTACAACTACAAGTCCATAGAAGACAAAAGGGGAAATCAATCATGATGATAACTGAACAGTGGTGGAAGAACCACCCTCCCCTTGGTAGGAATATAGTTTATATAAAATTATAAATGAAGATCTCTGAGCCAATTCTGGGGGACCCCTCACCTTAGAAGAACCTAGAAGTACTGGTTACATCATAAGCTCTGCAAAGCTCTGGTTCGTCGAAGGGAATCTTCCGTCTGTTATGAGAAAAATGGTGCGCGTTAGTATATTGCAAGCATTTCTCAGTCGTGCCAAAAAGTGTAGCATGTTATGGCTTAGCAATACGGACTGACCACCAGAACTCCATAACAAAGTGGCTTGTTTTTCGACCTTGTTCTCAGCGCTCAGACAGTAGCAGTATGAGCTCATGTGGGCTCAAAGGCGTCTTACACAACAAGCTGCGAGGTAACATGCGCAAAAATAAAAGACACAAAGCTAAAATGGTTGCATGGCTCAGGCTAACTTAGCAAAGACTAGAATGACCCTAGGGACCATGATATAACACTACTAGTGTCTACTGTACTCTAGTACCCGATTTGTACTAGTGATGTATGTTGTATATGTATGTATTAACTTTTTTTTAATCTTGCTAGTGAAAAAGAATAAATAGGGGATGTGTATGATGGAGCAACGTTTCAAAAATGAAACTTGCTTGTACGCAATCCTCCTCATAGTATTAACTTATTAAATTTGTATTGTCAATACTAACCTTTGCATTCACAAACACAAGAGGGACAGAAGCTTGCCTATGTGTTTTACTAATGAATAACGCTTGTCTGTAATCCAAAATGTCCGCTAAAGCGCGGGAACTTCATTGCGCATGTCGCAACCTGATCACATGGTGTGACGTCTTTCTTTGCTTGGTGGGAAACTTCTGCTTCTGCGCAGTGTGCACTAAAATGCCCGCTAAATGTTTTCACATGCTTCAGCTTGCTCTCATGTCATTATTAAATTGTCGTTTTCTTAATGCTACTAATGCAGGATAGTATTATAATTAATTGGGAATAGAGTAGGGAAAGTGGGCATACAGTGAAACATTTTATTTGTGATTTTAATATTTTCTTCTTGCACTTTTAGTAATTCGTAAACTTGGGCCTGGGTTGGTGACTTAAAACTCGAGAGACAGATGGTTCTGCGCATGTGTCCTGTGTGCCTGCCAAGTGAAGTCAACTTGGACGTCTCCCAAGGCCATGACCCATTGGCCGAAGATGCTGTACTTTATGTTTCCGGTGGACAAAATGATACTTTTCCCCTGTAAAATGTATAACATTTGTCGTGAAATGGGTGGGAAATAAAGCGAATGTATTAATCTGAAGGGGTGGGAACGTAAAGACAATAGGCTTTACAATTTAGGCCAAATCGATATGGTGCGAGAATCCACCCCCTGTCCCTGTCCAATCAGAAGTAGTGGCCCCATATTTTAGCAACATTAAGGGGAGGTACATGGGCGTAGAAGGGTATAATAGAATATAGCATTAGTTAATTAGTCAGAGCATGCTTTCACGAAGAACAGGCGTCCATGCTGCGAGAGAGCTCTTAGCTCCAGACTGCCATGCTGATCGGTTGCTGACTGAATCCCTGTCCAGAAGAGGTCCTGAGGAGGGGGCGGCGGAGTCCATTAGAACGGGAGAATCGAGGAGAAGTCGAGTATCAGAGAGGGGAACGGCGCAGGCGTCGTTGTAGAGAGGTCACCGGTCCTGTCCTGATCCTGGAAGAAGTCTTTGCTCTTCATCCTTCCTGGGTCCTATCTTTTCCAACTCCTTGGCCAAGGGGCTTGGTTCTCGCATTTAGGTAACTATACTGCAACCTTTAGTTGCGCTGCTATCTCTATCTTCTCCTCTTCCTTAAACACCGTCATTGATTAGCAAAATCATTTCTATGCTTTTTCTTGGGTATTTCAATCAAGTACCGTGTTTTCTGTATTTTACTCTGCTAAAACTTTAGATAAACATTTTAAAACTTCCTGACTCAGTGGTTATTTTAGGATTATGAACTATATTGAATGTCACTCATTTTAAATTTCCCAATTGGGAAAGGATCCATTGGTAAGTTATTACTCTTCAATCAGAAGGTAATTGGTAGCAGGGATTTTGATAAAAGAGTACATCTGACACCCAGCGTAAGTATTAGTGTAGTATGAATGTATGGGCCCAAGTGAGTATATGGTGTATGAATGCTGTTGGCTAATATTGCGCTGGATCAGTTTTCTGGTAAGCAGAGGACGGTTATGGTTACTCTTTGTTAATTGGGTAATGAGAATTTTTATTTTTATTTTTTATGAACTAACATCCGCTTAAAATTTTGAGTTTGTTATATGTTGTCCAGAATACCCCGTGTAAAAAGAATAGTGGGTGGCAAGTGGAAGCCATGCTGCAGTGAAATTATCTGTCAGGCAGAATTAGTACTGAAAAGTTAAGAAGGACTTTCAGTACTCGTTAGGGATTCTATGCGTGTGAGTAATAGCAAAAGAGTACGCTGGTGAAAATTTGATGTTATATCACCTAGAAAGTGTAACATTGAAGAAGTAACAGGTACTTCTGGAGCTTGTGTGAAGAGTAAACGGAAGGGTTTTACTCGTAGTGTATGTTTAGTAAACGGAAAGGTTTACTAAGTATGAGAGAAAACTATCTTTTCTAAATTAGAGAAACTGGCACGATAGCGAATGTTTTATGTTGTTACTGAAATTTAATTCAAATTTATAGAGAAAATAAGTTTGCGTAAATTTTTGTAAAGGGAGGGTCAGTTGCCGGAGAGGGAGCTGACGTCACAAAACGCCGCGCTGTGGTAGGTTGAAACAGCGGGTGTGGAGAGACACTTGTAAAGGAGGGGTTAGTAGTCAGGAGTAGTACTGACGTCACAGGTGCCGTGCTGGGATTGGTTAAACCAGCGAGGACAGAAAAGAGCAGATTGTAAAGGAGGGGTTGACAGAGAAACGTCATCAAAAGGCCGCGCAAGGATTGGCTCGGAAATAAAAGATAGCAGACATTTGATTGGTCGAAATTATAGAAGCAAAATTCTTAGTGGATAAGGATTGCATGTTAAAACGCGATCCTACTTTAACAGGAACTCGTCCGGATAGGAGATTCCTAGGTTTTGCAGAATATAATTTTGTACACAGAAGATTAGATAGAATGTACGGAGAAAGGAGAAAAATGTCATTCTTACAAAAGATTAAGAATTATTTTAAAAAGGACAAACCAATCAAAACTAGAGAAGGAATTATTATTCCACCAGCTAAAACGCCAGCATCATTTATGATGATGCAGAGAGGTTATCATACTTGTGTATGGATGGAGAATTGGATAGAATACACCAAAATTGATGGAGTATTAGCATTTCCCGAGAATGGTACCTTCAATGGAAGAATTCTTCAGAACTTGAGATTGAGGATGAATGACTTAGAACCCAGACCTAGATTAACCCAGTACGAAGCTCTAGAAGAATGGGAAACCGAGGCATTTGAGCGGGATAGATCTAGAAGTAATAGGAGTTACCCAGGATTTTTTCCCAGATATTTACGTGAGTCGAGAGAGGGTCAGATGAAACAATGGAGAAGGGCAATGATTACAGAAGGACTGTATCCATTATTCACAGAAGGAGAGAAATCAGGAGGCAAATGTACATAAAAGACAAAACATTTAATGAGAAATGAGGAGTCTGAAGACGAATTTATGGAGGAAATGTTAAGAAATCCCCCACCATATCAGGAAGGGACAAGTGGATGCACCCCAAGTGCACCACCGAAAACTCCATTAGTGCCACAAGTAATGCAAGAATTCACCCCGAGTAGAATACTTCATGACAAAGAAAAGGAAGCCCTAGAAAAGACCAGAGCAGAATTAATACAGAAAATAACCCAGATAAAAGTACATCCTGATTCATTGACCATACCTGTAACAATTAGTCCAGTAGTCCCATTATATGGTACTCAGGGAAGCTGTCCTCCACCGATACTTGCACCTACTCCTGTGAGTAATCCTAGACCTGAAGCTCCAGTTATAATTGAGGATCAATTTAGTGACTGTGAATCCACAATATCACTTATGGACTTGCCTATTCGAGGTTCTGTAAATAGTACTCCAAGAAAAGATGTACCTGGAGGTTCAAAAGATGTAAGTTTAGTAACTTCATCGGGAGCAAAAAGTGCTACCATAGTAACACCTGAAGATCTAGAAAGATGGGTGCAAGGGTCAGTTAAACAGTGCACACCTCCGAAAATAATGGACATTCATAAATTAAAAGTCGAATTAGAAGAAATAATAGCAGGAAATGTAGGACTAGAACGCTTAAATACCTATGATGAAGAAGAATTATTGTTCCTATGCAGGAGTATCACCAGAAATGTAAGGTTATTTCATGAAAAATTGTCCAATTTAGCATTACAGATTGGAATAGAAATAGGGAGATCACAGGTACTACAGAAAGCCTATAGAGCAGAATTTTCAGACAAAGATTTAGAAAATATGAATGCCTCTGGAATAAGATTACAAATAAGAGAATTAATGTTAGTTTTGCAAAAATGGGGAGACCTAGATAAATGGAAAACTAGGTGGGCCAAGAAAAAGGAAGAAGCACGAACAAGTAGAACAGCATCAGAATATGTGATGAAGGAAGCAGGAAAAGCAGATCAAATGTATCCAATGCGAGAAGTTGCGGGAAGAGGATATGTACATGTCCCATGGAGCAAACAGGATATTTTATCATTTACGAATGATTTTCCAAAATTGAGAGAAAAACCAATTGAATGGTACAAGCAGGTTGACAGGTTTGTGAAGGTGTCAAAGGTATTGTTAAAAGACTTAGATGGTTTGTTTGACATAGTGGTACCTGCCGATTTGTGGACAGATTGTAAAATTACAATTGATTGGCCTAGTGATGAATATCCTAGAGATCCGAAGACAGGTGCCCCGTCAAATGATGTGATGAAAAAGTATCAGCAAGTGATAACTTACCTGAAAGGGAAAATACCACCGAAAGAAACAGATTGGGTAAAAATAGATCGAACTACCCAAGAAGCTAATGAATCAGTACATTCCTATTATGAGCGTCTATTGCAGGTGTTTAAACAGTATAGTGGATTTGAGGACATTGGAGACAAAAACATGAGTCAGTTTGTATATCGATTTGTTTATGGTCTGAAGCCAGAGATTTGCCAGATGATTAAACAACACATGCTGTGTTGGCAGGGAAAGCCCATAGATGAAATTCTGAAATATGTGAAATATTGTGGAGACAATATTGAGGATAGACACAAGAAATTACAAGAAAAGGTGATGTGGGCACAGGTGAAAATGGCAGAGAAGCAGGGAATTAATTTGGAAAATCCGAGTGAAAATCAAGGAAAAGATTCTGGAACGAGTGGTGATACGGGAAATGGTGGGAAATTTAGAGGACGAATGAGTAGAGAAGAAGCTAAAAAGAAATTTCCTTGTCATGGATGCGGAAAATTGGGGCATTGGAAGGACGAATGTAAAAAGATTCGGAATAATAATGGCCCAAATCAAAACTTAAATCCACAGACGCAGAATGACTCACAGCAGGGTGTAAATCCCCAGAGTCAATTACCACCTCCACCTGTTCAGGGTAATGTAAGCAGAGCAAAGCACGGTACAGACATTGGATACCCAGGAGGGAGTGGTAAGAATGATTATATGACATCACAATTTCTTTTGCAGGACAATTACTGTGAATTCAACTCATGACGGTGCCTAGGAGAGGGGAAGAAGGAGTGCGCACTTGGCGCATCCTTACAGGTAGATCAGTCTGGTCCATATGTTGAAGGAAATGTGAAAGGTAATGATATTACTTTCCTTTTGGACACTGGTGCTACCAGGTCTATGGTGAGATCAGCAGATATCCCAGACCTTCCTCTCTCTGGTGAAGATATCCAAGTAGTAGGGGTAGCTAATCAAAGAATTAGAACGCCTCTTACAGAACCAATGGCAGTCAAAATAGGAAACTTCAGAGAAATGCACCAATTTGTAGTGTGCGATTCTAGCCCAGTGAATTTATTATTTAGGGATTTATTGTGCAAAATGAATTGTACAATTTTCTGCACATCAGATGGTGTGGCAGTTCAGACACCAGATGAGGACCATGTATATAAAATTATGGTTGCAAAACAAGGTACAGAAATAGACGAAATGTTTTCGTTAATAACAAGAGATGAGTTGCCAGAAGAAATAAAAGGTACAGTAAACCCCATGGTATGGGATTTCACCGGAAAAGAAGTAGGACTTATGGCAAAAATAGATCCAGTTAAAATTACTGTAAAAGAAGGTGCAATTTTCCCAAATACCAGACAGTACAAAATGAGTGCAGAAGTAAAAGCAGGAGTCATTGAAGAAATAAATCGAATGGTAGAACAAAACATCCTAAAAGAAGTAATGAGTAGCCCATGTAATTCACCAATCATGGGACTAAAGAAACCTACTGGAAAATATAGGATTGTTCAGGACCTGCGTAAAATAAACAAGATTGTGGAACCATGTTGTCCCATAGTACCAAATCCTGCAGTAATTCTATACCAGATCCCTTGGAATGCAGGATGGTTCACAGTAATTGATTTATGTCAAGCATTCTTTTCAATACCATTACATCCAGACAGCCAGTATCTTTTCTCATTTAAATTTGAGAACAAGGTCTATGTGTGGAATCGTGTTCCTCAGGGGTACACAGAAAGTCCTTCCATCTTCAACCAGATACTGAAAAAGTGCCTGGAAAAACTAGTGATGCCAGGAAGCTCAGTCTTAGTCCAATATATCGACGACTTATTGGTGGCGTCGACCACCAGAGAAGACTGTGTTGTTGATTCCATAGCATTATTAAATCTCTTAGCTGAGGAAGGGCATAAAGTCTCACCTGAAAAGTTACAGTTTTGCAGGACAGCTGTTAAATATCTGGGACATCAAATTGAGAGGGGAAAAAGAAGAATAACCTCTGAAAGAGTAGAATTAATAAAGAGAATGCAAATGCCTGTAACCCAAAGACAAGTGCGGATGTTCCTAGGAATAGTAGGCTACTGTCGACAATGGATACCAAATTTTTCCAGGTTAGCTAAGCCCTTAATTAACATGACGAAAAAGAAAGCAAAGGACCCTGTTGAGTGGGAAGATGAAAGTGTAGAAGCTTTTGTGAAATTGAGAAACGCACTTTGTTCAGCACCTGCCTTAGGCATGCCTGATTATAAAAGAGAATTTGCATTATTCTGTCAAGAGAGAGAAAACTGTGCACTTTCTGTCCTAACTCAGAGACATGGACTAGACAGACGTCCTATAGCGTACTTTTCTGCTACATTGGACCCAGTAGCAGCCGCGTTGCCAGGATGCTTAAAAGCAGTGGCAGCAACTTGTTTGAGCATTGAACAAAGCGAGTCAATTGTGATGGGACATCCTGTAAAAGTGTATGTTCCACATGCAGTTGTGATTCTATTGACAAGAACCCGAACTCAGCATCTTACTCCTAGTCGGCTGACTAAATATGAGAGGATAATAATGGGTGCTGAAAATGTGACCATGGTAAGGTGTACAATAATAAATCCAGCAACTTTATTGCCGGACCCATATCATGAAACAAATAAAGATGACGAAGAAGATGAACATGATTGTGTACAAATTACAGAATTATGTACAAAACCACGCCCAGACATAGAGGAACAGCCTCTTAAAAAGCCAGACAGGGAGCTATTTGTCGATGGTTCATGTCAAAGACATGAAGATGGTAAACTAACTGCTGCATATGCGGTATGTGAATTAACTGGAATAGTCGAATCATCCTATTTACCAGGAGTAAAATCTGCACAAGTAGCTGAATTGATTGATTGATAAAAGCTTGCAAAATTGGGAGGAATCAGAGAGTGACCATATTTACAGATAGTCAATATGGTTACTGGGTTGTGCATGATTTTGGCCAACTGTGGATGCAGAGGGATTTCATGACTTCTTCAGGATCCCCCATTAAAAATGGACAATTTGTAAGGGAATTTGCTAGAAGCAATACAATCACCAAAAGAATTGGCTGTGGTGAAATGTGCCGCACACCAGTCAGGAGATGATTGGGTGGTAGTCGGCAACAGATATGCGGATCTGGTGGCTCAACATTGTGCCAAAACCAGAACGTCAGTCAATAAGAGGGTGGAAAGAATGGGAATCAGCTGCCAACTTATGCTGTATATGCCACCTGAAACATGGAATGAGGTGAAGAAATTGCAAGATGAGGTTGATGAAAGTGAGAAAAATGTGTGGATTAAAGTGGGTTGCTCCCAAAGAGGAGAAGATGAAGTGTGGATCAGTGCAGATGGCAGACCAGTCATGCCAGACTGTTTACTCTCACAAATTGCCAGAATGCATCATGGAGACACACACATAGGGAGAGATGCAATGATTAGGCTGTTCAGACAAAATTGGTACAATCCCAAATTCAGGGCTGTTGCAGAGAGTCTTTGCCAGAGATGTCTAACTTGCCAAATGCATAATCCAGGCAGGAAAACAATAATTGGGTTTGGAAAGATTGGAAAGGCAGAGGGCCCATTTATAAGACTCCAGTTCGACTTCATACAGTTACCACCATGCAGAGGACTAAAATATGTACTAGTCATAGTGTGTCTGTTTTCAAAGTGGGTGGAGGCTTACCCTACTAGGAGAAATGACAGTATTACAGTTGCAAAACTGTTGTTACGTGAGCTCATACCTAGATTTGGTTTCCCAGTATCTTTGGAATCAGATAGAGGAAAACACTTTAATAGCGAAGTGATCCAGATAATCTGTGAAGCATTTCAAATCAAACAGAAATTGCACTGTGCATATCGCCCAGAGGCTTCTGGAGTGGTTGAACAATTAAATGGCACTATAAAGTCAAGATTGGGAAAAATGTGTGCATCAACATCATTAGAGTGGCCAGACGCATTGCCACTTGTCTTGATGGGACTCAGAAGTATACCTGACAGAACGACAGGATTAAGCCCTCATGAAATAATGATGGGAAGAGCAATGAGACAAACACATGTTCCCACAAACAAATTAGTAAATATATCTGATGATATGGTTCTGGATTATTGCAAAGGATTGGCTGACCTAGTGCGTTCTGTCTCTCATCAGGTTAGAGAAAACGCAGTTTCCAGGCAGCCTGAACTAGAACATGATCTGAATCCTGGTGATTGGGTGGTAGTGAAGAATCACACCAGAGAAACGTGTCTATCACCCAGGTGGAGCAGACCTTGTCAAGTTATATTGACCACCAATACAGCAGTGAAGTGTGCAAGATTTCCTAATTGGATTCATGTAAGCCACACAAAGAGAGTACCAGACCCTGAAGAGGAGAATTCACAGACAACACCAATCACTGAAGAAGCTGAAGGTTGCCCAGCAGAGGAATCTCAGGATCGAGGTTCGAGAGAAGCTGACGGAGAACAACCGAGCACAAGTCAGGATTGGATACCAGTGGTAGAAGTTCCTGAAGTATACCACAGAACGAGAAATCAAACTAAATTGGAAGAAATTGAAGAAGATCAGATAGGTGAAGAAGAAGCAGTTCAGGATCAAGAAGAAAAGACAGTAAAAGATCCTGAACAAAATAAGATAGGGAAAGAAAATTGGACACAAAACAGTGAAGATTTAATAAACTTTACACCGGAACAGACATGTTTAGAAGAATCCGGTCAGGCTGCAGAAGTTCACAGTGCAATAAGCCCTGATCAGAAGCAGTTAGATCAAGAAGAATTCACTAAAGAAAAAGGGGTTGATACAAATGAACATAAAGAAATAAAAAAAGAACAAGGTCAACATCTTGAAAGACATTGTGGAGCTACTGAAGAAAAACAAATTAGACCTGAAAAGGAGCAAACAAGAAACACAGTAATTGAAGAAAATGAAACAGTGCTAAGAAGTGAAATTAACGAGATCCCTGAAGACGAAAGCAAAGAAACAGTGCCAACAAAGAAAACAAGAAAAGGAGATCATTGGCCAAGTGTCATTAAAAGAGTAAAGTACCACATAACAACCAGAAGTGAAGATCCAGAACAAGTACCTGAAGTGACAAGTCAAACTGAACAAGAGAAAAAGTCAGGAAAAAGAAAAAGTAAAACACTGAAGCTTGTGAATAACAAATTCAAGGGTCCTGACTGGACTTATATTATTCTTGAAGATTTTGAAAGCTCAGAGTCAAGTGACAGTGGTGGCGAAGGAACAAGTGCAGAACTAACATACGAAGAAGAAACAAGACCACCCTGACTAAACAAAAGAATCCTCTAAAGAAAAGAAGAAGAGATAAGAAGATCAATCTTCCTTGTCGAAAAATGCCTGACGATAGAGTTACTGGGAGACCAAAACGAAATTGTTGTAGGAGATGCTGTGCAATCTGCATATGTAGTCTAGTATTGGTGCTTATAGTATGGTTAGTCCTGATTGTAGCAGTTCCTTACCTTATGATAATAGATAAGAAGATTAATAATGAAACTAAAGGGAGGACAGCAAACATGAAGGGCAATAGAGTAGAATTAATGGCAGAAGATGAGGCAGAAATTCATCATGAAATAGCTGATAACGACACTAGTTTAAATGTTTTCACAAAGTTATTGTTTCAGTATGTAGACACAATGGAAGTTAGTAATTGTTATGTCTGTATGAAGTTACCTGAATCAGTAGCGGAAGGATTAACATACCATCATTTACCACTGACATATGGCATCTCATGTAGTGTATTAACAAGTTTATTTTATAGAACAGGTAGGCTACAGTATTATTATTCAAACTTAGATGTGATATTTTCTGAGGTTCCGATTCGCAAGAGTATGAACCCAGTGCTTAGTAGTCAAGATGCACAGTTTATGGGAGAGTTTCTCTTAACAATGAAATCGATAGACATAACACATGCACATAGACACAATCTAACATGTTCTTTACTAGAAGAAGAAAAGATATTTTTAAATTTAGTAGAAGATAGAAGACATGATTTTCAAAAGAAAGCTTCAGAGCATAAGGCTCAGTTGCCACCTTGGGCGGAGAAAGAAGGGAGTTATACACCTGGCAAAGCTCAAGCTGCAATGGCTCTGGATTTCGTAAAGACAGGGAAAATTTGTCTTCATAGGTTAAAGACTGATTATAACAATGTTTTCTTCGGTACCAGTGAATGTGAACACAATTTTTTAATTCTTGGAGGTTGGGGACTCAAAGGAGGAACAGATTCAGTTTTTCCTGGAATTTATTATGTATGCGGGAATAAGGCTTACTTTAGGCTTCCTGCACGATGGTATGGAAGTTGTTATTTTGGAATAGTTTTTCCAAAGATATACCACGTAAAAAGAAACACTGGAAGCAATGAAAACAATAATGAATTAATACGTAGTAAAAGAGCTAGTTTTTCAGAAATTGTAGGTGATATATTTGGTGCATTGATGCCTTCAGTGGGAATAATTCTGAACTCAAGGAAAATATGTAAATTGTCTACAGTGGTTGATCGTTTATCAACGGATACTGCTGGAGGTTTTCTAATGATTAATACGGAGATGGTTGCGATTAGATCTATGGTGATGCAAAATCGACTTGCTCTTGACATTCTATTGGCAAAAGAGGGAGGAGTCTGTAAATTATTGAAGACGAAACATTGTTGCACTTATATTCCTGATAAGAGTGCAGAAATTGGAACGTATATTCAGAACATAACTAAACTTGAGAAAGAACTTAAACCACTGGAAGTTGATAGTGTATGGGAAAGATTGACAAATAGTATCTCGTCAATTGGAACCTGGTTTGCTAATATAGGAAAAGGACTTATAGGTCAAATATTAGTACCCCTAGCAGGGATAGCAATAATAATATTGGCAATAACAATATGGTGCAAATGCTGTAGAAAGAATGGAACATATAAAGTGACAGGAAAAGGAAAGAAGAGAAAACTAGATGAAATAGAACTTGAAGAATGGAGAAGTGAATTATACAAAAAGTTGAAAGGGGATGTGAAAAACAGAAAATGTAAAAATGAGAATGAAACGAATTGCTAGAAGTTGGCATCTGATTGAGGGTAGTATTTTTTTTTGATGGCTCAGAAACGCCATCAGAGAGGGATTGATGGAGCAAGGTTTCAAAATGAAACTTGCTTGTACGCAATCCTCCTCATAGTATTAACTTATTAAATTTGTATTGTCAATACTAACCTTTGCATTCACAAACACAAGAGGGACAGAAGCTTGCCTATGTGTTTTACTAATGAATAACGCTTGTCTGTAATCCAAAATGTCTGCTAAAGCGCAGGAACTTCATTGCGCATGTCGCAATCTGATCACATGGTGTGACGTCTTTCTTTGCTTGGTGGGAAACTTCTGCTTCTGCGCAGTGTGCACTAAAATGGCCGCTAAATGTTTTCACATGCTTCAGCTTGCTCTCATGTCATTATTAAATTGTCGTTTTCTTAATGCTACTAATGCAGGATAGTATTATAATTAATTGGGAATAGAGTAGGGAAAGTGGGCATACAGTGAAACATTTTATTTGTGATTTTAATATTTTCTTCTTGCACTTTTAGTAATTCGTAAACTTGGGCCTGGGTTGGTGACTTAAAACTCGAGAGACAGATGGTTCTGCGCATGTGTCCTGTGTGCCTGCCAAGTGAAGTCAACTTGGACGTCTCCCAAGGCCATGACCCATTGGCCGAAGATGCTGTACTTTATGTTTCCGGTGGACAAAATGATACTTTTCCCCTGTAAAATGTATAACATTTGTCGTGAGACGGGTGGGAAATAAAGCGAATGTATTAATCTGAAGGGGTGGGAACGTAAAGACAATAGGCTTTACAATTTAGGCCATATCGATATGGTGCGAGAATCCACCCCCTGTCCCTGTCCAATCAGAAGTAGTGGCCCCATATTTTAGCAACATTAAGGGGAGGTACATGGGCGTAGAAGGGTATAATAGAATATAGCATTAGTTAATTAGTCAGAGCATGCATTCACGAAGAACAGGCATCCATGCTGCGAGAGAGCTCTTAGCTCCAGACTGCCATGCTGATCGGTTGCTGACTGAATCCCTGTCCAGAAGAGGTCCTGAGGAGGGGGCGGCGGAGTCCATTAGAACGGGAGAATCGAGGAGAAGTCGAGTATCAGAGAGGGGAACGGCGCAGGCGTCGTTGTAGAGAGGTCACCGGTCCTGTCCTGATCCTGGAAGAAGTCTTTGCTCTTCATCCTTCCTGGGTCCTATCTTTTCCAACTCCTTGGCCAAGGGGCTTGGTTCTCGCATTTAGGTAACTATACTGCAACCTTTAGTTGCGCTGCTATCTCTATCTTCTCCTCTTCCTTAAACACCGTCATTGATTAGCAAAATCATTTCTATGCTTTTTCTTGGGTATTTCAATCAAGTACCGTGTTTTCTGTATTTTACTCTGCTAAAACTTTAGATAAACATTTTAAAACTTCCTGACTCAGTGGTTATTTTAGGATTATGAACTATATTGAATGTCACTCCTTTTAAATTTCCCAATTGGGAAAGGATCCATTGGTAAGTTATTACTCTTCAATCAGAAGGTAATTGGTAGCAGGGATTTTGATAAAAGAGTACACCTGACACCCAGCATAAGTATTAGTGTAGTATGAATGTATGGGCCCAAGTGAGTATATGGTGTATGAATGCTGTTGGCTAATATTGCGCTGGATCATGTATATGGCATCTAAAAATTGTGTAATGTTTTTTCTAGGCGTACTACCGACCACCAGTGCCGGGGCCAGCGGGATGGCGACGCTGCCACAGAGGGAGCAGGAGGAGATGCGGCAGTTGCAGGAGCTGCAGGGGGTGAGCCAGCAGCAGTGGCGGGCGGTGGTAAGTTATATTCCTTACTTATTGACATTACACTCGCTGCAAGGGTGTACACTGTACTGTTGAGACTTAGTAAGTAAGAAGTTGTTGTGAACGGTTGGAGAAGATACCCTTTACTTAGCATTAGCAATAGCATTAGCGGCGGGAGTGGGACTGTTGAGTAACCAATGGCCTCTTCTATCTGACTTCAACTCAGCTGTGAAAGTTTTATGGACAAGACTAAAAGTCAGATCAGATGACCTTGATGGATGGGTTGAACGAAAAGGGAAAGAAGGGTGGAAGGAGGAAGGACGTGCAAGATGTAATATTTATGACTGGCAGAGAAGAGAAGGATACGTGGGATGCATGCATAGGTGGCTGATAGGAATCAGATGCATGGGTGGTTGAATGCCTGAAACTCCCACAAATGTTAGAGGCCGAGGAAGTGGGAGGATAGATACATACCACAAATGTTATGTACTGTGCTTGCTAGTGCTACTGTGCCACTATGTGTAGAATTAATTTGTCTTACTGTTTTGCTAAGAGTATATTGTTACAATAGTCTTGTTTTTTCTTCTTGATTTAGCTACTCCTTCCAAAGGGAAACCAGACAGGAAGGAGTTGGCAGCCATGGCCCGGCGCCGGAAGCTAGAGGCCATACAGACTGAATACCGGCAGCTGGTGGTTCTGGCGGAGGAGGAGGAGGCAGCCTCCTCCAATGCCCCGGGCCGCAGCCAGGCCCCTCCAGTGTTACGGCGCTGCCGTCTGGCAGCCGCCCGCCGTCGCACTTCTTTATCTAGCACTGCTGCCCCCCCGTGGATGCAATTGTCGCGCATTAAAGCGCCGCATGGCCCGCCTAGAGGAGCGAATTAATGTCCTGGAGAAGCGAGCCCGCCGATGAGTTGAGACCCTGTTGGATTGCCCCTTTTTTATTGCTTCTTTTGGTGGGTGGGAAGTGGGCGTTGGGGTTTATTATGGACATGGACAATTGGTTGGACTTTTTCGTTTTGGACTTTGGTTGGGGTTAGGGAGAGGGGTGGGTCAGGTGTTGTGGGATTTTTTTACATAGTTTATTTTTGTTAGGGGATTAAATTATAGTTATACTTTACATACGATGTTGTTTATGTTTTGTGGGTGGGGTTACTGTTTTACGTCACACTGTTTCCTTGCTGCTGCAGGGCCACAGCCAGTGTTTGATTTAAATAATCGGCTGACTTTGTAAGATACAAACAGATAGATGCGGTACCCCTCACTGAGTGACTTGTCCTACTAGTACTGTCAGTCTCTCCTCCTAGTCTATGCATTCTGCAACTGGACTTAAGGGGTGTGTGAATTAATAAAAAAATTTCCATTATTAATTATGCCTCCCCCAAACTTCTTCTCTTACCTGTGCTTGATGTTTAACTTAGGCACAGCGATGGCTGCATGGTGATGATGGTTTGGTTTCCCAACATGCCATGGTTGTGGTGGTAGTAGTAGACACTGGCAGTAGCATTTGCAAAAAAAGAAAATGAGACAGTCAGTCGCCTGAGAGAGACTGTGGGAGGAGTAGTAGAACGAAGTACAGTACAGAACTTACTGCCAAACAATAATATGCCAAAATAAAATAAAACATAATGGTGGCGGGGATAGCCTAGTACAACAAGTTACAAACTGTAGTTGTGTCGAGTCACTCGACTAGGCCTACACTCGACACAAGCGTAACCTTTAGTGCTGTGTAGGAGGATGACAAATCCAATCGATGCCGGCAATTCATGATGATGGATTAGGTTCCTTTGGGAAAAAAAAATTACCTTGCAAATATACTGATCATGGGTGGGCAAGCAGAAGAAGATCCTCGCCCTGCCTTGAAATTGAATTTGTGTTTCTTTTGCCACATCCGCCCCAGCAACCGTGTGATCAATTATTGGTGTACATTTAATTTAGTCACACCTCAATAAATCACACAGCCCGGGGGAAGAGGGTTAGGGTTTGATGAATGGTTGGGAAGGGGGGTTTGGGGAAAGGTTTGACAAAGAAAAACACTACGCATCGACAAACAACAAAACACAATCTTGGCAGACGACCATATCCATAAATCTGTTAAGGGGGAAAAAAGAAATGCATGCATGATGATGATATTGATAACTTGATGGTTAATGATAAGTAGTACTTACTAACTACTACTAGACAATTAGACAGTACAGGGCAGCAGTATATTATGCAATGTGCCTTGCCTGTCTGCCCTCAGAGAGACCCAAATTACATACAGTTTCTGTTCTGTTGTACCGGGCTTACTTTTAAAGATAGCAAAGAAAATTAAAAAATAGCTGTAGGGATGAATTATAAGCAGAGAGCAAACATAATAACAACAACATACAGTCGTAATGATTGAAGATAAAAAATGAATCAAATTATTTAAAAGATGATGAATGTTGATACTGTTACTGTATGTTGTTATCCTGGTCAAATTGGGGAGTTGCATCTCGGCATTCCTCTTGGTCCTCCCTTCCATGGACGCTCCGTCCATCAATCTTGGGTGGCGCCACTGCCTGCCTGCCGGATGTGGATTGGTAAGGTAAGTGTGAGTTGTTTTTCCCAGTATAGCACAGGGTAAGGGCCGGCCTGTAATTGTAGATGAAAAAACAAAAGGGATATTGAAAAATCAAGGAGAAAAAAAATGCATAAATTACGGTGGAGTGCAACAAGAACACTTTCAGTGGCGGCATGGATACATCATGTCTACTCTGTTTCCAGTATTAACCTACAACAACAACAACAGGACAGAGCAGGCCCACGGCACCCGTGACCCATCCTCCATTTAGCGTACATTTTTTGACAGAGGCAGACAAAGCACATATACAGCAACATAGCATTTTACAAATTAAGTGACTAAATCAATGCACCGCTGTCAGTCATACCACTACACTCGACTCTACTCCACCACTACACAGACATGTAGGTCTGCTGTGGTTGTTGTTGACTTGTTTACCTTTTATGCCACTCATGAAACGCCCTGACTTATTCCATCAATCATCTCCGATCCTACTGAGTGACTGCGAAGAAATTATGTCACTGTGGTCATCATCATGGTGTTGTCCAACTCAGTGTGCAGTGTACAGATTGAGTCCCCTTTCCATATTCAAAATGCAATGGATCGGCCTGCAGTAGAAGTACAATTTTGTTATTAAAAAACAAGAAGGGAAACATTGACTTGAGTTACTTTTAGTGTGTAGATTAAATAATAGTACACAATGAATTCACTTCATGCACAACAAACAACAACAACACAAATCACTCAGTCAGCGTCCAATGCATGCCATCATTCATTACCTGTTACTTCTCATCTTAAGTTAAGGGGCAGTCTCTCTCGGCTCGGAAAGGAGGATAGCTATAGTGGTCATCATGTTCCACTTCTTTTGGAGGGACTCAACGAGGCAACATTTTCTTTTTTCTTCTATTCTACATCCAATCATCATCTGGCTTGAGGGAAATGGATTTAGGGCGAGTCAGGAGGATGGAGGAGCAGGACTCGGAGGAGTGGACTTCAGTGAAATGCAGACAGCTGCAACTGTAATATGGCAATAAAAAGACTAGAAGACGGTGATGATGGATTTGTTGTGATTCGAAGTTTCTAACCAGAAAGACAGACACACACAAATAAAAGTAAATAAGGGAGGAAGAAAGTAAGAAGTTCAAGCCTAGTTGTCAGGGAAGTATAGCTCATCCTCAAACTCTGGGGGATCAACCAGAAGTAGGTAATCATCATCTAACACACTACTTCCGTCACCTAAGTTGCTGTCCTCATCTTCCTGCGTTGATTCATGTATTGTGTAATTCGGTGGTATAAAGTGCTGATTCATTTTGATCATGGTTAACCCCTCCACGTTTTTGGGCGAGAGACTGGTCCTTTTCACTGTTACAATGCCACCAGCAGCACTGAAAACACGTTCAGAAGAGACACTTGCGACAGGGCAAGCCAGATAGTTTATCGCCAGCCTGCTGAGCACTGGCCATTGGTTCCTTTTCCCATACCAATACCGCAATGGGTTTTGATCAATGTAGACCTCTGTTGGGTCATCCAGATAGGCCTGGACCATCTGCTCAATGTTCAGGGGTGCTACAGTTTGTTTGGCCTCTTTTGTCTTTGCATCAGCACTGGACCTAGCAAGCCCTTGCTGTAAATACCAATCCTGTGCCGATTTTACTGGGGCTGATGATCCGGTTCTTGCTGTTGTTGTCGATAGTGTTGGTGACCGCTCTGAGCCAAACGCACTGCCCTCTGGCTCTGAAGTGGAACTTGACGCCGGATGCCCTGCTGCAGTACTTGTTGTGGGTTTGAGTAGCGGGCCTTTAATTGCCAGCCGTTCATTTTCAAAGTGACTGGCTACCTCAGCTATCCAACTTTTGTACCGGGCAACGTCCACTTCTGAAAAAAGAATTAATGTCTTACTGTTCAGTGCCAATTTGTACTGTGGATCCAGAATTGTGGCACAAATGTAATGTTTTTCTGACACAATCTTAGTTTGCACCCTTGTATTTTTAGCTAATCGACGGGATAAGCTCTCCACCAACTCATATGCTTCATTTTTTTCCTCCACACCTATTTACGCTTCAAACACCTCCTTCAGCTGTTGCTGTAGCATGTGCAACAATGGGATAGCTTGGCCCATAGTACAGTCCTCCTTGCTGACTTCACGTGTGAAGACCTCGAAAGGAAGAAGCATCTCTGTCAGGCATTTAACTAGGCACAATTGGTCCATCTGAAGGGTCATGCCTTACACAGTAGCATCCCCTCTTTGCATGACATATTCATTGATTGGTCTGTACTGCTCAAACAGACGGTCAAGCATGTAATAAGTTGAGTTCCAACGTGTTGCCACCTCCTGGATGAGTGCTTTGACTGGCATTCTATAGTCACGTTGAATGATCCTCAGCTGCTTCCGGGCTTTAAAAGAATGGCTGAAATGTGTGCATATTCTTCGGCAGGTGGTCAGTAAGTTGCTGACTATGGCTTCTTTTTCAGAAAGTCTTGAACAATAATGTTAATGCAGTGCGCCAAACACGGGACCCTGAAATAGCCACCATCCTCCATGGCCTTAAGTACATTACTGCCATTATCCGTGGCAACAAAACCAATGTTAAGCCCTCTTGGGCGCAGCCATTCAAAGACCTTGTTGTTAAACTCTTCCAAAATGTTTGCAGCAGTATGAGATTTCACCATGGTGAACATGGCTACAGTTGCATGTTTCCGAGTAGCATTAAAAAGCTCAGCAGTGTCAACAGCACCTGCTTCAGATATCTTTTCTCTAACCCCCCCAAAAGAGATCCAGTGTGCAGTGATGCACATGTAATCAGTGGCTTGGCAACTGGTCCACATGTCTGTTGTCAGGTGGATATTGTGAACAGCACTCTGCTGCAAAGCTTGTCCAGTGTAACAGAAACAACGGTTCCAGCGGAAAGTTAGGCTAATCTATAATAATAATCAAATGCACAATCGCAATCACAAAAACGGGCTTTCTGGAACCTTCCTTTTCACTAGCCTTGTCTTGTGGCGTGCATCACTCTCAGACTGAGCTGGTGGCTTCCAAGTGGCATCTAGATCATCAGAAGTGGGGCTTGAAGAAGAAGTTGATGGACTAACCCTCCTTTTCCTTGCTGGGGATCTGGAAGACAATGGATCTTCTGAAAGAGTGGTTTGCTCCTCTTCGTCTGCAGGAAGCTCGATTTCCTGACCTGCCCCTACTTCAGGAGGAACAACTACTATTGTGGGCTGTTGTTGCGGCTGTTGTTGCGGCTGTTGTTGTGGCTGTTGTTGCGGCTGTTGTTGCTGCTGTTGTTGCGGCCGTTGTTGCCCACTTATCTGCTGAGTTTCCGCCTGCGTTGATTGGGTACTACTTTGCGATAATGACATTTCAACATCACTGCTCGTTAGTAGACTGGCTACCTCTGCGACACTCATGGGCTTGGGCCTAGGTTGGTGGGGTGGGCCCGCTGATGCGGAGGTGCTGGTCCCAGCTTTGTCCCCGGACACCGCTGCTGCAGGCGTAATTTTTGTTTCCCAAAAACATCGTGGGCGGCACACCAGTCTTGGTAAGTGCCACTTCCTTCTTCTGTTCCTTCTTCTCACTGGCAACTTTCTTGGTACTGGAGGACCTGGTAACTTTCTTTGGGGCCATCTTCTTCAGATGTCAGCAGGACGCTGTTGCACAAGTTGCAGAGATGTCTGTGGCCACACGTCACGTGACGTTGTGCGCAGCAGGACTTCTGTCTGGCAGTACAACGGGTGATGATGACACCTCCTCCTCTGTCTTTTTGTGCACCTAAAAGCAAAGAAGCCAGGAGAAGAACATAAGTGAAATGTTGCATTTGTTGTTGTGGTTCAATTACTACTAGTACAAACAAACAAATATAATATATAACTTAGTGTGTGGTGGTCACACTTGTTAGTGTTATATTATTAAATTTTATTAACTCAGTTTAAGTTATAAAAAAACATAACAGTGTAGCCATTTGTGAGACTTTGACAACAAGGGCTTTCATGGTATACTATGTACACTCAGGAAGGATAGGAAAGAAGAAGAACAAAAACAAAAATACAAATGTAATGGAAGTGGAACCTGTTTGTATGGCATTAAATTATTTGCTCATCACGTCATTCAGGGAGCTGCAGCTGGCAAAGGGGATGGATGGAAGCAGTAAGCCAAGAGGAACATAGGAAAGACATGCAGGCCTAGATGGCAAAAGCAGCACACTACTAAAGTACCACCACAAAATGGTCACCAGCCACATGGACACTCACAATCACAAGCAACAAGCAGGAGGCCTGGAAAACAATTAACTGAAACAGGCCTATAATAGCCAGGCAAAGGAGGCATGCTAAACAACACTGCTTTAATGCAATAAAATGCAAAAACGAAAATCCACAGGGCTAAACAAGGTGTGCAAGTTACACAACAAACACACCACACACACACAACAAAGGCATTTAACATACACCCAAAAAGTGAAATACCCCAAAAAAACACATTTTGCAATTTAATCCAATGCCACCCATGCCCAAAGGATGTTTAAATTCAACAGAACACACAGAAACAGTTGTTTGATGCACCCATGACTACCTCTGAGCCTACTGGATGAAAGGCCTGTTGGCAGACTAGGCCACAAGCTTGCAGGCCTATGGCAAAAGCACACTGCCTGGCTTCAAAATGGCCACCAGCCACATGGCCAGGCCCACACAACAAGAAAGGGAAGACAGACAATGCAGGCCTATGGCAAAAGCACACTGCCTGGCTTCAAAATGGCCACCAGCCACATGGCCAGGCCCACAACAACAAGAAGCCTAGGCCAAAAAGGAACAAAGGAAACACACGCAGGCCTATATGGCAAAAGCAGCACACTTATTATAACTACCACCAGAAATGGCCACCAGCCACATGGACACTCACAGTCACAAGCAACAAGCAACAAGCAGGAGGCCTGGAAAACAATGAACTGAAACAGACCTATAATAGCCAGGCAAAGGAGGCATGCTAAACAACACAGCTTTATTGCAAAAATGCAAAAACGAAAATCCACAGGGCTAAACAAGGTGTGCAAGTTACACAACAACCACACCACACACACACACACACAACAAAGGCATTTATTTAACACACACCCAAAAACTGAAATACCCCAAAAATACACATTTTGCAATTCAATCCAATGCCATCCATGCCCTAAATGATGTTTAAAATAAATTCAACACACACCAAAGGAACAGTTGTTTCATCATGCACCCATGACTAGCTCTGGGCCTACTGGCTGATCACAATAATTTTTTTTAAATGATGAAAAGTACCAAAATTGTAGTTGCAGCAACTGCAATGCCCCAATCAAACAAACAACACCAACTTACTTGAAAAATCTCAAATCCAAAAGTCCTCAAATCCAAAAGTCCTCAAATCCAAAAGTCCTCAAATCCAAAAGTCCTCAAATCCAATGATATATGATGCAGCAGACACAAAGAGTGATCCTTCCAGCTCCAAATCCGAATGAAAAGTGAACAGGACATGGACAAAGCACTGAGAGGAGCCTGCTGGACAGGAACAGGAAGTTGGAGACTCTGGGGCACTTCCTTCCTCTCCCAAAAAAAAGATTTTTTTTAAAAAAGGACTCCTTGCACCAAAAAGTACAGCCAGATGTCAATCTGAGGAGTTTTTTTCATCCAAATCATCATTTTCGAGAAGGTTTTATGCTGCTCCTGGTATTCTTCTTCTCCAGATTGCAAATTTAGCGTGTTCGGCATCGCGAGCTTCACCAAACTTCCGCCGGATGTCCGATGGCGCGTCTGAATGACGTGTTCTCAATCGCACACTCTCGCGGTGTCCGATGGAGCGTCCGAAATGACGTGTTCGCGATCGCACACTCTCGCGGTGTCTGATGGCGCGTCCGAAATGACATGTTCACGATCGCACACTCTCGCGGTGTCCGATGGCGCGTCCGAATGACGTGTTCGCGACCGCACACTCTCGCGGGATCGCGCGGCCGGCTACCAAAATCTCGTGGCGCACGCGAACGGATAGGAAAACTCTTCGGCGAACGCAGGGATCCCGGTAAGTCGCTACCATGCGAACAAGGAAAAAATTCCGCTACGCCGCGTATTGCGGAATTTCCGGTAATTCCGCATTGTCTGCGGAACGCGGAATTGCCGAAATTCCGCAAATTCAGCGAGCGGAGCGGATTTTACCGCCCAGGGTTACCTTTAAGGGAACAATAACATTTCCCTTGTCCAGACAAAATGTGTTTTCTACCAATGCAAAGATTGTTTTCTTTTCCTAAAATTCTTCATTCTTATCCACATAATTAACTATTGTTCTATTATTTTTGCTGCAGAGAACCACACGGTGTAGTCCAGTATTTCACTTATTATTGTCAGTTAGTATTTCCCTGATTGAAAAAAGCACTTTTGTCAAGCTAACTACCTCAAATTAAACACGTGATGTAATACACAACAGGTAGCATGTGTAATTGCATCTACATCTCCAGATCAGGGTCTTGGTGACATTTACAAACCAGGCAGTGTTAATCTTGTAGCTCATAATGTCTCCATTTCCCCTTTATGGCAATATTGAACCATATGACAGGACATTTCTTTTTACTTAAATAACTTTAGATCTGCTTGAAACTTTTTGAAAAAGGTTCATTCGATTTGGGTAGGTACAGCACATTTCATGCAGCTCCATTGGGTGGCAAGAAAAAGAGGCTGTCAAAAAAGTGACTTTAAATTTCCATACGAATCTTTGCTCTCCAGAAAAAAATGCTGAATGGAAATATACTAAACTTGACATGAAAGTTGATGTTTACTCAGCTTGGTTTGGTGTAAATCTGTTCAGTAGTTATTGAGAAATTAGCATTTATAAAATGATTAGGGGTGGTCTTGAATAGGTTAAAAAGTTAGTGCTATCCTGGCTGTTAGTCTGTGAATGCCCACAAACCCAGCTTCAGATTCAAATTTAAAAAATAAACACATCTAATTAGGCAGGCGAGCTGTATCTATTTAATCATCCATCATTCCTCACATCCTCAGTTCCCATTGTACTCTCAAACCATTAAGTCTCAACTTAAAAAGTTGAGACTTAATGGTTTGAGAGTACAGCTACAGTGAGCAGAAACATGAGAGATGTATATGAATAATGATGGGACAGTATGAATTTGGGATTAAAATATGATTTGGAATTACAAATTAAATTAAATTATGTTTGCTTCTTGACAGTGGGATTGACAGAATAAAATGACCAGGATTGAAATAATAGGAATGCAAAAATTCAAACTCAAGAAATTGTGAGTAAGAATTTGGTCCTCCTACATATGAATTCTTCTTATTGGTATGCTTGCTAAACAATAGAAACCATGGCCATATAGGATAAAATAGATTAACAGGCAAGCTATAATCACTCAAATCAACATAAGGAATGGGATAAAATTGCCAGGATCAAGGTTCATAAAGATAAAGAACATTAACGGTTTATACATGGGGTGATCTCGTAAAATTGACATAGAAGTGTAGAATGTATGTACATTTCTCGATAATCAATTGTTTTTATGTAAAAAATGCTTTGAAAAAAATAACAAAATAATGGGAAATTATAAAAGTGTAAAATATAAAATTGTAAAATTGTTTTAAATCAATATAATGCATTGACCCGTATATATGTATAAAATCCTTTTAGGCCCTGATGAAGTCCCTATAAGGGATGAAATGCATTGGCTGGGTCTTCCAGAAAATGGGATTTTTTTAATTGAATAAAGGATCTCAAAAGAATACTCAACGTTTGATGGATAAAGTCTGATTGAGACCACTAAAATTGGTACTTGAAGGAATCAAAAGAATCCTTGCATTAAACCTAACTTGATGCTCAAGTCGAATTTAATGTAACTTTTGCATACAATTTTTTTTAGCAATCTTTGCTGCCATTTTCATATTAAACCATTCACAGTGAGGGTCTGCAGTTGTTCATCCAGTTACAGGTCAAAACTATGGAAACTACAATTAGGTGAAAACGTTCCCTCACCTGTAAATCTTTGCACAAACACCAACTTTAGAAAGTTGCCACTTTGTTGGACAAAGTTTTCCAGTGACAGTTTATAGCTGTTCCCATGAGACAGCCTTCTGCCCTCTTGGGGGAGGTGTGACCGACTCTCAGGAAGGAACACAAAGGGCCTGCTGTTTTAAGATGTGTGACTTCTCCCTGGTAGGAAGGCCAAATAGGGTGTGAGCCCAAAAGGCAAGCTTCAAAGAGGAAGCCACCTGTGATGGGCAAATGGTGGCTGCTCTTTTGTTTCTTGCATATAGGCAAGAGAGGGGGAAGCCAGACAAATCATTTTGTTCCATGGGTGTGTAGCCCCCAGGTAACCACACCTCTGGGATGGACTAGAGACTCCATACATCAAGAGAGAGGTGCTGTCATCTTGAGAGTGAGCAGAATGGTGCATTCTGGGTAGCTAGATGCCACAATGTGCAGGGTCATTACTAGGCGGGAAGGGACCTGGTAGCCCATAGGCTAGTAGTTGACACATCCCTCGCTGGAACAATCTGGGCATAAAAGTGGCACCCTTGGCACCCAGACCTCAGATCATGTTTATACTGAAGAATTGACCAAAGAAGGACTGCCCTGCTGTTCCTTGGACCCGGCAAAGAGAGTCTGCACCAAGACTGGACTGCACCTGCCACTCCTCAGGCTAGCAAAGAAAGGATTGTGTCTGTGGAGCCCTGCTCAAGAAAAAGCATCAGATAGAAGCGACTACAAGAATTAGGTGGCTGACCTTCTACTACAGCTACAGGGCTGCAAAACCTGAAAAAGTATGCCTTGATGAGTTGGTAGCCAAGATTGCCTAATCGCCGCTGACCACCGAAGTGCAGCATGGAACCCTCACAATTTGCAACCAAGTCTGCTGGACCCGGGAAAGTCATCTGAGACAGTTTGGTCACCTATCAAGGAAGCTACCACTGTAACTGGAGAGCAACAGACCAGTGGTAACTGGTTTTTTACTTTACTTCAACCGTACTTCGAGGGACATTGATCCCTGTAGCCAAAGTCGCCCCACCATGACTGTGGACTGAGGAGTAGCCTCAGGGAGACCCCCTTCACTGGATCAGCATCATCAGCATCCTTCAGCATCCTGTAAACCTTGTATCTAGGCTTCTCCTTTATAGTCTATGGTGGTTATTGACTAGAAACTGCTTTGAGTACGAGGTAACTTTTCAACTAAGCCTATTTGACCTCCCTGACTTGCTCCCTGCAGAATTTGGTCACCCACAGTTGGCCAAACTAGTAGTCTAAAGCTTTATAAAAGTTTTCCAAAGTTTGCAAAGTAGACTGCAAGCGCATTCCATTACAATAATTTATTGCACTCAGTGAAAAAGCAATGATTTATTGTACCTTTAAAAATGTATAACTCTGGAACCGTGCAGTGGTTATTTGGCTTTGAGGTGGCTGTTGAAATTTTAAAATATAACCTATTTTATAAATCGGTGTTGGGTTTTTATTGAGCTTCATTTCTATCTTATTTAAATATTTTGGTACTTCTTAATGCTTTTCCTAATACACTGACTGCTCAGAGCCACAGCTACTCAATCTGACTGGACCCAGTACAGGTAGTGACTTTAGTGCACGGTGAGGTCTCACAACATCATCATTTAATAAACCACTTTCCTCACAGTTTGTATCGTAATCTGTTTACATACTAACTTAGTCTGTCTTTGTTTTCTAAACGCAGTATCTAATTTATCTTTTTGACATGTACTTTTGTTTAATTTCCTGGCATTGAATTGTTGCTGGCCAGGTCCTGTAGCTAATCAGCTATGGATGGCCAAACAATAATGCACATAGCATCTAGCCATGTGTTGTTAGGGTTGGCTGCAAGCCTGGCCTGTGGTCAGGCCTCTGGTCAGGCCAACATCAGTCCACCACAGGTGGCCAAACTGTTGTGGGCATGATGGTCAACCCCCGTTTTGAAGCAGTGGTTTCCCTCAGGGCTTAACCTTGAGTCAGGCCCTCCACACAGCCTACCGTTGGTAATCAAGCAGGGGTTGGCCCCTTTTATTGTCACAGCTCTACCTCCATGCAGTGCTGGTGCTCAAAAGATAGGAGCAAGAGCCCATAATTCCACATGTACCATTTGCCAACAGAAGAGACTAGCACTCACGGGAATCTGCATTTCACTATTTAGTTCAAATGCAGTGTAAACACACAATGCATTTCAGCTGACAAGGTAGCCTTTCTCTCCCTCTTTTTCTCTGCCTTTCTCCCTCTCTCTCTCTCTCTCTCTCTCTCCCTATTTCTCTCTCTACCCTCTCTACATATATATATATATATATATATATATATATATATATATATATATATATATATATATATATATATATATATATATATATATATATATATATATATATATAGAAGAGAAAAGCAATCCAAGTGCGTACACGTACAGACGTGGCCACGGACTCTTCGTTTAGCTGGTGCCAAAATTTCAAATTTATTGATGCAAACGGTGCTGTCTCTGTGGCGTTTCGGCCACAACCGGTGGCCTTGATCACATGCATATATATATATATATCACAACGAAGACCACTCAGTAAAAGTAATCATATATATATATATCTTTTCACTGAATAAACCAAAGGTTAGAGAAAAGTTATAGTTAGGCTCACATTTAAATTTCACTCATACAAAACCAGTCAAATTCAGCAGTTATAGTTATCTGAGCTAACTATAACTTACGTCCCGGCAATGCACTGCTTATGGCCTCATATAGTACATCACTCATGACATAGTCCGTGACATCACTTATTACATCTGAAATAACATCACTGATGACATCATCCACAGAAGCACTGACAAATCCACTCACACCCCTATATAACCTCTCATACATCCACTCATAGCTCACCAACCGGAACCAACCATGGCTCTCTGGATCCTGAAGACCCCGTGGTCCCTGCTGGCTCCCCACCTCCTGTGGGCGCCGGCATGGCTTTCACACACAGAGAGCTGCTAAACATTCAGCTCCCTGTCTGTGAAAGCAATAAGTCTGTTTCCCTGCTAGCTTGACAGCAGGAAGGGAAACAGACGAAAGCTCCGCTTCCAGCAAGTGAGAGCATTTTCACTGCCAACACTTCCTGGTTGAAGTGTTAGCAGCCAATCGGATTTGAGCACGGGGACTGTCGGATCCTCAGAGGATCCGCTTCTCTATATATACACATTTGGATTTCTGTTAATATCTCTAAAACTACTGAACAGATTTACACCAAATCAGAAAAAGTCACTTCTCTGGATCAATGTCTAACTTTCTGTCAAATCTGGTGTAATTCTGTTCAGCGGTTCGGGCTGTAACTGTATCTAAAGTCCCTATGGGAAACTGCATTGGGAAAATTAGTTTTGGGACCCCCCCTTTTACTCAGCCCCTGCTTGACGGATCACCATGAAACTTTCAAGACAGCAGCTGAAGTGAGCGTTGTATTAGTTTTAAGAATTTCATGAGGATTCATCAAACAGCGCTAAAGTTATGGCAAAACAAAAAACGCTCTTCCTATGGAAACTAGGTTGTAGCTATAACTACCTACTGGTGACCACCAGTAGGCAATTTATATACATGTATATATATATATATATATATATATATATAGTTAATAAGCCTTCCAATGAAATCAATTGTTTCAAATATGAGGATTCACGTTGGGTAGCTGACATTGACAAAGGCCAGGAGGCCGAAACGCACTTGTCAGCTTTAGGTTGCACGCCATCATGAACAATTAAAAATTAATTGAATTTGTTAAAGCCCTGAGTGTCCGGAGTTTTTTTGTGGTGTCTACGCAAGGCCGCCCTTGCGAGCCGGAGGCACCCGCTTCACTGAGAGCGGCAACGGCTTGCGGAAAAGTTTGCAAGACGTATCAAAGGAAGTTGCATGCTCCGCCACTGTATCCAGGGGCATCTGAAGACTTGGCCGTGAGCCGCTGGAAATCATCGTCGAAAGGCGAGAATATACGAGCCACATCTACGGAGAAGCAACTGGGTCACTAACGAGCCAGGACGCTTTCACTCAGAAACGGGTCGGAGGATGCGGAGCCGCGGAAGCAACCAGCTCGGGTGAGTGTACCCCATGTGTGCTCAGGAAATATATTGAACCACGGGTAGCAGCAGAGTTGTGGCAGAGCGCATGTTTAAATAATTTTAAGCGGCAACCAGAGAGAAAAGAGTTTAGCATGTTCAGTGATACTGAACGATTGGAAGCAGCAGACGCAGTATTTTGCAGCGTACCATTAGCGAATAGAGTGGAAGCTGGAGCAAACCTAAACAAAGGGCCCAACAGCTTATAAGGATTTTTTATTACATTGGAGAGAATGTATGAGAAGGAAATTAGGAAGTGGTGGGAGACAACTTCCCTACAACGTTACCTGGACGTTGGTAGAATTTCGAGAGGCCTCAGGATTTACACAATACCGTCCTACGAAAATCCAGACCCGAATTTATTAAAAGAATGGGCAGAATTTACAACTCGATCTGCCATATGGATGGTTGAAATCCTAATTAAGTACGCAAAGAGCGATAGAAGCAGATTGCTGGAGGAAATTCAGAGAATAGAGGTAAGGATTTCACAAAACCCCGATAAGGACACAGCGGAACGATTGAGATCACAAATGAAGGCCCGTCTGATAGCCTATTTAAACGATATCAAGATAAGAAAGCAAAGCAAGTTTGCATGTGATCAAAGAGATTACGAGGCAGGAAGGGTCCTGACCTTTGCGAGGAAATATGAGGCCACACGCAAAGTGATGCAAGAAACGAGAAACCTCAAAACAGCGGATGTAAGAGATACTTCGGAGTCAGAGGCGGACACAGATCAATCAGAATCAGATCCAGCAAAGACCTTGGAGTCAACAGGAGGAAATACAGGAGTACATTTTCCCCAGGAGTACCAGTTAATCAAGGAGACCTGGAGAAGATATCCGCAAAGAACGAGACCCCCAGAATCCATGGGAGAAAGATCTAGAGAGGCTCCATGGGAAGGAAACACAACGCCGCAGGCAAGAGTCACCAGAAGCAAGAAAACATATTATCGGAAGTAAAAACCAATAATTTGACTATTGTGAACCTGTCTGATCGAGAATTGACCGCCACGGAAACATCAGTACTGCAAAAGGGCCTAACATTCTGCCCCACAAAAGGGTGGGACTATACTCAAACGTGCATCAATTTGTATCTCTTTATAAGGAAGCTAAAGTTAAAAAAGCTATTCTTGCAACAGCCTAAACGCAGATCACCAGTAACATCGGACATGGGGGCTCCTACTGACCTATTAACCAGGGAAGATCTGAACGCGTTATCAACTTTGTCAGTTAGAGGAAATAACAAGTGCACAGCAAAGCTAAAGTATAGAGAACATCCTTTCATTCCTCCAGGACCTTGGCATTGAACAAAAGAGTGGACGAAGCAACTTCAAGGCTAAATCGAGATTCATTCCTAGAAGTCCATATGATGCTATTGACTGTTTTCATGAAGCAGTGGTGCAGGACCTTGATAAATTGAGAATATCTGCGAATTCCCAAGCAATACGAAATAAGAAATACAACTTAACCAGAGAAGAAGGTGCAGCTGTTTCTTCCTTGCAAAAAGACATTTCTCTAGCGATCAAACCATCCGATAAAGGGGGAAATGTAGTGCTGTTAAGCAAAGAGTTGTACCAGGAAGAAGCACTACGCCTTTTGGGGGACTCACAAAGCTACATTTGAACGAATAGGGCGACATAGAATTCAAGCATAAGGGATTTCCACACCATGTTGAACAATTGGCGAGACAGTGGAATCCTGGAGAAAGACGAGTTCAGGTTCATCAAAGTGGATCATCTGATGCTCCCCACATTCTATTGCCAAAAATACATAAAAATACAGAGAAACCACCTGGACGCCCCATAGTATCATCAAAGGGGAGTCTCATAGAAGAGGCTTCGATATATGTGGACTAATTCCTGTTCCCTATGGTTAAGGATCTAAGTTCCTACATTCAGGACACTACTAATTTTATCCGTCTCACACAAGACATCCAATGGGAGGAGGACCCTCTTATTGATTAAACTAGACATCGCCAGTCTATACACATGTACTTTACATGAGAAGGGGCTGGCAGCACAGGAGTACTTTTTGAAGAGTAGGCCATTGAAATTCCAAGAACATAATTTGATGTTATTACAGATGGCATCTTTCTGTCTAAATAACAATATTTTTTTATTCGCAGGTGAACTCTATTTACAAAAACAGAGGACTGCCATGGGCACGTGCTTCGCCCCCAGTTACGCAAACTTGTTCGTGGGCTGGTGGGAGAAGCACGTGGCCTGGGCAGAACCCAATGAAAGATGGGTTGAGAAGGTTGCCCTATGGGCAACGTATATAGACGACTTGTTTATAGTGTGGCGAGGCACTCAACAAGAAGCAGAAGGGTATATTAATAGTTTAAATAGCAATGACCTCAACCTAAGATTCACCAGTGAAATGAGAGGACAGAAGTGTCATTTCTAGATTTAACTGTATTTGTCAGCAATAACAGATTATGCACCAAACTATTCAGAAATCCTACAGCAGGGAACACTGTCCTGCATGCACATAGCCAGCATCCACGATGTCTCATAAACAGTATTCCATATGGGGAACTTCTAAGAACTAAAAGAAATTGTTCTCTTCCTGTAGACTATGATGAAATCGAGAATGAAACAACAGCAAGGTTTAGAGAGAGAGGATACAATCGGTCATTGTTGAGGGATGCGAGTGAGAAAGTCAGACAAAGAGACAGACGAGAACTCCTGTACAGCCAGGGGGAAAAGACAGGAATGTAACCAAAAATAGTGACAAGGTGATACTGATATTGAATTTCTCCACTGAATCCAAAGAAATTCGAGGAGCAACTGAGAAAAATTGGAGTATTCTCTAAGCAGATCAGACAGTAGGAAAGGAGATGTCCAATAAGCCAGATATAACATACAGAAAAAGTGTCTCCCTGAAGGACATGTTGGTCCACAGCCATTTCCAAGAGAAGCCAGCAAGAAATTTGGAAGTGGCAGGTTTTTATCCTTGCACTAAATGCAAAGCCTGCAGAGGGAGTGTGAAGGTGAAGGAATTTGAGGTCCCAGGGGGGAAAGAGAGAAGGAAAATTGCCAAGCTGTTTAATTGCAATTCAGACTATGTAGTCTATTGTCTGATCTGTCCCTGTGAAAAGAAAAATATCGGGAGCACAGTACACCCAGCTAAGAAGCGAGTTCTGGAACATATCAGAGCTATCAACAACCAAGATAATTCATATCGGTTGCAAGGCATTATGCAGAAGTCCATCAGAGTAAAGGAAACAAACTCAAATATTTCTGCATTGATCAAATACAACACAGAGAAAGAGGGGGGGGACAGAGTTAGACTCCTAAGACAAATGGAGTCGAGGTATATAGTGGAGCTTCGAACCAAGATTCCGTTAGGTCTGAATACAGAAGAAGAGCTTTGAGTCCATGTAGGATAAGGGACAGGATATAAAAATGAATACTAATATCTCCTGGTAAAATGCTCTAGCTGATAAGCTTTTTTCATTTAAATCTTTTTAATTTCATTTCTAATTTTATTTTTATTGTTTGATCGTTAGATCTTTCTTTCAGTGAATGTAAGTTCATTTTTGGATATACTCATATGGTGGTGTTAGGAAGTTATACTATAACGAAGATGAATTTCTTGAAAATATTAATGCAATGGTGATGTAAATGCCCATTCAGGGCTACATAGAATCATGAGAACGAGTAGAAAAGCTATTGTGATGCATATATCGGAATAGTTGAATCGAGTATGATATGAGCCACTGTGTATCCGAAAGGAATGCAGCAGCTGATTTGAATTTTCTTTTGTGATTTTTTCTAATTTTGGCTGCTGTACCTTACACTGTGCATTACAATTAAATTTTATTGATGTACACAAATGGGAAGATTGTTCCCGGTGGGACGATTAGGCATGAGTGATTACATAATAACATGTCTAAAACATAATAGGTTTAGCCCATATCAATTTACATATATGTATATACAACATTATTGTTATTATACTTTTTTTTAAAAGCAGACCAATAGTTAAGGAATAATCTACATTCGAAAAGATATTCCAATATGGCCGCCATGCTTTGCAAGTAACAAGAACAGATGCAATGAGAGAAAGTGTAGTCCGCTTTCTATGAAACTGTTAGTAAGCCTTCCAATGAAATCAATTGTTTTAAATAAGAGGTGCACGTTGGGTAGCTGACATTGACAAAGGCCAGAAGGCCGAAAAGTGTTTGCCAGCTTTGGGTTGCACGCCGTCATGAACAATTAAAAATGAATTTAATTTGTTAAAGCCCTAAGAGTCCATCGGTTTTTTTGTGGTGAAACAGTGTCTACTCAAGGCCGCCCTCGCGAGCCGGAGGCACCCGCTGCGCTGAGAGCGGCAACGGCTGGCAGAAAAGTTTTGCAAAGAAAAACAAAATTAAAAAAATTATATATATATATATATATATATATGTATATATATATATATATCCAAGATTTCTTTACCAGTCGCAGCCCCCCATTCCAAGGGCATGGAAGAGAAACAGCACAGCCAGGTTCTTCCAGGTTCAAAGTAAGTCCTTTATTTTATATTAAGCCACCGACAGTGCAGTGAGAAACCTACGCGTTTCGGCCTGAGCCTTCGACAGGGTCATAGAGTATATGTGTGTAGACAAACCATTTAAAGGGAAAGTTACCTCCAAAATTACCTTCACAATTTAAAGAGATACATACACAGTAATTTTTTTCATGTATTTTCAAATTTTTTAATTTTTTTGTTTTTTTTCCCACATTTCATGCACTTTTCATACATTGGAGGTGCTAAAATATGTGTGATAGACCCACTTTCATTGTTTGTTCCTGTGTGTATGCTGCTGCCTACTGCAGCTCCTCGCCTTCATTGCTTATTCTCCTGGTCTCATGGTCCGTGGTTGTGTCCTTTATATTAGTTCTCTGTTCCACAATTGCCTCAGTTGCGGTTTTCGCGCCACTTGTGTTTATTTTCCTGCAGTTCTTTTACTGCTTTTTTATCCCTGCCTTATGCACTATTCTGTCTTGAGCTTGTAATTTCTGCAGCCCTTGATTGTACATTTCTCTGGATTTTCTGAGTAGTTTTGTGTTCTGTCTTGCTTCTGTCTCCTTTGTTACATCGTTGCATGTTGTCTTTTGTGCCTTACTTGTTAACATTGCACTAATTTCTCATTTTGTTACGAGGCCATCGCCATTCTATTCCTGCTGTGTCAACAAAGGCTATTTTCTCAAACATACTTATTTCTGTCTTTCCGAAATACTGATTCCTTGTTGGTGCTTAAGAGTGCTGGGACTGGAGCCACGTGGTCCTTCTTTGAGCAGCTGAATATCTTACTATAGACTTCTACATATGTATATAGAATTTTCTCCCTCGCTTGACAAACCCTGAAGGCATTGTGACAACACCCTCATTGGCATCACAATGTGTTTGCCATTGTAGTAGTCAACTGCCCTTTTGTGTTGCCATGAACACCTCTTATATAGTTATACTCTATCCTCCTTTGACATGAGGACTTTCTCCTTTCACCCTGTCTGGCCATTCCGTCTCTTAGCCCCTTCTTCACTGACAACAGGCAGGGATTTAGCCACCAGTAAGAGCAGCTCTTCTTATGCTCCCGCCACAGATGAAGCAGGAATCTTTTTCTTCTTTCTACTCCAGGTTTATGCTTAAAGGTCCGTAGTTCCAGCATGGCATTAAATAGAGAGAATGCTAGGATAGCACTGGAGGGTGCCCATGAACCAGTCTCTTGCTGTACCCTTTAACGCCCAGAGTGATGAACGCAATTTCCTGTGAGACTTGAGAGTGGTCAGTCCCAGTCCAAACCAAGATGGTACTCTCTTGTTTTGGAATTCTGCTGAATTTTGGAAAGGCAGAATGGTGCGAGATAAAAATGACAGGCAGGAACAAGGAAAAGAGTGGATTGTGCAGAGGGGAAAGTGTATAGCTAAGGTGTAACCTTGGTGAGAGGAAGCGAAGGATCCAGATCACAGAAGAGAGGCAGGTGCCAAGGGGAACAAATTAGGTAACACCAAGCTGTTGGTGAGGTTGTTTATTATCTTAAGCACCGCTCATAATTTCGAAACTGCTTCTTTCCTGCCTATTTTTTTTATCTTACCCTCTTGTCATTCTAGAATAGAATCCTGCTTTTTAAGAACCCTATCTACACTCAGACAGCACTCCTTACAAACATTGTTACATCAGGCAGGTTGTGCCCTGCAGCAGGAATAAGAATGTTATGTTATATTGATTTCTATAGCACATTTATCACCCGAGAGAGTATCCAGGCACAAGTGGGGTGATGGAGTGCAGACCTAGGAACAATCACTGAGCATGGGCAGCGATGGAAGTGAGGTGCTGCTTGATATCATGGAAAGATATGTGGGTGGAATAGAGAGAAGGACTCAATATTGAGAACTTGATTGGATTGAGGAGTGGGAGCACGCCGCAAGAGAACAGGAAATTGAAGGGGCAGGGGCATTTATAGGAAGCAAGGTTAAATTGGATGGAATGCTGATGGGTAGCATTGTGAAGCAACAGAACCTACAAATCAGAGATTGGATGTGAACCACCCTGTACTGGGAATTGGAGGGAGAGCCGAGGGGAACACCATGAGGAAAGGAAAGAACAAGGAGAATTGGGAGCTGAAAGTCCGGTTGCAGATACTGTAGGAAAGTGCCCTTTTTTGACATGGTTATCCCCACTTTTTAAAGTTCAAAGTAATTTTATTAAAGAGATAAAGAGTAAAAATACAAAGTATGATGATCAAAGAGAATATACAAAGGATATGCTAAAATAAATAAAAAAAATAAAAGTCAAAGAAATTCAATCAATACAAAATATCATGCAAACATGGCAATGATGAAATGACAAGACAACCAAATAGCAATATAATCAATAAGATAATACATTTCATGCAAATTGCAAAGAACTGGAAGCAATAAACGCATACTAAAATGATATAGCATATTATTAAGAAGATAAGGAATGTCATGGAGGTCGGGCAATTTCTTGCTGAATAGGAATTAGGGAGAAAGAGCAGTTAGCATTGGCATCAATGAACATTGTAACAGGCGACCATAAATTCATACGTTTTATAGCTAAATGAATAGGGTGAACAAGTGCTGTGTCTAATCTGTGATTATAGCATACCGCGTACCACCAGGCCTGGAACAATAATTTAGTCAAATCTTTCAAATTTTTTGTAATTTGCTGAAAAGCAACAGACAACAATAAATCCACAATCTTTATGTTAAAAATATAATCATCCCAAATGGGTGATAAGCTACCTAAAAATAAATGAGTAAGAGAAAAAGGAAAATTGGATTTGAAAATTAAATTAATTTGATCCCAAACATTTTTCCAAAAAGTGTGTACGTGTGGACACATAAAGAGTAGGTGTGTCAGATCGGCAGATGAGGAAGAGCAAGACCAACAGGTGTATCAGTGTGTCTTTTATGTAAAATAACCGGGTGTAGTAAAAGCCTATTATAGATAAAAAATAGTGTCTGTGTGGTGTTGGCCGCCCTAGAAGATTTCCTTATTTTAGACCAAATTTTATTCCATAGAGAAGTTGACCATTCAACTCCAAGATCCTCTTCTCAGGAAAGTTCAACTTTAGTCTTTTCTCTGTCCGACGGTAAAGAGCGTATATGAGTATAAATAGTGGAAGCCTTAGGATCCAAAAGTAGAAGAGTATATAAGCCATTGACAGGGGGAGGATCAGGGTGAGGATGAGATAGAACCTGAGCATATGCATTTGAGAGGGCTTGTTTGAAAAGATTATACTTAGAATGGAATGAAGGGGGCAGATCAAAATGCTGACTAGCTTCTGAAAACGATATTATCTCATTCTGAGAAAAAAGTTGGTGTATCCAGATTAAGCCTTTGCGTCTCCAAGATTTCCAATAAAAAGGTTTGTCATGAATCAGTATAAATGTATTGTGCCAAAGTGAGGAATTAAGAAAGGTGTTTGGATCATTAGGGGGTGTAATTGGAATAAAGTCAAGGTGCTTACAGGTGTATCTAAGAATAGGGGTAAAAATAGATTGTGGTCTGTGGGTGAAAGAGAGAAACTCTTTAAAAGAAAAAGGAGAGAGATATGAACACTCAAGATCCACCCACAAAGGACACTCCGGTAGAGATTCAGAGAGCCATCTCGAAGCTTGATGAAGTAAGAAAGATTTTTGGTACGTAGGAAAATCTGGAAAATTAACTCCACCCTCTGCTTTTGGCCTTATTAGTCTCAGCAATGACATATGGGATTTTTTATTGTTCCATAAAAAAGATAATAATATGGAATTTATTTTTTATTTTTTATTTTGAGGGAACAGGTAAAGGAATATTGGAGAGAGTGTATAAAATTATTGGAGTGAGCATCATTTTAATGGTGTCTAGATGCCCCCACCATGAGAGCTATAAGGGGTGCCATTTAGTTGTTAATGTGGAGATTTTTTGTATACATTTCTCCATACATAAAGAAAGTGTTGTTGGAATAGAAGGGGTAAAATAAAGCCCTAAATATTTAATATGATGAGAATTCCAGGTAAAACTTGAAGAATTAAAATCCTCTTTAAAGGTATGTTTGGTTAAAGGCAAAATCTCACATTTGTCTTTATTCAGTTTATAACCCCAAACGGAGGCAAAAAGCTCGACTTCTTGAAGAAAGGCAGGGACAGAGGATTGCGGGTTGGAAATAAATAACAATACATCATCGGCATATGCCGCCAATTTGATTTGTTTGTCATTGGCTTGGAAACCCTGTATATCTCCATTTTGATGAATTCTGGACAAAAAAGGATCCAAAGCTAGATTGAAAAGGAATGGAGATAAAGGGCAACCCTGGCGAACACCTCTTCTCAGGTCAAAATAGGGGGATGAGTTACCATTAACAAAAACAGCTGCTCGCGGATTAGAGAAAAAGGATCGAAATCAGGGAGATGATCTTTGGACCAAAACCAAACCATTTGAGTGTTTGAAAGAGGTAAGTCCAATTGACGCGATCGACCGCTTTCTCAGCGTCTAAAGCCACAGCAGCTAATGAATGGGATAAATGAGGAGATTTGGATAAGATATCAAAAAATAAACGAGTATTGTCCGAAATAAGGCAGCCTTTAACAAAACCGGATTGTTCCGCGCCCAATAATTGAGGGAGGAAAGTTTCTAGACGAAGGACCAAAGCCTTGGAAAAAAGTTTGTAGTCAATGTTGACAAGTGAAATAGGTCTGTAATTCTTACAGTATTTTAAATCTTTCCCATCCTTAGGGATTAAACAGATTAAAGCTTCCAAAAAGAACCCAGTAGATTCTCCCGAATGTGAAAAAAAATTTAAGAGAGTGATTAATTTGGGAAGAAGAAGTGGAGCGAAATGTGTAAAAAATTCCACTGTGAAACCATCTGGCCCTGGAGCATAATCTTTCTTAAGAGATTGTAGAGCGATAAGAAGTTCTTGTTGTGAGATATCAGATTCTAAAGAAACAAAGTCGGTTGAGTAATAGAGGATTTATGAATACCTGAGAGAAATTGTGAGATATTCAATTCTGAGGGTACAATTTCGGGTGTGTATAATGTTTTGTAGAACAGAAGAAATTCTTTAATATCTCCAAATCTTTGAACCGTAATGTGTTTTGTTCATCCATGATAGATTCAATGTCAAACTTATTATGTTTAATTTTTAAGTAGTTCGCCAAAAGATTGCCGGCTTTATTATGACCACCATAAAACTTTGCACTAGATTTTAACAAAAATGTGAGGCATTATCAGTAGAATCCTTATTGAATTGAACTTTTGCCTTAACAAGTGAGATATACAATTTGTGTACTTTGAAGAACAATAAGAGTGCTCCAGTCTCTTTATCTCGGCCAAAAGATCTTTAGTTACTTTGCGTGCATTTTTTCGTTTTCTGGAAACATAGCCAATAATAAAATCTCTGGCGGTTGCTTTGAATGCATCCCAAATTACAGAGAAGGATAAGGTATCAGTTTGGTTGCGGGAGAAATAGTCATTGAAGAAAGAAGCAAAGGAGGAGTTAAAATTAGGGTCTAAAAGGAGTGAGTTATTAAAACGCCATCTCCTAGGTAAATTGGATTTTGGGGCTATGTCCAATTGAATGAAGATGGGAGCATGATCAGATATTAGAATAGATCCAATATCAGCATTTCTTAATGATTGGGAGATGTTGTGCGAGATAAAAATATAATCAATTCGTGATTGGGTTTGATGACCCGGAGAGTAAAATGTATATTCCCTCGTGGTAGGGATGCAAATTCTCCAGGCATCTATAAGTTTATATTGCTGAATGCTCTGAATAAATAATTTATGTGCTTTGTGCGGTTTAAAAGAAACCGACGAGTTGCGATCTAAAAAGGGATCAAATACTTGGTTGCAATCAATCAATCAATCAATCAATAGCGCGCTACTCACCCGTGAGGGTCTCAAGGCGCTGGGGGGGGGGCCGGCTCCGGAATCAGTCGAAGAGCCAGGTCTTGAGGTCCTTCCTGAACATGTGCAGGGTCGGGGAGCGCCTGATGTTCACAGGGAGCTTGTTCCAGGTCTTGGCTGCGATGTAGGAGAAAGCTCTCCCACCGGTTCTGTGTCTGCGGATGTGGGGGACCACTGCCAGGGCGAGGTCGGCGGAGCGGAGGTTCCTCTTGGGTATGTGGAAGGATACTCTCTCGTTGAGGTATTTGGGTCCGATGTTGTGTAGGGATTTGTAGGCGTGGGTGAGGAGTTTGAAGGTGACCCTCTTCTCGACGGGGAGCCAGTGGAGGCCTCGTAGGTGTTGGGTCATGTGCTCATGGCGCGGTGTTCCGAGGACGAGTCTGGCTGCGGCGTTCTGGATGGTCTGGAGTCTACGCAGGAGGGTTTTGTTGATTCCGGTGTAGAGGGCGTTGCCGTAGTCTAGTCTGCTGGTGATGAGTGCGTGGGTGACGGTCCTTCTGCAGTTGGAGGGGATCCACTTGAAGGTCTTACGGAGGATGCGAAGGCAGTTGAAACTGGTGGAGGCGACGGCGTTGATCTGGCGGTTCATGGAGAGGGAGGAGTCAAGGATGATGCCGAGGTTCCGAGTGTGGTCTGTGGGGGTGGGTGGGCTCCCGAGGGCGGAGGGCCACCAGGTGTTGTCCCAGGCGGAGGTGCAGGGACCGAGGATGAGGACCCTCATCCAGAGGGGTCTTCTCTGAGTTTAGCTTCAGGCAGCTGTCCTTCATCCAGGCTGCCACGTTCTTCATGCCTTCCTGGAAACAGAGTCTGGTGTCTTCGGGATTCTTCGTGAGCGAGAGGATAAGCTGGGTGTCGTCGGCGTAGGATATGATGCTGAGCCCATGCTGTCTGACGATGGCGGCGAGGGGGGCCATGTAGATGTTGAAGAGCGTGGGGCTGAGTGAAGATCCCTGGGGTACTCCGCAGTTGATTTCCGTGGGTTCGGAGAGGAAGGGAGGGAGTCGGATCCTCTGGGTTCTGCCGGAGAGGAAGGATTGGATCCAGCCGAGGGCGGCTCCTTGAATTCCTACGTCGTATAGTCTGGCTGCTAGAGTGCGATGTGAAATGGTGTCAAAGGCTGCGGAGAGGTCTAGGAGGATGAGGGCCACGGTGTGCCCCTGGTCGAGTATCATGCGGATGTCGTCGGTGGCGGCGAGGAGAGCGGTCTCGGTGCTGTGGTTGCTGCGGAATCCTGACTGGGAGGCATCCAGGATGCAGTTCTCTTCTATGAAGGTGGTCAGCTGGGTATTTACTAGTCTCTCGCTGACTTTGGCCGCAAAGGGGAGGAGAGAGATGGGCCGGTAGTTTTTCAGGTCTGTAGGGTCGGCTGATGGTTTCTTGAGGAGGGGTTTTACTTCTGCCCGTTTCCAGTCATCTGGGCAGATGCTGGATCTGAGGGAGGTGTTGATGGTGCGTCCCAGTTCGGGTGCGATGACGGTGGCGGCTCTGTGGAAGATGTGCGGTGGGCAGGGGTCCGTAGGGGCTCCAGAGTGGGTTTTCTTCATGGTAGCTGTGATGCATTCGACGGTCGCGGGTTCCCAGGACGTGATGGTCGGCTTATCGGCGGTGGTTGGTAGGGGGGTGGTGTTCGTCGTTGGTTCGCTGAAGTTGTCGTAGAGGGCCTTGATCTTCCAATGGAAGTAGGAGCTGAGCTTGTCGCAGAGTTCCTGGGAAGGTGTGACGTCCGTGGCTTTGCAGGTGGGTTTTGCGAGCTGCTGGATGACGTTGAACAGTTCCTTGGTGTTGGTTGCGTTGGTCTGGACTTTGTCTCTTATGAAGGTCCGTTTGGTGTCTCTTATGTGCTGGTGGTATTCCTTCAGGGCGCTCTTGTGGTTGTTCCGTGCTTCCGTAGTTTTCAGGTTTCGCCAGGTTTTCTCTAGGCGTCTGCAGGAGCGTCTGGCTTCTTGAAGTTCTGTGGTGAACCAGGTGGCTTTCGGCGGGCGTTGTTTGGCGGGGTGGCGGAGGGGTGCGAGCTTGTCGGCGCAGCAGGCGATCCAGCGGTGGAATTCCTTGGCTCCGGAGTTGGTGTCGGTTGTGACGCTGGGGGGGTCTTGGAGGAGGGTGGTGTTTAGGAGTTCCTCTGTGACCTTACTCCAGTTCCTTTGTGGCGGGCGTAGGACGGGTTTGGCTGCGGTGGTGGTGTTGAAGGTGAAGTGGACGCAGTGGTGGTCAGTCCAGAGGGGCTGGGTGGTGTGGCGGAAGCGTATGTTTGTTCCTCCCGCGAAGATGGGGTCAAGGGTGTGGCCCGCTCTGTGGGTGGGTGTGTTGACGAGCTGCTTCAATCCTAGGTTGGCGAGGTTGTCGAGGAGAGCAGTGGAGTCGGGGTCGTTGCCGTTGTCGAGGTGGAAGTTCAGGTCACCGAGTAGAATGTAGTCCGTGGAGGTGATGGCGTGGGGTGCGGCGAGCTCGGCGATGGTATTCACGTGGTGGGTGCGAGGTCCTGGCGGTCTGTAGATGAGGGTGCCGCGTAGCGTGGTCCTGGGGCTTGTCTGGATCTGGAAGTGGAGGTGTTCTGTGTTGGAGTGGGGGTCACTCGTGCTGGATGTGGAGAGGCGGAGGGGGGTTTTGTGTGCAATGGCGAGTCCTTCTCCTGGGCGGCGTGGGCGGTCCTTTCTCAGGATCTTGTAGCCGTCTGTGCGGCAAAAACCTTCAAACGTAGACGGTGCCCGTATGTTGAGTGCTGTGGTATAACACACGTAGCTCAATATACTCAGAATTCGAACTAGGAACGCCGCGTACTCCACGTAAACCACAATCGAACCGAAATCGATTGATTTTCGCCGCACAGACAGGATTGAGGTGTGCTTTGGGCACCCTTTAAAGCGCTTAACCACTGTGGATTTCCCCTGACGAAGGGATAAGGTTATCCCGAGATGCATTGGGAAACATCTACAGAAATTGTTTGTGTTTGTGTATAATCATTGTATATATGACATTTGTAAAGATTTCATGCTATGTTTTGTTCACTCTATAGTGACATGATTGCGGAAATGGATCTGTAATAAATAAGTTTAATGTATTGAAACAATGTGAAAATACAGTTTATTGATAAGTGATGTATTGATATCAGCTAAACAGTAAAAAAAAGTTTGAGAAAGTTTAAGCAAATAGTTCTTTGCACCCCAGCAGTGCGGGCAGGGGCAAGTGAATGTTCACACTTGCAACAGTAATCTAGTTGACTAACAGGGGCTGGCTACCTCCTACCCACCAAGCACGCTTAAATAATTAACACAGAGTACATTGGTGAACATTGGTTTACACACAGATAGGAGTGTGCGGTCCGACCCATTTCTATTCATTAATTGCAGACTTAGTGCCATGGTGCAGAGAAAAGTGGAGACACAACATGGCACACCTCCTGTTTGCCATGCCTGGAGACACTGCATACAGTATAGGTAGGATTTCCTGTTTTCAGTTTCTATTTTTGGTAAATTCTGGTGGTGTTTTTTCAGTGTTTTCCAGTGAATTCAATACCTCAAAAAAACAGTGCTTTTCAGTGGTTACTCATTTTCGCGCCATAAAAAACAACTGAAACTGTGTTTTACTGGTGTTTATGGAACGCTTTGCTTTTATTATTGCTTGCTTTCTTCATTGATGCATGGTATATAGACAGTGTACGTACAGTGTATATGAGGTCCAAATACATTTTTACAAGTCGAAGGTTAAGTCAGCACTTTCGGAAATTTGCCTGAAAAGGGAGGCTCTGTGCAAGGCACACCTCTTGAACTGCGGGGTACAGAGAGAACTTTTTGGAAATGAGAGATTTCTGGGGGTGTTGGGCGTTGTAGGCAAGGCAGGCAGTTCTCATGGTTCATTTAGAATCAATGTGTTGTCATTTGAAGAAAGTGAGATCTGGGTGACATGTTCATTGTTTCGGGCACTCCTCACAAATCACGTAGCATGATGGCACGGCTCTGAGTAAAGCTAGGCTGGTTTTCACTGCTGTTTTTTTCCCCCTCTGAGATTTATATAGTGATAACTCAACCTGAAGGTATTGAAGCGCTTCACATGATCACCTGTTGCGTTACACAAGGGCACATTCATTTTTGTTAGGGACAGGTAGATTACATGATTTGCCCAGAATCACAGGATGTTGAGCGTCATTGCCGAGACTCGAACCCCGTTCGCCAGATTTGAGGTCCACCACCCTAACCATTAGACTACATCCTCTCCTGCTGTTATTTTCAAGGTTTATGGAAGAGTCTATGCTTTAAGTGTTTGAGTTTGTGAAGTTGAAATCTTGCCATTGCAGTATCACAATGATTACAAAAACATGTTTTGTTAAAGAATGATAACTGGTTTGCTATTTCAGCCGTAGGTGCCTATCAACATGATCAGTTAAATACAACCGAAGAGTGCCAACAAAGTGTGAGCAGAAAGAAGCACTACCACAAATCAAACTCCTGCTCCCCTCATCTACCCCAGCCCCCGCCTGCTGGACATCAGCATCACTCTCGGCATGAAGGATGGCCGGGTGCTCTGCAATAAGCCCAGAGAAAGACAATTTCATCTTTATTAGTGTGAGATTTCTCCTTAGTAATAAGCACACTTCAAATAATTAGCGTGCTTTACGTAATAATGAAATTATGGAAATGCCAGACACTTATTCAAACAAGTCACCATTACCGAATTTTAAACTAGATAGACCTGTGGTTTTGGAGCCGTCTGAGAATGCCTTTCTGAACTAACAACATCCTTTGAATGGTTACAAGTGAATTAGCTTAAGTAGTAAATAAAGATGGAAAAGTACCCCTTTACTTGTTATGTAGACACAAGGCTCAAAGAAAAGATGCTCTCTTGAGAGTAGGCGGTCAGCTATTTGAAGGGGAGGGTGTCTTGACGGATTCTACCAAGGAACAAGACCTGGTTTACAGTTTTATCGAATCTAGATGTCCTGCGTCTGTTGTTGCACCACTTCCAGACGCCGAACTGGTCTTGCTGCATCCTGAAAACCCCATTAAGATCCTGGTGTATCCGGGAGGTTGTCACTTAAGAGCACATGATTCAGTCCTCTTAACCATCTACATCCATATGGCCCCACAGGACAGAGTTCCGTGTCGAAATGCAGACAAACCTGCTGTTCTCTGCTGGGAATTGAGAGCAGATCCCGTCAGACACACGTGCCCTAGTTCCCACACCCTGTCCTAGGTGATTTAATGATGTCAAAAGTGGTCCACCAGTTTAATTAAACCAATTTAACTTGTCTCCTCTATCTGTCAGATAAAGCTGCTTCTCCTGTCCTCTTTGACTCCGTTTTAGTTCTTCCATAGAGAGGAAACTCAGAATGAAAATCTGACGGGAGTGTGCTTTCTACTAATCTTCTATCTGAACATTAGCTTTCAACTTCCAAATTTTCCTAAACGTGTAGAAGGGAAAATATTGGTCTATGAAGTAAAGGCTTGGGCGGTTAAAATATTGTCTTTTGTTTGGTTTAACAAAACAATCGTTTTTGCTCATTTTCATAATACAGTTGGTGACGAATATACTGTAGCTTTTGGATTTGACTGAGTATGTTATTGACAGTTACGCGGACGTTTTTGTTTAGGGACTTTTAATTGACTAATATTGGCTCTGGGTTCTTTACATGGAGAGGCGCCTGTGGTCAAAAGAAAATGACGGGAGAGGGAGAAAATATGTTGTCTTATTTCTTAATGAAATGTCACGGTCATTTTAGTTTAGTATGTCTATCGCAGACAGTCTTGTTGTTTCAAAGAGGAATTATTTTCTTTTTATATGCCTATGTATAAAATGCAACTCTTTTCAACTAGGTGAAGTTTTAAGGGTTTCTTTTAACTTTCTAAACAAACGAAGTTTGCTTCTCTTTGGGGTTTACCAGCAGCCAGGTCACGGGTTTCTGTTGCCCTGCCACTTATTGTGGCACACACGCGGAGTTTTCTGCTCCGCTTTCCCCAAGTCACGCACTTTTGTTGTACTTTGCCCACGCCCTCCCTCCACAGTAAACAAATTGTGGTACACCCCATCAGGCGCGCAACACCCATTGGGCTCACCGGGCTTCAGCCCCCCCGGTGTGTGTCAGCCCGGGCTGAGACAGCTTCCCGGGCTGGCGACCGTGTAATTGCAGCCGCACTCGAGTCCTTCACAGGTCTTTAAAAGACCATTTACTTGTTAATGAGGCTTTTGTTGTGTTTTCACCCCTTCTTAGAGCCACTCCGCCTATGGCCGGAAGAATTACCCCCCCTCCCCCCTGAAATTTGGCTCTAGTTGCCCGTCTAGACCCCATCCATACTGGATGTCTAGGGCATCCAGAGGCCCCGCTGTGCCCATGACCACTGCGCTGGTCACAGTCACAGGGTTGCTGTGGCATGCTCCTTATTCGAGCCCAATCAGGGAGGGGTAATTGGCTCTACAGTGCTGGCGGCTGGGGCCTTGATGAAGAGATATGTGTGTCTGCTCTAGCTGTCCAGCCGCATGGCCCTGCCGCACCAGCGACAGGGCCCCAATTAATAATGATTTGCAAATGGCAGACAAGCAATAACGCAGAGCGATGCCCTGCACCGCCCCCCCCCCCAGCGGCTCTCCTGCCCGCCCCTTTCATTTCCTTTTCTCTAATATAGATTGCACAGGGACGGATCCCCAGCCCCATAAATTCAGAAATTAGCTATTCACCGTAATAAATGGGTGCCTCGTGGGCTGGTTCTGTCCCCATCTCTCCTCGCTCCATCATGGCGGCAGCGCACCTTGCCTCCCAAGTCTCCCTCATGCCTCCTGCATTCTAATATGCAAATGTCGTCATTTAGCCGAACGGTAAAGTTGAGTTTCTTGTTAACGTGATTATTTTGATTTATGGTGGACATCCACTCCTGAATTACCAACCTTGCTGCCTTTGACCCATTAATTTGATTTCTTTGGGCCCCTATGTCTCCTCTTCTACTCCCGATGCCCACTTTCCCACTTTTGATTGTTTTTTCTTCCTAACTAGTCTTTCAGAAGTTTTGTGCTTTATTAGCCAGCCTTAAGAGGGCAGTCCGCTGTCCGTGGCGACGAAGAAGAATCAGGAGGAATACCCTCGGCCGGCCCGCTTTAATCACATGGCGATAATGCAGCCCTAATTCACTCATTTGACTGCTTGTGCTTCCCGAGTGCCTGGCATTAAATGTTTGATTGCCTTAATTTTCAAACACATCATTATACCCTCCTCACCCGCTCTTAATAAACACTTTATGAGGATCTTGCAGGGCAGGAAAAAAACATAAGCCTGCTGCTTCCTTCTCGGGCCTAAATTGAAGTTTGGTCTGCAATGCTTTGGCTCCATCAAGTGGCCAAGTGGTGCAACAGCAATGAAAATCAGTGACACTCGGTTTAAACCGGGTCAGCTGATTTTCATCCGGTAGGGTACTGTCGGGCAGAGTCGGTTTTAACCGATTTCCGGACAGCCTAAGTATAGGTAAGTCACAACTGCAGCAGGCCTTACAACCCTAAGGCAGGGTGCACTATACTACATGTGTGGACATATCTGCATGAGCAGATATGCACCTGTAATATCTAAGTCGATTCTTGGATATTACAAGTGAACAGGGAGGCCATTTTAAGAACATGTGCTGGACACTGGTGTTTATCAGTTCCTCAGCTACATGATGGCTTAACTGAAACTAGAGATGTTTGGTATCAACCATCTCGTATTAATAGGCTCCAGTGATGGATTTATTAATACATGCACCCAGAGGGCACCTTAGAGGAGCCCCATGAAAACCTGCTGATTACTAGTGTGCTGACTGACTGGTGTAGACCAGCCTGCCGCCACAGATAAGTTTCTGACCCTCTGCAGGTGAGGGCTTGAGCTATCTGAGAGCAGAAACAATACCTGCTCCGGCCAATGGTGTTATCACCTAATCCAAGCAGAATGGTTAAGTGATCAGCATAGCAAGTGTCATGACCTCCATGTCCCTTGCCACAGCAACCATAGATTCCTAGGATGTGCTCCCCTTCCTGATTTTACCTATGGTATTCTTACACCTTAGTTTGCAATAGCATTGGTTGTATGTATATCCTTGAGCATTTACTCATGTTTTTTTATGCTCATGTGTCTCCATTGAAGTGCATTACTGTGGTTAAACCAAACACCTTATCCCTGGTGGCAGTGGTAGGCACAATACATTTTGTATGATTCTCTTGCACATTGTTTTTTCTATGTGTCACACATCTGAGAACTGTCAGTTGGTAAATTAGCACCACAGGTCCTGCAGGAAATGTCAGTTTATAATTACCACCACGTGCAGAGCCTGGCAGCCACAACCACCTGTAGCTGGCTGTCGCACCCACCACCTGGTTTTCTAATGTGTTCCAGGACTCAGCTATTTAAACCAGCTGGTTCCAATGCCAGACGCTTGTCCTCAGTTCTCTCGGTCACTCACCTGGTCTCTGGTCCTGCAGCGGCAGTCCCAATGGCTCTCTCCAGCTTCCTGCACCCATGGTGTTCTAGTGGCTCAGCGTGCATCACCTCCGGCATCCTGGTCTGGCCTTCTGGCCATGCCCCCTCAGCCTCTGGCATGAGTTTCCTCAAAGACAAAAGAAAGGAAAAAAAAAGGTTTAAAAGGAATTCTTCGGTTCCCGCGTCTTGCGGTTGCCACGCAACCAGCAAGGTAATTACCATATTTTATTAGCTCGCAAAAAAACAACCTCATGGCCTGAAAAGACTACAAATATTGGAAACCCAGTCCATTATCAGAGGCTTAAGCAGCGTACTCAGTATGTAACAGCGGACTTGAAAAGAAGACAGCAGGTAAGTCTCTTATGTATATTTATTGCCAACAAGACAGGAGCAACGAACAACAGGACCGTCCAACCACAGGACTAACCGTTTCTCTCCCGCACCTCCCGTTCTGGAACCCCACAGTGGTGGAAGTTCCCTAAGGCCACGAGAGTTGCAGAGAGCCATGCTATGTACATACAACCCAACACATCTTCCCCCTATACCAATGAAACAAAAGAAAGAGAAACATAAAGTAAAAACATAATACATGGGTTCACAATAAGAAAACAACATGGCAAAAATAACCAAAGTACAGAACATACTAATGCCTAACATAGTCATGAAATTTGTTAGGTAATCTTGTTGCCCTGGAGGAAGGGACACGGGTATTAGAATCATGACACACCCCACCTTGATTAGTGCGAGACGCAAAATGATTGGGCGTCAAATTGTGAGGTGACTTAGGAACTGAAATCTTGTTTTTGTTCCACCATCTCCCATCCTCCAACTTACAGCACTCTTGTTAACTTTCACAACAGACTTGAGATCAGAGAACTTGGATTCACCCTTGGGCAAAATCCGGGGACATTTGACCCTAACTCGATCTCCAACTTTCACCCTCAGCTCTCTGGATCTAGGTTGAATGTATTTATTCTGGGCTTCTACTCTTTTCCTGCTTACCTCTTCCATCTTTGCTACTGGTAATTCAAACACACCCATCCACTTCCTCAATAACTTTGAAGATGGAAGACAGACCCTCAGTAAAATGAACGGAGAAACCTCAGTATTAGAATTGGGAGTGGTGCGCACAGCCCACAACAAGTTTTTCAGTTCATTCTTGCAATTTAAATTACTGGCTTTAGATAATTGTATGTTATCCTTGATCACTCTATTGAATCTCTCAACGAGACCATTACTTCTAGGGTGGTAAAGTGAGGTTTTGATGTGTTTAAAACCCATGTAGTCTAAAAACTTATCAAATTGTGAAGAAGTAAATTGACCACCAGTGTCCGAAACCAGCTCATCGGGCACACCTTCTCTTGCAAACAAGAACTCAAGGAATTCTATCACACAAGCAGTGGTGGGAACTTTTACAAACTTTAACTCCGGCCAGCGACTGTAGTAATCCATCAAAACTATACCATATTCGGGAACACCGTTGTCAGACAACGTCAAAGGACCAATAATATCAATGACCAGTTTGGACCAAGCCTTGGAAGGAACGTCAACAGCCTCAACAGGACTAGGAACTGTCACCTGAGACTTGTCACTTACGGCACAGTATAAGCAATCTCTCACAAAATGCTCTACTTGCTTGTCTAGGCCAGGCCACCAAAAGTGTTCTCTGATCCTTCTTTTCATGGCATGCATGCCAATGTGGCCTTCGTGAACCAGGGTAAGAACTTTGTCTCTCATGCTCATGGGAACTACAAGTAAGGAAGAACGATACAGGAGACCATTGACAACAGAGAGTTCATCAAAGACATGCTTGAATTTACTGATGACATCATCCTGTGAACATTCTCTAGTCCAACCTGAGTGAACTACATCCATAAGCTTCTTAATGTCTAAGTCAGTATCATACGCATCTCTCCATTCACTCTCCAAAATAGCCCCAACTGAATGAGACACAGCGTAACAAAAAATCTCAGATTCAAAATTCTTGTCTTCATAATTACCCACATCATCCGTACTACTGGGCAACCTGGACAAACAATCTGCTAAGATGTTTCTTATTCCAGGAATATACTCGACATTGAAGTTATGCTCTAAAAGTCTATATTGCCATTTGGCAATCCGAGGAGTTGCTTTGTCTCCCCCCTTGGTGGTAAATAGCTGGACCAAAGTTTTGTGGTGCACTCTTACAGTAAACTTGGAGCCCCACAGATACTGTTTAAAATGGACAATGCCCCACCAGCAAGCCAGCGCCTCGCACTCTACCACTGAGTACGTAGCTTCGGCACCCCTGAGACCTCTGGAAGCAAAAGCTACCACCTCATCCCTGCCATTCCTATGTTGCACGAGTACAGCGCCAAGGCCTTTCTGACTGGCATCAGTCATGATTATAGTGTGGTCATTGATGTCAAAAGGCTTGAGAGGAATGGCATGTGCAATTTCTTTTTTGATCAGTTGGAATTCTTCAGCACACTCAGTACTCCACTTGAAAATGACATTCTTTTTAAGAAGATTCCTCATATGAAAGGTTTTGGTAGAACAATTAGGCACAAATCTAGCATAAAACTCAATGAGACCCATGAAGGATCTTAACTGATCTTTGTCACCAGGTGCACAAAAATCCTCTATTGCCTTAACCAAACTGGCTTTAGGCTCAACACCCTTAGCAGATATTCTGTATCCTAAATAATCCACGGAGGTCACATTCAATTTACATTTTTCAAGGCTCAGGGTGACACCTTTTTCCTGTAAAATAGAAAAGACAGTATGCAATCTTTCATTGTGTTGATCCCGATCGGAACCATACACCAACACATCATCTTGGAACGCCATCACCCCAGGAATGCCTTTAAACATGCTCTCCACAATCCTTTGAAAGACTGCGGAAGCAGAAGCAAGTCCGAAAGGCATGCGTTTATATTGGAACAAACCTTCCGGGGTGATGAACGCAGTATAGTGCCTGGAATCGGGATGCAAATCAATTTGATGATAAGCGGATGTGATGTCGAGTAAGCTAAACCACTTACCATCCTTAAGAGTAGTTGTCATCTCAGTGATGTTGGGCAATTGGTGTTGATCAACCCAGATGTGATTATTCAAATCGCGAAGATCAACACACATGCGCAACGCCCCATTGGCTTTCCTGGCTAAAACAATGGGGAAACCCAATCGGATGATTCAATGTGTTCTATGACATCGCTAGAACATAGTTTATCTAATTCTTTTTTTAGTGCATCGCGCAAAGCCAGGGGTACACTGCAAACTTTGTGCACCACTGATTTGGCACTATCAAGCAATCTGATCTTATGTTTAAATCCTTTAAATAGACCTAACTTGTCATAAAAACATTTAGGGTATACAGACTCCCATGTTTCCTCCTTGATGGTTTGTACACAAACCAAATCCTTCTTTAATATAACTTGGTGAGGATCATTGGGGTCCAAAACAATTCCCAGGTTACCTTGGTCATGCCACCCCAGCAAACAGGTATCATCCTTAGCTACATACACAACACCTTGAGCACTACTGCCTTTGAAACATAAATTGGCATGAAATTCACCTAACACTTCGATGGTTTTACCACCATAACCAACCGGACGAATTAACGAATGCTTTAAAACAAACCCTTGAGACTGAAACAAAACTTCCCATATTTTGTCACTTATAAGTGTGAAAGGGGATCCCGAGTCAGCCAACATCTTAACATCCTTTCCGTTGACAGCCAGGGTACATAAGGGTCGCCTTATTTCTTGTGAAATAGCAGAGACAACATCAGTGCACTGAGACTCTGTTATTAAGCAAATTTGGTCCTCTTCACTTGAAGACGACTCTCCCGTGAGCTGCTCAACATTGAGGACTTTTTTGGATGAAGAATCTGGATTAACAGATGGTCTGCCGCTAGACTTACAAACTTTGGCAAAATGTCCTTTTTTAAAACATTTGGTACAGGTTTTGTCTAAAGCAGGGCAGAATCTGGCATTCCCAAGGTGAGGAGTGCTGCCGCAACGGTAACATTCCCAACGTTTATTAGTGGGTCTGTTGCCAGTTCTCACATATCCTCCAGTTCTTTCTTGGCGTGGCTTCTCCTTTGAGGTTTTGTATTTGCTTTTGACGGTTAAAACATTTTGTGTTGGAGAACTAGTGCTGGAAATCGACATTTGTTCCAGATAAGAAGTAGTGCTCTCAATCGTTGTGGCTATCTCCAACGCTTTTTGTAGAGTCAACTCAGGTTTAGACAAAAGCGCCTCTTGAACTTTTTATTATTGGTTTTCTCTACGAGCTGATCCCTAATCATTTCTTCCTCAAATGCTTTATATTCGCATGAAACTGCTAGAATGCATAAAGCACCTACATAACTAGATGCGGACTCTCCAGGTAATTGTGCTCTTTTGTAGAATTTGTGCCTTTGTAATGTGACATTCTTACATGCTTTGAACCTAGTGTCAAGAGATTTAATGGCTGTGGCATATTCGTCTTTAACACCGTCACCTTCACCTTCAATGAACAAAACTAAAACTTTCGTAATATGTTTAAGGATACTGCGACCTTCTGAACCTAGGCAGTGCCTTAAAATTGCGAACTTCTTTTTGTGCGTAAAGGAGTCACCATCAAGGGCATCTAAGTATGCCTCGAAGCTTTCTTTCCATTTTTCCCAATCAGATTCAGGAGAAGCGGGATTGGGTGCGAACGCAGGTGGAGGTAATAAAGATTGTTGCATGTCTGAAGGAGATGACCAAATGAGTGAATGAGAGAAGAAATAGTGTATTCTTCCAATAAAAGTCACACACGGTGAATGTATCACCGAAGTAAGGAAATGACACACTGTAGAAAAGGTGTGTGTGTAACCGTTGTATTGGCGATCAAAAATGATAATGATGTAGTGAGGAAAATGACACACAGTAGCAAAAGGTGTGTGTATCACCGTGAAATTTGCACACTGCAAAATTGCTGAGATTGGTGCAATTGACAAACTAGGAGTAACAGTTAATGTTGTGTGCGTAACAAAATATCAAGGCCAAACGGTTAAAGCAGAAACACAATGTGGCTGCTGATGCTGCGTGCGGAATTCCACATGATGTGGGGAGACACGATAAGGTGAAAACCGGTAAATTGTCCAGGACAGGCAAGGTCAGGCATAAACACAATATGGTGGCCGCTGACGTTGTGTGCGAAAATGTGCACGAAATGGTGATGCCAAAGACAAGAAAAACCAGGCGGAACACAATATGTCTGCCGTTATTGCGGGCGTGAAGGTACGATACGTTGAAGTACACAAAATCAGGTAACAAATGACAACGCGTGTGCATACGCGTTGTCCAGGACTGGGGAATGCGAGGCTCAAAATTTCTGCCGGAGACGTGCCAGACGTGCGTGGCCAACGCACGTGGGACCAGTGGTGGAAGAGGAAGGTCAGGCAAAGTCCAGGAAGTACGCGCCGGGGCCTGCGGTGACAGCGGGGCCTTCCACAAAAACAACACAGTACCTCAAAAGAAGGTGAGAATTCAAGCGTGTGTCAGCAGGACAATTTCCATAAGTTCACTTCTCCGACGACTTCAATCAGGTTCGCTGCTCCGGGTCGTCGGCTAAAGGCAGGCTCACGTAGAAGATGCTGCAGGATTTTCACGTGTGGACGTCTTGATGGCAACAGAAAACTCGTCGCCAGTGAAAAGAAGACAGCAGGTAAGTCTCTTATGTATATTTATTGCCAACAAGACAGGAGCAACGAACAGCAGGACCGTCCAACCACAGGACTAACCCTTTCTCTCCCGCACCTCCCGTTCTGGAACCCCACGGTGGTGGAAGTTCCCTAAGGCCACGAGAGGCGCAGAGAGCCATGCTATGTACATACAACCCAACAGGACTGTGTTTTCCAAGCTGTGCAACATACGAGTCTATGCTCCGATTGTAGAATCTGTTGCGGAGAGCACAACAACTGTTTTGAGCATCCACGTTTAACCAAGTTGCACTGGTGTGTTCAAAATATGAACTATAGTGACAGCTTGTTTCGAAGAAATATGGACACATGTATGAACACTAATGTGCGCTTTGTGTTGCAACAGGTTCTCACACCACACATGAGTACTTATGTTTAAAGAATTCTTCAGGATTCATTAACAGTGACATAAGGCATGTATTCTAGGGCTTAGTGCCATTTGATACCAGCATTCTGTATGTACTTGGTTCTTTATTTCCCAGACCACACCCTAATTGTGTATTATCCCCCACAGGATAAAGTTACCTGTTTAAACCAGTGCAGTCAAAGACAGCTGAACTAAAGCTACAACTTTCTCCAGAACCCAGACCTCCAACCCGAGCACCCGCCCGAAGACAAGTTGTCCCGTGGTCCTGTGTGGTTTGTTTGTCTCTCTCTTCTCCCTCCAAATCCCCCTTCCCCTTGGGACTGTTCCTGATATGCACTGTTGTATCAGTGCTGTTGGGTCAGGTCCCAGGGGGTGTTGGATCCTGTCGTCTCCCCAGAGGAACATCCTGGAGATCAGGTGAGTGGCTTTGACATCAAGGCAGGAGGCTTTAAAGGCCTCTGCCACCTTTGATATGTAAACCAAGGCTTTCTGAGACAGAGGAAATGCCACTCGCTGCCACAGGCCCATTTGGCACCAGGACAGGTGGAAAAATTAGCTCTCAGGCTAGTTCCACCCCTAAGGTGGACTATCTGATCTGGACAGGACTGTGAGAATTCCACCATCTTAGTTTTGGCAGAATTAGGTTCTCTGGGTTAGGGTTATGCCCACTTCCCACAGGAAGTGGTCATATAGAGGGTGTAAACATCCTATAGGTAAGCAGCCCATTGGCTACTACCTGTCACTCACCGTAACGCCCCTAAATTGAGTATTTGGGTAGCACCGCTGATATCAGGAACTCAGATTCGATGGATCAAGAAGAGAGGACAAAGAAGTGCCACAAGAAACGCGAGAACAGAAGACTGACTGGACATTTGGTTCCAAACCCTGCCTGCCTGCACCAAGTCTCGACAATCGCAACCAGCGACTAGTCCTGCAGCTGACCAGCTTCCAAGAACCCCAGGAGACTGCCAGCCCTTCATAAAGTGCCATCAATCTCCCTTGGAGTAGAGGAGCTAGTCCCCTGTAGTCCGCAGGTACCGAAGAGCAAAGTCCGGTTTACCAAGTTGCCGCTCACAAGGCTGCCTGACACCATAGCCCCCCAGGAAGAGGTATATGTGCTCCTGAAAGTCAAATCCGTCCCCCCACCAAGTGCGAGGACATCAGGACTAACCAGAGCCATACAGGACCAATACCCGTGGTACCAGGCCCTTTGCAGCAAACAACGGCTGTGAGAGTCCAGTCCACACTCCAATGACACAGAGACCGAGCATCCGTCGAGGGACGTCAGTGCTGCAGAGACCCACTGCAAGAGTGGCCCAGCTGCGCTGCTTTTACACCCTCAACCAGCGAGACCGACGGCCGCAAGGCCCCAGGACTCATAGGTACAAACCGACCTTTCCACTCTGCACCTGAGTGACCCAGCCCCGGTACCGACAAACCAACTGTTCTCCCTTGTTTCCAGGGCCCTTGTGATCCAAGCCCCCCATTGGGAACTCACGGACTTGTCCCCAAGTCCCCCTCTGCAGCCTGTTTCCAGGTGGCCCCCTTCTTTTTACCGGTGTAGCGCGCACAGGGCAGGTAACGAGTAACTGCTGGTGGTACTTTGGACCTTGGCCCCCTAAGACCTGAAGGAGACTTTCAGAAACAGATCACAAGTAACTGTATGCAACATATGCCTTTTCTCCCATAGGGAAGCATTGCTGCGTAAAGACGCATTGAAGTGAACTATTTACTTACCTGTAAATATTCATATGTAAAAAAGTACTTACTTGATAACAAAGTTCTTGGCATCAAAATTTGCATAAAAAATATGAGTTATTTTGCTAAATTGGTCTCAGATTTATTCTTGAGCGTGTCTCATTTATTGTATCTGTGAGTACAACAAATGCTTAGCACTACCCTCTGATAAGCCTAACTACTCGCCCACACTACCACAAAAGAGAGCATTTAGGTTGTCATTTGTGCCTCTGTAACCCAATTGGGTTTTGCCTGGGTTTGCCAGAACTCTTCACACAGTGTACCTCATTTTGGTCCACTATATAAAGAGCCAACTTCCTTTAGATAGCAGCAGGGAAGTAGGGAAGCAAGCAAAGAAATTCAGGCTTAAGGGAGGGATATGCTCTGGGGTATTTTGGGAAGTCCTGCTCATTTTTCAGACCGGTTTTCAATTAGTGAGACAGACTCAAAGAAAAAGAAGGCAATTGAAAGATACTAAAACACAGAGAAAGAGGAGATGGGTCACGGCTATATAAAACTCAAAAAAAAAAGGAAAAAAAGACAGCGATGTGTACTGAATGGAAGACCTGGGGGAGCGAGAGTCAAATATATGTTGAGAGAGATTTTCCTAAAGAATTAGAATGTATGCAGTCGGCAAGAGCCATATGTACTGCATACTAAAAACCATTAGAAAATCCAAAGAGGAACCAAAGTGAAATCTAATTACTGACACCCTTGATCAAGCATTCATCAGAGACTGGGTAAGGTAGGATGATACAGGTCAGGTAGTGTAGTTTGTGCCTCTAATGATGAGATCCCAGCTCCTTGATGATCAGTGTTATCTGTATTGTGCGTTATGATGAAAGTCTGCATAGTTTGCTAAATCTGTGTTGCTCTTTCTTGTAGCATTTTCTGGTTAGCTCTCTGTTTTCCCCTAGTGAGCTTGACAATCATACCAGCCGAATGGAGGTGTCCCCAGTCCTTTAAATCGGCCGGTACTGTCCGGTACGGAGTACAGACAGTTTTTTATTTTGAGAGGGAGAGTACCGGCACTTCTCAAGCGAGATGTAATACTTTTAATTGGAGAGTACTGGCACTTCTCAGAAACAAGCAGGTACTCTGGCACAGAGTACCTGCACTTTTATTTTTCCATTTCAAGCACTGATGACTGCGGTACCCCCAAGATGAACCTCATATTTGTATAAAGGTAACTGGAGCCCTCTCAGCCCAGTGTATGAGCTAAATGATGAGCATGGCAGCGCGATTTTGGGGCAAAACCTTTTTACCTGTAAATTTATGTGGAGACTGCTGACTGGCGCTCTTTATTTAAAACTCCACTGGTGTTATGTGTGTGCTGAGGCTTTGTGTTTGTGTGTGGTTCAGGAACAGCTAGTGTATGGTCGGATTCATAAGGATTCCATGTATGTACTGCATTAGACAGTGCTTTATTTTGTGAGAGCTGACTCTGCATACAGTGGACTTAACATCCTGAATGAATGAATGTATGTCTTCCCAATCCTATTCCCTGAAACCTGTTCTAACTGGAAGGCTACAGGCACATTCGTTTGTAATTTTGCACGGTTATGAGCGAGTTTTACCTATTCTCCATGTCATGTGTTGTTGCCATTTCTCATGGCAATGGGAACAGATGTTGTGCTATATCTATTTCCATTCCACGTTTATATTTTTCTTGAACCCAGGTGCATGCCTGTAGAATTATTTTATTCGCATCGCTTTTACTTGTCTTTTACATCAAATAAAACCTGTAATTTCTAAGAAGTTGTACAGTGACTTCGAAAAAAATCGTTCATTTTGTTTCCTCTTTGGCTTCCAGTCAGTTCCTCAGCTATCAATGTATTGTACATAGTGACTTCTTGCACACCTAAAAGGGAGCCTGCCCTTCCCATGGTCTACAAAAAATGCTCTAACACTAATTATATGATAACATCAAGAGAACGGAGACTCTAGACAAAGCAAGGCATAATTTTAAAATTACCGACTGGCATTCACTTTTGTATTACCCTGTAATTACTCAATGGATTCAGAGCAAGCCCTTAGTGCGATGACAGGGTTATTGTGACTTCAGGGCCCTTCATAAAAAGCCATAGTGACAGTCTTCGAGGAACAGAAGTGTTCAGAACAGCATACGTGCTGTCCAGAGCGCACGCAGTGGAAACCCCAGAAGAACGTGCTCCCGGTCCTCAACCCATATTATGAATTCAAAACACGGCAAGACAAGATGGATGCCCTGGTTACTTACCGGTAATCTTCATTACTCCAGGTTAAGATCTTTCTTGTCACAGTCCTCACTGTGTGAGATTATCTAGCTCGAATAGTAATACAAACCAAACCAAAAACTCTACTGCCAATTTGGCCGACTTCTCATATAAATAGAGGAAACCGTCCTCACCACTTCCTGTGAATTCCAAGCCTAAATATAATCACAAGATCAAACAACCCTCTGATTGTCTTTCTTCACAAAGGGAGGGAAGGAACCCAGAGCTGTGACGGGGAAGCCCAAAACCTGGAGTAATGAAGATTACCGATCAGAAACTGGGGCATTCCCTCTGATCCAGCGTGTTACTAGCAACAAGCATTCATACACAAAATACTCACTTGGGCCCATACATTCATACTGCGCTAGCAATTTCCGCTGGTGGGTCAGTTGTACTCTTTATCAAAATCCCTGCTACCAATTACTTTTCTGATTGAAGAGTAATGACTTACCAATGGACCCTTTGCTAATTGGGAAGTTTAAAATGAGTGACATTCAATACAATTCATAACTCCTGAAATAATCACTGAGTCAGGAAGTTTTAAAATATTTATCTAAAGATTTAGCAGAGTAAATTACAGAACCACATGATACTTAAATCGTATATCAAGGATGAAGCATAATAATCAATTATCGATCAATGACAGTCCCTCAGAAAGAAGAAGATAGAGACAGCAGCGCAACTAAGGTTTGCATTTATATTTACCTAAAAGTGCGAGAACCAAACCCCTTGGCCAAGGAGTTGGAAAGATAGGTCTCAGGAAGGATGAAGAGCAATGACCTCCGGACCAAATTCAGGACGGGACAGGTGACCTCTCTATCAACGACGCCTGCGTCGTTCCCCTCTCTGGTACTTTGCTTCTCCTCGATTTCTCCTGTGTCTTCCTTCTAAGGTACACCGCCGCCCCCACCTCAGGACCTCTCTGGACAGCGGTTCAGTCTGCACTCGATCAGCTCGTTCTGTGGTTCTCCCAGCTGACAGCCTTAATGCCTAAGAACCTTCTTCCGTGGTCTGTGCTAGCATCTCCCCAACTAATTAGCTAATACTATATCTATTATACCCTTCTACGCCCATGTACCTCCCCTTAATGTTGCAGAATTATGGGCCCACTACTTCTGATTGGACGGGGACAGGGGGTTGATCCTCACACCATATTGATTTAGTTCAATTTCTTTAAGCCCATTGTTTTAAAATACCGCCCATCACAATTAATACATTTGCTTTATTTCCCACCCGTCTCACGACAAAGTTTATTACAATGTTTATATAAATTGTTTCTTTCGGTAGGAACATCGTGGGTACAATAATGTTGGCCATCAGGTCACGGCCTTGGACGACGTCCAGGTTGACTTCATCCTCTCTTCTGGGCAGCCTCGCAGGGCGCATGTGCAAAACCATTGTCTCTCGAGTTTTCAGTTCAACCAACCCGGGCCCATTTACGAACTAATAAAAATCAAAGAAGAAATATTAAAATCACAAATAAAATGTTTCACTGTATACCCACTCTTTCTACTCTATTCCCATTTAATTATAAATTCTATCCCGCATTAATAGCGTTAGCATATCACAGTTTAATTGCAACATGTGAGCAAGCTGCAGCACGTGAAAACATTAAGCAGCCATTTTAATACACACTGCGCAGAAGCAAGAATTTCCCTCCAAGCAAAGAAAGACGTCACACCATGTGATATGGTTGAGACATGAGCAATAAGTTTCCTGCGCTTTAGCGGCCATTTTAGATTAGACAAGCGTTATTTGTTAGCTTAAAACACATAGACAAGCTTCCTTCTACTTGTGTTCGTGTGTGCATTGATTAGTACAAACATTACAAAGATTAATAAATTAATACTGTGAGAGGATTGCTTTCGAGCAAGTCTCATTTGTGAGTCCTTGCTCCATCAATCCCCTCTCTGATGGCGTTTCTGAGCCATCAAACTACTACCCACAAACAGATGCCAACTTTTAGCATAAAATTGTCTCAGCTTCATTTTTACACTTTCTATTTTTCACATCTCCTTTCAGTTTCTTGTATAATTCACTTCTCAAATCTTCTAGTTCAATTTCGTCAAACTTTCTCTTCTTTCCTTTTCCTGTCACATTATACGATTCATTCTTTCTACAACACTTGCACCATATTATTATTGACAGTACTATTATTGCTTTTCCTGCTAAGGGTACTAATATTTGACCTATAAGTCCTTTCCCTACATTAGCAAACCAGGTACCAATTGACGTAATACTATTGGTCAATCTTTCCCATACACTATCAACTTCCAGTGGTTTCAGTTCCTTCTCAAGTTTAGTTATATTCTGTATACATGTTCCAATTTCTGCACTTTTATCAGGTATGTAAGTGCAACAGTGTTTCGTCTTCAATAATTTACAGACTCCGTCCTCTTTTGCTAGTATTATATCAAGAGCAAGTCGATTTTGCATAACCATAGATCTAATCGCAACCATTTCCGCATTAATCATCAGAAATCCTCCAGCAGTGTCAGTCGATAAACGATCAACCACTGTAGATAATTTACATATTTTCCTTGAGTTCAGAATTATTCCCACTGAAGGTATCAATGCACCGAATATATCACCTAGAATTTCAGAAAAACTAGCTCTTTTACTACGTGTTAATTCACTATTATTTTCATTGCTCCAAGTGTTTCCTTTTACGTGGTATATTTTTGGAAATACTATCCCAAAATAACAACTTCCATACCACCGTGCAGGAAGCCTAAAGTAAGCCTTATTCCCACACACATAATAGATTCCAGGAAAAACTGAATTTGTTCCTCCTTTTAGTCCCCAACCTCCAAGAATTAAGAAATTATGTTCACATTCACTGGTACCGATGAAAACATTGTTATATTCAGTCTTTAACCTATGTAGACAAATTTTCCCTGTCTTTACAAAATCTAGAGCCATAGCAGCTTGAGCCTTGCCAGGTGTGTAACTACCCTCTTTCTCAGCCCAAGGTGGCAGATGAGCCTTATGCTCAGAAGCTTTCTTTTGGAAATCTTGTCTTCTATTCTCCACTAAATTCAAAAATATCTTTTCTTCTTCATGTAATGAACATGTTAGATTGCTTCTATGTGCATGTATTATGTCTATTGCTTTCATTGTTAAGAAAAATTCTCCCATAAACTGTGCATCTTTACTACTAAGCACTGGATTCAAAGTCTTTCGAATCGGAACCTCAGAAAATATCACATCTATATTTGAATAATAGTACTGAAGTCGTCCTGTTTTATAAAATAAACTAGCCAATACACTACATGATATGCCATAAGTTAATGGCAAGTGATGATATGTTAATCCTTCTGCTACTGATTCAGGTAATTTCATACAGACATAACAATTACTAACTTCCATGGTATCTACATATTGAAACAATAATTTTGTGAAAACATTCAAACTAGTGTCGTTATCTGTTACTTCATGATGAAATTCTGGTTCATCTTCTGTTTTTAGTTCTACTCTATTACCTTTCAAGTTATCTGTCCTTTCCTTCGTTTCGTTGTTAATCTTTTTATCCATTATCATAAGGTAAGGAATTGCTACGATCACAACTAACCATACTATAAGCACCACTACCATATTACATATGCATATAGCACAGCATCTTTTACAACATTTCTGTTTTGGTCTCCCAGTAACTCTATCGTCATGCATTTTTGACAAGAAATATTTCTCTTCTTAACGTAATCTCAAGTCTTTTTACTTTATCAAGGTGGTTTTATTTCTTTCTCATAAGTCAGTTCTGTACTTGTTCCTTCGTCACCACTTTCACTTGACTCTGAGCTCTCGTAGTCCTCAAGGATGATATAAGTCCAATCGGGACCTTTAAATTTGTTGTTCACAAGTTTCAGTCTTTTGCTTTTCCGTCTTTCAATTCCACTTGTTTGTCCTGTTGGGCTTGTCACTTCATTTACTTGTTCTGGATCTTCACTTCTGGTTGTTATGTGGTATTTTACTCTTTTAATAACACTAGGCCAACGATCACCTTTTCTGACCTTCTTTGTTTGCACTGTCTCTTCACTTCTTATTTCTTCTTCAGAAATCCTTGTATTTTCAAGTTGTGGCACAATTTCGTTTTCTTCTATTTCAGTTTCTTCTACTTGCTCTTTTTCAGGTCTTATTGCTTTCTCTTCAGCTGCTCCACTGTGAGTTTCCAGTAACTGACCTTGTTCAGGATTTACGTCTTCATGCTTGTGATCCTCGTGATCTTCTTCTTGAGTGTATTTTCCTAATTCTAACTGGTTCTTATCAGGGCTTATTGCACTTTGTACTTCTGCAGCCTGACCGCGTTCTTCTAGACATGTCTGTCCCTGCTCAAAGTTTGTTGGTTCGTTGTTGATTTGAGCCCAATTTCCTCTCCCTATCTGATCCTGCTCAGGTTCTCTTATTGTTTCTTCTTCCTCTTCCTGAGCTGCTTCTTCTTCTTCACCTATCTGATCTTCTTCAATTTCTTCTAAATTTGCTTGACTTCTTGTTCTGTTATAAACTTCAGATATTTCCACCACCGGTATCCAGTCCTGACTTGTGCTCAGTTGTTCTTCTTCAGCTTCCCTCGAATCTCGGACCTGAGATTCTTCAGCTGGGCAACCTTCAGCTTCCTCAGTTATCGATGCTGTCTGAGGATTTTCTTCTTCAGGGTCTGGTACCCTTTTGGTGTGGCTTACATGAATCCAATTAGGAAATCCTGCACATTTCACTGCTGTGTTCGTAACTAGTATGACCTGACGAGGTTCTTCCCACCTGGGTGATAGACACGTTTCTCTGGTGTGATGCTTCACAACCACCCAGTCACCGGGATTCAGATCATGCTCTTGTTCTGGCTGCCTGGAAACTGCGTCTTCCCCAACCTGGTGAGAGACAGAACGCACTAGGTCAGCCAATCCTTTGCAATAATCCAGAACCATATCATCAGTTATATTCAGCAGTTTATTTGTAGGAACATGTGCTTGTCTCATTGCTCTTCCCATGATTATTTCGTGTGGACTCAATCCAGTATTTCTATCAGGAATGCTTCTGAGTCCCATCAAAACAAGTGGCAATGCATCCGGCCAATCTAACGATGTTGATGCACACATTTTTGCCAGTCTGGATTTTATTGTGCCATTCATTTGTTCAACCACTCCAGAAGCCTCTGGACGATATGCACAGTGCAATTTTTGCTCAATTTGGAATGCTTCACAGATTATTCTAATCACATCACTGTTGAAGTGCCTTCCTCTATCTGATTCCAAAGTTACTGGAAAACCAAATCTAGGAATGAGTTCTCGTAGCAACAACTTTGCGACTGTAATACTGTCATTTCTCCTGTAGGGTAAGCCTCCACCCACTTTGAAAACAGACACACTATGACAAGTACATACTTCAGTCCTCTACATGGTGGTAACTGAATGAAATCAAGCTGCAATCTCACAAATGGACCCTCTGCCTTTCCGATCTTCCCAAACCCAATTACTGTTTTTCTTCCTGGATTATGCATTTGGCAAGTTAGACTTCTCTGGCAAAGACTATCTGCTACTGCCCTAAACCTTGGATTGTACCAATTTTGTCTGAAGAGCCTAATCATTGCATCTCTCCCTACATGTGTGTCTCCATGATACATTCTGGCCATTTGTGAAATCAAACAGTCGGGCATGACTGGTCTGCCATCGGCATAAATCCATACATCGTCGTCTGACCTTTGAGAACATCCCATTTTAATCCATGCATTTCTTTCACTCTCATCAGCATCATCTTGTAGTCTTTTCACATCATTCCATGCTTCAGGAGGTGCATACAGCATAAGTTGGCAGCTGATTCCCATTCTTTCAACCCTTTTATTAACTGACAACCTGTTTTTGGCACAGTGTTGGGCCACCAAATCGGCATATCTGTTACCGACTACCACCCAGTCATCTCCTGACTGATGTGCGGCACATTTCACCACAGCCAATTCTTTTGGTGATTGTATTGCTTCCAATAGTTCTTTTACGAACTGTCCATTTTTAATGGGGGATCCTGAAGAAGTCATGAAATCCCTCTGCATCCATAATTGGCCAAAATCATGCACAACCCGGTAACCATATTGACTATCTGTAAATATAGTTACTTTCTGGTTCTTCCCAATTTTGCAGGCTATTATCAAAGAAATTAATTTAGCTACTTGTGCAGATTTTACTCCTGGTAAATAGGATGCTTCGACTATTCCAGTTAATTCACATACTGCATATGCTGCAGTTAGTTTACCATCTTCATGCCTTTGGCATGAGCCATCAACAAACAGCTCCCTGTCTGGTTCCCTGAGGGGTAGTTCTTGTATGCCAGGACGTGGTTTTGTGCACAACTCTGTGACTTGTAAACAATCATGTTCCTCTTCATCATCTTTAACTTCCTCATGATATGGGTCTGGTAGTAAGGTAGCAGGATTTACTATGGTGCACCTTACAATAGTCACATTCTCAGCACCTAGTATTATTCTTTCATATTTAGTCAGCCGACTAGGAGTAAGATGCTGAGTTCGGGTTCTTGTCAATAGAATTACAACTGAATGTGGAAAAAACACTTTGACATGATGTCCCATTACAATTGATTCACTTTGCTCAATGCTCAAACATGTAGCCGCTACTGCTTTTAAACAGCCTGGCAATGCGGCTGCCACTGGGTCCAATGTAGCAGAAAAATATGCTATAGGACGTCTGTCCAAACCATGTCTCTGGGTCAGGACTGAAAGTGCACAATTTTCTCTTTCATGACAGAATAATGCGAATTTTCTTTTATAATCAGGCATGCCTAGGGCAGGTGCTGCACACAAAGCATTTCTTAATTTTACAAAAGCTCCTACGCTCTCGTCATCTCACTCAACTGGGTCCTTTGCCTTCTTTTTCGTCATTTGAATTAATGGCTTTGCTAGCAGAGAAAACCCTAGTATCCATTGACGACAATAACCCACTATTCCAAGGAACATTCTCACTTCTCGTTGGGAGACAGGCATTTGCATTTTCTTGATTAATTTTACTCTTTCAGAGGTTATCCTTCTTTTTCCCCTCTCAATTTGGTGTCCTAGATACTTAACTGCTGTTGTACAAAACTGCAACTTTTCAGGTGAAACTTTATGCCCTTCTTCAGCTAAATGATTTAATAATGCAATGGAGTCAACAACACAGTCCTCTCTGGTGTTAGATGCCACCAGTAAATCATCTATATATTGTACTAGGACTGAGCTTCCTGGCATCACTAGTTTCTCTAAACACTTTTTCAATATCTGATTAAAGATGGAAGGACTTTCCGTGTACCCCTGAGGAACACGATTCCATACATAGACTTTGTTCTCAAATTTAAATGAAAAAAGATACTGACTATCTGGGTGCAATGGTATTGAAAAGAATGCTTGGCATAAATCAATCACGGTAAACCATCCTGCACTCCAAGGAATTTGCTATAGAATCACTGCAGGATTTGGCACTATGGGACAACAAGGTTCCACAATTTTATTTATTTTTCGCAAGTCTTGAACAATCCTATATTTTCCACTAGGTTTCTTTAAACCCATTATTGGTGAGTTACAAGGGCTACTCATTACTTCTTTTAGTATGCCTTGTTTTACCATTCTGTTAATTTCTTCAATGACTCCTGCTTTTAATTCTGCACTCATTTTTTACTGTCTGGTATTTGGGAAAATTGCACCTTCCTTTACAGTAATTTTAACTGGGTCTATTTTGGCCATAAGTCCTACTTCTTTTCCCGTGAAATCCCATACTATGGAATTTACTGTTGTTTTTAATTCTCTGGCAACTCGTCTTTCGTTATCAAAGAGAACATCTCATCTACTTCTGTACCTTGTTTTGCAATCATAATTTTATATACATGGTCTTCATCCGGGGTCTGAACTGCCACACCATCCGGTGTTAGACTTGGCATCTTTTGGCGTGTTTCCCCTGACTTTTTGCTTTCTGACCTCCCGGTTTTGACTCTGTTTTTGCTGGTGTAATGATTCTGCGCACTTTCCTCACTGCGGTCCAGTGGGAAAGTGCAAGTGCTCCTGTATAAAATGTGTTATGGATTGGTGTTTCCATGATTGGCCTATTTGGTTTATCTGTCAGTCCCTTGTAAAGTGCACTGCGAGTGCCAGGGCCTATAGACCAAATACTGTTGGTGGGCTGCAGCACTGGATTGTGCCACCCACGCAAACAGCCCGTAAAATGTAACTCGGGCCTGCCAACGCAGAGCCTGTGCGCAGCCTGGGGCTGCCATGTCGACTTGGCAAGTGCACACACTTGCAAGTCCCTAAACCTTCCCTTTGCTACATGTTAGTCACCCCTAAGGTAGGCCCAAGGTACCCCTGTGGGCAGGGTGCGTTGTACGCGAAAGGTAGGACATGCCCTGGTGTGTGCGGCATGTCCTGATAGTGAATTACAGCCTAGTTCGTTTTTCACTATTGCAAGGCTACCTGTTCCCCCTAGGCCAGAACGGGCAGTTTTGATTATTACAGTTTATAATCCTAACTGACCCCGGGAACGTGGTAGAAATTCGAGTTTAGTATGCCTGGACTCAGAATGATAAAATGCATCTTTTAGTGAAGTTGGTTTTAACATTCTGTGTTTGAAAATACCACTTTTAGAAAGTGGGTATTTTCTGGTCTAACCATCCAAGCCTGCCTCTGCGAGGTTGTGTATTCCTTGTCTGGAGTGTGAGTGACAGGGGCTGGGGGATGCCAGGAGACAGGGTGAGTCAGCACAGGGCTGAATAGCAAGATCTACATGTAGATGGGTGGGAGGGGTCGCACCTGGGCCCTGAATAGGACAGTGCCTTCCCTCCACAATGCTGGCTCCACCTCCTGTGGTGCGTCTGATGTCCCTGGCCTACTCACTGAAAGAAGGGACGGAGACTTGTCAACAAAGTGCTCCAGAACTGGTTTGGACTAGGCAAAGGCCTCTCTGCCTTCAGAGAACAAAGGAATTTGGGATATAAATATTGGGGCCCTGACCCCATGAATTTAGATCTCGCTGGAATCAAGGAACCTGCCAAGACGAAGAGCTGGAAGAGCTGCCAGGAGGAGTACTGCCCCTTTGCTGTGTTGTTGCTTTGTTGGGTTGGCCTGCAGTTGCTGCTTCTGTCTTGGGCAGTGAAAGGACTGGACTGAACTTTCTACAAACTTGTGCTGAGTATCTCCAAGGGCCTGGAACCGAGCTGGCCTCCTGTTAAGAAGTCTCAGGGACTGCAAAGACTTCACAAGCCTCTGGGTACCGCTTCTGGAACGCTGTTTCAGTTGCCACAGAGGAAGGGAACTGCAACCGACTCCGTCAACCGAATCCATCCCCGGCCGGTGACCTGTTTGCACCGCAGACCGCATCGCCCCGCTTCGCATCGCAACCCTGGTCTCACCGTGGGCGACATCCGACGCCGCCAACATCGAGCCGCTGCTTGCACCGTGACCTGTGGGCAACGCAGTTCGCATCGCATCGCTTCACTGAACCAACCGGACCCGACCGACGAGGTCGCTGCAACTGGCTCAAGAGTCGTGACCGCACCGCATTTGGGGCACCGCTCGCACGTCTGCGACGCACCGCTCCGACTCGCACCGCTGTCCGACGCCAGCTCCCGCACTCCGGCTTGGTCGCCTGCATCGCAACCTGTCAGCACCGCATCGAGCATCGTCTCACCCTGCATCGCACGCCTTGGACTCACCGACTCCGTCTGCACAACGCTCATCGAGCCGCTGCCTGCACCGCATCGAGGACACCGCACCTTGCACCGCTCCGTCTTGCACCGCAACCGCGACGAACGCCGACCGGCTCGTACACTCCGTACCAGCCACAACGAGAAAGGTACTGTAACCGAGTCTGTTCACGACTCTGCTGGCCCGTATCGACGCGGTCGGCTGGAACTGTTAGACTCTGTGGTTTTCAGCATCACGGTAGGCTCGGACGGAGCTACCGACTCGTACTGAACTTTGCTTTTGTGCTATTCTTGCAAAGAAGAAGTTACCGTATCAAGCATTCATTTTTAAAGTATAAGTATTGTGGATTTTTGTCGTAATTGGTCTTGTCTTGAGTATATAAAATATTGGTTATTTTTCTAAACTGGTGTGGTGTCCGTTTGTAGTGCGTACACTGTATTAATGTTGGTTCTGTGCAAATGCTTTACACACTGCCTCTGAATTAAGCCTGACTGCTCGTGCCAAGCTACCACGAGGGTGAGCAGGGGTTACTTCACGAGGGCAACACCCTTACCCTGACTAGGAAGAAGGGTCCCTACTTGGACAGAGGTGCAAGCCCTTGCCAACTAGAGATCCCATTTCTAACATCCGGCGTGCAGAAAATTGTGCAGTTCATTTTACACAACAAATCTCGACCCAATAAATTTACTGGACTGGAATCACACACTACAAATTGATGCATTTCTCTAAAATTTCCAATTTTTACTTCCATTGGTTCAGTAAGAGGTGTTCTAATCTTTTGATTAGCTACACCCACAACTTGGATAGCTTCTCCAGAGAGAGGAAGGTCTGGGATGTCTGCTGTTCTCACAGTAGACCTGGTAGCGCCAGTGTCCAAAAGGAAAGTAATATCATTACCTTTCACATTCCCTTCTACATATGGACCTGACTGATCTACCGGTAAGGATGCACCAAGTACGCAATCCTTCTCCCCCTCTCCTAGGCACCGTCATTGACTATATGGACAAAAGTCGTCCTGTATAAGAAATTGTGAGGTTACATACTCATTCTTACCACTTCCTCCTTGATATCCGACGTCTGTACCGTGCTTTGCTCTGCTTACATTACCCTGTGTAGGTGCAGGTGGTAACTGACTCTGAGGATTTACACCCTGCTGTGAGTCATTCTGCGTCTGTGGATTTAAATTTTGATTTGGGCCATTATTATTCTGCATCTTTTTACATTCATCCTTCCAATGCCCCAATTTTCCGCACCCATGACATGGAAACTTCTTTTTAGCCTCTTCTCTACTCATTCGTCCTCTTACTTTTCCTCCATTCTCAGTGTCACCACTTGTTCCAGAATCTTTTCCCTGATTATCACTTGGATTATCCAAATTAATTCCCTGTCGCTCAGCCATTTTTACCTGAGCCCACATCACTTTCTCTTGCAGTTTCTTGTGCCTATCCTCAATATCATCTCCACAATATTTAGCATATTTCAAAATCTCATCAATCGGTTTTCCTTGCCAGCACAACATGTGCTGCTTAATCATCTGACAAATTTCTGGTTTTAATCCATAAACAAATCGGTAAACAAATTGACTCATGTTTTTATCTCCAATATCCTCAAATCCACTATACTGTTTGAATACCTGCAATAAACGTTCATAATAGGCATGTACCGATTCACTGGCTTCTTGGGTAGTTCTGTCTATTTTCACCCAATCTGTTTCTTTTGGTGGTATTTTCCCTTTCAGGTAAGTTATTACCTGCTGATACTTTTTCATTACATCACTTGACGGGGCACCTGTCTTTGGATCTCTAGGAAACTCTTCGCTTGGCCAATCAACTGTGATTTTACAATCTGTCCATAAATTGGCAGGTACCACTATGTCGAACAGTCCATCTAAGTCCTTCAACAATACCTTTGACACTTTCACAAACCTCTCAACTTGCTTGTACCATTCAATTGGTTTTTCTCTCAACTTTGGAAAATCATTCGTAAATGACAAAATATCCTGTCTGCTCCATGGGACATGTACATATCCTCCTCCTGGAACTTCTCGCATCGGGTACATTTGATCTGCTTTCCCTGTTTCCTTCATTAAATATTCAGAAGTGGTTCTACTATATCGTGCCTCTTCCTTTTTCTTTGTCCATCTAACTTTCCATTTATCTAGGTCTCCCCATTTCTGTAAAACTGTCATTAATTCCTTTACTTGTAATTTTCGGCCAGAGGCATTCATGTTTTCTAAATCTTTGTCAGAAAAATCTGCTCTATAGGGTTTCTGTAACACTTTTGACTTCCCTATTTCAATTCCCATCTGTAAAGCCAAATCCGATAATTTTTCATGAAATATTTTTACATTTCTAGTGATGCTTCTGCATACAAATAATAGCTCTTCTTCATCGTAAGTATTTAGACGATCTACTCCTACATTCCCTGCTATCATTTCTTCTAACTCAACCTTTAATTTGTAAATGTCCAAGAACTTTGGGGGTGAGCTCTGTTTGTCTGATCCTTGCGCCCACCTTTCTAAGTCTTCTGGTGTAACTACTGTGGCACTCTTAGTTCCAGATGAGGTCACTATATTTACATCTTTGGAACAACCAGGTGTTATTCTTCTAGGAGTACTATTCATAGATCCTCGAATAGGCAAATCCATTAAGGATACCATAGATTCACAATCACTAAATTGATCATCAATTATTACAGGATCTGGTTTTGGGATTCCTACAGATGTGGGCATTGCTAAGGGTTTCGCAAGTTGCGCTGGGACCCTTGACCTTGCCAGGTAGGTCGCTCCCCCACCACACAGCTCCGCCTGTGTTGTCTGCCCGCTGCTTCTGCAGGTAAGATCGCCCTCCGCTTGTGGCCCCGGTGCCCGTTTTTCTGCTTGTCTCCCCTTTTCCTTTTTGTGCCCCTCGCTGCCCCATTGTCGTTGTGCCCGTGATTTTGTCTGCTCTCTCCCCTTTTTCCTTTTTGTGCCCCTCGCTGCCCCATTGTCGTTGTGCCCGTGATTTTGTCTGCTCTCTCCCCTTTTTCCTTTTTGTGCCCCTCGCTGCCCCATTGTCGTTGTGCCCGTGATTTTGTCTGCTCTCTCCCCTTTTTCCTTTTGTGCCCCTCGCTGCCCCATTGTCGTTGTGCCCGTGATTTTGTCTGCTCTCTCCCCTTTTTCCTTTTTGTGCCCCTCGCTGCCCCATTGTCGTTTGTGCCCGTGATTTTGTCTGCTCTCTCCCCTTTTTCCTTTTTGTGCCCCTCGCTGCCCCATTGTCGTTGTGCCCGTGATTTTGTCTGCTCTCTCCCCTTTTTCCTTTTTGTGCCCCTCGCTGCCCCATTGTCGTTGTGCCCGTGATTTTGTCTGCTCTCTCCCCTTTTTCCTTTTTGTGCCCTCGCTGCCCCATTGTCGTTGTGCCCGTGATTTTGTCTGCTCTCTCCCCTTTTTCCTTTTTGTGCCCCTCGCTGCCCCATTGTCGTTGTGCCCGTGATTTTGTCTGCTCTCTCCCCTTTTTCCTTTTTGTGCCCCTCGCTGCCCCATTGTCGTTGTGCCCGTGATTTTGTCTGCTCTCTCCCCTTTTTCCTTTTTGTGCCCCTCGCTGCCCCATTGTCGTTGTGCCCGTGATTTTGTCTGCTCTCTCCCTTTTTCCTTTTTGTGCCCCTCGCTGCCCCATTGTCGTTGTGCCCGTGATTTTGTCTGCTCTCTCCCCTTTTTCCTTTTTGTGCCCCTCGCTGCCCCATTGTCGTTGTGCCCGTGATTTTGTCTGCTCTCTCCCCTTTTTCCTTTTTGTGCCCCTCGCTGCCCCATTGTCGTTGTGCCCGTGATTTTGTCTGCTCTCTCCCCTTTTTCCTTTTTGTGCCCCTCGCTGCCCCATTGTCGTTGTGCCCGTGATTTTGTCTGCTCTCTCCCCTTTTTCCTTTTTGTGCCCCTCGCTGCCCCATTGTCGTTGTGCCCGTGATTTTGTCTGCTCTCTCCCCTTTTTCCTTTTTGTGCCCCTCGCTGCCCCATTGTCGTTGTGCCCGTGATTTTGTCTGCTCTCTCCCCTTTTTCCTTTTTGTGCCCCTCGCTGCCCCATTGTCGTTGTGCCCGTGATTTTGTCTGCTCTCTCCCCTTTTTCCTTTTTGTGCCCCTCGCTGCCCCATTGTCGTTGTGCCCGTGATTTTGTCTGCTCTCTCCCCTTTTTCCTTTTTGTGCCCCTCGCTGCCCCATTGTCGTTGTGCCCGTGATTTTGTCTGCTCTCTCCCCTTTTTCCTTTTTGTGCCCCTCGCTGCCCCATTGTCGTTGTGCCCGTGATTTTGTCTGCTCTCTCCCCTTTTTCCTTTTTGTGCCCCTCGCTGCCCCATTGTCGTTGTGCCCGTGATTTTGTCTGCTCTCTCCCCTTTTTCCTTTTTGTGCCCTCGCTGCCCCATTGTCGTTGTGCCCGTGATTTTGTCTGCTCTCTCCCCTTTTTCCTTTTTGTGCCCCTCGCTGCCCCATTGTCGTTGTGCCCGTGATTTTGTCTGCTCTCTCCCCTTTTTCCTTTTTGTGCCCCTCGCTGCCCCATTGTCGTTGTGCCCGTGATTTTGTCTGCTCTCTCCCCTTTTTCCTTTTTGTGCCCCTCGCTGCCCCATTGTCGTTGTGCCCGTGATTTTGTCTGCTCTCTCCCCTTTTTCCTTTTTGTGCCCCTCGCTGCCCCATTGTCGTTGTGCCCGTGATTTTGTCTGCTCTCTCCCCTTTTTCCTTTTTGTGCCCCTCGCTGCCCCATTGTTGTTGTGCCCGTGATTTTGTCTGCTCTCTCCCCTTTTTCCTTTTTGTGCCCCTCGCTGCCCCATTGTCGTTGTGCCCGTGATTTTGTCTGCTCTCTCCCCTTTTTCCTTTTTGTGCCCCTCGCTGCCCCATTGTCGTTGTGCCCGTGATTTTGTCTGCTCTCTCCCCTTTTTCCTTTTTGTGCCCCTCGCTGCCCCATTGTCGTTGTGCCCGTGATTTTGTCTGCTCTCTCCCCTTTTTCCTTTCTGTGCCCCCGCTGCCTCTCGCCATTCCCGCCGCTGCGTCCCCTGCGGCCCCGCCCCCCTGACTGCCCATTGGCTGCCCCTGCCTCCCGCCTCCCAGCTGCTCCTCCCTCCCACCTCCCTATACGCAGCGGACGTGCAGCGCGGCCGTGCAGCGGACGTGCGCAGCGGGCGCGCCGCTGGCGCGCCAAAGGCGCGCCTAAGGCAAGCCCGTCTGCGCCCGTCCGCGACTGGACCGCGCCCAGCGCCAGAACCCCTGGATCCCACCGTTGCAACACCACTCGACGGACCTACGACGCCGCCACACTCACCGCACTCAATGCCGGCCGGAACCCTGCCTGCTACCGAGCCTCACCGAGACGCACCCACGGACCCTTCACCTGCCAAACCTGCCGATTCACCTGCCCCCGGACGTGCACCACCTCCGCCAAGTCGAGCACCAGCAGCAACCACCTGAAATGCATCCTGCTGAACACCCGCTCCGTCCACAGGCACGCCGTGGAACTCTGGGACCTGCTCGACGCAACAGCACCGGACATCGCCTTCCTCACCGGAAACCTGGATGAACGCCTCCTCAGCGCCCGACATCGCCATAGCCATCCCGGACGGATACAAGATCACCCGGAGGGACCGCGTCAACCAGACGGGAGGAGGCATCGCCATCGTACACAAGAACACCATCCGCATCTCGACTAACTCCGACGAGACCTTCACCGCCGCCCGAACACCTACACTTCCAGATACACACTGACCCCAAGACCACCCTCCGAGGCACCCTCATCTACAGACCCCGGGACCACGCACACTATTCAGCGAAGACATCGCAGACTTCATCAGCCCGCACGCCATGCCCTCCGCCGACTACATCCTCCTAGGGGACCTCAACTTCCACCTGGAGAACAACAACGACAGAAACACCACCGCCCTGCTGGACAACCTCGCCAACCTCGGACTCAAGCAACTGGTGAACACGCCCACCCACTACGCCGGCCACACGCTTGACCCCGTCTTCTCGTCCAGCAAGCACATCTCCTTCAGCCACGCCACCGGACTCCACTGGACCGACCACAGCTGCGTCCACTTCAGCTTCAGAAAGACTGCGACCAACCACCACCCGCAACAGGCTCCCGCCGGAGCTGGAGCAAGATCACCGCCGAGCAGCTCACCGCCTCCCTCAGCCAGAACACACCCACCAACACAACGGACCCAAACGAAGCAGCCAGCAACCTCGCCAAGTGGCTGACCGCCTGCGCCGACGACCTCGCACCACTAAAAACCCTCCCAGCAGACCCGGAAGCAAGAAAACCCCTTGGTTCACCAACGAACTCAAGGAATCCAAGAAGAACTGCCGCACTCTCGAGAAAACCTGGCGACTCGACCAGACCACAGACAACAGGACCGCCCTCAAGCACGCCACCCGCAAACACCACCAGCTGATCCGTGCCACCAAGAAGTCGGCACTCAAAGAACGACTGGACAACAACGCCCATGACAGCAAGGAACTTTTCAGCATTGTCAAAGAGTTCTCCAACCCCAGCGCCGGAAACAACGACATCACCCCTCGCAAGACCTCTGCAACTCACTCTCCGCGTTCTTCCACCGCAAGATCACCGACATACATAACAGCTTCGACGCACAAACAACGCACCCTACCGCCGAACCAACGCCCGCCACCACCACCCTCTGCAACTGGACCCCGATCAGCACCGAAGACACCACCCGCACGATGAACTCCATCCACTCTGGATCACCAACCGACCCCTGCCCACACCACGTCTTCAACAAAGCCGACGCCACCATCGCACCCCATCTCCGGGACATCATCAACTCCTCCTTCCACACCGCCACCTTCCCGGAGAGCTGGAAGCACGCCGAGCTTACCGCCCTCCTGAAGAAACCAACGGCGGACCCCACCGACCTCAAGAACTACCGTCCCATCTCGCTCCTTCCGTTTCCGGCCAAAGTCATCGAGAAGACCGTCAACAGACAGCTTGCCGCCTTCCTCGAGACGAATGGATCCTCGACCCCTCGCAGTCCGGATTTCGGGCCAACCACAGCACCGAGACCGCCCTTATCGCAGCCACCGACGACATCAGAACCCTTACCGACAACGGGGAAACAGCTGCCCTCATCCTCTTGGACCTCTCCGCGGCGTTCGACACCGTCTGCCACCGCACCCTAGTGAAGCGCCTCAGCAACATCGGAATCCGAGAGAAAGCACTGGAATGGATCATCTCGTTCCTCGCCGGAAGAACCCAGAGAGTCCGCCTCCCCGTTCAGATCCGAAGCCACCGAAGTCATCTGCGGCGTTCCACAAGGATCCTCACTCAGCCCAACCCTCTTCAACGTCTACATGAGCCCCCTCGCAGCCATCGCACGCCGACACAACCTCAACATCATCTCCTACGCCGACGACACCCAGCTGATCCTCTCCCTCACCAACGACCCCACCACCGCCAGAGCCAACCTACACGACGGGATGAGAGACGTCGCCGACTGGATGAGGAACAGCCGCCTTAAACTGAACTCAGACAAGACGGAAGTCCTCATCCTGGGCTCATCACCCTCCGCCTGGGACGACTCCTGGTGGCCCCCGGCCCTGGGCACCGCGCCCAAGCCAACTGACCACGCACGCAACCTGGGCTTCATCCTGGACTCCTCCCTGTCGATGACCAGACAAGTCAACGCCGTCTCATCTTCATGCTTCAACACCCTGCGCATGCTCCGCAAGATCTTCAGATGGATCCCCACTGAAACCAGGAAGACCGTCACCCAGGCACTCGTCACCAGCCGACTGGACTATGGGAACACCCTCTACGCCGGAACCACAGCCAAACTTCAAAAAGACTCCAGCGCATCCAGAACGCCTCCGCACGACTCATCCTGGACATCCCCCGACACAGCCACATCACCGGACACCTGAAAGACCTGCACTGGCTCCCCGTCAGCAAGAGAATCACGTTCAGACTCCTCACCCACGCACACAAGGCCCTCCACGACCTGGGCCCAAAGTACCTCAACGACCGCATGACCTTCTACACGCCCACACGCCAGCTACGATCAACCAGCCACGCCCTCGCCACCGTACCACGCATCCGCAGAACCACCGCCGGAGGAAGATCCTTCTCCTACCTGGCAGCCAAGACCTGGAACTCCCTCCCCACTCACCTTCGGCGAACCCAGGACCATCTCTCCTTCAGGAAGCAGCTCAAGACCTGGCTGTTCGAGCAGTAACTTACCCCCTCCCCCAGCGCCTTGAGACCCTCCCGGGTGAGTAGCGCGCTCTATAAATGCCGTGATTGATTGATTGATAACTTACTTTGTCACCATACAAGGGAACCACTGGACCAATTGTTACAGGTATGGTCAGCGAATCAGGATGGATACTCAATTGTGATACTTTCTGTATTAATTCTGCTCTGTTTTTATCTATTGCTTCCTTTTCTTTATCATGAAGTAGCCTACTAACGGGGGGATTATGGAATACTTGTGGTACCAATGGTGTCTTTAGCAGTGGTGCACTTGGGGTGCATCCACTTGTCCCTTCCTGATATGGTGGCGGGTTCTTTAATATTTCTTCCATAAATTCATCTTCTGAATCTCCAAATCTAGTCAAATGTTTTGTCTTTTCTGTGCATTTATTCCCTGACGATTCTTCTGCCATTAATATTGGATATAAACCCTCCGTAAGCATCGCTCTTCTCCACTGTTTCATCTGACCGTCCCTTGACTCATTTTGGTATCTAGGAAAAATCCCCTATAACCCCTATTACTCCTGGATCGGTCGCGTTCGAATGCCTCGGTTTCCCACTCTTCTAAGGCTTCGTATTGAGTTAATCTTGGTCTGGGTTCTAAGTCATTCATCCTCAATCTTAAATTTTGAAGAATTCTCCCATTGAAAGTACCATTTTCGGGAAATGCTAATATTCCATCATTTTTGGTATATTTTATCCAATTTTCTAACCATACGCAAGTATGATAACCTCTCTCCATCATCATGACTGAAGCGGGCGTTTTAGCTGGTGGAATGATAATTCCTTCTCTAGTTTTGATTGTTTTATCCTTTTTAAAATAATTCTTAATCTTTTGTAGGAATGACATTTTCCTCTTCTCTCTGTACATTTTGGGTAAATATCTATGTATCGAATTATATTCTGCAAACCCTAGGAATCTCCTGTCTGGACGAGTTCCTATTAAAGTCGGATCACGTTTCAACATATAATTTTTACTGTTCACTAAGATTTCAATTTCTATGCTGACAACCAATTAAATTCCAGCTAACATTTGTCTCTGAACCAATCCTAGCGCGGCCTTTCAGTGACGTCTTTTCTGATGACCCCTCCTTTACAATCTGCGTTTCTCTGTCCCTCGCTGTTTCGACCAATCCCAGCGCGGCACCTGTGACGTCAGTATTACTCCTGACTACTAACCCCTCCTTTACAAGAGTCTTTCCACGGCCGCTGTTTCGACCAATCCCAGCGCGGCGTTTTGTGACGTCAGCTTCCTCTCTGGCAGCTGACCCTCCCTTTACAAAATCGTACGCAAAACTTTAATTTCTCTACGCTTCTTATTAAAATTCAGTAACAACATAAAACATTCGCTATTGTGTCAGTTTCGCTCACTTGAAAGAATAGTTTCTCTCTCACACTTAGTAAAACCTTTCCGTTTACTAAACATACACTACGAGTAAAACCCTTCCGTTTACCCTTCACATAAGCTTTAGAAATACCTGTTAATCCTTCAATGTTACCCTTTCTAGGTGATATAACATCAAATTTTCACCAGCATATTCCTTTGCTGTCACTCACATACACAGAGTCCCTAACAAGTACTGATAGCCCTGCTTAACTTTTCAGTATTATTTCTGCCTGACAGATAACCTCACTGCAGTATGGCTTCCACTTACCATCCGCTATTCTTTCCCCCGGGGATTTTCTAGACAACATAAAACAACTTTAAACACACGGATGTTAGTTCATAAAAATAAAATTCTCATTACCCAATTAACAAAGTGCAACCATCCTCTGATAACCAGAAAACTGATCCAGCGTGTTACTAGCAACAAGCATTCATACACAAAATACTCACTTGGGCCCATACATTCATACTGCGCTAGCAATTTCCGCTGGTGGGTCAGTTGTACTCTTTATCAAAATCCCTGCTACCAATTACTTTTCTGATTGAAGAGTAATGACTTACCAATGGACCCTTTGCTAATTGGGAAGTTTAAAATGAGTGACATTCAATACAATTCATAACTCCTGAAATAATCACTGAGTCAGGAAGTTTTAAAATATTTATCTAAAGATTTAGCAGAGTAAATTACAGAACCACATGATACTTAAATCGTATATCAAGGATGAAGCATAATAATCAATTATCGATCAATGACAGTCCCTCAGAAAGAAGAAGATAGAGACAGCAGCGCAACTAAGGTTTGCATTTATATTTACCTAAAAGTGTGAGAACCAAACCCCTTGGCCAAGGAGTTGGAAAGATAGGTCTCAGGAAGGATGAAGAGCAATGACCTCCGGACCAAATTCAGGACGGGACAGGTGACCTCTCTATCAACGATGCCTGCGTCGTTCCCCTCTCTGGTACTTTGCTTCTCCTCGATTTCTCCTGTGTCTTCCTTCTAAGGTACACCGCCGCCCCCACCTCAGGACCTCTCTGGACAGCGGTTCAGTCTGCACTCGATCAGCTCGTTCTGTGGTTCTCCCAGCTGACAGCCTTAATGCCTAAGAACCTTCTTCCGTGGTCTGTGCTAGCATCTCCCCTAACTAATTAGCTAATACTATATCTATTATACCCTTCTACGCCCATGTACCTCCCCTTAATGTTGCAGAATTATGGGCCCACTACTTCTGATTGGACGGGGACAGGGGGTTGATCCTCACACCATATTGAATTAGTTCAATTTCTTTAAGCCATCACAATTAATACATTTGCTTTATTTCCCACCCGTCTCACGACAAAGTTTATTACAATGTTTATATAAATTGTTTCTTTCGGTAGGAACATCGTGGGTACATAATGTTGGCCATCAGGTCACGGCCTTGGACGACGTCCAGGTTGACTTCATCCTCTCTTCTGGGCAGCCTCGCAGGGCACATGCGCAAAACCCTTGTCTCTCGAGTTTTCAGTTCAACCAACCCGGGCCCATTTACGAACTAATCAAAATCAAAGAAGAAATATTAAAATCACAAATAAAATGTTTCACTGTATACCCACTCTTTCTACTCTATTCCCATTTAATTATAAATTCTATCCCGCATTAATAGCGTTAGGATATCACAGTTTAATTGTAACATGTGAGCAAGCTGCAGCACGTGAAAACATTAAGCAGCCATTTTAATACACACTGCGCAGAAGCAAGAATTTCCCTCCAAGCAAAGAAAGACGTCACACCATGTGATATGATTGAGATATGCGCAATAAGTTTCCCGCGCTTTAGCGGCCATTTTAGATTAGACAAGCGTTATTTGTTAGCTTAAAACACATAGACAAGCTTCCTTCTACTTGTGTTCGTGTGTGCATTGATTAGTACAAACATTACAAAGATTAATAAATTAATACTGTGAGAGGATTGCTTCCGAGCAAGTCTCATTTGTGAGTCCTTGCTCCATCACCTCCATGTTCGTTTTCCTTGTCCCAGTCCTCACTGGGTAAGAGAGTACCCAAGCAAGAGGCAACAGAACCAGAGTCCATATATACGATGCTGCCAAACATAATATATAATAATCTCTGACAAATATATAATCACAAATTGTGATGAACTGCCTGCAACCCACTCTTGCTAAAAGTAGTAGACACTCCCACTTACAAATGGTAATGAGCCATGAATGTGTGAGGAGAAGTCCACGTGGCTGATATACAAATATCCTTTATGGAAGCCCCCTTCAGCAAAGCCCAAGAAGCCACCATGCCTCTGGACAACATCTCTTGACTGGACCTGAAAGCTCTCTGCCAGACTTCTTTCTCGTAAGCTAAAGTGATACCTTGCTTTAACCATCTATTTAAAGTGGGCCAAAAAGTATATGACGAGACCAGTTGATATCACTTCCACTGCCCACCTGTCCTTGATCTCTTTTTGCGACACCTGAGCAAAGTATTTTAATCAGCCCCCAATTTGTTGAGGAATGTTCTTGGCATATATTTATGACATAGGGGGTTGCGGAGGAGCAGCCGTGTTGGTAAAGGAGCTAATGATAAACTGGGATTTGTCATACCCAAGGGCACCCCAGCCATGGTCCGTGCCTCGAAATGACTGAGAAGACTTTGTATTTCAAACTGGGCCCCATGGTCTTTTATAACCAAAACCCTGACCTTTCACTGGACTTGGCTAAGACTTTCTGTCTTCAGCCAACTTCTTAATCATCTCCTCTAGCTGCTGACCAAAGAGCTTAGACCCTAGAAAGGGGCTTCTTCCTGCAATATCTGCCTCAGAAGAACCTGTGCAACTGCTGCAGTCCCGAGAGTGTCATATGGTATGTCTGCCAATAACCTCACTTGCTGCTCCATGAGGGAGAGAGTCAATGACAAAGCCTTTCCCTGTTGGATTTGATCTGCCAAACCATAAAAATCATTCAAAAAGGACTGAATCGCACAAAAGGTATAAGTACTAGTCATTATACTGAAATTGGCAGCTGTATACGATTGTCTGATAGCAATGTCGACTTTTTTATCTACTGGATCTGTTGGTGAAGCATCTTTGGACACCTCCAAACCCTGGGCAGATAACGTCATAAGTGAATCCACTTTCACTATAGCTGGAAACTCATCTGTGAATTTATCAATGGGGTACCATTTTGTTAGAAAATAGGGAAATGCTCATTTCTCCTCATTCTCCCATTTGTGTATCAATATCCTCCTGACTGATGCATGCAACGGAAGTGAATCAGGTTATTTCCTGTGATATCTACTAAAAAATCCTCCTCCTGGGATTTTTCAACCACTGTAGTAATGCCAAATTGTCTCTAATATGTAACGATTCTTCTGACAATTCTGGACCCATGTACAAAGCCGCCATGTAAATCCTTATTATCATCATCTCCTGTCCCCGCAGGAGCTGACTTAAGCATTTTGAAAGGAGGAGGAAGAGGAATAGATCTTGCTATAAAAGCTGTCACCATCGCAGATTGAATCATAGTCTGAATAGATTGTAAAGCTAGGCTCAGAGGAAGCACACTGTGCCTCCCCTAAATCATCTGCATCAGTATGCTTTATTTTCTCATTTGCCTTGTCAGACTCCATAACAACAACAAGCAGGTCCAAACCACACCACAGACCTCATTCGTCAGTGGGAAGTTAGATTTAAAATTAACAAGAAATGCACTAAGCCTCAAAACTTACTAAAGTAGCTGTTATAATCTTCCTTTCCTCTTTTATTTCCCTTTGGTACATCCCTGCCCACCCCTCTCCCTGTTTCCCCTTTGGACTCTCCCTTGAAAGCCTGCCTTAGAATGTTGGTGATGCAGTGTCAGTTTGAGGAGAGTGTATGGCCATTAAACAAGTTACTGGAACCTTACCTCATTTCCTTGGTGATTTACTTTCAATGCTGGCGACGATCTACTACGCAGGGGGCAGTTGTGGCCATTTCCCCTTTGTGTGCTCTCTCCATCTGCTACTGTGGAAGTGTGCAGGGAAACAGAAGACAGAAAAAGGACATTTTGGAAAAGAAGCTGACCTGGAGTGGAGGTAACACAATCTGAAGTGTTGTTGCCATCTGCCTTCTTATCATCAAGGACTGCTCTGTTGGTGCTCCACACGTGCCTTGTGTGCCAATCGTTAGGCGGTGCATGAAGTGATTACCCGCCTTGTCTGGATGTTTACAGTTCACCAGGTGCAGTTTGTCTTCTTGTGAGCCTTCCGCACCGCCGTTGTGTGAACTCGAACATGACAGCCGATTGTAGATACTTTGCCATCTTCTATTTTTTGAACTTTGTTGCTCGTTTTTCTGTTTCCTGCATTCATGATCGCAGGCATGCTAGTCATCAGCTGTGCAGGAAACTGATTCGGCCCTCACTGATTGCTGTTGGCGGCGTTTCCGAGTTTGCGTCCTCCTCGTCAGCTATGCACTGGAAAACCGAGAGGGCACGAGGAGTTGCCGCATGCTGCGAGGAGTCCTCTCAAGCAGCTGTTCCCTGAGCGGGTTGCTCACTGTTCCCTTCTCCTCGTCAGCTTTGTGTGTGGCCCCGAGGGGGCACGACATGTTTGGCACTATCTGCGAGGAATCCTCAGGAGCAGCTATTCCCCCAGAGGGTGGCGGACTGTTCCGCATTCTCCTCTTCAGCTGTGTACTGGAGCCCCAGGGGCACGACGAGTCTGCCACTCACTGCGAGGAACCATCTCGAACAGCTGTTTCCCTCGGAGGTTGCTCTTCCCAGATTTCCACACATGAGGATCGGAATGTGACTCTCGCTGTCAGCAGCCTTTCCTTCATTGCCTCACAGCGAGCTTCTGGCACAACGCTCTCAGGAGACACTAATCTCTCCTGATGTGCGCACCTTGTGACCTCCTGTCAGCGCACAGGAGCACTGCGAAGCCACTTTTTGTCGTCCTGAAGGAACTGAAGAGGGCGTATCTGCAGAAACACTTTTACTGAGGAGCCGGGTGGGCGCATGTCATATCTACTATACGGCCGCTTCCCCGACATGTGATCTGTTTTTTTGTGACAATTTTCCAGCCCCTGCCATTAATTACATGCTCTGGGTTTAGCGGGTCGCATTTTTCAACTCTGTAAGCGCGAGCACCACCCCACATGACTGGTGCACATTAGAGGTGAGACTATATATATATTTTGCGCACTCAAGCTCTTTTTGACTTATTTTCTTTCCTCCTCGCATTGCTTGTGACTTTGCAGTAGTGCAGCAGCTTAGAGTTACACAGCCTGCCAGAGTGTGTTTCCTGCTAACTTTAAGTTAAAATATCCTTCCAGCCATCCAAGGGGAGGACCGTTCTGCCTTACTTAGTGCTTGGGGTTCACAGTGACTGACAATACACTACGTTAATACTCCTGTGACCTAGCCTACTACGCCCTTCCTTAAATTTTACTAAGACCCTTGCCTGCGCATATTTCCCCTTCTACACGATGATGGCTGCGGCGAGCATGAGTCAACCTCCATCTTTCCTAATTGAGATTGGAGAACGTGAAATATGCTGGAAGGACTGGGTTAAATTGTTTGAATCGTACCTAATTGCTATTGGGGGTGAACGGTTCACACCATTGCGTAAACAACATATCTTTCTACATAATTTGGGAGTGTATGGGCGTAAATATTATGAAACATTGCTTGAACCTGAGAATGAGGGAGAAGGAGGAGTAGAAGCAATGGACATTTTTGCAAGTACCATGCTCAAACTGGAAACGCATTTTGGGGACAAAATCAATGTGGTGTTAGAACGACACAGGTTCTTCTGTAGGTCGCAAGGGAAACAAGAGACAGTAACTAATTACATTGCAGCGCTAAGGGGTCTAAGCCAATTATGCGATTTTGGCAACCTCACTGATTCCCTTATAAGAGACCAGCTGGTACGTTGCACAAACAACATGCGCATACACAAACCATGGAGTAAGCTTGCCATGGACATATTTAGACCCATGGACAACCTGGGGATCCACAAAAAATTCATGCTAGTCTTGGTAGACTACACATCCCACTGGATCACACAAAAATGTGTGCATTACACCAACACTAAAACAGTTCTGGATTTTCTCAAGGACGTTTTCTCTAAGGAAGGGATACCATCTACCCTGGTCACCGACAATGGGGTACAGTTCACATCGCAACTGATGAAGGACTTAACTAATTTGAACATCAAACATGAAAAAACCACACTCTATTGCCCCAAGGCCAATGGCCTAGTCGAGAGGACCAACAGAACACTTACAGCTAGCTATAGCAAATGGTCATGAAGTAGAATCATCCTTGCGTGACTGTTTATGGGCGTACCAAATCTCGTATCAGGGGTGTCCCCGTTTGTTGCCCTCAGAGGAAGAGAACCCTGCACTAAGTTCAACCCCAGTTGGTTGGGTGGTGGTAGGGCTGTGGGTTCTAATTCCGAGGAGGTTGGAAAAAAGGTGGAACGTCACCAATCCAAGTACAAGAAGTGGTACGACAATAAAAATGGAGTCAAAGCTCCCAAGTGGAGGGTAGGTGACATGGTGCAAGTCAAGAGGAGCGTAAAAGACTTGCACAGCCAAAGCAAATTCTACCCTCCTTGTCGTGTGTCCAAAACCTTCAACAATGTGGTACTCCTGGAGAATGGACAGTTGTGGAGTTGTGGCAAAGTTGTCAAATGCAACAGTGTTTTACGTTAGGTAAATAAGGGAGGTGTGTTACAATCTTCCTTTCCTCTTTTATTTCCCTTTGGTACATCCCTGTCCACCCCTCTCCCTGTTTCCCCTTTGGACTCTCCCTTCAAAGCCTGCCGTAGAATGTTGGTGATGCACTGTGAGTTTGAGGAGAGTGGATGGCCATTAAACAAGTTACTGGAACCTTACCTCGTTTCCTTGGTGATTTACTTTCAACAGTAGCATTGCTTGAAAACTGCTTGAAAACAAGCCTGAATAGAAAGTGCTAAACACGCATAAAAAGGTTAAATCTTGACTTCTCTATGATCATGTTTTTTATAATAATTAATAAGTTACACATGTAGTTTCAAGTATTTCCATAAAATATTACTGCTTGTACAAAGATTGCTGTTAACACATGATTAATTTGGTCATTTAATAAGAAGTGGAGAGTTAATTTATTGAAACACAGAGCTTATAATGTGAACTTGACTTTCTACCCTACTTTTTTTTCTCCTTCACTGATGATATTGCAAAATGTTTTCTTTTTCATTAATATAGATGTTCCAACTTCTACATGGACTATTGTCTAAAGAGTTGATAATAGATGTAGAGAATATGTGGGAAAGTAAGCCTGAATGAGGCAACCACAAGTAAATATGTAGTTAGTATAAAAAAGTTGCAAATGTAGCATTGTCGTCTGAAGACTATTCTATTCGCGTAAGAAGATGAGGAGTCATCCTGTTCCCAGGAGAGCATCTGAGCTGGTTGGCTGATGAGAGATGAGAAAAAGCATTTTGCTAATTGTCTACCAAAATGTTATGTCTATACCAGTGCGTGGTCCAAACTGCTTTGAGACTCTACTGAGTTTCTCAAGCCTCTCTTTGTGAGAAGTTCTTACTTCAATATTTTTGATTATTGAGCTGATCCTAAACACTGAGGGTCCGATTCACAGAACTAATCTGAGACAAAATCCTAAACTTACTACTTTTGGTATTCACAGAAGGCATTTAGTAGTAGTAAAGTTAGGATTTTGTCTTAAGTTTGTCTTAAGTTTGTCTTAAAATTGTCTTAAGTCTGTCTTAAGTCTGTCTTAAGTCTGTCTTAAGTTTGTCTTAAGTCAAACTTAAGACAAAATCCTAACTTTACTACTACTAAATGCCTTCTGTGAATACCAAAAGTAGTAAGTTTAGGATTTTGTCTCAAATTAGTTTTGTGAATCGGCCCCTGAAGCTTTATGCTTTTTCTCATTCTCTCAAACTAGAACTCTTCATGGGTTCTGACTAACTCCATTTTCCCATGATTCTTAGAATAGGGATTCTTTTCTTTATGGAAAGGGCTTATTGATGCATTTATTATATGAATTGACTAACCATTATCGGTTTTACATTTCTGTCACTTGTTGACTATTGAATTTAATCTGAATTAACTTGTGATTTGCAATAAAGATGATCGACTAAAAGATTTGATTAATAAAACACTTTATACCTTTAACAACTTTCGTTATTGACTAAAACTTTGGATTAAAGGATAAATGAGATGAAAATTTACTTGATGTATTGCTTTCTTCTTCTCTAAACCAATGGCAAAGATCTATCGCAGAAGTATAGTGGAAGTCAGGGGATTAGCCCTGATGCTGGTAAACCGAGTCCACTTAAAACCCTGTTTTCCACTTTAACACCAGAGACCAGCAAAGTAAATGGAAAAGAATAGCAACTTTATTAGCACTGGGCTCTAGCACCTCCGTTTTAAGAAGTTCCTTAGAAACTAAGCTATGCCATCTCACAATAGTGCATGGATTCAAAACCTACCAACATCCTCCTCTTGCGTTAGCAGATGCAGTAAAAAATTCTTGTTGAGTTCTTCATGGAAACCAGCACCTCACACTCCCTGCACTAGATCAGGCTTAGGAGACGCGCGCTCACAAAGACAGTGGACCAATCTGTGGAACCCAGTGTGTCTAAATGCCAGTAAGCAATAACGAGCTCACTTCACAAAGCTCCAGCTTTTAAATACATAAAAACTTACCTCACACTTGAATAACCATGCAAGGAATAAATTAACAGGAAGTGGTAATGGCTATTTATAAGAGACAGGAAGGGTGAGTCGGCCATATTGGTAAGAGAGTTTTTGGTTTGGCTTGAATAACTATTCTGCAGGAGTTAGATAATCTCACCCAGTGAGGACTGGGATGAGGAAGACGAACATGGAGGTAATGGATGTGAAATAACCTTGGAAAGGGAGAGAAAAGAAAGTCATGTACCTAGAGAGAAGACAGCTGGAGTAGGAAAGACTCACTCAGAGAAGAGTTTGTTAATAGAACAAACATTGAAGGGAGGTATAAAATGAGACAGTATTAATATAGAAGCAATTAAAAGTGAAAAGGAGCGAAATAGAAAAAAGTACACAAGAACATGAAAACGCAAGTTTCAAGAAATAACATCTAAGCGAGCCCTAACAAAGTCAATAGTCAACAAATATATTTTTAACCAGTAAAGGTAAGCAGAATAGGTACTTATTTATTGATTGGAGTGCTTGTGTGTGTCTTTGTTATACGGATGGGTGAGTGGGTGAACACGAGAATGAGTCAATGATTGCAGGTGATTACGCTAAATTGCACACCCGATGTTCCCTACTAAGTATAGCGTAAGCGATCGATCTTTTATTTACCTACTAAAAGTGGTTGAGGGGAGGAAACAACTCAGACAGATATCAGCAAAGTCGTCATGCCTGGAAAGACCACCAACTCCAAAGTGCAATTTGAATATTTATTATAAGGCCAAAATCAATTGGATGTAAATACATCTCAATAGCAAAGTATAGAGGTACAGAAAATTAATACAGAGCCAAGTTTACGAATATAAGTAATTCGGCCCAAAAGACAGATGATTATAAATTCCAAAATCACAACGCAACACAGAATAGATGTGATATTCAGTTCTCGGCTCATTGAAAGAAATCAAAATCTCTCCCTACACTGCTCTACATGAGGGCCCTTTCTGTCTCTCTTCTATCATTCCCCCAAAGGTGTCAGCATGTGTTGACTTCCTAATAAGTACTCACGTCAAATGGGTCGTTTTAGCTTATGGCTATGGAGCTTGCTCTAAGATGCTCCTTCTCCTCCGAAAGCTAGCAGAAGTCTGGTCTCGCTGTCCCTGCGCATCATACAAAAGATGGGATTCAACCCACAATACGTCATTCTTCTTAAAACTTTCCATTGCACGTCTATGCAGTAGCTTTTTTTTTTTTTTCATGACACAAATTTAATTAGTGATATCTTCTTTCCAGTGGCCTTGGCTTTCAGGCTTTCAGACAGACCAGATACGCTAGGCATCCTCCCTTCTCGCTTCCCAGCCATCTTCAAAGACATTCCGGGTCTCTCCTTAACTCTGAAAATAACGATGTGTATTCTTTCACCTGCAGTAGGATGAGAACATTCTAGTTTCGAACACAACAACATTTAATTATTTATTTCTCAAGAGCAAGGAGAATTGAAACTTACGACTTTGGGCCTATATTCAGGCAACTTAAACTAACCATAATTACGGTGTATAGAAATAATATCGTCCTGCACATTATGCATGAAGGAATCGTAATACGTACAAAGTTCTACTTAAATGCATTCACTAGTTTTCAACATCAAATGATTCAAATAAATGTTTCTTAATAGTCGAAAAACACTGCAAACAATACGAATACATGAGAGTGCGTTTAAACCATGAGTATAGTGCACTCATACAAAATAGAGTGCTATCAGCGCTCTATCAGTTCCCCCCTCTTATGACTAGTGTCATAACACCAACTTTCCATTCTTCTGTCGTTTTTAGGTCTCGCCTACGCAGCGCGCATGCGCTGCATAGGAGGGGACCTTTAGTAATCGATTCAGCTTTCAGGCAAAAACGTGCACGCTTTGCATTGCTTTTAATGGCAACGCATGCACGTTTGGCGATTCACTTGCGGGAGCGAGCTTTGGCACCATCTATTTCTAATTAACTTGGAAACAGATGGTGCCCCTGCTCGCGCACGCAAGGGAAACGCTGTGTGGGTTTTTTTTTTTTTTTTATTGCGCGCGCCTCTCGCCTCGCCCACAGGTCCCGGCCACTCACTCGCTCCGCCCTCTCCGCATCTGCAGTCTCGCCCAGCACCAGCGGACATGTTTCCTTGCGCCTGTCACTGGCTTCACCTTGTTGTTTTTAGGGGGGGTTTAGTACCCACCACAGAAGAGAGCAACACAACTGCACATCAGCAAGGTTTCTGCCATTGGTGGCATACAGGCACCGGTTCAGATCACCAGCCTCTTCACCCATCAATAACCAGAACAAGCACAGACAATCCACGTAGCTATCCACGCAAATACCGTATATATGTGTTTGTGTGTCTACGCGTTCTCCCCGTGAAAGCACGCCAACCCTCCCCGCTTCTGAGTGCTGCCCACTCCAGGAGCTGGCAGCGCCGCGGACCCTCCCCCTCTGCCCATCCCTTTGATGTGCTTTATTAACAGGAGGCCATGCTAATCACTGCCTTCTCCCAATTACCTGCAGGTTCCACCCCTCACCCCCATCCGGTGAAACTGGATGTACCCGCGGCCGCCCCCGCCTGGAGCGGTGCCTCGAGCTCGCTGGGTCCTTCCTTCATCAGGGGTGCATCTGCCACGCGTACACCGTGTACACAGGTCTTGCGGGGTACACGTATGCCCCCTCGGTTGTTTCTCCCACACTCCACCCCGTTGTCTCATCCTGCGCGGTTACTCTCCCTCCCTGTCATTCCTACTTCGCTCCGGCCCATCTCACTCTTTACCACCCCCCACCCCCAATTTCCCAAACAAGGTATTCCCCATTCTCTCACCTATAATCATTATCTTACTACCTTTCTATATCATTGTTTCTCTCCCTTTCTTTTCTTTTATTTCTCCTTCATCTATTTTTTTAAATATTGACTGTTTTTAGCGCTCTCTCTCTACCTGTTTCTCTCCTCCCTGTCTCTCGTCCTCGTGCTCCCTAATTCGCTCCCTCTGTATGTTTTTCCTGCTCTCTTTCGTCTTGCCCAATGTCTATCGAAACTTTCGAATATGTATTTTTCTGTTCTTCTTTATTTACTGTTAAGTCCTCTCTCCAGTCCTCCCCCATCCTCTCTAATATGTTTATTCTGCTATTTGCTCTTATTCTGCCCTTCCCTAAGTTAGCTATGGTTGTGACCTTCTCTTTGGTATTTTTATCTCTGCCGCACTTTGCCCTTCCCAGTGCTCCACTTTCTCTCTGCTCGCTTATACTGCCTTTTCCCATTCCTATCACTCTGTCCTTCCTCACCTCCTCTTCAATGTTTTTTTTCTGTCCGCTTTCTATCCTCTGACTTGTCATTTTTCTCCCTAGTATTGCTTGTTGGCCCCTCTCTATCTGCTGGACTTTTCTCTTTCTCTATCCCGCCTCCAGACTAATTCTTGTTCTGAAGCCTTCACCACCATATTTTGTTCTGTCTGTCTATCTTTCCATCTATCTAATACTTCTTGGTTTGACGCTCCCGCCAGCACTCTTTCTTTCCCCTCCTTCCGCTGAATTCCAGATGGCTGTGTCCTTATCCACATTTTTGGCCCTGCCTTTTTCCTATCCTTTCCTTCTCTCTCTCTTTTACTGCAGCTGTCTCGCTACAATTTCACTTTCGAGCCTCCTCTCTCCTGCCATTCGCTCTCCCTCATCCTTGCACTGTGCTTTTTCCGCATCTTCTCTGCCTACTCTCTCCGCTTGTTGCTTCTTCTTCCTTTCTCCTCGCCAGGGTCCCATACTGAAACAAGCATTGGCATAGCCAATAGGTCTCGCCTTTGGGACCTTATAAGTGTTTAGCCATGCAACAGTTGATGATGTTGCACCAAAGATATTGTGCTGCATAACTAAATACTTATAAGGTCCCAAAAGCGAGACCTATTGGCTATGCCAATGCTTGTTCTCCTTGTAGAAGAGACTGACCTAAACAGAAGCTGTAGCTTGCCGTCCCTGTCTGAATCGTTCTAACCCCTTAAGGTGCTGGTAATGCCTGTCCTGAAGTCGTTCAAGTTGGCGCTCTCGCTTTCTCAAAACAGTCTCCTGATGTCGTGCCCTTTGCCATTTGTAAGCCTTTATGGCTCCTAGTAGGACAATTATACAAATGACAGCTATTATAATAGGCTTCAAGATATATCCCATTATTCCTTGTCCCAAACTTCCAAACCAACTGCCTATCTTGCCAAATCCCTTCCCCACTTGTTCCCAGAGTCCTTCAGCAGCCATCTCACGGCACTCTTGGTGTATATCTGAAATATTGTTGATATATTTCCTTATATCCCGACTGTTGTCAGGAATATAAGTAGAGCACTGTTGAACTTTCAATAATTTGCAGACTCCTCCGGCTTTTGCTAGCAGCAAATCTAGGGCAAGACGGTTTTGCAAAACCATAGCCCTTATCGAAACCATCTCCCCATCTACAAGTAATAAGATCTGAGCTGTATTTATTGAGAGCTTATCCACTAATGTTGCCAGCTTTCTGATTTTCAAATCATTCAGAATCACACCCATACTCGGTATCATAGCCCCAAATATGTCTCCAATCACTTCTCCTGCACTCACACCACGTTTTCCTCTGTGAGGTCTTTTTCTTTCTAGGGGCCATAAATCATTCACATGAAAAATCTTGGGAAATACCACAGCCAAATAACAAGTGCCATACCAATTTTTGGGCAACTTCACATAGGCATTCTTTCCACACACAAAATACACATTGGGCACTATTGTTATTTTGTCCAATAATGCTTTTCTAATTGATTCTTCGATCAAGAAGACGTGCTTACAATCACTTTCACCCACAAATATCTTATCGTAGTATGTGGTCGGGTGTCTAATACACAACTTCCCCTTCTGCTGGAAATCTAATGCTATGGGTCCAAAACTCCCCTTTGCTTTATGATCTAATTCTTCTTTAGTCCATGGGGTAACCTTGTGCTTTGGATCTGGTCTAAATAGAGTCTGTCTATGCCGATCTTCTATCTGATCTATATATTTCTTTTCAATGTCAGTTAACATACAGGTTAGATTGTGTCTATGGGCATAGGACGTATCTAAAGTAATGGTAGGCACAAAATACTTTGACATTCGCTCTTCTTCCTTATAATAATCATATTTATTCATGTATTTAAAAACTGGGACTTCCGAGAGTACCACATCATAATTTGAGAAATAGTACTCGAAGTGTGCTTTGCTATAAAACATGCTCAACAACACACTACATGTAATGCCATAGGTCACAGGCAAATGATGGCATCGAATGCCTTCTTCTACTGAGGCTGGTAATTGCATACACACATAGCAATCCTTCGCTTCCATGGTATCCACATACTTATACAATAATCAAGCATACGCATTCAAAGTGAAATCACCGTTTGACAAATCAACATGTAGTCTACGACTGGTTTCCTTAATCATTTCTAGATCCCTTGCGAATGCATCCTCATCTATCTCAGAGATTGGTGTAGTGAGTGTTGCCTGTACCCTATTCTGTCCGACATCCTGAGATCCAACTAGAGATGCAACAATCACCACAGTTATAACAATAAGCACCACTACAATGAGGGTGCCAATGATGCACTTCTGTTTGCTTGTTGATTTTTCGGACACCATGGTTTCTACTGATCCGTTCCGAAGCACAAAAGGGAAAAACACAGTCTCTTTCTGTTTTCTTTGTTTTAACAATATCTTTCTAACTTCTCTTCTCCCATGCAATTAATGTCAAAGTTCATTCGATTGATACTAAACCTATTGAAGAGAGGTAGTCAGCCCTATTCCTCACTCCATCATCTACTAGAAAGTTCCTAATTTTAAATCTTTTTAAACTGGGGTCTAAGTTCTCTTCTTTCTAAGGCCTAAGGCTTTCTTTGGTTATAATTCAAGCTTCATCGTTAATGATATTTGATCCAAGTATTTCAAGGACAAATTGCAGAATCTCCGCACGAATTTCTCCTAATTCTTGCGCGGTGAGCTGTCGGCCAAATGAAGGGAAGACAACCTGATTGAGGATCAGGTAACGCAATCCACTCAGCCTTGGAGGATTTGGAACTTGCAGAGTTAGTGTTCCAAACGCTTCTACGCCTGGGACCAGCAACTGTATTTCAATCGAGAGGGTGTCCCCTCCGTAGCTCACCGTACCAGCTCCCAACCTCCCGGACTTCGCTGGGCTCTGCATCTGCAGCCAGGTACGTCCACTCAGGAGATGCGTATTTTCAAGACGCTATTCTTTCTCTTCTGGAGCGTCTCAGACCATCCGGTCTTTCTTCAGCGTCACTTTGATCTGATTCAGATGTTTCAGGAATCGGAGCGAGATTTTTCTCAGATGCAAGCCTTATATTCAGCCTTTCTTTTCTTGCTGGCCACTTTTCCGCTCTGGCATCTGCTCTCCTCTCTTCCTCTTGATCTGATCCTTCTGCAACAGACCGCTCACCTTGATCCGGTGCAAAGTTCACATCTGCAATATCTTCTATTTCAGGATCTGGGCTCAATTCAGGAGCACTCAGCTCTCGTCTCTCGTGCTCACTTGGCTGTTCCGTTTCATCCAAAACTCTTACAGCTGGGCCTGTGCCTTCATCGTTGTCTGTGGCAGGTCCACACATGCTTCTCGGATCCAGGGGACTCTCTTCCTCCGCAGGCGCTTGAAATCGGCGAGTGTGAGAAGCGTGTATCCAGTTCGACAATCCTCCACACTTCACAGCGGTACTTGTGACCAATATCACCTGATATGGTCCTCGCCAGCGAGCATCAAGACAACTCTTCCTCACGTGCTTGCGAACTAGTACCCAATCACCTGGATTAAGATCATGCAGCAGGTCTCTCGAGGTGGATGCAGTCGCAGCCTCGACCTGGTGGGATACAGAAGTAACCACATCAGCCAGTCACTTACAATAATCCAACACTAAATCATCAGTGATGTTTATCAATGCTGTAGCTGGCACCATAGGCAAACGCATAGCTCTTCCGGTCAAAATTTCGTGGGGAGAAAGCATCCCTGTTTTCCTATCAGGGGTGCTACGCAGACTCATGAGCACCAGAGGCAGCGCATCTGGCCATTTCAATGAAGTTGACGAACACACCTTTGCCACTCTTGACTTGATGGTGCCATTAACCTGCTCTACAAGACCTGAAGCCTCCGGCCTGTAGCTACTATGCAGTCTCTGATCAATGTTCAAAGCAGAGCACAACAATTTCATGATTTCACTGTGAAAATGAGTTCCTCTATCTGTCTCCACTGATGTCGGAAATCCATATCTTGGGTTCAATTCTCTTAACAACAACTTGGCTACTGTGAGACTGTCACATCGTCTAGTTGGATATGCTTCCACCCAACGCGAAAAGATACTCACCACCACCAAAACGTATCTCAACCTATTGCACCTCGGCATCTCGATAAAGTCCAATTGTATCTTATTGAAGGGACCTCCAGATCTTCCAATGTGACTCATTGCAACCACAGTTCTCTTTCCAACATTCATTTGTTGACACGTAACACACCTGTGACATACCGCTTCAGCCCACACACGAAAGCGTGGATTAAACCACGTCTGCCTAAACACTCGCACCATAGCATCTCTTCCCAGATGAACTGCTCCGTGGATTTGCCTTGCCATTGGGCTCAGTAGACAATTGGGTAGTACTGCTCTCTCATCTGTGGACACCCAAATGCCATCGTCTCTTTTGTGCAACCTGCTCTGACCCATGAAGCAGCTTCCTCTTCTGGGACTTCATCCTGCAACCGCTTCACCTCATCCCAAGTATCGGCTATAGCTAACATCATGCTGAGCTCGGTCTCTTCTGTGCTCTCGCCTATATATTCTCCATTGAAAATACAAGCATGTTCAGCGCAAAATCGTGCTACCTCATCTGCATAATTGTTGCCCTTAGTGACAAAGTCTTCTCCTTTTCCATGAGCTGCACATTTAACGACTGCTATCTCTTTGGGCTTCTGCAAAGCTTCCAATAGTTGGCGCACATACTCGCCGTTACTTATAGGTGACCCTGAGGACGTTAGAAACCCCCTCTGTGACCATAACTGCCCAAAGTCATGAACTACACCAAATCCGTATTGACTGGCTGTATACACAGTCACTCGAATATCAGCTGCAATGATACAGGCATGTGTCAAAGCAACAATTTCGGCCACCTGAGCAGAGAATACTCTATTTAAACAGGCAGCTTCCACTACTCCCATGATGGTGCACACAGCAAACGCTGCTCTCAAATACCCTTCATTGTCTCTTAAACATGAACCATCAACAAAAAGGATCAAATCAGATTGGGACAAAGGTTCATCGACAATGTCAGGTCTGGGTTTGGTAGATAGGTCAGTAACATCTAGGCAGTCATGCTCTTCACAATCCTCATCTCCTTCCTCTTCCGGAACAGGTAACAATGTAGCAGGATTCAGGGTGGTACAACGTCTCAGGGTAACATTTTCAGCGGCCAAGATAACCTGCTCATACTTGGTAAGTCTGTTGTTGGTCAGATACTGTGTTTTCGTTCTTGTCATCAATAATTCTACTGCATGGGGCACATAAACAATGAGCGGATAAGCCATCACTATGCTTTCACATCTTTCAATGCTGACACCGGTTCCAGCAACGGATTTCAGACATCCGGGCAACGCAGAAGCTACAGGATCTAATGTAGCTGAAAAGTAAGCTACTGGTCTACGGGCACCCCCATGTGTCTGTACAAGGACTGCTAACACACATCCCTCCTTTTCACAGCAAAAGAGCGAAAACGCTTTGTTATAATCCGGCATTCCGAGAGCTGGAGCACGACAGATACTTTCCTTCAGCTCACGGAAGGCTTTCAAGCACTCGTCATCCCACGGTACCGGATCACTAACATCCTTTCGAGTCAGTTTCAACAGAGGCTTTGCTTGCAAGGAAAAATTTGGGATCCACTGTCGACAATAGCCGACCATTCCCAAAAACATGCAGACTTCTTTTTATGTTTTCGGAGTTCCCATTTGCAGAATCGTCTCTATGCGATCTGGTGACACCCTTCGTTTTCCTTTCTCAATCCGGTGACCTAGGTACTGAACTTCAGACAAACAATACTGCAATTTGTTTGGAGACACTTTGGGGCCGATTCCGATTCAGGCCGGAAAACGTACCGACCGACTCGGTACAGGAATTTAGTCCGACCGACACGTACCAGCGCTGCCCGATCCGCGTAGTACGATGCAATGCATGTGAATCACGACAGACTCGTACGGAACACAAGCCGAACGACCGAACCGCACGGAAAACAGCTATCCGGCCGGTAAACCACGCGAATTGAACCGACCGACACGCACCAGGAATGAACCCGACAGAAACGTACCCGCGAAATCCGACCCGCGCAGTACGATGCAATGCATGGAAAACCAGACCGAGTCGCACGGAGCTCAAGCCGTACGACCGACACGCATACAAAACCGAGCCGAAGCAACCCAATACTCCGCGACCGACGCGTACGCCGCACATAAAACACAGCAGAAACACAGCTTGAAAGACTCGGAGAAGCTCGCACGAGACAACTGCAGCGTCCTACTCGGTCAGAAGAACGTCTCCTACATGCCCCAAAACTACAAAGGAAAAAATACAAAAAAAAGGGCCAAACAAGCAATGACAAAGTCAATAAATACTGGGGGAAAAAAACATGGAACAAAGACACACCCACAACTCCACCCATATAAAGGCCACAAATCCCTACCATGATCCTTTGCAAATTCAACTGACCTGCCAGCACAGAACACCATCAGACAGCAACCACAGACACACACACAACTCATCCATCACACAAGCCACACACCATTAGCATCTCCCTAATAGCACCCTCACATACACCCAGCAAAACTGACACTCACCTACCCTCACTTGCACACTCACATACACATCAATCCCCACCACCACCCATCACCATGCCCCCAAAGAAGAATCCGAAGTTCCTAGACAGTGAATTGGAAGTGCTGGTAGATTAAATCCTCAGGGTAGAGCCATACTTGTTTGGTACACTGGTCCAACAGACCCCCATGTCGCAGAAAACCAAGATGTGGGAGAGGATCGTCGACAGGGTGAACGCACAATCACCATGTTTGCGCACAAAGGAAGACATCCAGAACAGGTGGTATGACGTGCGCAGGAGGGTCAAGGCCCTACTCAAGAAGGATTACACCTTGAGCCATCGCACCGGCAGTGGCCCTCCTGCCAAACCAGTATACCTCAGGCCCTGGGAGGAGAAGGTGCGGGCCATCCTACCACCAGAGAGCGTACATGTACTATCAAACATCCCAGAGCCTGGTGAGTACACAACCAATATACCCAATATCGTGTGACAATACACACACATCACTGTCAAGGGGATAGTCAAACTATGCACCGTGAAACCATGCACTGTTCGCAAAGCCACAGTAACCAAAACATAATCATCCCAAGATGTGTATGCTAGTCAGACAAACACAATACCTGCCATCTCATAGTGATATGTAACTGTGTCATGACATGTACAAACCTAACAACAAATAGAGCAAGGCAGTGGCACAAATCTAACCAACAAACACTGTCAGACATTTTGCCACCACTAGAACACCACTTCACAGGGAAGCTCACTGAAAGGAAGGAATTCTGTGTATGCTGGTGAAGTCAGTGTAGCCAATAGCATGATGGGAGTTGTAGTCACAGATATTGCTCACCCTCACAATTGGCCCATCAACACCACTCTGAACCATGCTCACATCACAGGGAGTGGAAAAGAACTGACAAGATGGCTGACACTGGGTACTGCTGTGGGGAGCACAAGGCCCTGCTGGGAACTGTGCACCAACCAACAGCAGGACACCACTGTCTGACATCCTGAAAGCAAACTTGCACGCCCTGCAATGGAAGCACGTTCCATGGTGGGATATCTGGCTGGGTGGGAAGGAGGACTGACAGCACTGACCATAGTTACCAGCAGCTGTTCTCACACACACCCTTAACACAAACTACACACAACTCACCTGGGAGAATGCATTGCCTCACACTCTAATTAAATATCCCACAAAGAACCACCACCCTGGGTTATGTTGTGTGAAGCACAGGGACACTTCTGGGACTTGTAGCCAAACTAACGCCAGGACAACACTGTCAGCCATCCTGTCAGCACAGGCACACTACCCCACAGGGAAGCAGAGTCAAATGGAAGGAAGTATGGGCATGCTGGAAAGGGGGGTGTAGGCAATAGCATGATGGGAGTGGTAGTCACAGCTCAACATCCCCCACCCACATGGCCCAGCAAGCTCACACTGAAGCATGCACACCTCACAGGGAGTGAAAAGCCACATCAAAGATGTCTGACACTGGTGCTCTGTTGTGGTGAGCACAAGGCCCTGCTGGGAACTGGGCACCAACAAACAACAGGACACCACTGTCAGCCATCTTGCCATTGCTGTCACACTCACACACAGTGAAGTCCACTCAAAAGGAAGGAAGTATGGGCATGCTGGGAAGGGGGGTGTAGGCAATAGCATGATGGGAGTGGTAGTCACAGCTCAACATCCCCCACCCACATGGCCCGGCAAGCTCACACTGAAGCATGCACACCATACAGGGAGTGAAAAGCCACTTCAAAGATGTCTGACACTGGTGCTCTGTTGTGGGGAGCACAAGGCCCTGCTGGGAACTGGGCACCAACAAACAACAGGACACCACTGTCAGCCATCTTGCCATTGCTGTCACACTCACACACAGTGAAGTCCACTCAAAAGGAAGGAAGTATGGGCATGCTGGGAAGGGGGTGTAGGCAATAGCATGATGGGAGTGGTAGTCACAGCTCAACATCCCCCACCCACATGGCCCAGCAAGCTCACACTGAAGCATGCACACCTCACAGGGAGTGAAAAGCTACTTCAAAGATGTCTGACACTGGTGCTCTGTTGTGGGGAGCACAAGGCCCTGCTGGGAACTGGGCACCAACAAACAACAGGACACCACTGACTGACATCCTGAGAGTCAACCTGCACCCACTGCAAGGGTGGCATGCTTCATGGTGGGATAACTGGGCTGGAGGGAGAAGGAGGTCCGGATGTCAACCAAATACCACCAATGCTGGCCATGCACACACCTCAACATTCACATTGAAATGCTTCATGTTGGCAGGACAATGTGCTACACCAATATCAACCTCTGACTGTGACAACTTAGGACAATGCAATGTACAGGCCCGCATCCAGAGGTACAGTCACAACTGTCAGGTGTTTGAACCATTGATGTCTGTAGAAACATAACATACATTGTGTGTCCCTTCCAAAAACAGGTGATGATGGGGACACAGCAGCAGATGATGAGGAGTCCCTGTCCCAGGCTCCGGGGGACCATGAGCTCTCTGGTGTGGAACAGCCTCTGCCCTCCTCGGATGGCGAAGACCTACCTGGCCCCTCCGGTGTGAGTCATCATGCAGCACCAGCAGGACCACCATCTGCACCCCCTGCACCCACTCCTCCAACAACTGCCAACACACAGACCACCCCCACCAACACGGACAGACCAAGGACCACCAATGACAACAGCACAGGGACCCCGGCCCACCGTGAAGCAACGGACAACAACCCCAGTACCAACCCCCAAGGGGGCCTAGGGTCACCTGTGCGTGCCACCGCAGGTCCCGCACGTGTGGCCAGGGGTGGTGGGAGGGGTGGTAGGCAGAGGTCGCTGTTTGCAGAGGGGTCTGGACTGCATGATGACCCACAACTGGTACGCATTGCTGATGCGTACCAGAATAGCACCGGAGAGGTCAGGCAGGTAGTGGGGATCCTCAAGGACATTCAACAGCAGCAGGCTGCCCATCATGCCCGCTTGGACTCCCACATGTCCCGTGTGGAGACACACATGTCCTGTGTGGAGACACACATGTCTGGCATGGAGTCCAAGTGGGACACATTGCAAGAACTGACAGCGGTGCATAGGGACATATTGACATGCCTCCACCAGATTAGCACCAACATGGCCACACCTCCCTGTGTGCTCACAACATCTGGTGCCGCAACAACTGCAACTGCCACAGGGAGGGAGGATGACTCTGGCGGAGAGTCCTCTGCACCGCAGCAGCCTGCACGTGAGGGTCCCCCCCGAAAGAAGAGGGGTCATCTGAGGAAGGAGAACTGAGAGGCCGATGGCCATGTACATCCCCCAGGAACCCAACACCTGTTCTGGAAATCCACCTTTGTGTGCAAACTGTTCACCCTGTCGAATGCAACCCAACTCTCCCGCATGACATGGGGAGTTTAAGTTGGACCAATGTATCAGATGACTGTGGACTTTACTCAGGACATTTCTGCTACCAACACTTCCAACTCATCTGGGAACTTTGGATTCCAATCCCAATGTACAGCACCCACCATCCTGTGCACTATCCTCACACATGTATGTAAATAAACTCACTAATACACCATACTTGCCTCTGTTGTGATTCCAACGTTGTTTTTGTCATGGAGATGATGATCTGCTAAATGACACTGTGCATGCTAACTGCTACAGCAAGTTCAACACCGTCATGTGAGTCATGGCGACGTGACACATATGAGGGAGACACACCACTAGGGCTACACAACACATACACACCAGGGCCATCTGACTCATCGCCTACACTGATGTTGCCAGGAAATACAGTGGAATGCACAGACACCACACCTATTCAGAGTCTGTGTTAACTAGCCCACAGGTGAAGTAAGCAAATGTCAGTCAGATGTGTGACCACAGACAACGCACATCCCAAAGTGAAGCACAGGTTTATTACACATTTGCAACATGTTGTTTCCACTACAGATGCAAGGGAATCCCACGTGGCAATGGCCACACAGTCAACAATTGTAGAAGAAATAAAGTCCAGGGGTGTGGGGCACATCACCTGTAGGGAAACGACTGCTTCCACCCTGGAAGTTGAATCATGGTGTCGGGGGATCCGAGTGGACCAAACAACTCTGAAAGCACCCTGTGAAGGACAGACATGACACACAGTCAAAAGCACTGAAGAACAGGACAGAACTGCAATACTCATGCCCAATACATGTCACAAGATACCTACACAAAACCAAGTTAGCATGTCAACACTGTTGGGGAGTACAGACTACCTGTAAGGACACATCGCTGCACGCATCCAGTCAAGTAGCACATGGCCACACTCAAACAGCAACAGAGCACCACCAACACATATCATGCAAACTCAAATCATTGACATTACAACTCTGGGTACTCACATTCAGCTGAAGAAGTTGGTGATGAGCTGTGTGCGGACATCCCCATCATCATCATCATCATCACTGGCATCGTGGCCCAGGCCAGGATCCTCCACAGGTGGCGGATGTTGGTCATCGTCATCCAGGATGAGAGGCAACTCCTTCCGCACTGCCAGGTTGTGTAGCATGCAGCAGACGATGACAATCTTGCACACCTTTGCTGGGGCATATGGGAGGGCCCCTCCTGTCTTGTCCAGGCAGCGAAAGCGGCTCTTCAGGAGACCAAATGTCTGCTCGATCACTCTCCTGGTCCGACCATGTGCCTCATTGTAGCGCATCTGGGCTGGTGTCACAGGGTTCCTGAGGGGTGTCAGCAACCACGGCATGTTGGGGTATCCGGAGTCACCTACATACAGACAATTGCACATTAGCTGAGTTGGGTAAAGAGGGTGGAATACAACATTGCAGAACACACACAATGGTAAAAAGTCAGTACACACCGACAAGCCAGGCAAGCTGGTTCTGCATCTGTGACATCATCCTCGGGATGCAACTACTCCTCATCACGTAGGCATCGTGTGCAGAACCGGGGAAACGTGCACACACATGTGAGATGCTCATATCTGCAAGACATACCACCAGAGCATTGATAGAATGGTAATGTTTCCTGTTCCTGTATGCCTGCTCATGTGCCTGTGGTGGTACCAAAGCCACATGTGTCCCATCAATGGAGCCGATGACATGTGGCATCCTCCCCAGGGCATAGAAGTCACTCTTGACATCAGTGAGTTGTTGACGTTTAGGGAAATAGATGTACTGGTTCAGGTATCTCAACATTGCCTCCAAAACATCGCGTAGCACACGGCTGAACATGGTCTGTGACATCCCACCAGCAGACGCCACAGTGTGTTGAAAGGTACCAGTGGCAAAGAAGTGTAGGGCTGCCATCACCTTCACCTTGGGGGTCAGCGCTGTAGGGTATGTCCGGCCAGGTGACAAATGTGGGGCCAACCGCACCGTCAATTCCTCAATCAGCGGCCTGTTGAAGCGGTACCGTTGGATGCAGTCATGTTCAACCATTGTTGCAAGGTCAGGGAATGGTCTATGGACAGCAGGTGCCCTGCAGTGCATAGGTGAACAAAGAAAGATTGTCAATCAAACCACATATGTGGCATTGACCATACTCAATATCACATGATACATCATTACAAGACACAAGTACTTGATGTGTGTGCCGTTCTGTATGGACATATATGGCACCTACATGGCCAACATCTAACATCACAGTTCAACATGTGTTGACAACAAGTTCCAGGTCGTGCTATGGGAAATCATTAGGCTGTGTCACAGTACCCATGTACTGCTGTCACCTTCCAAACACACACCACAGTGACAAGTGAGGACAGATGTGCCACAGGCATCACAGCTCATTGACAGGTAGATTTCCAGGGACCCTGTATTGCCACATGGACATTGGCATGACATGGCGTATCATGTACACGTCAGCAATACAACCATGACTCCCACAGGTAGTGGCCCCTGTTGCCTCTGCAGGACAGACATGGACGTCTGTGACACACACACGCACAACATCAAAGTAGATGCACAAACAACGTGGATGTGGAGACTGTCTCCCATTCTGCACATTGAATCAGAGACATCTGAAACACAACATGCACACAGACTGTGGAGGGCCATCACTATTGTGGCAATGGGTCACCCTGTGACGTACATACCTTCCCACATGGGACTCAGGGTGTATGTGACATGACATACACATACACAACCTGGAAAAGTGACCATGCCACATGCCCTGAACTGAACAGTTGCACATCACAGTGGTCATGTGTACAACACACAAAGGATTCTGTCCCCATGAACACGTGCACGGCCCGGGTATTGGCTGCCCCCAAGTGCAACCAAACAAATCACAGGTTGACCCCCATTCACACACATGTAATGCAGCCTTACATGCCTTAGGATACAGTGTGGACAGGCTGTGGTGTTGTAGGTGTGCCCCTGAGTCCCTGGCAAGTAATTGTGGCTGGCATACGTTCACCAGTGACAACCATGGTGACATATGCGAGTTATTTGTACAGGGACGCGTTGTACAGCAATGGACCGATCGGTGCGCACGCATTGGCCATTGCATATGATGTGGACGGATGCGTGTTGTCATCCGATGTGCGCGTTGTACAGCAATGGACCGATCGGTGTGCACGCATTGGCCATTGCATATGATGTGGACGGAAATACGCGTTGTACAGCAATGGACCGATCGGTGTGCACGCATTGGCCATTGCATATGATGTGGACAGAAATACGCGTTGTACAGCAATGGGCCGATCGGTGCGCACGCATTGGCTATGGCCTGGCATGGCAACGGACGCGTTTTTCGAAGCTCTAACGAGTCTGATGTTGTGAATTCAGTTGGCCACCCACAACAATGTTGCAAATTCATGGGTGTCATGAAGTTGAACTTTTGAAGGATGATGTGGGCGTGTATAAGTGGTGCAATTCCATGGATTGGCCAGATTCAGAAGATGCAAACGACTTGGACCTATCACTTTGGACACATGGGACAGTATCTGCCTCTGCAGCACACATATAATGCTGGCTGTTCCCCTGAGAGCTCACTTGCCTGCACTACATGCTCCAGGACGACATCTGCCACCACCACTGCTGCTGTCTCTGCATCCTCTGGCTACTGCAATGGCACGTACTGTGGAGAGAGCCCCAGCCTTCAGCACTGAGGAGAACCAGGCCCTGCTGGACAGCCTCCTTCCACAGTACAGCAAGCTGTATTAGAAACCAGGGGAGCAGGTGAGTGTGCTGTCCACTGCCTTACTAAATGTGCATGTTGTCTGACTAGCAAGACTTACAGTGTGCACACCACTGGCTAGCATGCTCACTGAGTAGTTGTCACACCCCAAAGTGTGTAGTTACATGCACTGAACAGGTATAGTGTAGTAACAGTGCATTCCAACAAGGTCTGACTTCCCAGGCAATGATACCATTTGGTAACTGCTGGCAAACTGTTCATAACCATAGTTGCACTGCCTGTGTACATCATATGCCCCTGTGATTGAGACATGTATATCCAACTGTGTGATGCACGGAAATGTTGCATGTGTAGTAATGGCCTTTTCACTTTGTCATCCTCACAGGTTGATGCCCACCAGAAGCAGGAAATCTGGCTGACCATCTCCCGGGCAGTAAGATCTGTGGGGGTCTACAAGCGCTGGATCCGCAACTGCCAGAAGAGGTGGCAGGACCTTCGGGGCTGGACCCGGAGGATCGCAAGGGTCCAGCTGAAGCTGTCGCCTCCTCGCAGGAAGGTCGGACACCGGACCCTGACCCCCCACATGCTCAGGATTCTGGCGGTGGTCTTCCCGGACCTGGATGGGCAGCTGAAGGCCAGACAGCAGCAAGGAGGGGGTGAGTCCATGACTGCATTGTGAACTTTGTCTGACATGCTATGTGCCCTCCTCTGGCCTGGTTAAACTTCCACAGTACATCAGTCTTGTGGTCCAGGACCCATGTCCCTCAATTGTGACATGCCCACTCCTCATCTGATACCCAGGTGTGGCCCTTACAGTCAGGAAATTGTGTCACTTGGGTACTGTGTCCTTGCATTTTGCTTAGCTCAAGGTGGGGGACAGCATTTGTTCCCGTAACTTTGTGGTGGGCTTCATGGGTGGATCAATTGCTTACACAATGCCTGAGTTCTGACATGTAATCTGCGTGTAACTTTGATATGTGGTCCAATTGCTGATCTGACTCACCACATGTGCCTGGGGTATTTGGCACACACTTGAAGTAGTGCCACTCGAATGAGTGGTATCCCTCTGGATCTTGTTGATAGTTGAAGAATTGTCCAAAACATTAGAAGATCTCAACAAAGAAATCATTCAGATCAAAGAAGACATTGTAGACATGGTACCACCAGATGAATGGACCAAAATTCTTGAGGATACCAACCATCAGTTGGAAACATATACAAACGAAATCAACAAAAGGAAAATTCGAAAATATAGACGAGACACAATAGACTATAAACTTGGAGAGGTGTACTCATGGGCTGAGGCTTACGCCAGACGCCGTCAGTATAAACCATACAGCCAGAACACAGAGACCGAGACCTCGTCTTCTGAGGATGATTCTAGACGTATATCACGTACTACACCCACGGAACAAGCTACCACGTCCACCAGTCCAATCTTACCAGCTTCAACAGAGGTTTCTTTTTTCGAAGTAGGTCCTAGAGACAAGGACGACCCCGGAGGGGCCAAAGAAAAAGCCAAAGAAAAAGAAGGAGACAGGATGACGAGGAGCACAGCAGCTCTGAAGGGTCCCAAAGGTAAGAAGATACCGATAGTTTAGTGATCAACATTTCTTCCTATCCATTAAAAATCACAGAATTAAAGGTTTTAGAGAAAGGTACCTCCTTTGTTCCCACTAGTCATACTAACAGCCTTGAACTGGAAATCAGTTTATTTAAATTGATGCGCAACCTGCGCTTACGCCATTTCTTAACATCATCTGTCAAAATGCTGACAAAGGTGGAGCATTGGTTATAATGGACACTCATTTTTATCGGGAACAAGTGCAGTTACATCTCGCTGACTTCAACACTTATTGCACCATTGATTATAACCCAACTGAACAGTTCACACTCTTTCTTAGTAAGATCATCAAAAGAGCCAGTGATAACGGGATCATATCGGAAAAGACAGCCAAATACTTAGTTCAACAGTTTCCTCGCACTCCTACCTTATATATGTTACCAAAGGTTCACAAGAACCGTCACCAGCCTCCATTCAGGCCCATTGTCTCTACCAAAGGTAGCATTCACGAACCTGTGGGCAAATTTGTGGATAAATATTTGCAACCATTCGTTGTTCGTTCAAGAACTTATATCAAGGACACTACCGATTTGCTTTTGAAAATTTCAAACACACAGTTTGCAACAGAAGAAGAAATTTGGTTGTGCACAGTGGATGTCAAGTCCCTGTACACGACAATTCCACATAACCTAGGCCTGGAAGCAATTGAAGAGACACTATTATACTCTGATCTAGACACAGATCTTCAACTTTTTTTGATGGAATTGGTCAATTTTTCATTATATCAGAGTTACTTTGAGTGGGAAGGTCAACACTATCTCCAATTATCAGGAACTTCCATGGGCAATTGTGCCGTGCCTGCTTACGCTAATATCTTCATGCATTACTTTGAAGAACACAACATTCTTAATACTACACAATGGCAGGAACACGCCATCACCTTTCTCAGGTATATCGACGACATTCTGGTGATATGGAAAGGCACTCAGTCCAGTCTTATAGAAGCCCTACACGGTCTTAACAACATCAATGAAAGGATACAGTTCACTTTTGATTTTGACCAACATTCAATTGCATTTCTGGATGTAATGATCCATAGAACAGGCAACTTTTTGGACACTAACTTGTACAGGAAACCCACTGATAGGAATAACCTGTTGCATTATCAGAGCTTTCATCAGACATCTCTGAAGAACACTTTACCTTTTTCTCAGCTCCTCAGAGTGAAACGCATAGTGTCCAATCCAGAGTGTTTTGACCAACAGGCTAAATCCATGCTTAGGAAGTTTTCGCAACGAGGATATCCGCAAAACATACTTGATCAAGCCAACAAACGTTGTACAGAGAAGAATCGCATCCAACTTTTGAAACCCACTGAAAAAACTCCATCTAAACGGATTGTAGTTGTTTCTAAATATTCAACGCTTAGTGCACGGTACAAACAATCCATCCTCAAACATTGGTCTATTTTGAACATGGAATCGGATTTCAAAGGTATTTTCCAAGAATCTCCCATCTTCGCTCATACCAGAGGTAAAAACATCAAAGAATTAATCACAAGAACACACACACAACCCACCGAAACGACATACAAAGGAAACGTCCCGTGTTTTAACTGTAACAATTGTCACAACATCATCAAGGGACCAGTTATAACACACCCCATGAAAGGGACTAAGATCAAACTGAGAGTCAATGCCAATTGTGATTCCAACAACGTTATTTATATGCTCAAATGCCCTTGCGGATTGGTTTACGTGGGTAAGACAGAGAGAAAAATGAAGACTCGTTTGAATGAACACAAAAGCAATATTCGCACGAACAACACCAAATCAGTTCTGGCCATACATTTCACGGAACACCGGCACAACGTCAGTCAACTGCAGTTTGCCATCCTAGAAATAATCATCAGACGTGAAGGCATTAACAACAATGCTTATATTCTTCAAAGAGAGAATTATTGGATCAAGTTTCTGGACTCTATGAAACCGAACGGTCTCAATGACCGGATGGAATTTCTCTGTTATCTGTGATATCTCTATCTGTATGTTTGCTTTGCACATCTGGTTCACTCTACTGCCATGCACATTTATTCTACGTTCTTTCTTTTTCTCATATCACTTTTTCTTGAATTACCCGGTTATCTGTCTTTCATTTTATCACTTTTTTCATGTCAGTTTACATTTGCATATATTTTTTAATTTTTTGTTTTCATTGTCTCATCAAAATTCCATTTCTTTTTATTTTTTAACTTTATTGTCACTGCCATTGTAGGCATGTTTTTTCTAAAACCTTTGAAAACCTTCCCTTTCTTTATCTCAACTACGCTTTCTCGTTTTTTGGTTTTTCATTACGTTCATTAACACGCTCCGTTTCGTTTTACACATTCAGATTTACTCAATGTTATCTATCATTGAGGACATCAGCCTAGTACACTATCTTCTTTCACGTATTTTGTCACCGGTCAGACTTTACAGTCTGACGTATTTAACCATTCCAAGATGGCGTTCACAATTCGAGCCTACTACATGTGAACTGTTTAGTCCTTCTTCACTTGCACACTGAGTTACTATTTACTGCAGTTAGCCGGTCACATTCTGTTTCCCGCTACTTAAGCTTTGAACTACATTGGAGGCAAGTAGGTTCACTCACCGGCACATACCCGTTCGGGTCTTTTTAAGCTTTCGTCACCTAACCGTTTCTTAACTTTTTACAATACGGCAAGGGCATTTATTCTTTCGGATTTTTCTTGTTTAACAGTCACGCGTGTAACGCGGCCAGTTCAGTTTCAGTAGCACTATTCACCTGAATGTTTGTTGTTGTAAGTGTTTGTTAACTGGGGTATCTCACGGTCACTTAGAATTGACATTTTGATGTGTTCTGATGTCACAGTTTATTTAGTTTTTTAGCACGTTCTTTATTCACAGCACACGCGGTAACAACGGGTCTGTTTAACCACTTTTCACTTATTTTTTGACACACGGTCACAAGCATGTTTCACCACTATACAGTTTGTCGAATTTTCACATATACATTCTTTGTAGAGAATCGTGACGCTCTGTTTTCTCCGCATTATTGTTTTCAGACTCTTTTCCCCTGACGAAGGGCTTGCATGCCCGAAATGCATCGGGAGAGTTTATATTTGATGGATAATATGACTTCCAATCCATGAGTTAATGGATACACTCATGTACGAATAAAGATTACTGTCATCATGTTGAAAACTATTTCATAAACTTCTCGTTCTTTTTCAACTTCTTGTTAAAATTTTAAATCTGATTCATTCAGACACCGCTGTGCCCAGAGGGATACCACTCATTCGAGTGGCACTACTTCAAGCATTTACTCTGACACCCCGTCCAGAGGGTGATACCTCAGGAGCACGCCACAACCAATATCCTAGCACAACATTCGCTGTGCATCGCTCACCCACATTCTCAGTATTTGGCACACCCCCATGCTGCGGGTGGGAACAATGTTTGGGCCTCAGGAGTATGTATATCAAGTGTGTCACACATGCTTAGCCACCTGCCTACTGTCCAGGGCTCATCCCTCTTTCACGTGGAGCAGGACAGTCATGCCTACTCCAGGGCATACAATACACTCTGTACTCCCACTCCCGTGTATCAGCTGACACGTTGTGCTCAGTGAAATGTTCCCTCAGGTGTCTGCCTCTGTGTCATTGTGCTGTGGCTTCGTTGTCAGGATGACTGGGGTGTTTATCGGTTAGGGCTCAGCATGCCATCTGAGATGTGACCATAGGAGACGATACTTGTGTGACATATAGGTGTTTGATCACTTGACTGTGCAGACTGGTGTATGCGACTGTGAAGTTCAGGCAGCTGTTTTTCATTCACAGCAGACTGTGAGGTGCTCAGATTCAGAGAGTTGTGTTTCATGTCTCCCATATGTCCAATTGGTATGACATGGACAAATAAGAGTTCAGATGATGTGGTTTGTGGGGGATGGACATGTGCACTTGTCAGCTACATAACTTGCATTCCCCATGACCTAGGATTGTGACACAGTGCAGACTGTTGTTGGCTGGCTGCCCTGCCCATGTGACTGGAGACAGTGATGTATGACTTTGCAGGCATGCCTGTGCCATGGCATTAAACTTCCTAAGAGTGATCCTGCAGGGGAGTGACATGTGCTACATGCACCCCATTGTGGCATTGACTATCAGGACATGGGTGCATTATGGTGTCTGGTGCTGGTATGCATCACATGCATTTCAAATTAGACTCTGGCCATCCCTTTATCCGGACACCTGTACTGACTCAGTGGCAAGAGATGTGATGTGTGCATGTTCACATACTTCACCGTGTTCTCTGCAATGTCCAACAACTGTGTAGGTGGTGCATGTGTCCACACTGGGGTATTACCATCCGACAGGCACCAGACAGATGGGTGCAAGGCCAGGAGGGATGTGAGTGCCATGGTTGACCATCAGACTGACAATTGGCTTCTCCTAATCTGTGTGAGCACTTTTGACAATGTTCAACTAAGGATGCCAGGGCTTGCTCTGTAATGTGCTGTACTTACTGTGGTGTGCGCGGTCAGTGCAGGTGACTGATGTTTGTCTGTTTCCCTAATTGTTTGCAGATACATCCACGGCCACAGGAGGGGACAGCTCCACGGACCAGGAGGAGCTGCAGAGCCAGACTGGGTCAGCAGCCGATGAGTGGTCGGAGGGACCCAGTGGCACGGAGGGTGAGGGGAGCCACACCGAGGAGTCCTCAGCACCATCCACCTCAGCTGAGGACCACAGCAGCTCGGAGGATGACTCCCTTGTGGAGGCGGGTGTCAGCAGCCACCACATCCCAGCTAGTATGGCTGGCCCCGCCACCACCACCACCACCGCCCTCCCATCGGCTCCCATTCCAGAGGTCCGTGGAGGCTCCCGTGTTCGGGAGCGTGTCTCCTTCGTGCCAGGCACCGCACCCCCTGCCCCTGTGTCCCCTGCTGCCCTGACACGGAGTCTGTGTACTTACTTCGCCAGCTCCATGTAGGACAGAGTGTCCTCCATGCACACACCACTCTGTTGACACAGCTGGTGTCGTTCATGGAGGGCATCTCATCGGGCATGTCTGCCCTACAGAGGAGCAATAAGTCCATGGACTCCTCCCTGACAGCAGCAGTGTCCCTCCTCCAACAGTCCCTCACCCCTCCTACCTCTGCCCCATCCACACTTCCTGGCACCCTACCTGTCCCAAGCACATGCACACCTGCACAATCACCCAAACACACAGACACGAGCAGCACAGAAACACCCAAAACAAAGTCAAAACGTCCACGCAAGCATCCTCAGGGGACTGATACCACACCCACAGGGGATGGGGAACAGACACACACACAGGCATCCACAGTCACTCCGCAGTCCTCCAATACCTCTCCCTCCAAGACCCCTTCCCTTGCCTCACCTGCAACCCCACCTACAAAGCAGCTCTGAGTGACCAAGTGTTCTGCTGACATGATAGAGCCCTGCAGAGACAACGTATGGCACAGCTTTCCTTACACAGGAGTGGAGTCCCCTCATGGCAGTGTGTAATTTCGTGACATTGCCTGAGCCCAAGGTGTGTGTTGTGTGAGCATGTCTGTGTGTGTTCACTTCCATTTTGCTATGCAGGCTGGGATCCCTAGTGATGTTCCTGTTTGTGATGCTTGCTGAGTTGACCTATGTTCCCCCAAAATCTTCTCCCTGGGTTCTCTGGGATGTGGGTGCATGGCACATTACTGGTCATCAGGGTGTCACCCATAGGTGTGTTTGCTGTCAGGGCTGAGTTTGTGGGCAAACGCAGATGAGACACAGTCAGGATTCCCCTTGGCACTTGTTGGTTACACAAGTCATGTAATTTACAGTTTGTGGTAGCTTTCAGTGATTGTGACACGTTGTGTGTGTGACTGCTGCCACTCCTCAGGGTCAGAGCTGCAATGTTGGAAGTTGTCTATGTGTGTTCTTTGTGGGTGACCTTGGCTTCTTCATTGGTGTATGACTGTGGCCGGGATCCCATTGGTTGGTGTGGATTTGACGTCATGCCCATGTACGGCGTACTGTGCAGTGTGTCAGACATTCACGAGTCTTGTTGACTGGCCATGTGTGATGGGTTTCTGCACCTTAGTTCCCACCACCACCCCTGGGATTGTCATGGGTGCATGTGCAATGTCACCAGTCCATGTGAGCTTCACTGCTGCACATTGGTGGAGATAAAGGTGTGTGGTGTTGAGTGTGTGCAAATGAGAGTTGTTTCACGGCTAGACCCCTGCCTCCATATTGGCCTTGGCTGACAGGCCGTGCTGATTTATTTGTGCTTGTGTAGGTGTGATGGTAGTTTGTTGCTCAGGACACATGACTGTGGTTCACAGTGTGAACGACATCTAGCTTTTTCATCACAGTGGGATTATCATGGAGGCCAGTGTCACCACAATGTGGGGTCCCTGGGGGTAGTGCTGTGGTGGGTCTGTCTCTTGCTGTGTTAGTTGCTGTTCCTACAAGCTTGTGTGACATGTGTAATTTGGGCTCCCTCTCATCTAACAATGCCTGATTGCCCAAATAGGGGAATCCGATCCATGAGTTACTTTTGTGTGGCACTGTATGCACATCTGTGTAATTGGGATTCAGGCCTCCTCATGTGTTGTGTGGTTGCCTGGGGACACTGGCACACCCCCATCACCTGTTGTGTTTGATATGCAGTGTGGGGCTGCCTGTTTGTGTTTGTGCATCTGCACCACTGCATTGGCATATCTTTAGTGTGCCATTGGCTGTATGTTGTTTGGTGGGTTTCCCCTGCTGTCCCTGGGACTCCTAGGTCATCAGTCAGCACAATGATCATGGTTTGTATGTCCCATTGCTGCCATGGTATGGAATTTGTTCACCTCACATATACAGTCTCCACAGGATACCTACATTTGTGTGCCTATTGGTGCAGATATGTGGGTCTGCATTATGATGGTCACTTCTGTCATTGTGTTATTGATGAATGTTGACAATGTCAGCCCCCATGGGTGATGTTTGTCTGCACATGCCCAAAGGTATGTCTTATTTGCACTGCACTGTTTGCCTCACCCAATCTATGTTGCTATGGGACACAAGCACTACTATGCCACTGATGTGTTTGTTGTTCTGTGACCAGGAATCATCCATGCTGTTTGGCATTTGCAGCTTTTTCCATGACAACACTTACATTTTGGTCACTGTGATGATGGGGGTTTAGACCCCATTGCCACAATGTTCAAAATGTGCTTCAGCTATGGACCCCACACTTACATTTTGGTCACTGGGATGATTGGGGTTTAGACCCCATTGCCACAATGTTCAAAATGTGCTTCAGCTATGGACCCCACACTTACATTTTGGTCACTGTGATGATGGGGGTTTAGACCCCATTGCCACAATGTTCAAAATGTGCTTCAGCTATGGACCCCACACTTACCTTTTGGTCACTATGATGATGGGGGTTAGACCCCATTGCCACAGTGGTCATGGTCTGCTTGCATTGTGGAGGCCGCACACATTTATGTGTGACACATGTGATAGGGGGTCACATTGTATGTTGAATGTCATGTTCAGTGTTGTAGGCATTTGACACAGTCTACACACGCTTGTCATGGTGTTGGGGGGATGTGTTTTTCTGACATTCCTTATGTTGGAGTATGCTGGTTGTGTCATGCATTACCCGTCCTATGAGTAGGGGTGGTGTTGGTGGTAGGCATCCAGCCCCCCATGAGTAGGGGTGGTGTTGGTGGTAGGCATCCATCCCCCTATGAGTGGGGATGGTAGTAGTGACAGGCATCCAGCCCCCTATGAGTGGGGATAGTAGTAGTGACAGGCAGTCAGCCCCCCGTGAGTAGGGGTGGTGGTAGTGGTAGGCATCCAGCCCCCCATGAGTAGGGGTGGTGTTGGTGGTAGGCATCCAGCCCCCCATGAGTAGGGGTGGTAGTAGTGACAGGCATCCATCCCCCTATGAGTGGGGATGGTAGTAGTGACAGGCATCCAGCCCCCTATGAGTGGGGATGGTAGTAGTCACAGGCATCCAGCCCCCCTGAGTAGGGGTGGTGGTAGTAGTAGGCATCCAGCACCCATGAGTAGGGGTGGTGGTAGTAGTAGACATCCAGCACCCATGAGTAGGGATGGTAGTAGTGACAGGCATCCAGCCCCCTATGAGTGGGGATGGTAGTAGTCACAGGCATCCAGCCCCCCTGAGTAGGGGTGGTGGTAGTAGTAGGCATCCAGCACCCATGAGTAGGGGTGGTGGTAGTAGTAGACATCCAGCACCCATGAGTAGGGGTGGTGGTAGTGACAGGCATCCAGCCCCCCATGAGTAGGGGTTTTGGTAGTGACAGGCATCCAGCCCCCCTGAGTAGGGGTGGTGGTAGTAGTAGACATTCATCACCCCATGAGTAGGGGTGGTGTTGGTGGTAGGCATCAATCCCCCTATGAGTGGGGATGGTAGTAGTGACAGGCATCCATCCCCTATGAGTGGGGATGGTAGTAGTGACAGGCATCCAGCCCCCCTGAGTAGGGGTGGTGGTAGTAGTAGGCATCCAGCACTCATGAGTAGGGGTGGTGGTAGTGACAGGCATCCAGCCCCCCCTGAGTAGGGGTGGTGGTAGTGGTAGGCATCCAGCACCCATGAGTAGGGGTGGTGGTAGTGACAGGCATCCAGCCCCCCATGAGTAGGGGTGGTGGTAGTGGTCGGCATCCAGCCCCCCATGAGTAGGGGTGGTGTTGGTGGTAGGCATCCAGCCCCCCATGAGTAGGGGTGGTGTTGGTGGTTGGCATCCATCCCCCTATGAGTGGGGATGGTAGTAGTGACAGGCATCCAGCCCCCCTGAGTAGGGGTGGTGGTAGTAGTAGCGATCCAGCACCCATGAGTAGGGGTGGTGGTAGTGGTAGGCATCCAGCCCCCCCTGAGTAGGGGTGGTGGTAGTGGTAGGCATCCAGCCCCCCTGAGTAGGGGTGGTGGTAGTGGTAGGCATCCAGCCCCCATGGGTAGGGGTGGTGGTAGTGGTAGGCATCCAGCCCCCTGAGTAGGGGTGGTGGTAGTGGTAGGCATCCAGCCCCCATGAGTAGGGGTGGTGTTAGTGGTAGGCATCCAGGCCCCTATGGGTGTATATGACATTGGTGATAGCCATCCCGCCCCTATGGTTCTGCTGTTGCTAGTGTACGTCATTTCTACATCCCTATGTGTGTGTGTCATATGTCGGGTACGTGTCGTTTGTTTGTGTAGTGGGTGTTTGACTTACCGTCTGCACCCCATGAGTAGGGGTGGTGTTGGTGGTAGGCATCAATCCCCCTATGAGTGGGGATGGTAGTAGTGACAGGCATCCATCCCCTATGAGTGGGGATGGTAGTAGTGACAGGCATCCAGCCCCCCTGAGTAGGGGTGGTGGTAGTAGTAGGCATCCAGCACCCATGAGTAGGGGTGGTGGTAGTGACAGGCATCCAGCCCCCCCTGAGTAGGGGTGGTAGGCATCCAGCACCCATGAGTAGGGGTGGTGGTAGTGACAGGCATCCAGCCCCCCATGAGTAGGGGTGGTGGTAGTGGTCGGCATCCAGCCCCCCATGAGTAGGGGTGGTGTTGGTGGTAGGCATCCAGCCCCCCATGAGTAGGGGTGGTGTTGGTGGTTGGCATCCATCCCCCTATGAGTGGGGATGGTAGTAGTGACAGGCATCCAGCCCCCCTGAGTAGGGGTGGTGGTAGTAGTAGCGATCCAGCACCCATGAGTAGGGGTGGTGGTAGTGGTAGGCATCCAGCCCCCCCTGAGTAGGGGTGGTGGTAGTGGTAGGCATCCAGCCCCCCCTGAGTAGGGGTGGTGGTAGTGACAGGCATCCAGCCCTCCCTGAGTAGGGCTGGTGGTAGTGGTAGGCATCCAGCCCCCCTGAGTAGGGGTGGTGGTAGTGGTAGGCATCCAGCCCCCTGAGTAGGGGTGGTGGTAGTGACAGGCATCCAGCCCCCCTGAGTAGGGGTAGTGGTAGTGGTAGGCATCCAGCCCCCTGAGTAGGGGTGGTGGTAGTGGTAGGCATCCAGCCCCCTGAGTAGGGGTGGTGGTAGTGGTGAGGCATCCAGCCCCCATGGGTAGGGGTGGTGGTAGTGGTAGGCATCCAGCCCCCCCTGAGTAGGGGTGGTGGTAGTGGTAGGCATCCAGCCCCCCATGAGTAGGGGTGGTGTTAGTGGTAGGCATCCAGGCCCCTATGGGTGTATATGACATTGGTGATAGCCATCCCGCCCCTATGGTTCTGCTGTTGCTAGTGTACGTCATTTCTACATCCCTATGTGTGTGTGTCATATGTCGGGTACGTGTCGTTTGTTTGTGTAGTGGGTGTTTGACTTACCGTCTGCGCCGTACGCGTCCGTACCTGTTCCGGTAATAGATGTAGAGTATTGGTAGGACCTGCGCGATGGGATTCATGGTTGGTTCGTCTCGTTCGGGTTTCTCGTTGCTTCGACTCGTACTCGTCGCTGGCTTGTTCGTCTCGTAGCCGTGGATCGTCTTGTGGCGCGAATCGGAGCTTATGTGCGGCTCTCCCGGATGCTCTGACGTGCCGGACGTAGAGACGGGTTCGGCGCGTACGGAAGGTGCATCGTACTGGTCCGGCCGGAAGGCTCTGTATTTTTGCTTCCGAGCGACTCGATTCTGCGTTTACGGATCCGGCTCGGGCGGGGAACAGGAGCTGGAATGGGTAAGTATGGCTGGGTCGGGATCTGGGCAGTTATGCGCATCGTACTTGCTCGTTCGTACGAATGTTCGAATCGGTCGGGAAACACGCGTTCGGCTTGTTTTTTTTCCGGACGAATAGTGTTAGGTGCGCTTCCGGCCGAAATCAGAATCGGCCCCTTTGTGTCCATTCTCTGCCAAATGATTCAGCAACGCCACAGTGTCAATCCTGCAAGCATCCTCAGTCACTGAGGCGACCAAAAGGTCGTCTATATATTGCACTAAGACTGAGTTTTGGGGCATCACCAGTCCTTCAAGATTCTTTTTCAGACTGTGACTAAAAATGGAGGGGCTTTCTGTATACCCCTGAGGAATTCTTTCCCATATTAACACACGATCGTCCATCCTAAACGCAAATAAAAACTGATTTTCTTCATGCAATGGTATGGAGAAAAATGCTTGACACAAATCTATCACTGTAAACCATTCGGCTTTGCATGGTATCTGGAATAGAATAATAGCTGGATTCGGTACCACAGGACAACATGGGATCACAATTTCAGTAACCCGACGCAGATCCTGCACTATTCTGTACTTGCCACTTGGCTTCTGCAGTCCCATTATAGGTGAGTTGCAGGGACTTCCTCTTATCTCCTTAAGAATACCTTGGACAATCATAGTCTCAATCACAGGTCTTATTCCGGCTACAGTTTCTGGAGTCAATTTATATTGTGGCGTTCGTGGGAATTCAGCATTGGGTTTGACCTGTATCTTAACTGGCTCAACCCCTCTCATCAGACCTACATCCTCGCCCGTAAAATCCCACACTTTCGGATCAACTGAGTCTCTCAAGTCATGTGGCAATTCTGCTATTTTGAGCACCACAAACATTTCTGCACACAGACTCATGTTAGCCATTTTAAAATCAGCATCATCATCATAAGTTTGCAATTCCACACCTCTCGGAGTGCACGATATAGTACAATTGAGCTTGCACAGAAGGTCTCGTCCCAAAAGACAGACCGGACTTGAATTGCACACTACAAATTGGTGTTTATCCCGAAATGGTCCTATTCTCACGGGTAATTCGTTTGTCAATGGATTGGTCATTTTCTGATTACTAACCCCACTACTTGAATCGATTGTCCCGAAAGAGTTCAATTTGGGACTACTTCAGTTCTCACTGTGGAGCGAGCAGCTCCAGTGTCTAATAAGAAGGTAACAGGATATCCATTCACATCTGCATCCACAAACGGCCCACTCTGATCTACTTCTTGAATCGCATCTAAGGTGCATTCCTCATGCACCCCCTCTGACACTCTTGTAAATCTTGATTTTGATCAAATCTATCTTGTATTTCAAAATAAGGCATCTGATGGTATAACTGATTATGCATGGGTATCCTAGGAGGTTGAGGTACTTGCACTTGTGGCTCATATCCTCCTCCATACATAGACCTGGGTCTTGTCACAGTATTGACAGTCTCGGACAGCTGTCCCTCTCCTTCCATCTGTATCTGATTTGCTGGATTCAATCTACACTTGCGCTTCCAATGCGTGATTTTGTGACAATAATGGCAGGCAGTGACCCTTTTCTGCTGGGCCACCCATTCACTTGCACCTGGATCCATTCCTCTTCCTCTACCCTGACCAGGTTGGGTCACCATCTGTTGTCCCATTCCTCTTCCACCTCCTCTACCTCTACCTATCGCTCCTCCAATCCCTTGCGTCATATCAGCATTTCTCAACTGCACCAACATCAACTTGTCCTTCAATTTCTTCTGTGTCGACTCCACTTGATCACTGCAATATTTAGCATAACGCAGAATCTCGTCCACCGACTTATTCTGCCAACATATCAAGTGATGCTGTATCATCAAACTAATATCAGATTTCAGTCCCAACACAAACTTCGAGACAAATTGTCCCATATCTTTCTGTTCAATTGTATCCAATCCACTATGCTGCTTAAAAGCTAACAACAATCTTTTGTAATAATCACGTACTGATTCCTTAGAGTCTTGAGTGGTGCGATCAATCTTCTACCAATCAACAATCTGAGGAGCTACCTTCGATTGCAACCATGTAATCACTTGCTCGTATTTTCTCATTACATCAGGTGAAGGACCATGAGTCAATGAATCTCTAGGTGGCTCTGAAGTAGGCCACTCAATGGCAATCTTACATGCCGCCCACAAATCCGCCGGCACTACTATATCAAACAAGGTGTTTAAATCAATCCACAATACTTTCTAAATCTTTACAAACCGATCTATTTGCTTGTACCACTCAGCAGGTTTTTCCCTCAGCCGAGGAAAATCATTCGTAAATGTTGCTAAATCACCCCTGCTCCATGGCACGTGTACATACCCTCCATTCTGTACCTCCCTGAGGGGGAAATTTCCTGCAGCTCCCGTCCCTCCACCCGGAGATGGAGTATTTCCTATTCCAGTCTAGAAGCTTTTCTTTTTGGCCCATCTTTCTTTCCATCTGTCTAATTCTTTCCATGTCCGCATCCCTATCACTAGTTCTCTAATTTGTGCTTTTAATCCAATCGTTCGCTTCTCTTCCAAATCCTTATCTGTGTAATTTAATCTGCAAGAACCCTGTATCATCTTGGTCTTTGACAAATCAACCTCATACCTTTGTGCCAAAAGCAACAATGCATCATAAGCTCGTTTGGCCTTTCTTGTCATGTCCTTTGCTACGAACAGTAGTTAGCTCGAGTCATACGTCTCAATTCTGTTCAGAGGTAGATTACCTTCAATCACTTCATCTAGTTCTGCCTTTAATCGTACCACATCTAGCATTGGCGCTTTTATTGCACTTTTTAACACTTTCTGAATTTCCTCGTTTTTTGTATCTTCCCTGTCACAGCTTTGGGTTCTCTTAGGAACTGCACCCTCTTCTATCTTCGAAGCTGGGCGTCTATCTCTTTCCCAGCTTTGACTTCTCCATTGGTCACCTGCACAAATAACCTGTGGCTCAAACAGTACTCTAGGCGCTTCTTGTCTCTTGCTTGTCTCTTCCCTCGGCATCATTGACTCTCTCACTGGTTGAACCCACATTCGAAGGTCAGACCTAGAATTCGCTAGAGCTCCTGTCCATCCTCGTTCTGACCCACTATCCATTCTTGATGGATCAGCTGTAGCTGGCAGTGGAGTACTAGATTCCACTGGCATCCGACTTAAACCTGTCCCACTCATTGCAAGGCTCCCTCCAGACATTGTCTCTTCCCCTTCACCTATTTGCTGCTGACTGTCATCGGTTCTTTCTCTAGGATTATATATCGGAACCACCAGCCCTATTGTAACTGGTACCGACAAAGCATCTGGTAACTGCATGTTTCCTGCAGGTTGTACTGGCTCAGGGTTTGGATACCTCATTCCTCCAGACCCTCCCGGAATGTGTACCATTGTAATCTTGCCTCCTACTCCTGCCGATTGTTCCTCTGAACCCGGTTGTCCCACACCTAAAAGCTCTTCTGATGGGCGCAACCTCTCTGTCTCTGATCTAGAGTCGCACAGTGGAGGACGTTCCGCTAGCAATCTATCGAGGAAGCTGTCATCTGTATCACTGTCCTCCTCTGTCGTTTTTTTCCCTTCAGCCCCCTCTTCTAACATACGAAATGGGTACAAGCGTTCTCCCTCTATGGTGTCTACTCTTCATCTTTTCAACTGGGCATCCCATCTAGCATCCTGATATGCCTTCATTGCTTTCCTCATTCTTCCTTGTGAAGCCTCTCTCCTTTTTGCTAGAGCCGCTCTCATCCATGCATCTAATACCTCAAATTGTGTGGGTCTAGGGGGAGGTTTCAGTGCATTCATCACCCCCCTCAGCTGGGTCAGCACTTCCATACGAAAAGACCCATAACGAGGGAAAGCCAATTCACCCTCCTTCTCTGTAATTTTATGCCAATTCCGAAGCCACACTATAGTATGAAGTCCTACATTCGTTGCCATGTAATGTGCCGGTGTGTCTTCTGGCGGAGCTTCTTCTCCTACCCGAGTCACTACCCCTGTGTCGCCTCTACACAAATCTCGCAATACCCTAAAGCATCTCATTGTAAAATCGATCAATTGCAAGCCCAAAATACACTATTCCACTGCAAACGAACTTCCACCAATCCCAGCACGGCGTTACACCAACCAACCTATCACAGCGCGGCGCACCCTGACGTCACTTCTCACTCCTTGCAGCGGCTCACCCGCCTTTACAATTTCACCGCAAACTCGCTTACACACATTCGTACCACAAGTAACTGTATATCCAAAAGTTATTAAACCAAGTAACTGTTCCTACACAATTACAATAACTTACAGTCACATAAAACAAGTAATTGTCTGTCACTAAAGATCGATAGAACACTCTCACAAGAACATTCAGCCGTTGTGACCCCCGACCTGCGTTGGTCACTCAATCGCCATAGTCCACCCCCGGTACCTGAGGCTTTCTACCGCGACCTATTCCTCATTCACACAAAGTTCCCTAACACAAGTGGATCGTCGATAGCGCTTCACAACACCCACATTTGATCAGACAATTACAATACAAAACTATCCCGGGATCTTGGACTTCTCTTGAGTCCGCTCACCAAAACTTCCTGCTTCGCACGTGTCCGGACCAGTAAACCAAAAACCACATTCACTCAACATACATCCCAACTCCACAAGACATCACACACTTACTCATCACCGCAATCTAACACCACAATTCCTTTCATACTCACGCCACCACTGTTTCCGCCGCACCACCAACGTCCGCCGGTCTCCGCCGTCTTCCACTCCACTTCAGGGCTCTTTGACCTTCAACCCTACCCCTGATTACTCCCCTCACCTTAGAGATAAACCACTTTAAAGGTAAACCATCCTCTGCTACCATTTGATTACGCTAAATTGCACACCTGATGTTCCCTACTAAGTATAGCGTAAGCGATCGATCTTTTATTTACCTACTAAAAGTGGTTGAGGGGAGGAAACAACTCAGACAGATATCAGCAAAGTCGTCATGCCTGGAAAGACCACCAACTCCAAAGTGCAATTTGAATATTTATTATAAGGCCAAAAACAATTGGATGTAAATACATCTCAATAGCAAAGTATAGAGGTACAGAAAAATTAATACAGAGCCAAGTTTACGAATATAAGTAATTCGGCCCAAAAGACAGATGATTATAAATTCCAAAATCACAACGCAACACAGAATAGATGCGATATTCAGTTCTCGGCTCATTGAAAGAAATCAAAATCTTTCCCTACACTGCTCTACATGAGGGCCCTTCCTGTCTCTCTTCTATCATTCCCCAAAGGTGTCAGCACGTGTTGACTTCCTAAGAAGTACTCACGTCAAATGGGTCGTTTTAGCTTATGGCTATGGAGCTTGCTCTAACATGCTCCTTCTCCTCCGAAAGCTAGCAGAAGTCTGGTCTCGCTGTCCCTGCGCATCATACAAAAGATGGGATTCAACCCACAATACGTCATTCTTCTTAAACCTTTCCATTGCACCTCTATGCAGTAGCTTTTTTTTTTTTCATGACACAAATTTAATTAGTGATATCTTCTTTCCAGTGGCCTTGGCTTTCAGGCTTTCAGACAGACCAGATACGCAAGGCATCCTCCCTTCTCGCTTCCCAGCCATCTTCAAAGACATTCCGGGTCTCTCCTTAACTCTGAAAATAACGATGTGTATTCTTTCACCTGCAGTAGGATGAGAACATTCTAGTTTCGAACACAACAACATTTAATTATTTATTTCTCAAGAGCAAGGAGAATTGAAACTTACGACTTTGGGCCTCTATTCAGGCAACTTAAACTAACCATAATTACGGTGTATAGAAATAATATCGTCCTGCACATTATGCATGAAGGAATCGTAATACATACAAAGTTCTACTTAAATGCGTTCACTAGTTTTCAACATCAAATGATTCAAATAAATGTTTCTTAATAGTCGAAAAACACTGCAAACAATACGAATACATGAGAGTGCGTTTAAACCATGAGTATAGTGCACTCATACAAAATAGAGTGCTATCAGCGCTCTATCACAGGGATGGATCAATGAGTAAATAGATGGATGAATAGATCACTGAGTGTATCAGTGAATGTGTGGGTAAACGTGCTTTATTAAATTAATGAGTATGTGTGTAGAGGGATAGATGAGTTAATGTGTACAGAGATGGATGGATGAATGAGTTAGTGATGGATGGCATGGTTGAATGAGCGAGTGTGCAGATAGATAAAAGTCAGCACAGAACTTACGGGATCAGGCTTCAAGTATCAGAGCTATCCCTCAATTGATACAGAAATTATAAGCTTAGGCCTTAGATAGAAATGTATGAAAGCCCAGAAACAGCAAAGCTAATTCTCAGTTTAAATAGATTATACTATCAGGCTTCGGACAGCTGAGCTATCCCTCAGGTTGTGCTGTTCTTATGCCATAACTGAATAAAGTTAACATTGATATGTGGAGTGAGTTTCTCTGAGGCATTTCTTAGGGTCTGATTACAAGTACAGGTGGCATTTATCACACAAGATAAATAACGGTATCACGGGGTATGTTATTTATCGACTGCGATAAATACCACCTATTAAGAGTTGTTGGGGGGTAACATGCAGATTTTGTTGTTTAATGCACCAAAATTTGCATGATATCGTATATACTGTATGTGGTTTTCCCCCATAAAATCTCGTCTGGTTTGACCTGCTTAAATTGACCGAAGGTTGAATTATTTAACATATCTGATATTTATCAGATGGGCTAAATACCTAACAACTCGTTATTCCAACCTATGCATAAACAGGGGTTTACCCTTGGGACAGAATTTTACAAGCAACTTGTAATCAGGCCCTTGGTGTCATAGGGTAGTAAGTGGTTACTGTGCATTATTCAGTGAGAGTGCTCTCATGTATTACTGGTATACCACTGTCACGATTCGAGTGCACTTCAATTAGATAGCCTAACTATTCCTTTTTGACACATGCCTCCCTAAGCTGTGCAATCGTGATCAGTCGATGTTTACTCCGGGATTTAGAAGGAGTGAGAACATCAGCTATAGTATTACACATTATATAATTCTTCATAATCGCAGGAACCCGAAGAAGCCACTTCAGACAGAAGTAAATAAATAACTTTTTGCTTTATTATCCAAAGAATAGCAGCCTGTGCGGCTGATTGTGCACAGATAGCATCACATCTCTCATCCAATCAAATGGCTCTCCAGGTCATGAACCACATTCCATCTTAGAATATAGTTCAAGTAGAATGCTCCAGCACAGGTGACAGCTCAAAGATTAACAACAAGGAAAGCGAACAAGCATAATAACGACCTAAAGCAAAAGTGAATAATCATAACAAAAACCTAATGTACGATATACAAATAATGTCAGTGCATTTTCTTTGAGAAAGAAAAGGGACCAATTCGAAAAGGCATTTATGAATAAATTAAGTAGTACTTTGATAGAAATACTTCCCCATCTCAAAAATGCCTTTGTGAAGCTTGTCAGAATATCATAGCCAAATATTGTCTGACAAAATAACATGCCTTAAATATTGTTTCCAAATGCAGGAATTTGAGCTGAAATCTGATGCTGCGCATTTCCTGTGTACCAGACTATACAACTCGGTGGACCGAAGCACCAACTGCTGAGTTTTGAGTACACAAGGCAAAATTCAAAAGCGGTACCCAATAATCAATGAACCCAAAAATCCACTCCTCCAAAATAACAAGGTCCTCATCAAGTGAAGCCTACGGTGTTCCCTCAATGAAGCATTAATGGTGATACCGCAGTTTGTACGTAACAGTATGCATTCTACAAATATAGACACCTACAAATGTAGAGCTGAAATTATCATTTTTGATGTGTGCTTTTAATGGTATGTTATGTGTATTCTGTTGTTTTTATTTTGTCATGTCGTAACGTATTTCTATCTTATGTGTAGCCCCATGTTTCCTGTTTTTTCTTTTTGTTTTTTTCTTGATACAAGGGATGGTCCCCACCAACCAACATTTTGTTTCCTTTTTTGGTTTCTCCTCATACTACATGCAACAGAGTATGTTGGTGACAGGCCAGGAAGGTTGTCCCTGTCAGCTTATCTTTTAGGCCACAGTCACTAACCCCCATCCTCTGGGGCTCTCAAAAGGTAGCTGTGACATTAAATATCTGTCATGATTATTGACACTCCACCCCGAATTAATTAAGAAGCATTGATGGGCAGGGAAGTGAAAATCATGAACTTTAACACTCAGTCAAGACCATCAAGAAACCCTGCACAGGGAGGCTTTTTCAGTTCTCATTATTTGTAGATGTATTCAAATAATAGTATCATTACAGAAAGCAAAAGTTAGTTAACCAAGGAAATGAGCAAAACACCAAAATCATAATAAATACAATAATGCAATGTACCTTTAAGAAATTTAACAAGCACAGCACATTTGGCAAATAATCAAATTACGATTGTAAATAGGACTGAATACTGAGAGGACCATGAACATCTAGCCCTCTCTAAGCAACAACCAGGAAAAGCCTAACAGGAAAGTCAGAAAAGTTTAAGAAGAAAATAATGAAAATATCTGTTTCTAGCTCAAAAAGTGCATCTTTTATAATGTTCTGCACAAAGGAAACACACAAATTCATAACATGATTTTACATAAACGGGTAGCAATAAAAAAGTGACTTGCACAGCACCAATCGTATTAATTATTTCAAAACAGCACATACTTGCACATTATTTTTACAGGCTGTTAAATTACATTATTTGTTGCATAGAAGAAATTTTACGCTTTATTAATGCAAAACCTTGAGAAAACAAAAACTGCTTCTGTAACAGCGGAAATTTAGCTCCTAGCCTTGCAACGTTGCAACACAAGTACATTCCTTCCCGAGAAAGATAGAGATAAGTTGCATTTGCTCACAAGGAAGGAGACCATGGCTTAGAGCTAAATTTCAATCATTTTATGAAAGCAAATGAAACACATGAACGTGTGTAGCTCGTGCACAACAATAGACATGCGCTCTTCTGCAATGTGACATGCACTCTTGTTAATGTGGCCTACTTAAGCTAACAAAACCAAACATACATTGGGCACTATTTTCTAATAAAATATTTTACATCTACATGATTTTTTATTAATGTATAGTTACCGTCACATACTTAGTATTCTGACATATAACCCTTCACCTCTGGAAGAATGGCTATCAGCAATACCAGCCAGAGATCACAGTAGGTCTCCAAGTATTCTGTGGAGTACCACTGACCTTTGTCAGTGAAGAAACTTGGAACTGGAAGGAAGTGGAAAAGTTTATGTCCCAGTTTTATGCAGGATTTCTAGAAAGGGAATGTGGATAGCCAGTTGAAGCCAAGGAACTGGTTTGGTGTGGTTACTTTTCACATTTAATGTTCTGGCCCCAGCGCAGACACAGCCTTCGTCTAAGGTCAGGGCTCTCCCTGCAAGTAGTGATGAGGATGGATCCCAGCAGGAGCTTCCGTAGCATGAGGACAATAAATGGAAAGCTCTATACCAGCCTTCCTGGATGGGCTGCTCAAGGGAATCCAAAAGTCCCAGTCCCTACCCCAAAACATCTCTCCCTATGGAACACTGAATATGCTATCTCATCCCAATTCTCCCACCAGCAACCAAATGGTAATGCTCAGGAAGGACTAATCAGCAATCCCCTGCTAAAAACGTAACAGTGACAGCCCTGTCTCCCTCCCTTTATGCTTCAGTGTCTATGGTAACACTCTCTAGCTCTGGAATGTAGGCAATGCATTGGGGTGGCTGTATCGCAAGCTTCCTTTTGGGTCATCTCAAACCATGGGCAATCCAAAATGGAGCCTACTGCTCTTCACATTCAAACACTCACAGACAACATGAGTCCTTTTACCATTCACCATATATTCACACTCTCTTGACATATATTCAGGCATGTTAGCCCGTAGTCTGGGCATTACATGAAATCAGAATGTTTTCATGAGCTAGCCTGTAGACATAGCCCTCTCACTTGGAACAAGTAAAAAGGCTTGTCCACTATTATTGATTCAAAAATGGTATGCTACCACCAGCACTACTAGGACATGTCCCAAATGACACAGACAGTAGACTTGTTTCTGCTCGAGAGTATACATTTGGTGCCCCTCTTTTCCTCAAAGCCAGGCCCTGGGTTGCATAGTCAATTTCGGGCCTATGCCTCAGCACGCACACAGGATGCTGTGTGTGCTGAGACCAAAACAATATCAGGATACTAGATTCACATGCACTTAGGTTACACAGGATATGAGTCCACGACTGTTTACCATGCTGGGGACATCCCCGCAGCTATAACCAATAAATGAAGATAAGCTAGGCCTATTGTTTTTTGCCAGTTAGTGTTTTATATCTTTTTCACACACTGCATGCCACAGCCAATTAAGCCCTTTCCTGCCGGTTGCACTCTAACATTACTATTATTTTTTGTAACAACTGTGAATGTGTCATAGTAACAGCCCTTCATCTGTAGCATACAACCTTTTTAGGTCTCAACTACGAGAGACCTAATGCTTCCAAACTATAACATATACTAAGATCTGGCTTTTGCTCAGCCCCTTGCTCATAATTTGGGCTCCCAGTTTTATGGTATTTATATTTTTTAACATTTCAGTCTGTATTTATCCATATTTATTTTTCGTCATTTTATCTGTATTTAACCACATTTATTTTTGTAACAAGCAAAAGAAGATACTGCAGCTAGTATTTTTTCACATTTATTTAAATAGACAATATGCACTGCTATTTATAGTGTAAATTATTGCTATTGCTTTTATACCCTGTACAATATGTAAACATGCACACACACACATATATATATGTATAGCTATACATCATATGCAGATGCGCAGAATATATTATGCTGTCTACTACCATTGGGGAGGGCCCTGGACTCACAAGAGGCTATGCCCGGCCCCACCCTCAACATTGGCAATAGAAGTTTTGTGGTAAAAGGTAAATGGTGTGGGCTGCCTACAACACTCTTTTCCCCGTTGACGCTTCAGATCTAAACTAACATAACTCGCCGTCCTAAAACTTCTGACCACCCTGAAACCAGCTTCAGCGGTGCTAACTCAAACTAACCCCCTGGAGGATGCAGAGGCCAGAGGGGCCACGTAGCCTACAATGACAGCCTCCAGGTCTAAAAAAAATAGAAAAAAGCAAACCTGAGAGCTTCCAAGTAGCCCTCCAAAAATAAACTCATGCTTGCATCAAGATGGCCGCCCGGTGAGGAGCTCCGGCCGGGAGCTCCCGGTCAGTGCTTGCTGCTCTGGACTTAAAACCCCTTTTTCCCCGTATTTTTCTCCAGTATCCGGACAGCAGACACGGAGAAGACTTGGCCGATGCCCGGTGGAGCCGCTTGGTTCAGCTATAGGGGAGTCTGGCCCGGGTTTCTCCCGAGGCCGTCTCCTACCCAGCCGGACATCGGGGCATGGCTTACCTCACACCGCTGATGCCTCTCTTTCCGACTCTACTGCCTCCCTCGGAGCTTACGGTGTTCCTGGTGACTATCCATCCTCGGCGCAGCTCTGGCTCCTTCGGATGGCTCCGGATGGCGTTGGATTGCTCTGAGGCGTGATTCCACTCTTTTCGGGACATCGCGACGTCTTGGCCGATGCCCAGTGGAGCCGCTTGGTTCGGCTATCGAGGAGTCCGGCCTGGGTTCTCCCATGGCCGTCACCTACCCAGCTGGACATCGGGGAAAGACATTCCTCGTGCCGCTGCTGCTGCTGTTCTCTCCCTCTGCTCCGTGCCTCGGAACGAGTCGCCGCGGATGACTGATAATGGGGCCAGCCATGGCGCAGCTTTATCTCCATCGGCTGCCTGCCAGTCCTCGCTGCTGCCTCGCTGCCTCCCCATGCTGGCTGTCTGCCTGGATATGCGTCGCCTCGTCCCGGACTTCTGAGACCCGAGAGACCTTTTCCCAGGTATGAGGGTGCGGGAGCCACGACCGGCAGATTGCCTACACCGATGCCCCAGTGGTCCCGAGCCTGCACGCCTCTTCTCCCTTCTTCCCGCCTTTGACTTTGGAACTGCGTACCCCCTTTTGACTTCTTTTTTTTGCACTTTATTCATGCTCCCTGGTTCACATCTATGGACTTTCTGACTTTTTGTCTTTTGCCCTGCTGCTATTTTGTTGCTGATCTTCGCCGATTCCCTGGACCCGGACCTGCCATCTTGTTGAAAATTTGTCCTTTCCCCTTTTCCTTCGTTCTCCCCCTGACGATCCTCAAATGTTTCTCCCTCTTCCTGGTCTGCCGTAACTCCCCCACACCCCGGCTCCCTCTTATCCCTGCACCCTCTCTCATAACACTACTTTTGTCCCCCTCTACCTTCTCTCCCCCCCCTTGATTTTTCCACTATCCCTGTTAATTCCGTACAACTCTGTCTTAAATTTACTGTACCTTGGCTGTTCTCTTGTTGTTACTTTTTAATCTTTGTGTAACCTATGTAAAATTTGTAACTTGCAACTCGCTGTGCCTTATGTAAAGCGCTCTGATACCTCCGGGTCTAGCCAGCGCTATATAAAACTCAAGATAAATGAAATCAAGATAAACAGGTGAAAACTTTTCCCTTTAGGCCAAAAGGGTGTGGAGCGCACCTTTAGAAAGTGAATGGCTACTCTGTGGGTAGATCTATCAGGAAAGCTATCAAGTCGCAATGTGCCATCATTTTTTAATGTGCCTTAATTACTCCCATTGTATTCTCTGCTGAGCGGGAGAATAAGGAGAGATAATTAGGGAACAGTCTGGAGGAACACTGCAGCCTGTACCAAAATGTTGCTGAAACCAAAAGAATTGAACTGGAATTTTACCCGTGTGCACACTCTGATGCCTTTCAGCAAGAGAAAGCTCTACAGATCATAAAGCTGTGCGTGCCACTCTTTCTGCCATAATTCCAACTTCAAAACAAGCATTTGCAATGCAATCGGTCTTGCCTTTGGGACCTTATATGTATTTAGCTATGTAGCCCATTAGCCTGGGTGCTGAAACATCTACTGTTCTTTAACACGGAGGGAAAATAAGCACCAAACTGCGTGACACGCCAGGTATGGGAACACATGGAGAGAAATATTGCCTTTCAGCGGGAAATGGTATAGTCCAAAGCTCTGTTTTTAATATAAAATCAGGGCCTTCAGTGGTCATATCACTGAAAATACAAGATTTGAAAACTATATTATTGTCTACGGGTGCTCATGGAAGACAATATCTATGGACTGGAATCTAGAGAATGCTAAAGTGATTCTGGTATTTTACGGACCTCTGCTGGTCGTTTTCTATCAAGAAAGTTGAATAGGCAGTTGCCAGAAATTTTTTTTAAAAGAAAGTCCCTAAGCAGAAAGCATTTCTGGTATTTTACTGACTTCTGCTGGTCGTTTTCTATCAAGACAATTAAATAGAGGCAGTTGAACAGAAAAAAAGTCCTTAAGCGGAAGCAGACAAGTCCTAGGGCTGATCTCCAGAGCCCACAAAGTACATACACATATAAGTATATACTAAAGTATATACAAGAGGTCTCGAATGCTCGACCTAAAAACATAAACATTTCTTTTCACAAATACTCACTCATTCACTGCACTTGTTCACTGCATGCACAAAACATTACACACAAAGTCTGTTTTTGAATAAAAAAATACCTTGTTTCACAGGAAATGCATATCAGCACTGAACATAAACATATCAGCATACCATTTCTTGTAAAGACTGTTGTTGCCCCAGCCCCTAAGAACTCCTTGAAATTATCCTCAATCATGCCCCCTCTCGCCAGCCCTACTAATTTCAGTCAGGTGCTGGGGAGCAGAGCATCCCAAAAGTATCCTTGAAACTTTGCTTGGCACATTTCACAAGTTCCCTCTGCTTTCAAACACCTCCCCCTGTAAATGAACTGGGAATGGTTGTGTTCCTGCCTCCAAGGAAAGAAAATGCAGATAGCCCCCATTAACCACACTTAGTTACCCTGCCACATTCTCACTTTGCAGCGACTCCTGGCTCCTGACACTTCTGAACACTCCTCTTCTCCTTTGTTCTTGCGACTCCCACTAGGCTGCTGGCATTTTATGGGCATTGAGAAGGGGAGGAGAGTGGTCTTCACAGTCAAAGTCATTTAGAGAAGACCTACTCAGGTTTGTCAGTATTTTTCTATTTCTATTTATAAATACAGACAAAGGAAAAATTGGTTTCCATCTGTATTTATGTGTAAAAATCAATTTAAACGGAAAACCGGGAGCCTTACTCATAATTGGATGACTTTGTTGTGACTCTCACTTTCCTGCACAACGGCTTTACTCCCTATACTTGTGTTTCTCCCGCCCAGGGGCAATTCGGTCTAACAGTGCTTTGATTGGTTGAGGTATCTTTTTAATGGTGCCATCAAACCTTACATTTCAGTACAGGCAAGGGACTATTTTGTCCCTCTCTCCCTGTTCCTCCCCACCCCTTTTCCCACCCCAGCCCAGAATCCACCATGCCCCCCAACTCACTCTGTTGGTAAGTCACCAATCTAAAACAGTTTTGTAATTATTTCAAGATGGCCGCCTGGGCATGCACATGGAGGTGCGATAGGCATCTTTTAGGAATTTGTTATAGTTTAACAAATTCCATTCAAAGAAGGCATCAGCAGATGTGTGTACATTCATGGCAGTGATCTTTAAATGGGAGTTACAATATTATCAAATGTATTAAAAGATGGCCATTTGTCAGTGACTTCCCTGCAGAGAGACTAAAAACCCCACATTAGGTTCTCTGATGCCTTCAGTTGTTCTTTCCTAATGCATTTCACTGCTGATCTGGATTAGTAAGGAGGCTGAAAACAATAATCCCTAACATGCCCGGTATTGGAAGAGCATCCTCTTAGTCTAGTCCAGGAGGTCTTGTATGATCTTTCTACTTTCGAGATTGTTGGACATGGCCTTTGTGCACGGTCATCCATCAAATGTTTGCCTTCACCCTCCTATTTTCTGAACCCCTTTGTGTGCAGTGTAAATTGCCACTTCGACCTTGCAAAATAAAGCTTTTGCCAGGCCAAATCCTTCCTTTTTAATACATATAATGCTCTGTTGGAACTGCCACTTTCTGGTTGGCTGAGGCAATATGCCAGCTAAGCAGAGCCTACCACTCCCATCCGGGGCAAGTGATTATACTCACTGTATAACCTGCGCACACCCTTGGGTAGCGTGGCACTGAGCAGTCAGGTTTATCACAGAAGCAATGTGTAAAGCATTGGCACAGCACTCGCACACAATAAAAACCTTTAGCATCACAAAAGAGACTTCGCACTTGATGTATGTAAATAACGTTTTGTATTCAGCACACATAATAATCAACACAACATGAACATCATGTATTTCTGGGCATAAATCACACTGAATTATTACTAGCAGGACTAGGCCCAATCGTATTCGTATGACATCAGCAATATGCACACTTGGAAAAGATCCTATTTTACACCCCCGAGCACCCTTATGCGGTGCAACACGTTGTCCACCCGGGATCATCCAGCAGTTCTTATAATTCAATTCCACACACTTTGAGGGTACACCCCAGGTCACAATGATATCAGAAATATGTACTTGCACAGAATTATACTACTTTTTAGCTGCACCGCAGACCGAGGCCGCGCGGGGTAAAAACCAATGTCAAACGTAATGCTCTTTTGGCAAGAAATCAAAGTATAAGGAAGAACGCTGTCCAGTGTCGTGAATCACAGGTGGTTCCCCACTGTCACTCCCACACACACACACACTCCCTCACTCCACACCGATACACAGTGCAACAGATATCAGGCAAGTCCGTACGGAACGCGCTCACACACATACGCACTCAGCACCCTAATGCGGTGCAACTGATAACCAGCAGGTCAATTGATTACACACTGCAGACCCAGTAGCCCCAAGCCTCCCTCCATGGATTGGAGACTGCCCTGTCCTCCCCCAGGGCACTAGGCTGCATGCAGCCGAAGTCACTCCTAGGGCCTGATTACGATCTCGGCGGATGGGTTACTCCGTCACAATGGTGACGGATATCCCGTCTGCCAAAATCTAAATCCCATTGGATAATATGGGATTTAGATTTTGACGGATGGGATATCCATCACCGTTGTGACGGAGTAACCCGTCCACTGAGATCATAATCAGTCCCTTAGTCAGGGTCCCAGGGAAGCAGGTGGGGGTAGGCAACAAGGTCAATTAGGAGACAGTAGGCAAAAGGGGTTTGGCAGCCACTCGAGAAGTTCACCCATAGGATGCGGAGCAGAAACGGGCCAAGGGCAATAGGCGGTCACACCAAAGGGGTTCCCAAGGGCCTTCCGGCACCAGCCCAGTTCTGCAAAGCAGGGGGGGGTCATGCAGTCTCTTGACCTACTTTCAATATTTCTCAGAAGCATTGCTCCAGCACAGTCAGTCACTCTAAGCACCCAGGCCCGAACCATACAATACTACCTGGCAACACAGTGTAATCGGGACAGGCTGGGTGAGGTGAGGGCAGTTGGTCCACCACGCTGAGGGTCAAGTAAGGGAAAAGTTGATGAATGGAGAATGATGCAGGGGGTCTCTCGGGTGGCGGAGGCCCCCCGTCAGGTACACGTTGATCAGAGTCGCACCCAAGCAATCCGGGCACCTCATCAGGTGGGCGATGATACTGGTCTCATCCAACCATTCAGGTCACACACAATGAAGAGTTACAAATTCTGTACCTCCCTGGAAATGAGACACACTGTCCGGTGCACATCGAATTTGGCCACACCAGACAGCTCCAGTCACACACACAATGAAGAGTTGCAAATTCTGTACCTCCCTGGAAATGAGGCACAACTTTCGGTGCTAGTTGATATTGGTCGCACCAGGCAGTTCTGGTCACACACACAGGTGCAAGTTCAACAATGCCGCATGAGGTAGAATGAGGCACTACTACAGCTACACCCCCACCTCCGAGGGTCAAAACCTGTGAATCAGACACCGCACGCAATGAGCAAGCAGTCGGCGTGTCGCACGAGAGAGATGCAGCACGATCGATGAAGCGGGCCACGCTAGGTCCCGCAACTAGTGAATCTGCTCACCACCAACGAGACGATTATGCGTGCCAAGGTCCCCATGATGCAGGGGCCACATGCCTTAGATGCGGGCCAGTCTTCGGGGCTCCGCACCAGGCAATCCGGTCTCCCGGCTCAATTCTTCGGTCCACGCCGCACTGCCAGTTGGAATCCAGCAGTCGACGTGGGCACTTGAGAGGGCACCGCGCTTCAGGTGTCACAAGTAGACTGTATGGGTCCCTCTTAGGAGATCTGTGATGTCCCTGAGACCTTCAAAAGAACAGGGGGCAAGCACAACAAGCCCTTGGAGAGCACACTTCAGGGTGCCACACAGCAGCAGGTAGTCGGCCCAGGCCAGCCACTATTCAGGAAGGGCACGCGGTCCCTTTCAATGGCAGTACTCCTCCTTGTGCACAACAGAGTCCTCTGGCAGTGTACACCATGTAGTCTAGGTTCTCAGGTCCTACATGCCCACAAGCGTATCTCACCCTTTGCTGAAGTATGGCACCAGTGGTTAAAGTAGTTATACTGGAGTGCGCCTTTGAAGTTGGCGTATAACTTTTTGAACCACTGATGTCTCCCCTAAATTTCAGTCCTGTCTGCCATGAGGCTGGGGAATGCAAATCTTTATCTTTAGTGAAGCGATGATCTGGCTCCAGAGGCCAAGTGTCAAAACCTCTTTCTCCAGTCTCTGCAGCCGGCCCACAAATGGCAGAGGTCTGTCATTTCAGTTGCATGCCCAGTGTTTTATGACTGTCACCGGAGAATGCCCAGATGTGCTCACCCAACCTCCAGTGTGGACTGGAGCCAAGCACCAAGGCACACAAAGAGTTTTTGAGTACAGAAATGCCCACTTTCTAGTAGTACAAAAGGGGATGATGGACGGAACGTTTGAGCCAATCAAACACTCACCCCCAGTCAACTGATCTGGGTTTAATCCATCATCATTCTTTAGCTCACTCCACCACCCCAGTTCAGACATGGCCATATGCAAATCAGTCTGACCCTGTGCCTCATGGGAACAGTCCAGCCCGAACTGCCAAGCCATGTCTTCCCTGGACCGGAAACAAGCATCCTAGGACCGGTTTCTGGCATTCCAGCCGTCATCAGCCAGGCTTGCTTGAATCCAGTGGCAAAGTGAGCAAGGGACCCACGTCTG